>JBAJHW010000005.1:120466344-121066344 GCA_037013535.1 Intellagama lesueurii
TCGTCCTGCTTTGTGAGTCGTCAAAAGTTGACAACTCACGAAGCACAAAGTTGCCCCCATGAAGCGACGTCGATTCGTGGGGGGTATTAAAAAAATACCAGTGCCCCACTCCCCCGCTGCCACCACTCCCCCGCTGCCCCCCACCACACTGCCACCACCACCCTCCAACCCCCCCGCCGACACCCCCTTCCTATTAAAAAACAAACAAAAGCCATTCTGCCTACTGGCCGCCAATCAGGTGATCGGTGGCTGATAGGCAGCCACACACACCTACAGCCAGCCACCCACACAGCCTACCCCACCCCCTTCATCTTCCTACCTTAGCCCCCCCCAACACCCCCTTACCTTAATCGCCGCTGCCGAGGTCTTCACCTGGCCTCCCAGCCACGGCATGTAAAAAGGGTGATTGGCTGCCCTTTGCAAAGATGGCACCTGAGGCTTCATTTAGGGTAGGGAAGTTGCAGCTGCCATCTTTGCAAAGGGCAGCCTGGATTCCCTTAGCCTGCCTTAAGGGAATCCAGGCTGCCCTTTGCAAATATGGCAGATGCAGCTTCCCTACCCTAAATGAAGCCTCAGTCGCCATCTTTGCAAAGGGCAGCCAATCACCCTTTTTACATGCCATGGCTGGGAGGCCAGGTGAAGACCTTGGCAGCGGCGATTAAGGTAAGGGGGTGTCGGTGGGGGTGGGGTTAAGGTAGTGAGAGGAAGGGGGTGGGGGTAGACTGTGGGGGTGGGTGGCTGTGAGGGGATGGCTGCCTATCGGCCGCTGATCAGCTGATTGGCGGCCAGTAGGCAGAATGGTTGTTTGTTTGTTTTTTTGTAATATGAAGCATGAATAAAAACGGGTAAATATTCATCCCTTCGTATTCGTGGGGGATCTCTGGAACCCACGAATATGAAGGGATGAATTTTTAACGAATTGGGTGTTTTTTCTGTATGAAGAGGGTACGTAAGTGGCTGAAGATGGCATGTAGATTTTTATGTAATTACTAATCTATTGTATAACTGGCTATATGGTCCAAGGTCAGGATTGTCCCAATGCATTTTGGTGCCTGAGACAGATAAAAAGATGGTAAGTACTAGAGAGTGGATATTGGAAATATTGGGGAAAGGGGTGGTAAAAAAAAGATAGATATTTTGAACTGAAGCAGGCTCATACATAAATTATGACTATACAATGAAGAAAGACTACTGATATGTAGAAAACTGCTGCTGACACAGGGCATAAGCTAGAGGCAAGTATTCCTTGTGTCTGTCTTTTCTTTTTTAATTGTGGAATATCTGGTCAGTCATTTCTCTAGCAGGCACAAATCCTCTTTCAGAAAAACTTGAGCATCTGTCCTTGAATGTGTACAGACTAGTACTCTTAATTATCCTAGGGAATTTCTATAACACTTCTGCAACCTACATTTGAACCATAAGCAAGTTCAAACATGCCTTTCTCACCAGATTATTCAAAAGCATGTTCAAACCCACCCAAAAACTTAAATATAGGTTGCAGGGAGGGAAATGACATTAATTAAATAATAATTAGGATTAATGCTTACATTCTTTCATAAACATTTGGAAAAAGTATAAAATATCTTTCCCTTTGAGGGGTTATTCATAAAACGGTTAGGTGCAGAGTGACTAAAGGTGTATAGAACATAATTATGTAAGCATAAAACAGAGTCATGTGTACCTTGCTAAAAATGTATGTGGATAAAGATCTTACTCACCATGGAGAGGCAAAAATGGTCAAAGGCAATTAATCAACTTTGCTGACTCACCCACACAGAGTTCTGGTCATTCAGTTATTGACTGAAAATCTGTCGTTTTGTGCAATAAAATATGTAACATTCATTGGTTTCTAGCCAGCAAGTAAGACATCTCCGCTGGGATTCTCAAGCATGCACCAAGCCAGCATGTGCATGTACCTCTGAGAACTGCAGCAGGAAATCTTTAATTGTCAGCTAGGCCCCAGTGAATGTTATGCCTTTTGTTATGCAAAGCAACAGAATTTCAGGCATTCTTTCATGCAGTTCTTTCTCTCAGATTGTTTAGTTGATTATCATATGAAGAACTGCAAACTGCTAAACCTGTATTTTCCACCTCCAATTTCCATTTGAACAAATATCTAGCATGTATGTTTGCATCATTGTGAAGGTTCGAACTGTGCTCTAGCCTCAGTATCAAAAAGACCAGGAGACGGTTGTATCTCTAAATTCAAACTGGGGTTTATTATATCTTTTAACGGGAACTCATTGATTAAGGGTTCAGTTCTTAACTTCTCCTGGGACGTCAACGGACGCCTCAGGGGTATCCACGCTTCTTGTTCAAACGGGTTCAAAGATTTGGTTGCCCAAGGTCCAGGTAAGAAGGGATCTGGAGACAGCGGACGTAGATCTTCATCTTGATCCCCTAACAATGGTAGGGTCTCTTCCCCCCCATCTCGGCTCCAAAACGGCTCCGTCCCTCGTCCCAGGGAACCCCACAGTCCTGGGGGTACACTCTCCTCCTCGCTTCCTCCGCTCGCCATTGTCGTCTTTCCGCTTCCTCCCTGGCCACCTGTTCCTTTTCTTCCTTTAACCTTCGTCTCCACTCCCTGGCCTCGGACTCTCCCCAGTACGAAGGCCGTTGTGGTAAACCCCTCCTCCTTCTATAATCCGCCTCTTCTCGAGGTACCTTTACTTTTTCCCATAGTCCTGTCCAGGGATCCTCTACCCAGATCAGCTCCCAGCCGCCTGGTATCTTGTCTCTCTCTCCCATCTTTATATCCCCCATTCCCGCCTCAATCATGGACCTCCCCCTTTCTTCCTTTCCCGCCAATTCTCCTTCAGTCTGAGTGGCTACTGTCAAACCCCGGAGATTCTCTTCTAGTTCCCGGGTATCTATTCCCTGGTGTACCCTCTCGCGAGGAGTTGGCGGCGGAGTGGTCTGCACTTCTCTGGAAACCTTAGAGATGGACGGCACTCCGATGAGAGCCTCTATACTCTCATCACGTTTCTCACATACCCCCCCATCCAAGAGGGCCGTCCTCTCTTCCTCGCTTCTTGCCCATGGTCCCTGCCGAGAAAAATAATCGACATTAGCATGCTCGGTTCCTTTTCTATATTGGACCGTGAAAGCAAAGGGTTGTAATGCCAAATACCACCGTGTGAGCCTAGGGTTGGTTTCCTTCATTCTGCACAGCCATTGCAGAGGGGCATGATCGGTTATCAAGGTGAATGGGGCCCCTTGAAGGTAATATCTTAGGGCATGAGTAGCCCATTTGATCGCCAGCGCCTCCTTTTCAATCACTGCATATTTTTGTTCCCTCGGCGAGAGTTTTCGGCTAAGATATAATACCGGGTATTCTACCCCCTCTCTTACTTGGGACAATACTGCACCAAGGCCTTTCTCAGATGCGTCAGTGAACAGAGAGAAGGGATAATTGAAATCCGGGGCGAATCTAATGGGCAACTCACATATAATAGTTTTCAGGGCTTCAAAAGCCTCTTCTTGTTTTTCTCCCCAAATCACCCATCGGCTAGCTCTTTTACGGGTCAAGTCTGTTAACGGGGCAGCTATACTTGAGAATCTCGGTATAAACTGTCTATAGTATCCCACCAATCCTAGGAACTGTTGGACTTCCTTCTTTGTTTTTGGGCGGTACCATTGGGATATTTTTGTCACTTTTTCTTCTTGAGGTTGTATTTCTCCCTGCCCTACCTTAAAACCCAGATAGTCTACCTTAGGCAATGCTATTTTGCATTTTTTGGGATTTACGGTCAAACCTGCCTTTCTTAACTCCGTTAGTACCCGCCTCAGATGGCTTAAGTGTTGTTCCCAGGTGCGGCTGTATACTATTATGTCATCAATATAGGCGGCCGCACAGTCTTGAACTGGCACTAATACTGTGTCCATCAGTCGTTGAAAAGTTGCTGCGGCTCCATGCAACCCAAAAGGCATTTTTACAAATTGATACAAGCCTTTTGGGGTACAGAAGGCCGTTTTTTCTCGATCTTGGGGTCTTACTGGGATCTGCCAGTAACCCTTAGTCAGGTCGATGGAACTCAGGTAAGTAGCGCTCCCTAAATGGTCTAACAAATCCCCCACCTTGGGCATGGGGTACGCATCGAACTTTGACACGGCATTGACTTTCCTAAAATCTATACAGAAGTGCAGGGACCCGTCTGGTTTAGGTACCATCACAGGGTAGCTTCGCCAGGGCCCTTTGGCGGGCTCAATCACCCCCAATCGTAGCATCTCCTCCACCTCAGCTTCGATGACCCCTGCTAGTTGTCTGGGCCATGTCCTCCCTGACGAGCGTACTATCACTCCGGGTTGGGTATCAATAGCATGTTCCACCAAACGGGTGCATCCTGGAGTCTTAGAAAATACTTCAGGGAATTCTTTTTCTATCTGCAAGATTTGTCCCCTTTGATTTTGATCCACCTGTTCATCTATTACCAATGCGCTATCTGTAGTTATTTCGGAGCTTTCTGGCCCTAACTCTTCCTCTACTTCCGACCCATAGAGACATTCTCTGTCTATCCACCTTTTTAATAAGTTTACATGTAGTACCTGTTTTTTCCTTTTCCTATCAGGAGTTTCTATCTCATAGTCTACTTCACTGACCTTTCTTATTACTTTATAGGGTCCGTGCCACTTGGCGAAGAGTTTGGATGACTCTGTGGGTAACAATACTAACACTTTTTGATCTGCCTCAAATTCTCTGGGCTTCACCCTTTTATCGTACCCTGCCTTCTGCCTAACCTGTGCGTGGCCCAGGTTGTCTTTAGCTAACTCCCAGGCCACCATTAAACTGTTTCTCATGTCTACTATTTGTTGTAAGGCATTCTGGGAGTGATCCTCTCCTTCTTCCCACTTTTCCCTTATCAGGTCTAACACCCCTCTTGGGTGTCTCCCATATAGTAATTCGAATGGCGAGAAACCCGTGGAGGATTGGGGGGCTTCTCTCACGGCAAACATTAAGGGTGCTAAGAAGGTGTTCCACAGTTTGGGTTTTTCTAACACTAGTTTTCTAAGCATCCCTTTTAGCGTTCGGTTGAACCTTTCCACCAGGCCATTGGCTTGAGGGTGATAAATAGAGGTCTTCATGGGCTTTACCCCTAACAATTCCCACATCTGTTTGAAGGTCAAACTCATAAAATTAGAGCCTTGATCCGTCAGGACCTCCCGGGGAAACCCTACTCGCGAGAATATCCCTAACAGCTCCTTCGCCAGGACCTTGGCCGACGTGGTTCTTAGGGGAATAGCCTCCGGGTATCGGGTAGAGTAATCAATGATGACCAAGATATATTGGTGTCCCCCCGCTGATTTTGTTAGCGGGCCCACGATGTCCATGGCAATCCTATCAAAAGGTCTATCTACTAAGGGCATGGGTATCAGTTCCCCTCCCGGACCTGCTTTAGGTTGGGTCAACTGGCATTCAGGGCAAGATTGGCAGTATTCTTCCACCATTTTGGCCATTTTTGGCCAGATGAATCTTTGACGGATTCTGGCCAGCATCTTTTGTGTGGCTAAATGTCCCGCTAGAGGCACGTCATGTGCTAGATGCATGATCCAACCTCGAAGCCGGTTGGGTACCACCAATTGAGTCTCTTCACCAAGTTTGGTCTTGACCACCCTGTACATCAGACCCTGTCTGATCTCAAAGTTCGATTCTCCGTCCCTGGTGGTTCCCTCGGGAACCGCTTGCAATCTGTAGTCCTCTAAGCTCATGTCGTCTTGTTGCCAGTTCCTTAACTGGTCCCTGGACAGGTTCACCATCTCGGATTCCCAGGTGTCCTCCTCTAACTCTCCATTATACACTTCCTACCACTGTATACGTTAATTCCTCTACACCTGGCCAATCTCTACCTAGTAGCATGTCCCTTCCTAGACCCGGCACTATTCCTATGTCCAGTTCTCTCTTTTGGTTTCCTATCTCAATTTCGGCCCTTGCCGTTTCGTATTCCTTAGCATCTCCATGCACGCATTTAATAAGCATGGGTTCTGGTAATCGTTCCCCTTGTAGCACTTTCACCAGGGTCCTGCTGCACCCTGTGTCGATAAGGGCCCTCTTCCATTGTCCATTTACCTTAGCTTTCACCGCCCACCCCGGGTGGTCTTTGGCTGTTTAGGGCGTAGATGTCTGTCCATGCACACTCCTCAGCTGGGCAGAACTTTTTTATGTGTCCAAATTGCCCGCATCCGAAGCATGCCACCATCCGGTCTTTGTTGTTGTTCCACGTCGCGGGTTGCTTATTCGCTGCAGGGTCCGCCGTTATCAGGGGCCTTGGCACTCTCGTTCCTGTCGGGTTCACAAAGTCTACTCGATCTGGTCGGGTCTTCTTAAAACTTTGAGACATGGGGCCGCGCACCGTCGCGTGTACTGTTGTCTCCGCCATCTTTTCTCTACTCCTCGGTCTTTCCGACTGCGTCACCGGTTTATATTGCCACGGGTCTTCCGCCTCGAGGAAGTCTTCCAGCAAGGTTACAGCGCCCTCTAGGTTGGCGGGTTTGTTCTTCACCACCCAGTTTCGTGGTCCCGTTCCTAACGTAGATATCAGTTGTTCCATTAGAATTAGTTCTAATACTTGCTCACCTGACTTCCCTTTGGGTTGTATCCATCTAGTGGCATTAACTCGCATCTTTTGCGCCAGTGTTCTCGGGTGTAGCCCGGGTTTCAATTTTAGTTCTCTGAATCGCCGCCGGTATGCTTCTTCATTTAAATTCAAAGTGTTGAGAATGGCCGTTTTCACCGTTTTGTAATCGCCGGCGACCGACGGGTCGAGTGTGTCCACTATTTCTTGTGGCAGACCCGTCAGATATGGCGTGAGGATCAGGGCCCACTGGTCTTGCGGCCATTGCGCCGAGGTCGCCACCCGTTCAAACGTATTGAGGAACGTGGCCGGGTCATCCTGTGGGCCCATCTTTTGTAATTTGATAGGTGGTCGTGTCGCTATCGGCAGCGCGGGGCTGTGGTGGTCGGACTTGCCATCCGGTCGGATGTGTGTATTCTTTAGCTGTTCTATTATTAATCGTTGTTGTTCGGCCAGCTGCTTAATGAGGGTTTCTTGGCCTTCTGTTATTTTTTTAATCCATCCCTCCGTCTCTCCGTCTGGGGTATGAGGCTCTCTACGTTGGGCGCCAATATGTGAAGGTTCGAACTGTGCTCTAGCCTCAGTATCAAAAAGACCAGGAGACAGTTGTATCTCTAAATTCAAACTGGGGTTTATTATATCTTTTAACGGGAACTCATTGATTAAGGGTTCAGTTCTTAACTTCTCCTGGGACGTCAACGGACGCCTCAGGGGTATCCACGCTTCTTGTTCAAACGGGTTCAAAGATTTGGTTGCCCAAGGTCCAGGTAAGAAGGGATCTGGAGACAGCGGACGTAGATCTTCATCTTGATCCCCTAACAATGGTAGGGTCTCTTCCCCCCCATCTCGGCTCCAAAACGGCTCCGTCCCTCGTCCCAGGGAACCCCACAGTCCTGGGGGTACACTCTCCTCCTCGCTTCCTCCGCTCGCCATTGTCGTCTTTCCGCTTCCTCCCTGGCCACCTGTTCCTTTTCTTCCTTTAACCTTCGTCTCCACTCCCTGGCCTCGGACTCTCCCCAGTACGAAGGCCGTTGTGGTAAACCCCTCCTCCTTCTATAATCCGCCTCTTCTCGAGGTACCTTTACTTTTTCCCATAGTCCTGTCCAGGGATCCTCTACCCAGATCAGCTCCCAGCCGCCTGGTATCTTGTCTCTCTCTCCCATCTTTATATCCCCCATTCCCGCCTCAATCATGGACCTCCCCCTTTCTTCCTTTCCCGCCAATTCTCCTTCAGTCTGAGTGGCTACTGTCAAACCCCAGAGATTCTCTTCTAGTTCCCGGGTATCTATTCCCTGGTGTACCCTCTCGCGAGGAGTTGGCGGCGGAGTGGTCTGCACTTCTCTGGAAACCTTAGAGATGGACGGCACTCCGATGAGAGCCTCTATACTCTCATCACGTTTCTCACAATCATGTAGACTGAAAACATTGATAAGTCACAACTAGAGTAGGCCCATTTGAATCAGTACAACTTATGGAGGACTTGACTCACCAAATCCTCATGGATTCAATGGGCCTACACTAGTGCAATTTGCTTCACTAAGCAACTGGATTTGGGCCATTCTCTTGAATATGGAATAGCATATGAGGTTTGATGGATATATTTTCTATGTTATGTTACATTTTAATGATATTCTTAACACCCACAATTGTTATTTGAAATCTTTTCTGCATAGGATATATCCAGCTACTTTTCAGTGGCACAGGAAATCATTAACTCATTAGAAGCACCAAATGAAGAAGATGAAAAAGTAACTAGCTTTTCATAGTAACCATCAGGAATAGTTAGCTTTGCCACTGGTTTCACTTGTCAGACTTATGCGCTCTGCAACATTTTTCTTTCTTCACTGAATTCCTTCTATTATTGGGGGCTGGGAGGAGTGTATAATGCTTTGCATGCTATAATGGGATTGTAAAGCGAACAGTTTCTAAATAGAAAATAACATTCAGGCAAGGTCAGCTGTAAGAAATAATATTTTTGCGGCTGTCTGAAATTGCTCTCCTTCTCATATTCTTTGTACAGCTCCACGTTGTTTGTTATGCTTTGATGTTCTGTCCCCCTCTCATTCTGTCTTGGACAAACGGCTTTTTTAGATAATGTAAAGTTGAAAAGCCCTGTGTGGGATTTGTAGAGAATTCATGCTGTCTTCTTTAATGGGATTCTTCACTGTTATAATTTGCAAAAGTGGAACCTGCGTAATACTCAGGGTGATAGCAATGGTACCACTTCCAAGGAAGGAACAAACAATTTAGCAGTTCCAGAAAATGATTATGATTTTGTGCTTCTTCATTTGAGAAGATTTGGGAAAGGCTTTAGTGGCCTAAGTAAGAAACTAGGTAGTTCTCAGATACCTTGGGCTCTGGTTCTACAGAAAGCCCAACAGTTCTGCTTTTGGACTTTCTATAGACCATTATACTTGGTCACTGTGTGGTCAGAATGCTGGATAGACCAGCAGTTTGGCAGTTGGTGCCCATCTCTAGTAGCCACCATAAAATGTTAGAGGTTACCAGCCCCACATGATGGTCCTTCAAGCACATATCACTTCTCTTCCTGTCTGGGTTTTCTAAGGCAAGCAACAAGAAATGAACCAAAAACTTGAGTGGTGGTTTATATTCAGCTTGGCAGATCACATGTTATGCAAACTTTCTCTAGAGAAAGGGACTATGTGGGTGGACTTCCTTCATCCACACAAGCATCACCTTCCCCACAGTCTGGATACCAATTTATTCTCTCTTGCTCACATCATCCCTTCTGTTTCAGTCAGGAATAGGCAAAATGTAGTTCTACAGTAGAATTGTCATCTTATAACTGTCATCCCATTCCCTGAGATTCAAGGCCAAAAAGTGAAATGAGGCAGGGAACTCTTCCAATGTTTCAAAGGCAGGTTTGAGAAGGGGGGCAACTCCTCCAGGGCTAGCTCATTGTGGAAGTGACCATGAGGTGAATATGAATCCAGAATCTAGGCTAACCTGGCAATATGGCAATCCAGAATAAAAATTTGATGGTATGTATGTGCACACATGTGCATGCATGTGCCTATGCAATTGGGAAGGTGGGAAAATGCTCCCAGCAGCTGCACCAGTTGTTCCTACCAGCTGCAACAAGGCTCACTTCTCATAGGGCCTTATCTGTAGTACCCATGACACATGAGGTGTTTCCCCAGACTCTACTGTCTTGCTGGGTCTTGTGTAAGTTTCATCATAAATCCATGTGGATTTTTTCTCTGACATTCTGTGCCACTATTGCCAAGGTTTCTGCATCAAGAAGGATCACAAATACCTAGAGTAAGTCTTTGAATGCCAGCCTGTTGGGACAACTGATTTCATGGAAGAAGGGAGAAAAAAACAAGTTGAGTTTGGAGGCTACTGTGGTGGTGACTCATTTGAAGAGTTTCTGATGCAAACTGTGCTTATAATTACCATAACAATGTACACATAGCTTTTTCAAATTATCCACCTGATTTGTAGGAAGAGAAGTGTAGGGAACCATTTCACCCAATTTCCCTCCAAGGGAAGGATAAATTCTTCAGCAATGTTCCAAAGGTGGGGATTATCTTTAGCACAACTATTTTTCCCCTAGAGGCTTCTTGTTTTATTCACTGCCAATACTAATGACCATAGCAACTGTGTTGTTTTATGCACTGTCAGTAATAGGTTCAACAGCAACTGTCTTGGTATCAAAGTGATCATTTTGATTCTTCTCCCTCATGTCATTCTGGGGCTTGATGATGATGACATGAGAAATAATGAATATCCAAAATGGTGGATAGTTTTTGGAAATAAGTCTCTAAGACTTTCCTTTCTAAGCTGTTAGGGAAAAAAAAGACCTAAATAAAATCTCATAAAATGTTTAGGCCATCATGCACTGTCATTCTTCAACATTCAGTACCTTCCTCAGGACCTCAAAAAGTAACAATTCTGGGGTGGGGGGCAAAACAGATACATTATATTTTTATTCTTTATATATATATATATATATATATATATATATATATATATATATATATATATATATATATATATATATATATATATATATATTATTCTTTATATATATATATAAAGGAAAAGAGCTATATTATATATATAATATAGCTCTTTTCCTGTCAACTATTGTGGGAGGGGGAGAGAGTTGTTGTTCCCAGCTCCAGAAAAAAAAGATGATGCTTGTGCTGTGTCACATATTGTCCCCAATTTCCCCTACCTTTAAAATCAGAACTATAATGGCAACTAACTGCTTTTAACAGCCTGGAGGCCATAGTCCTGTTGGGGCTTTCTGCCTAAGGTTTAAGAAAATCCCACTCTCTTCTTCATAGATCTGAAGTGGAGAGTTCTTCTACACATGGAAGTTCTTTGGGAAATCAAAGCTTAGGCTCATGTGGACAGTCTCCACACATTGAGGAAGCCCTCCTTTTCAGACTCATGTTTTTCAGATGAGCAAAGTTATAATGGGGGCAGGGCTTGGACACTCCTGTCCTCACATGTTTACTTAACACATGTAGAATGTCTGAATAGGGCCTATCACTACAACCAATTCCTGATTAAAAGCAACCTTCCCAAGTTCTGAAGTCAGCCACTGAATGTTGCTGGAGTGAATAGGATAATATTAGAGACATGCAGAAGTGAAACTAGCAATTTTGGCATCCAAGACAAACAACAGTCTCCAACTCGCTCCACCCTCAGAGGCATGGGCATGAGCCACCATTGAGACAAAGGAGGAGAAAAAAGTGTCCCTATCCCCCACAAAAAAGAGAAGGCAATAAAACAAACAAGCAAGCATACAAAAATGGAGTGTAAGTGAAACTGGGGGGTATTTTCCTAACCCTCACCTCTAGATTTTAGTCCCTTCTAATATTTAGTGCCCTGGATCAAAGTCCCAATTGTCTTATCTTTGGTTTTGGTCCTGGACACACAAGACACTGGACACCCAGTGCTAGCAATTGTTTCTGTGTCTTGGCTTCCACCTGTAGAGAGTCTCAATTTGTGGCCCATGCACACTGCCTCAAACAGGTACAGTAAAATTTTAAAAAGCGATGAATCAGAAAATCTTAATTAAAATCAGTTTCTGTGCAATAAGTGCAACTGATAACAACCAGAGTCTGTTCTTCAAGCAGTGAATAAAAAGAGAGTGAAAATTCATATTCAAGAGATTTTTTTGTTGTTTACTAATATTTTGATGTTGAGATTGGGCTCATAAATATAGAGCAAACAATAATAAATCCATTCTTTCCCCACAGCACCAGAGAGCTTTGGGGCAGATAAATTGGCAGCAATTAATACTCAAATGCTTCCGTAATAAAATGTTCATGTAGCTTAGAATCATTGCTTCCCTTATCAACTAATTAAAAACAACTTGAGGCTAAGCTACCCAATAAATAGGTTGAAGAAACAAACAGTGTGAATGTAAATATATTCTTTTCTGTTGGGCTGGTGAAATGGATGGTACAGAGTACATTAATCTGTGCTAGAAGAAAGAACACCAAGGAACTGTGCAGATGCTGGATATATATAAAAAAAACACACACTTTTTTTTCTGGCATCTCCCTCTGTAGAGTTTCCAGCATATCTGTTGATTTACTGTAAGCTCAGAAATACTCTAAAGTAGATAATAAATAGTTCAGCAGTGGAATAAAACATCTCAAGCACAATTTTGAGGCTGAGGTATGGAAGTTTTGGGCTTTGGGTTGACTGAGGAAGAGCCAAACAAGATATGATGGTAAAAACATGGCTAACCTCCACCATCACCACCACCACATATGTTCTCTGGTATCGTCTATTAGTTCTCTGGTATCATCTATTACCTCTAAACCCAAATCGAGATATCAGAACATCCTGCACCGCATCATTCTCTGACAACTACTGTATTTATATAGAAAATGGTAGTGGGACGTTGTATACAACTCTGAAATATTACATTTTTTTCCAGGAGGTAGCTGAGTTAGTCTGTTGCAGCAAAAACAACAGAAGTGTATTGTGGTACCATAAAGGCTAATGCATGTTACTGGTTACTGAGCATAACCTTCCTTAGAGTGAAGCCCACTTCTTCAGGCAATATCAGATGTTATGGAAGAGGAGGGGCAATGAGATCTTTGAAGTCCCATTGGATTCAGTAGGAAAGAGTTACACACTTGCTGAACATCATTGCTGAAATCAACAAAACAAAGTGCTGAGCTTCAAACAATAACAAGCTGTGTGTTGCCTTGGATCAAAGAATGAATGCATCCTACGAATGTTTGTCAGGGTGCACAAGCATTCTCAATAAGCATTTTTTTTCCACAGATAACATCACAGATCAAATCTCCCCGTAAATGATTCCTTTATATTTGAAAATGGTAATCCCACTCCCAGATTTTTGGGTCTGGTTAGTGTAACTCACCATATGGGGAGCATAACTCCCTACCACATTAAAGGTAAATTGTGTAGAAAGGAGCTGAGGGACCATACCTTTGCTATCCTAATCATCCATATGTTATAATGGATGCCAGAGGCAGAAAAGACAGAGGTTTCTCCATGTCCTAGAACTCTAGTAATTCAGGGTTCCAAGTTCTGGGGAAACCTCCATGCCAAAAGATCAACACATGAAGTCATCCCCAGCCCATTTGCTCACACTAGTTATGTACACAGGGTCAGAGGAGTAGAGAGACAGGTATGGAGGTTTCAAATGTGGTTGTCCAGCTTCTCTATCCCTTTGTCTTTTCACGCAAATAATATGTGAAAGTGGCTGTATCCTACATATATTCTAAATTACTTTTCATTTGTATATCCATTAGTGAAGTGACCTATTGAAACCATATTCTGGGGGGAAGTACTGATGAATTCTGGGTACGCTTGACTAGGAACTGCCAGATTTGTCAAGCATATTTCTGCAGACTTTCTCCTTTTCCAAATTCCAAATTTGTTCCAGGCAAATAAGCATTTTTAAGGGGGAAGAGTTCCCAAAAGTTTGGAAGATGACACAGATTTGATATCCTTCCTACTGACCACTGTACACCTCAACACTATTAGACAATGGAAAACCTTAGACAGTTTCAGTGTGTGTGATTCGTAGGGATGTGCATTCAGATGCTGAAATATTTGGAATTCATCAAATAATGACATATTCAGATAGTTCCAAATATATCCAAATCAGATAGGTCTAAATATCTGTAATAATAATTCTTAATATTTGGATCCCATTTGTTGTTGTTTAGTCGTTAAGTCGTGTCCGACTCCTCATGACCCCATGGACCAGAGCACGCCAGGCCCTCCTGTCTTCCACTGCCTCCCGAAGTTGCGTCAAATTCATGTTGGTAGCCTTGATGACACTGTCTAACCATCTCGTCCTCTGTCATCCCCTTCTCCTCTTGCCTTCACACTTTCCCAACATCAGGGTCTTTTCCAGGGAGTCTTCTCTTCTCATGAGATGGCCAAAGTATTGGAGCCTCAGCTTCAGGATCTGTCCTTCCAATGAGCACTCAGGGTTGATTTCCTTCAGAACAGATAGGTTTGTTCTCCTTGCAGTCTAGAGGACTCTCATGAGTCTCCTCCAGCACCACAACTCAAAAGCATCAATACTTTGGCGGTCAGCCTTCTTTATGGTCCAGCTCTCACTTCCATACATCACTACTGGAAAAACCATAGCTTTGACTATGCGGACCTTTGTGGGCAAGGTGATGTCTCTGCTTTTTAAGATGCTGTCTAGGTTTGTCATCGCTTTCCTCCCCAGAAGCAGGCGTCTTTTAATTTCGTGGCTGCTGTCACCATCTGCAGTGATCATGGAGCCCAAGAAAGTAAAATCTGTCACTGCCTCCATATCTTCCCCTTCGATTTGCCAGGAGGTGATGGGACCAGTGGCCATGATCTTAGTTTTTTTGATGTTGAGCTTCAGACCATTTTTTGCGCTCTCCTCTTTCACCCTCATTAAGAGGTTCTTTGATTCCTCCTCACTTTCTGTCATCAGAGTGGTATCATCTGCATATCTGAGGTTGTTGATATTTCTTCCGGCAATCTTAATTCCGGTTTGGGATTCCTCCAGTCCAGCCTTTCGCATAATGTATTCTGCATATAAGTTAAATAAGCAGGAGGACAATATACAGCCTTGTCGTACTCCTTTCCCAATTTCGAACCAATCAGTTGTTCCATATCCAGTTCTAACTGTTGCTTCCTGTCCCACATATAGATTTCTCAGGAGCTAGATAAGGTGGTCAGGCACTCCCATTTCTTTAAGAACTTGCCATAGTTTGCTGTGGTCCACACAGTCAAAGGCTTTTGCGTAGTCAATGAAGCAGAAGTAGATGTTTTTCTGGAACTCTCTGGCTTTCTCCATAATCCAGCGCATGTTAGCAATTTGGTCTCTAGTTCCTCTGACCCTTCGAAATCCAGCTTGTAATTCTGGGAGTTCTCGGTCCACATACTGCTGAAGCCTACCTTGTAGGATTTTGAGCATAACCTTGCTAGCGTGTGAAATGAGTGCAATTGTATGGTAGTTGGAGCATTCTTTGGCACTGCCCTTCTTTGGGATTGGGATGTAGACTGATCTTTTCCAATCCTCTGGCCACTGCTGAGTTTTCCAAACTTGCTGGCATATTGAGTGTAGCACCTTAACAGCGTCATCTTTTAAGATTTTAAATAGTTCAACTGGAATGCCATCACCTCCACTGGCCTTGTTGTTAGCCATGCTTTCTAAGGCCCACTTGACTTCACTCTCCAGGATGTCTGGCTCAAGGTCAGCAACCACCGGGTTGTCCGGGACATCCAGATCTTTCTGGTATAATTCCTCTGTGTATTCTTGCCACTTCTTCTTGATGTCTTCTGCTTCTGTTAGGTCCCTACCATTTTTGTCCTTTATCATGTCCATCTTTGCACAAAAGGTTCCTTTAATATCTCCAATTTTCTTTAACAGATCTCTGGTTTTTCATTTTCTATTCTTTTCCTCTATTTCTTTGCACTGTTCATTTAAGAAGGCCCTCTTGTCTCTCCTTGCTATTCTTTGGAAGTCTGCATTCCATTTTCTGTAACTTGCCCTATCTCCCTTGCATTTTGTTTCCCTTCTCTTCTCTGCTATTTGTAAGGCCTCGTTGGACAGCCACTTTGCTTTCTTGCATTTCCTTTTTGGGATGGTTTTTGTTGCTGCCTCCTGTACAATGTTACGAGCCTCCATTCATAGTTCTTCAGGCACTCTGTCCACCAAATCTAGTTCCTTAAATCTGTTCTTTACTTCCACTGTGTATTCATAAGGGATTTGGTTTAGATTATACCTGACTATCCCAGTGGTTTTTCCTACTTTCTTCAGTTTAAGCTTGAGTTTTGCTATAAGAAGCTGATGATCAGAGCCACAATCAGCTCCAGGTTTTGTTTTTGCTGACTATATAGAGCTTCTCCATCTTTGGCTGCAGAGAACATAATCAATCTGATTTCGGTATTGCTCATCTGGTGATGTCCATGTGTAGAGTAGCCTCTTGTGTTGTTGGAAAAGAGTGTTTGTGATGACCAGCTTGTTCTCTTGACAAAACTCTATTAGCCTTTGCCCTGCTTCGTTTTGAACTCCAAGGCCAAACTTACCTGTTGTTCCTTTTATCTCTTGACTCCCTACTTTAGCATTCCAGTCCCCTATAATGAGAAGAACATCTTTCTTTGGTATCAGTTCTAGAAGGTGTTGTAAGTCTTCATAGAATTGGTCAATTTCAGCCTCTTCAAGCATCAGTGGTTGGTGCATAAACTTGGATGACTGTGATGTTGAAAGGTCTGCCTTGGATTCGTATTGAAATCATTCTATCATTTTTGAGATTGTATCCCAGTACAGCTTTTCCCACTCTTTTGTTGACTATGAGGGCTACTCCATTTCTTCTACGGGATTCTTGCCCACAATAGTAGATATGGTAATAGTCTGAATTGAATTCGCCCATTCCCGTCCATTTGAGTTCACTGACGCCCAGGATGTCAATGTTTATTCTTGCCATCTCCTGTTTGACCACATCCAGCTTACCAAGGTTCATAGATCTTACATTCCAGGTTCCTATGCAGTATTTTTCTTTGCAGCATCAGACTTTCCTTTCACTTCCAGGAACATCCACAGTTGAGCGTCCTTTCGACTTTGGCCCAACCACTTCATTAGCTCTGGAGCTACTTGTACTTGTCCTCCACTCTTCCTCAGTAGCATGTTGGACACCTTCCGACCTGAGGGGCTCATCTTCCAGTGTCATATCTTTTAGCCTTTTGTTTCTGTCCATGGAGTTTTCTTGGCAAAGATACTGGAGTGGCTTGCCAGTTCCTGCTCCAGGTGGATCACGTTTAGTCAGAACTCTCCACTATGACCTGTCCGTCTTGGGTGTCCCTGCACGGCATAGTCCATAGCTTCTCTGAATTACTCAAGCCCCTTCGCCACGACAAGGCAGCAATCCATGAAGGGGGGATCCCATTTACTCCTATGGATTAAAAACCAAAAGGCTAGGTTTCTTCTTCATAGAAGAAGAAGCAAAAGAGAAACCTATTTCTCAGACATTGTAAAGACACTCTGGCACCAAAAATAGTGGGGGCAGAGAACTCAGTGTCTCCTGATTAGGATATGCTCAGGTGCAAGCCTGCACTGCAGCAGTTTTCTCTGTGTCCTTTTCTGAACCCTCAACTTATATTTACATTTTCTACATCTCATTGTCTTTTGCTTACTTCATATAGTTAGGAATAAGATTTCAGATTAGTAGATTTATAGATAAATACATTATAAATCAACAGGGAAATATTATATTAGGTTTTGGCCACTTTGGGGTATATCGGGCAGGGTTTTGTTATATATAGGCATATAGATTAAATTCATAGAGAGTGTGTGCGTGCGTGTGTGCGTGTGTGTGTGAAAAATATTTTCATTGGAAGAGTTTACATTCTGTTATAGCAGAATCAGATACTATTTTTCTTTGGGTAGAGTCTCCAGGCAGTATGAAACATAGGTGTGGTAGAAAGTGTGAAATGTAGTGGAAAATTGAGAATATATTGACATTTTGGCAATTGGTCTTCAAGAGAATAAATGAAATAACTAAGTAGAATTTAGAAGTATGTCCTAAAAGTGCTTTTATCAATATTTGATAGGGAGCAATATCACTGGACAACTAAAGAATTAATTTCAAATGTATTAACAGCAGCAAGATTAATGATAGCGATGAATTAGAAAATAAAGTACAATTTTCAACTAAATGAATGGTATAAAGAGCTTTGGAATATAGCTATTAAGGATAGGTTAGTGTGTGATTTAAAGTAAAGAGGAGATTGATAAATAAGAATATTTTTATAGATATTTGAGGAGAAAATATTAATTTTGTATTAATAAAGGGGAAGGATGTGCACCTTTGCATGAGTCAATGCAGTTTTGGAAGGGGAATGGGGTTCCATAAAGGGAGGATAATTTATTATTTCTCCAGTGGTCCCAGTGGGAGAAGCATGTTTTGTCTAATTGTTTTTGTTGTTTTGGGCTGTTAGTTTTTTTCAGTCAGTATGACTTTGCTTTATGTTTTATGTATTATTATTTTTTAAAGAAGAAGAAGGCACCTGGAGAAGGCTGTAGGACTCCTGCCTGCACCCACTATAGCAGCTTCTATTGAGAGCAGTAGGAAAGGGAGAAGGTGAGGAAAAAAGAAGCCTACACCTGCTATTCTCAAAACACCTACCCATACCACCCGTACCTAATACACAGAGATGTTGTGGGTCATGACCCCAAAGGAGGCCCAAAACTCTGCCCCTTGAAACTGGGCCATCTCAATTTCAAGTGGCTTGTTTCCGTTCCAAGTTCACTTTGGAACTCACTCCCACCTGAAGTATGATGAGCCCCTTTCCACCTTGATTTCAGAAGACAAGTTAAGACATGGCTTTTTTCACAATCCTTCTTTGGCCTTACCTCAGAGTAATATTGCCGATCAATGAGGCTCCCCCCCCCCTTGTTTATGTACCTGCCCTGTTTTCACCACATTTATTGTATTTAATATTTCTAACATTTTTTAATCTAAGATTGTTTACTAGGTATTTTATCTTTTGTTTTTACGTGTTTATCAATGTTTATCATGTTTATCAATTATGCGGGTGTTATTGGGGTTGTTTGTGTTATTCTGGTTTCTTTCCCACCCTGGGTAGTGACTCTGCCACTCATTGAGCAGGATAAAATGTAAATAAATAGATAAATAAATAAAATAAATATTCTGAGCTCCCCAAACAAAATCTGTCACACAGCTACCTCGTTCAGCACTGACACTGTGAAAGCAGCAGAGAGAAGGGAGTGTGTGTCTTTGCCAAGGAAGTGGCATAGAAGGCTCTGGTTCAAAAGTGGGAGAGATAGGAGTGACCCTTAGACATTTTCCAGTGACGTCTTTCTGCAATCCAGCCAGGGCCACCAGGGCAAGGGGCCAAAAAAGATGGTGAGGAAGGCACTTTTCTTCTAAGCGTTGGTGTGCCAGAGAAGGACAAGGATGGCATCAGCAATCAGACTGACACAGTCAGCTTGGGTAGCAGCAGTGCTGATGTTTTTGTGGCTGGGAAAGAGATTTATGAAAAGCACCAGACATTCCCTTCCATAGCCATACAATGCAGCACCCTCATATTCAAGGAAGAGTTTAGCAAATCTCTGCCATAAAAAGCAGCATGGAACTCCCCTTCAAATACCCACACATCTGCTGTGGGGGAAGAGGAGACTGAGGGGACATTATTTCAGACACTGAAATCATTGCTGCTGCTCCAGCTGCACTTGCCCCACCAATTTCTGGAACTAGCAGTGATGACGATTTAGCAATCCCTGGAGCTCCCAAATCAATAATCTGGAAGTATTTTCAACAGTGTGCAATAGATGCTGACATGCCTGAATGCATGAAAAGCAAGAAGGCGCTCAAGCATGGGCAGGACTTGAGCCACCTCTCCAATAGTAGAGTGATAAGCCACCTGAAGACTCAGCACGGGGCACTGGTGCTGGCACTGTGAGAGCAAGTGGCTTCCTTACTGTGAAGAGTAAGAGTAATCAGAGGTTCAGGCTGAGTCACCAGCCCAGGGAAGCAGGGAGGTAGATGGTCAAATAACAAGAGGTGGGAGGCAGCAAATGCCAGACACACATGTCAGGAATAAGCTCCAGGCTATGATGGAGTGGGGGCCCACTGGAGGAGGCAGGGCTGGGAAGTTGGAGCACCTACGGAAGAAGCTGTGTAGCTGACCTGCTGAAATATGCCAAACCATGGAATGGTAGTTTGTGCCCATCTCTACTTGGCACAATTCCCAGTCACCACAGGCTATTTGCTACTCCAATCTACTTGAAAGATATTTGCCCACTCTCCAGTGAGACCTGTTCTCTGCTTCCACAATGCTACTGACATTTCTTGCTAATACCTAGGCACTGCCAGCTGTTGGTGTGCACTCTTTTCATGTGGCACAATTACTTGGAAGGTATCGGAGGAAACAGGGAAATCCTTTAAAAATGTTTTGCCTGTTTGTATTATTTTAAAGGGGGAAATAATAACTATATAGTATTAATATTGAGTGGAAAGGAGTTCCAAAAATTCTGAATGTTTTAAATTCAGAGTCCAGATGGGTGTAACTCTGAATTCTGAATCCAAATTTTGAACCACAGTTTTGGTGCAACTGCACATCCTTATTAATTAGTTGAACAGGGTCTCACTATCTCACTATCCATCTCACTATCAAAGAGACTAATATAAAAACAAGGGCTGCAAAAGGAGGTTGTAAAAAATGTATATTCCCTGTTATGTGGTATCTCGTCATTGTGTTTGCAAACAAAAACTCATCATAACTGTATGGCCCACTTGTGCATTTATTTATTATTTATTTATTCATTTGACTTTTATATGCCCCATCTGGCTGCCAAGGCCACTCTGGGCGATTTACACATTAAATAAATATATCATCAAACAAAAATTTAAAACAATGCACATAATAGTTATAAAATCAAAATTAAACACAAACACACCAACAATATTTAACTGAAAATAAGTGACTTTTGACTTGTTTTTTTTCCCCTGTCAAAGTCGTTTGTCTGACCTCCACACTCTTTCTTCATGAAAATGAAAATTTGCTTCCATAAATGACCATCTGGGCATAGATTCTTCTGTCTGTCCTCTCTTCCCTCTTTTAAAAAATGTCTGGCTTTTTAATAAACTTGCACTTAAACATCAAATAAACAAACAAAATAAAAAAAAAGAAGTGCCATTTCTGAGAAGTTGTTCCTTCTCTGTTTTCACCTGGCAAAGGTAATCTGGAGAAGGCCTTCTGAGGAAGCTTATGATTCTGAATCGTCACACTAGAATTATGCTCAAGTTGCCATGAAAACCTGTGTCCAGCACAGGGGAGAGCAATATGGCTATCGTATATACAGTCACCTGGGTGTAAGTCACAGAACTCCATGGACCTTAATTCTCAGTAAGCGTACACAGCATTGTACTGTGAAAAGTTACTTGGATTTCTGTTGTCCAGACTATTAAGCAAGTCTGATCTTGAAACCTTTATGGGCACAGAAAGTATTACCTTGGCTGACTCTGGCCCATTATGCAGTTTTTATGAGGCTTTGCTGCTGGTGAGGCTGATCCTCCATGACATTTTAGGCAGAACTGGGTAGCAATAGTATACTGACACAATCCATACTTGACATCTTTCTGGTTCCTACTTCAGGACCTTCTGAATGTGTGCAGGCCTCAGTCCAGACAGCTCAAATGTTAATCTTGCACTCTTCTTTCCAGTGGAACATTTTGGTCTCTTATAAATCTATGTGCAGCTTGTGGCCTTTATACAGTATACCACATGAAGAATAAGAGGCAACAGTTATCTTCTCATCGGTTTCAGTGATCTTCTCATTTACCAAAGGGCAATTATCATTTTGGATAAGACACAGATAATTAGATAATAAGATGAGATCCTGATTTCATAAATAAAGTAGCTCTGGGCTACATCATTCCCTCGATATGCACGTCTAACTCTCATTAACATTAATGGATGTTTAGCTCAAACATTAAGGGAGGACATATTCTTTTCACTTCAGTATTTATCTGAAATTAGAGACATCACTAGCTCTTGCAGATGCTCATGTTCTGTAGAGGGAATTTTTGCAATCAGCATATTTATGGTGTTTTTGCAGGAGAAAAAAAATCTTAATTGGAACTCTAAAATAGCAGAAAATGACATTTCTGCTTCTTTTAAATGTGCTTTCTGTTCTTATCTAATGGCTGGAATCCAACTGGCACAACTCCACCAGTGTAAATGGTGATGTCATAGGCTGCTGACAGAGATCTTTAATTTAATATAAACTTCTTATTTCCTCCACTACCACCCACTTTATGTTGTGAGACTCCCTAGAGATTCCTTTTGCTCTGGAGAAGCCTTCCAAAGCTTCAGGATGGGTTGTTGTGGTGGTGAACATTTAATATCCAAAGATCTCTGCTAGAAGCATGTAACGTCTCTCTTACAACAGTTTCTCTTACCAATCTGTTTCCTGGTCCAGTTCCATGTGCTGATTATGACCTATAAAGCTCTGTATGATTTGGGCCAGTCTATCTCCCCATATGAATCCTCTTGGCTCTTAAGATCTACATGGGAGGCCCATCTCTCAGCTCCCCTGCCTTTTCAGGTTCATCTGATGAGAACATGAAGGAGGACCTTCTCTGCAGCTGCTCCCAGGTTGTGGAAAGCTCTTCCTCAAAAGGCTAAGTTAGCCCCCTCTCTCTTATCCTTTTTGTGACATATGAAAAAGATCTCTTTTAAACAGGTGCTTAACAGCTAATTGGGCAATGAAAGGTTTTGATTTTGAGTGCTTGACTTTATTATTATTTTATTATGTTTTAATGTGTTTTAGGGTGTTTTTAGTTGTTTTAACTAATTGTTTTAATATCATTATAGATCTGATTGATTTTAATGCCAATGTTTTTATTCCTTTTAAATAATTTGTGAGCTGCCTTAGGTCCCTTGTGGCCTAAAATGAAAGAATGTACATACATACATACATACATACATACATACATACATACATACATACATACATACATACATACATACATAGGAAACTAAAAGGGGAGATATGCAGTTTTAAATCAAATTAAATTAAAGATTTCCATCTCCCGCTGATGGCATTGTCACCATTTATAGAGTTACTCCACAAGACTTAGCTGAGAACTAGTACAATGGCTGAAATTTGGTTGAAGGAACAGTTAACATAGGCCCCTTTGGTGGGCTCTTTCCTCAGTCAGCTATAGCCCCTGCCATATTGATGGTTTTTACTCTCCTTATTTATCTCCACCAAACAGGAGTGTGGATGGACTAGTCTGGTGAAGAGAAGGAATGGATGGACAGTGGTAGCACTCCTTCAATGCATACTTGAAGGCTGCCACTGAAATTACCCCAATCCCCCAAAGCAGAATATAGGTATGAGTAATTATATGGTTGCTTCCTGACATTACCATTATTGACAAAGTAAGTACTGACTAATAGGACCAGAATCGGCAGTGATGAGTAGACATGGGGATGAATTTAAAAAAAAGAATTGTGATATTTCTTAAAAATTGCTGATTCATTTATTTTCACCTTTGTATTCATCAATTCCAGAGACCCCGATGAATATGAGGGGACAAATATTTGTGCATTTTTATTTATCCCCCATAGGAAGAGAGGGAAGGCTAGCCTTCCCTCTCTGCCTATGGCCTTCCCACTCTGCCTATGGGCCTACAGAACAGCTAATCGGCAGGCCCACAGGCAGCCTGCCAGCACCACAGCCACCCACCCACCCCAGCCTGTCTCCCTTCCTCTTCCCCTCCCTACCTTAGCTGCTGCCACCATCTGCTGCTGCCCAGCACTGCTGTCATCCATTGCCGCCTGCTACAGTGGCCTCCTCTACCACTACCTGCCGTAAGGGACACTGGCTGCCCTTTGCAAAGATGGTGGCTGCAGCTTCTCTTAGAGCAGGGAAGCTGCAGCCACCATCTTTACAAAGGGCAGCCTGGATTCCCTTAAGGCAGGCCATGGCGGCAGAGACCACCGCAGTGAGTGGCAGTGGATGGTGGCAGCAGAGGTGCAGACAGCAGTGGCAGCAGTAGCACAGACTGCGGGCACAGAGAACTCTTCAGATTTATTGCTACTCATGTGATCAAGTAGGGATTCCCAGTGTGGTGCAGTGAATAGACTGATGGACTAGGACTCCGGAATACAGAGTTCAAATACCCCCTTGGCCACAGAAACTCACGGAGAGAGCAGAACTAGTAAACTACTCCTTAAATGTCTCACTTACTTTGAAAGCCCTGTTAGGGTCACTGTAAGTCAGTTCTGACTTGATGGCCCAAAAGAACATGTGATCAGATTGACAAAGGGGGTGGGGATAGGGTTAGCTTTTCCTCTGTCACCATGTTGATGATTCCAGACTTTGGAATAACTGAATACAGCTATACTGAACATGAGATATATTGTTATGAATAATCATTTTGATATCTGGTGATCATTTATAACTATTTGATTATTCCCCTGCATGTGTTTCTTAGACTACATCTGATTAAATTAAATCTAATCAAAGGAATATTAATGCATTAATAATATATTTCAATTAATTAATTCACCTTTATAATATACAATAATATTATTTTAGTTATAGTGGTAACTGAACTATACCATAGAAGATGATTTTTGATATCTGCATGCTTGTCACAGGAGTCTGACTTTTATAATAATTCATGAGAAATTAATAAGCATCCATAATGAATAAACGTAGGGACAATTTAAGGACTATTCAGCAGCAGTTCATGCACAGCAAATCCAAATGTTTATCAAAGATGTTCATGAACTTGTTATATGAGCATCTTTAATGAACTGATAAAATCCTTAATCAGCACTCATTTCATTATATTTTCTCTTTGAATACAATAGCATCTTCAGGGAACATCTCGGGGGCTCTATTTCCTAAGAAAGGTGGAGGAAATCACAAAGATCTTTCAGTAGAAAATATATATAAATATTCAAAAACCAAAACAATGTAAAACCACTTCACTGTTGAAGTTTTTAAGAGAAGATAAGGAATCCAAAGAAACTGAAGAAGATGGCTAAGTGCCACATTAACCATCATCCACGTGCTGCATTGATATTAGGATGTTTGTTAAAATGGGCATGGTTTACGACTTGGAAAAGCCATCTGTTGAAACTACAGCTTGAAGAATCTCTTGTCTACCCATGGTTAATGGCTTTGCTGGCTAGGGGATCCTGGGAGTTGTACTACATTCACCAGCTCTGGATTGGCTAGATGCATTCTTCTGTCAGCCTACATAAGACAAATCTGATTCCAACATACTTTGATATGTGGGAATCAGATATGCTTTGATTGTATTCCTGCATTGAGCAGGGGGCTGGACTTGATGGCCTTGTAGGCCCTTTCCAACTTCACTTTTCTATGATTCTATGATAACATTCTTGATATGCCAACACATGTGTACATATATGTAGACCAATATGTACATAACACAGGGATAACAAGATTGTGGTGAAAAATGTCAGTGGTATTGTAGAATTTTTCATGCTTTCATTAAAAAACAAAAAGATCAAAATTCTGTTTTGCAAGAATATTTTAAAGCCCCATTTAAGACTTCCTTCTGCTCCAGTAAATCACTATTATCTTGCCATACTCAATTGGTTTCTGAGATCCTCACTGGGCTCACCTGCTGTGAATGGATGCAGAGTCTCACTTAGCAGCAGCTCTTTAGGACTGAGGGTGCACAACAGAGTTTGAATATCTCAATATCTAAGTAGCAGACTCTACACTTTCCCAGATTGATCGAGCTGCTGCTGACCAGGAAGCTTCAGCAGGGTGGCTCACCTTTGCCTCCCTCCCCGGATGACGTGAGACTCCAAGTCTCACGGTAATCGTCATTGGCGAGAGGGGGGAACATTAGGTTATTTAAGGACGTTTCCCCCTCTCCCCGCCCTCTTCCTTTCCTGGCAACCATCAAGGAGGGAGTCCGGCTGCTCAGTTGTTTATCCAACTGCGTAGTTGGTCGAGAGGCCCGCACGGCTCAGTGTTCCAGATCGGGGGGGGGGTAGCATCGGCTCCCTCCCTCGGTTTGACTGGCATTTATCTCTTATTTTGCGATTTGATATTGTTTTCTCGGATCGATTTGGTTATTGAATTATTTCTTTATAGTTGATTTGGATTAGTACAGCACTAAGGGGGTGGGTGTGACCGTGCGGCAGCGCGAGCAGCCCTCTGGGGTTAACTTTAAGATTTAAGTTGCCGTTTTAAGTTTCACCATAAAAATAATAAATAGTAATAATATTAGTTCAGGCACTGGCTTTTAATTTAGCTACACATGAGAGTAGAGAAGCACGTTACCTTTCGTTGGTGCTTGTCTGCTGGAGTTGGCTGCAGCGTGGCTCAGCCTTTAGGCTCCTCAGCTACTTGGCGCGTTGCTCCTCCCCCCCTTCTTCAGAAAGGCTTAGCTCGAAGTGTTTTAGCCCTGCTTGGAATTAATTCGAAACAAGTACAGAGCGGTTGTCTAAGTATGCTTCTGTTGGTAAGCACTGGCTTTAAATTAATTTAATATTAATTATCTTTCGTAGGCTCCTTCAATTTATTAATTGCCCTTACCTATTTAGATATTCGACTTAGCATAAATAATTATTCAATAATTTTAGAATTAATTGTTATCCTTACCTAAGACTTGATTGAGATTAGAGGACATTTTAATTGAATAAATACATAATTAGGTAATTAATTAATTGATAAAAATTAGGTAAATAAATAAATTAATAAGTAATAGTATTATAATTACCTAATATTTGGTTAAGAGTAGAGGCGATTATAATTGAATACATAAGTAATGGAGAAATTAATTAATTGATTGAAATTATCTGAATTAATTAATTAATTATTAATAGTGAATAACCATAATAGTAATTGGAGTAAATAAGTATTTCCCTATAATAAATATATAGGAGGGTATAAATTGGTACAGCGGGTCGCATTTCTCGTGCCTAGATTGCACCACTCAGTACGATAAGGGTAAACTGAGGATTGCTGCACGAGCGGGGTCGGAGTATACCTCGGCCCGCTGTGTTTTTAATTAGAATTGAATTTTAGGTGGCAAAATGGCCTTGAGAAGGGGTCAGGGTAACACAAGAAGAAAGCTACCAGCCAAGAAACAGCCTGCACCTCAGGGTGGCCACCTCATTCTTCATCAGATGAAGAAGCTTGGCCCATCTGGCAGCAGCAGAGGGGAAAATTTCGGCCGTAGAAGCCAAAAGAACAACGAAATACGCCCCACAGTCCAGTAAGGCGCAACCGCCCCAATCGGCTAGGGAATCTAAGAGTCATCATGGGGCTAATCTCAGAGATCTGGCTGATAATCTAATGTTTTGGTTTGCGGTCCTGGAAGCAGAGCAACAAGCAGAGGGGGCGTCCAGACAAGAAGCAGTGGGGCGGTAGTAACACCGCTGCAGCAGTGCACTGAAGAAGGGAGATCAACCACGATCACGGCAATAATCAGTGCAGAAGTGCTTGGCAGGCAGCAGGTGATGGATGAGGTTGGTGCAGACTGCATGTACGGCAGGGAGGTGCCAGGGTGACAACGCCTTTGTCAGGTAAGTCAACTAATGCACCAGACACTTCTCTACCGTCACCTGCTTGGCCTTGGCCAGGCAGTGGACAATTTAATTCCCCAATTTACTCAGCATATAATACTCAGAGTTAGGGCTCCAAATACTCCATGGCCTAGTATGAATGCGCACTTTGGCGGCTGGACTACTCCAGACCCATTAGTTACATATCCAGCCCCGATAAATACGACAGTGAGTGTAGGGGCTTGGCCATAACCATCAGTCTCAGACACGGGTTATAACACTGCGCCATTGCAAGCCTTGCCGTTTGGGGATCCGCTATGCCCCTGGGTGATCACCTCACCCCAGCATCTAAAGAAAAGATTTGGAAGGCAAATAGGTAGATTTATTTGAATGGCTGAACAGAAATGTGGAAAGAAGGATTTGGATGAGGACGACGACAAGGACAAAGAGAAACACAGGGGGCAGAGACCAGACAGGACACGGGCGAATCGGCTGCCCAGGTTCTCAATATACACCGGGGTTGTAGTAAATGCCCAGCCTTGATGGGTGCAATCCTTATTCCAATATTTAGACTTGATCTATAAGACATATGTGGACTTTGCAGGACAAGCATGGCTTGTGTATGATGGATCGTTACGCAGGAGGGGGGCGATTAACCCAAATTTACGTTGGGATGAGCCCCTGCCAGGCCTCTGGCTGCAGTCTATGACCCCAGCCAGGCTCTATCTAGGTGACAGGACTGATAGTGGACACCTTACTAGAAATACTGCCCTGAATCAGAATCCCTGAGTAGGAGCGGGGCAACTGGGGTTTTTTTTAGGAAAGGCTCTAGGATACCGGCGGTTGGGAAGCGCAAGGCATTCTTTGCCCAAAACCTTAAATCTGTACATGGCATGGAGGTTGCAGTCGAGAAAAGATGGCCAAAGTAGCACAGGAAGGAGAATGTTGGGACCATTTGCAACAGCTCCACTGGAGACCCGGTGGGTTCTCACCATTGGAAGTGGTAACAAAGGATGTACAAGGTGAGTTTAGATCAATACATCATCTGTCCTACCCCGAGGGGGAGTCGGTTAACGATGCCATCCCTCGGGAACTTCTTGAGTGGAAACTTAGGTGTAGAGTGGGATGTAACTGCGGCCCATTATTGGGATGCTTATCCTTTTATGGTGAAAGGAATACGGGAAGGTGTAAAGTTATACTAGATACCTTTCGTTCAATGGCAGAAGAATTAGGCATACCTCTTGTTGAGGACAAATGGAGGGACCAACCACGTCCCTGACGCTCTTGGGCATTGAATTGGACACGGTACAGCAAGTGTCTAGGCTGCCAGACGTCATGTTGGCTGACCTTAAGGTCAGAGTAGCCTCGATGTTGCAAAGGAGAAAAGTGTCCCTGAGGGAGCTTCAGGAGATGGTAGGACATTTACATTTTGCTTGTAAAGTCAGGGCGCCGGGTCGCACCTTTCTACGTGGCTTCGCAAGGTGAAAGGGCTCCATCGCCCGTTTCACAGGACTAGAGTTGCATATGGTATGAGAGAGGATTTGAAGGTTTGGGGGTTAGTTCTTAGCTGAGTGCAATGGCATTTCCTTTTGGAGAGGAGACAAGATGCTTAAGGCTGAATCTCAGGTCCAGTCGGACGCTGCAGGCTCCTTAGGGTTCGGCATTTACTTTAGCGGCAGATGGTGTGCAGGCAAATGGCCGGTGGAATGGCACCACATGGGAATCACCAAAGATTTGACAATTCCAAGTTCTTCCCAATAGTTGGTGCATTGTGGCTTTGGGCAGAGGAATGGGCGAACTCTGTTGTATTTTTTGGTGGACAAACTGGCGGTGGTTGTATGTAATTAATAACCTCACATGCATGCAGACTGGGTCATGACACTGGTGCAGGCTGGACATGTACCAGGTGTGGATAATAGCTTAGTTGATGCATTATCACGTAAACGGATCGAGCAGTTCAGGGAAGTTAGATCCAGGAGCCAACAAGTTCACGGAGACTCTTCCCCCAGAGGTTTGGCAAATTGGCGTGATGATGTGAAAGGACAATAGGCCTGGCCTGGCACCGGGGACTCGAACAGGGTACTCGGCAGTGAGTATAGATTTTCTGGAGTTTAGGAACTTAGTTGATTTAGAACCAGTGTGGCCTGCCCCAGTGGAGCATCTTCAACAGTTCATTGTGTATCTAAACAGGAAGGGTTTGGCGCCAGGATCTATACAGGGTAGGTTATTGGCGCTGGCTTTCTATGCTAAAATTAATGGGTATCAGGATTATTCCTCAGACGACCGCTTTAGGAAAATGATTGAAGGTTGATCTAAGGAAAGAGGCAGAGTTAAAGATTCGAGAGTACCCATATCGCCGGGACTATTGGAAAGCATTGGTAAGCAGTGGTAGGCTCTCTGTTGAGAAGAATATGAAGTCGCTTTATTTGGGGTGGTGTCCTTATTAACTTTTTCGATGCCCTCAGGATTAGCGAAGTGTTGCCACTGGAAAGGAAGATAAAATTGGAGTAGTTATGCAATGGCAGGATGTTAGGGTAGTCAACGGGATGGTGCAGATTCGCATCCGCCCATCCAAGGCCAATTAGCAAGGCACCCCCTGACGTCTAGGTAGGGGCCCGGTTTGTTTTATCTTGCAGATACCATAATGATGATGATAAGGAAGCACATCATGATCCGCAGCTATGTTTTTGGGCAGCTCACTACGCTGCCACGTCCCCATGGTGAGCAGTCTCGGACTTGGAGCTAGAGTCCTTATCGAATGGAAAGGATGCCATGGGATGCCGTGAGGCCAACCTTGCCGTACGGCTGCCTTTGGTCAACATCCCCCGGATGTGTTGGTAATACACTTGGGCAGTAACGACCGGACCAGGATCTGCGGAAAGGCCTGATCCTTGATGCAATTCGTGACATCACATGGTTGAGGGTTACGTACCCTCCTATGGACATTGTATGGTCAATGATCATCCCTCGGCCGGCATGGAGGGATGTGAGGCAATTTTGGCCCGCTAACACTGCATGGAAGAGTGTTAGCGGGGTGGTCTGCAGAGCTGTCTGCAGTGGCCTGGATCGGTGATTGGTCACCAGAGGATCCACAGATAGGCCTGAATTTTCCGATTGGTGAAGGCACCGTATCATGTTATAAACATTGTATGACCGACGACCATCCCTCAGCTGGTATGGAGGGATGCGAGGCATTTTTGGCCCGCTAACACTGCACGAAATACTGTTAGCAGGGTAGTCTGCAGAGCTGATTGCAGCGGCCTTGGATCGGTGATTGGTCACCAGAGGATCTGCATGGATAGGCCTGGTTTTTTCGGAACGATGGTGTACATCCGTCCGAACGAGGTTTGGATGTCTTCCTTGAAGACATCAAGGGAGGCCTGCTGTTGGTGCTTGGTGAGCTCGATGGCGGGCATGGGACTTAGCTTGGCTAGTCCCTATGCTGTGGCAGGTAGTGCGGATATAACACATTTTCTGGTGAGTCCCAGTCTAAATTCAGGTAAGCTATAGCCCATCTGAACCCCTAGCACTGCAGATCGTGCGATTACAGCACTTGGGGGGAAAGATGCGCTGGGCCACAACCGGACCAACAGTCAAGCTGGCTTGAGGTCCGCGGGTGGTCAAATTGCGGCCAGCCGGGTTTTCGCTGTCGTTTAACCCATTTGTTGCTTAGGGGGTCCTTTGAGACCTCTATGATTTAACCTGATTCTGCACTATGGCAGGACCCCCTTTGCCAAAAGATGGCAACATTGATTATGATTAATAAAGTGTGGCCCGTTTTTTAATCCATAATCTTTGTCTCGCGTCCTTATTCCGGGGTTGGGGGGGCAAAAGCCGTAGCTTGCAAAAGCAATTATTTTGGCTAAACTGTGAGAATTTGAAAGATTTTTCAAAGAATGTCAGCTTTCTAACAGAGACACATGATAAGTGGCTTAGCGGGTTCTTATGTATTTCTGAATTCATTCCCATTGTCAGTGCAGTTCTGGAGCAATGTAGACCAGTTCAGGAAAGGGGAAGACTAGCAAATAAAGCCCCTAGTGACACTTCATTTATTATAGATCTAGGCTGCCTCCTAGTTGTGGGACAAAAGATGGGGCACTGACAGCTCACTCATAGACCACATGCTATACAGGTAGAAGATGCCAGGTAGCAGCTCTGGGTAAGTTTGGAAGGACTCTGGCTAAAACCTTGGACATCTGTTGCATGTCGGAACTGATACTTTGGGTGAGATGACCTTATAATCTAAATCAGTATAAGCCAACTTCTTATTTTGCTGTGCTCCCAAGATGTTCACCAGAAACTAATATGTTTCTTGACAGCTGACATCTTCATTACCTTCTGGAAAGTGGGCCTAGAGCTCTCTTTCAATCTCTAATTCAATTTCATATGAAAGGACTGAACTGAGCTCCTGGTTTGGTCTCATGGTGACAACATTGAAACTGAAGTGCCAGATCATCTCTCTGCAAATTGGGTGGGCTTCATCCTCCAATCATACAGATGTTTTTATGAATCACTCTAAGTGGCCATGGCAGTCTTGACAGTTCATTGTTGTTGTTGGCAAATTTGTGTTCATTTCCAGCACCGTCACTCGAAGAGTGTAGAACAAAATATCTGTGAGGATAAGGCAGAAACGTCTACAACCAAGCCACCATAACAACAAAGCAATAAGTGTGGAACTTCCTCTAACTTGTATAATGCCACCTCCTTTTTTTTTTTTTTACAATGTTTTGTTAGAAAACAACAATATTCCCCTTGAGTAAGGTCCAGCTTTCAGAAGGTGGCAGACTGAGCGATAGAACAGCAGTATCAGTGGATGAAAGGCACAAAAGAAAGGTTGTGAAAAAGAAAAGAAATAAAGCACAGTCTCCACCATTCATTTCTCTGGGAAAGGTAACATGGAAGCCATCATTAATCTCAGATACATGATGGCTACAGCCACCATACAATCAGAAGCATAGTTGAACAGGATATTATAGAAATAGAGGGTGAACCATTCTGCAATTTTTCCAGTCTGTAGTCCTCCCCATCCAGAATGAATGAAAAAACAACCTTGTGCTCATAGAGATTAGAAGACATAGGTTTAGTATCAGTGAGGAATTATTGTTGTACTAAAGTGCAGCAATAATCGTGTTCTGGCAGAGCAAATTAACATTCAGCAAAGCAATTATAAAAATGGGGGCATCTAAATATATATATATATAATTTTGAAACTGGACTATTCACAGTTGTTGAAAAACAGCCCTGACAATTGCTTTGTGTTTGGGTGAGAAGTGGTTAACTGATGAAAAAAGGACTTGGCTTCTGGGATTTTCCCTTGGTTGGTGTCACTTTGTCAACGGCAGTGAGCACAAGAGGGTATTCTGTAGACCATCTTAAGTACTGCTATTGATGTTTTGTCAACATTCAGGCTCCTCTTTGCTAGGTAAAATTTGGCATCCTCTTTGCTGTTGACAACACGGACAATATTGTGCAGCAATATCAGGCCATTTCCTATTGTTTTGAGTCGTGGATAAAGAAGCAGAATATCCCACATTCATAAACCTAAGTTTCTTTGAAGAATTGAATATACTCTATATTCTGCCGATTTGTATAATCCAGCATAATTTTAAGTGCTGATCATTCATCCTCTCATAAACAACATAAATGCATGCAATAAATAAATGTATTAATCAAAAGAACTTCAAAAGAGCATGCAAGTATCCCAAGTTTCATGACACCAGCTCATCAGTCTTTCTGCTCTTTTTATGATTCTGGGTATGCATCTAGCTTAAATTAAAAGGATAAAAAGTCCTTACAGTTACAAATTACATATCATTTGTAGTGATTATCATTTCAATGCCAAGAAGGTGTCCTCTGCGAGTCAAATTTTATTCAAATTACATTCATGACCTGCACAAGGAATGGTATATTAAGTATTTATTATTTAAGATGAGGCCATTTTCATTGGCATTGCAGTGAAAACTGCAATGATCTTAGCTCAATTTCATGAAATCCATATACACAGAATAAACTGACTTACATTTCCTTAGAGCAGTAATGAAGGGACCTATAAAGAACTTGTTCGAAAGAACATTCCTTATTTCTGCAGACCTGAATCCTGTGCAAAACCAATTAAATGAATAGATAAATTAATTTATATGCATACTAGTGATTTGTCATTTGCAAAAATGACAAATATAATAATATGCAGATTTTAAAATATATTGTAACAACTTTCCAAGCAAATAGAACATAAGCATCTAGGGTATCCTGGAATATTTCATAGGGTACAGTAACTTAAGACCTGGGAGATATCACTAAGTCATTGTAACATAACTCTCAGGACTAGAAAATCGATACTCAGCTGAAAAAAAACCCTGCAAAATACATAGTTTGTGAAAGAATAATGTATAATAATGGTAATGTTCTGCTGCTGTGGATATATGACAGTAGTGGGTGTGTGCTGAATTGATATTGACTACTACAGATGAGAATATATGCCCATTTTGATTTCTGCCATGTTTGAAAGATCATACTGTACATTTTAATCCCCCCATCCCTGAAAATGTGAAAAAATATGTGGATATTGGATAAATTTTCCAAAACCAACTGAGATGAAATCATTCCTAATTTGCATTGTCCAGGTTCAAAAAGTAGAGGCTGTTTGCCCTCTGCAGGAAAACCATGTGGTATTTCCCTGCCATATAGAGTTTATGAGGAGGATCTTCTCAGAAAAAAAGGAGGAGGGGGAGGAGGGGAGGAAGCCTAATTTGGAACCCATAGAGCTGAATAAACTGAGATTCAAATGCCACATTTTAATGTGGGAAACTTCTGCTTAAAGGTTGTAGCTGCATTCTGTTCCAGTGACGTGCATACACTCCTGGCAGGAAGCGGTAGCTGCCAGCAGGCGGGGTAACCCCTTATTCTGCCCTTTCGCTTAGAGGTAGAGCATAAGATCAAAGGGTTATTTTAGCCAATCCTAGTTACGATTAGTTAACTAGTATCCTATCTGTTTCTCTCATAACATACTATGTAATCATGCTAAGTAAATAAAAGAGCTCTCAAGGCGTTGCCAGTAGGCTCCTCTGGCTCGGACATCCACTGTCGACTCCTTTGTTCTCTCTCTAAGGCAATTAGCCTTCCTTTGCTCCGTGATCACCCACATTTTAAGAGTTAAGCACTTAAAGATTTTTATTTGGATCAATGAATCTGCCAATTTTGGCTTCTCCTACATTATTATTTTTTAAAATCTAGATTATTTTGACCCCGTTTAATTTATATGTAATTTAAACAGAACAGATGTTCAGCCATTCCTATTCAGTGTTTGGCAAAATGAACCCTGAACATTTGACCTAACTTGACTAGAGTAAACTTTCTTGTCCAGGAAATAGTTGGTCATTAGAATTTGGACCTGAATGCTCAGAAATGGGATGCTGTCTATTGGGAAATATTTTGGGGTTCATTCTCACAGCTTCAGGACATGCCACTTTTAATCTGCTTTCAGGTCATGCCTTCTCTTTTTCATCTTGTGGGTTTGAGAGATGCTATGGCTTCTGGATATCATGCACCAGCCTTTACATTTATAGTAAGTCTATGCCAGCCACTCTCTACGTGGGTCTTGGCACATTTGAAGGGGAATACAGACTGGAAACAATTCTTCACACACCACCTTATAAAATTCATTATACGACTTACACAATCCTGATTCAGCCTACCGTGTTTCCCTGAAAATAAGACAGGGTCTTATATTAATTTTTGCTCCAAAAAACGTATTAGGGCTTATTTTCAGGGGATGTTTTATTTTACAGTCATATCTTCTTCTGGTTGCTGCACAATGCTGCACAATGGTGGAGGGCGGGGTTTCACTTAACTGGGGCTTATTTTTGGGGTAGGGCTTATATTACGAGCATCCTCAAAAATCGTACTAGGGCTTATTTTTAGGTTAGGTCTTATTTTTGGGGAAACAGGGTATGTTATTTTCATATAGGGTTTACGGCTGTGGCCAAAAATAGGTTGAGAACGGCTGCTCTATGCTATCCACCACTCACTCACAATTTTGAAATTGCTGCTGCTTTGTCCCTGAAATATGAGGGCATTGGAAGTTCCTGACCTGGCAACTCTGCTGGCTGTATGGCCTGCAATTCATGACTAGCATCTGATAAACTGTCATTTGCATTCACCCAATACTACAGCATATTACAGAAGAAAATGGAAAGGAAAGGTAAATACATATATTTTTTAAAGCTGAATATACTTTCTCACAGGTTTGTGAGACAATCTGCATAAGTGATTATCAGAAGGATGGAAATATAATGCTTTTGCAGATGTCTACCACTAAATCATCTTGTACATGAAAACGAGGCATTTTGCAAAATATTTTATAAAATATTATTACATTATCCTGCCACCATGACCAATTAATTGCTGTAAGATATTTTATAGCTCTAAGATATTTTATAAAATATCTTAGAGCAATTAATTGGTAATGGTGGCAGGATAATTATCAGCTATTTATACAACTAAAAGGCAATGCAGCATAGATTCTCAGCAAATTCTGGGGACAAGTTTCTATTTCATGAGATGCAAAGAGCACCCAACAGTGACTTTCAAATTTGGAAGTTCAAAGTGGTGAGTTAAGAAATGATAAATCAAAAGCTAACTCCACATTCATACCTTAGAAATAAATGAAAATTTTCAGAGATCTATGACCCATGCATACATCCAAGGCATTTTTCTACTTAGCATACTTCTTTGATTTTCTTTGAATTTTATTACAGATCTCTCACTTGAGCAGAACTTTCCAAATTTGCATCACATTTACTGAAGGTGGCCAGCCCCACAGTTAGGCAGAGTGAGGTGAGAGCCTCAGTGACTTAAAGGACAGCAGATACATAAGTTATTTCATTTATTCTTATTGCATTTTAATGTTTTATTACCTCCTATGAAGCGAGGTGCCTGTTGGATTTTTTTTCAGCAAATGCCTAAATAACTTGGTTAGCCTCTGAATCTTTGCAAGGAAAACATTTCCTGTTCAACCTCAGACAGCAACATATTTCGGACCAGAAAGCTCCCTGTCTGAGGTATTATAGGAGGTGTTATATGAAATAGCATTTTTTCTTAATTATAATTCCTCTCATTGCCTTTATTATAAAATACAGGTTTCAGAGTCCATGTAAGAAAATTACTATAAAGCCAAGCTTTGATTGGATATGAAATGCAGCATAATTATGTTTCACCTCTGGCAAAGCAGTATTTTTTAAAAGAAGTGATACACTACATAAAGTACAACATATCAGGAATATTTCTCTTCTGTACAGAAAAACAAATTAAGGGCAAGACAGATATGTTGTTGACCATAAGGAAGAATCGCAACCTGACACAACTGGAAGGAAATACGCGGAGTTCCAATTATTTTCTGGATTCCTGCCTTTTCTTCTACATTATCAAAACCACAAATATCAAGAAAATATTATTAGAAGTCAGTATGTGCATCTGGGCTATCTGAGGTGGATTCTCCTGCTTATCCTCTTCATGGAAACCTTCTCCAGGCCCCAAGAAACATCACGCAAAGTGTTTTCATGTCTTGTTAAATGGGATGGTCAGTTGTGGGGGGACAAAAATCCAGTGAAGCCCCCTCTGTAGTTCAAGGTACCACAGTAATGCTCTGTAACAGATAATTCTAAGTACTTCATCAAACTACAAACTACAAGATTCCATAGGATGGAACCATAATTGTTAAACTATTATCACACTATTAGAACCATGTAGCACTAGAAAATCAATTTTTTTACAAAAAAAAAAAAAACCCTTTGGTTTATGAATGTGGGATATTTTGCTTCTGTATCCATGATTGAAAACACCAGGAAATGGCCCAATATTGTTGCACAATATAATGCCCACACTGCCAGGAGGGAAAAGGATGCTACGCTTTACACAGCAAAAGGCAGCCTTTTGGTTGACAACACCAATGGCAGCAGTCAAGATGGTCTACAGGATACCCTCTTCTGCTCACTACCATTCACCCTTGTTGAAAATCAGGCCTGACAATTGTTATGTGTTTGAGTGAGAAGTGGTTAACTCATTAAAAGGGAGTCGGCTTCTGGGGTTTCCCTTACTTGATGTCACTTTGTACATGGTAGTGAGCATAAGAGGATATCCTGTATCCCATCTTGATTGTTCCCATTGGTGTTGTCAACATTCAGGCTGCCCTTTTCTATGTAAAACTTGGCATCCTTTTTCCTGCTGACAATGTGGGCATGATATTGTGCAGCACAAAAGTATTTGGCCATTGTGGCTGATCTTGAAGGGAAGGACATCAGGCAAAATGTAGTAATTAGGACTGCCAGGTCTATGGCTGCTAGAAGGAAGTTTCAAATAATTCTCTGGTTTTCTGGGTCTGGAAAAGGCGATATTTATGTTGGGGGGGGGCAGCTTTAATGCCTGGATCTTATCTTCACCTTTCTCAGATGGCACCAGGGTCCATGACTCAACATGATGGTTTTGGTTTTTTTTTACATTTCTCCGAATGGCACAGTGGATCCATGTACATACACCTGCCATTGTTGTCCCCACTACCCTCCACTCATATTTTAGTTTTTGATGCTCTGAAGTTGGGCCCATTGTAGCATCTCAGATGAGGCAAGAAGTAGAGCACCAACATAATGACTCATGGAACTTCCTGTTGCACAAGCCCTGGCAGCTATAGCATAAAACCTGAAGAGATAAAATCTAAACCTCTGCTATCAACCCTAGTCTCCTCATCCTTTATGACAACACAAAGATTTAACCATAGTCTCCAGTGTTGGCCCTCAAATCTCAGGAATTCAATATTGCTTACTTGGCAACTGAAGTAGCATTTGCCCCTTGAAAAGGGCACAAATATGCCATCCCCAACTTTGCTGTAACGAATAGGGACACTTTCTATGATGAGCTCTATGTATTTGGAATATTAATCTAGACTCCTGTGAGTTCATCTAGATCAGCGTCCCAGGGTCTGGCACATGCAGATGACACAAGTTTGTTTTGGATGCAAATCCATTTCTGGTGACTGAGGTGTTGACAGTATCAATCCAGGCTGCTGAGAAACAGGGCTTTGAAGGCTGATGAAGTTTCATTATTCAAATAAGGTCTGTGTCTCCCAAGACTGGGGAAAAATATATGAAGCACAGGATAATTAAAAAGCCTTTATACATTTCTCAGGATGGAAGTAAATATATTAATTACATTAATTAATAGGATAAAGTAATAAATCTGAAAGTGTCTTTCTCAAGGCTAATAGAAACAAATCAAAAAGGTAAAGATTCATCTTTCTCTGGAGGATGAAGAAATTACATGCAGTTAAAAAGGCCCCAGGGCTGAATAAAAGAAATTAAAAAGTAAGCCATTCTCTGTGCCAGCTATGATTAGCAATCCTCACATGTGGCTTGAAGAAGTTGTGTTAAAATAAGAGCAATACCTACATACAGCTGTCAAGCACTTTCTGATCCACCTCATTGCTTCATTAACAACCTCATTGCTTCATTAACAATCAGAGCTAGTTATGCTTGATTTTGCCTTATGCCTGGACTCCATCCTGGGATATCAATATGATATCATCTCTTTTTCTGTCCTTCTCTCTCATCCACTCCCTCTGCTATAAAGACTCTGTACTACAAAATCCCCTGTCCCGCAAATCTAAGTATATGTAATTTCTACTGTATGGGTCCCACTAAGATGTCTCATGAAAACTACCCATTTAAAAGTGACTGGATCAAATAATCACATCTGATGGATAAAGGTGACAAAATTTCTCATCCCCAGCAGAGATTTATTAAAAGGAGTAGAAATCACATCAATTGATCTTAAGGAGATGAGCCAGTCACCTCTGCTTTCACTTTACATGGTCCATCCCGTAATGTGTCCATCCTATTGGTCTGGAATATCTTCAAGACCAGGACCTGGTTACCTGTTCTGAAGGACCACACTATGGCATGCTCATTCTATGAAGCTTTCTGCTCTTGCTGGATATAATGTAGATTCTTGAGTAAACTTTGAAGCATTTTCGTGGTGTTTCTGTAGGGCTTTTCTGCCTCAGAGTCTAAAATGTTAGTTCCCTGGGGAAAGTGCAAGCCTTCTCCACTACTGTTTTACCAACTGTAATGGTACCTTTACCTGTGAGCCTAAAGGGAAAGGTGACTGGCTTATCTCTGTAAGACCAATTGATGCAGCCTCTCCTCCCTTTAATAAATCTCTGCTGGGGATGAGAAGTTCTGACACTTTTATCCATCAGATGTAATTATCTCTCTCTTCTGGAAAGTTTAAAGCAGCAGAAGTGAGAGCCCTAGAAATAGAATAGCTCCAGAAATGCTTTGGGAAACAGAAGCTAAATTGGCAAAATTAGAGGTAAGAAATGTAAGATACAAAAGACATTCTCACCTTGGTAATTACATGGCTCAGGCAGGAGGGGAAGAATAAATGTCTGGACAATGCAGAAACAATGAAGCTAACCATGCACAATCCAGCTCCAACAGACTGGAAAAATCCAGTTTGGGAAACATTATGCTAGCTTGGGGTGGACAACTCCCAGAATTTGAGGCATGCCCACTGTTGAATAGCCAACTGTTTCTGCAGCCCCACCCCAAAAATAATTTTCTTAATTTTGCTCTAAGCCCCCAATCCTTTTTAATAGCTCCAGGAAGCAATTTCACTTTTTTTTTCCTGGCTGCACCTGACCTCTTCTAGACTACTTCATAGGGTTTTTTTTGGGGGGGGGGGTCCCTCCCCAACCTCATACAGTTTGGGAGAGGATATGGCAAATATCTATATATATTTGATTTATTTATCCAATGTATATACCACCAATCTAGCCAAATGCTGCTCTGGGCAGTATATTCCCCCATGCTCCTAAAAGATACAAAGTGACATTTGGAGAGAGAAAAATTAAGTGGGGTGTAGGGATGCTGCAGATGTGTCCGTGGCCTGGGCCGGACCGGGCAGCCAAGACAGACCTCCCGGGGCCCCCGCACGTACTCACCCCCGTGCCGCCCGTTTGCGCCTGTGCGCGTGCTCCAGCATGCCTGTGCAAGTGCCACGCTGCCATTTGCGCATGCGCACAGGCGGGCATGCACCCGTGCGAGCGCTGCGCTGTCGTTTGTGCATGCGCACGAGCACACGTGCACTCACGCACATGTGCAAACGGTGGCATGGCGCTCGCACAGGCGTGCACCCACCCGTGCGAGAGAGTGCACACGCTTGTTCGTGCATGCGCGTGAGCGCGGGGATGACCCGCCTTCCCCAGCTGGTCCACAGACCGAAAAAGGTTGGGGAACGCTGTGTTAGAGTCCTCAAGACCCGTGTGTAGCTTATGAACCACACTTTGCTCACCCTGTGTTACTGTTCAAAATCTTGAACAGTAATCAATTATCTGAGATATTTTGAGCCAAATCCTATCTCTTGGAGTTTTTTAAGACATCAATTTCAGTTGTGTTGAAGGAGGAGAAGTCTTACTTTGAACACCGTATAGTATATGGCTAGGACAGGGTTATCTATTCATTCCTCATGCAAATTCCAAGGGAGCACCACTTCCCCATGAGAGGTAAGCTTCTAAAATCTTTAAATATGTCTCTATGTTGGATCAAATGCACACTCAACCAAATACCTGTAGCAACAGAAGCAGCAGCAGAACTTACAAAGCAAATGAAAGGACGTGGGGATGTCTTTGGGATATAGGTTTGCTGAAAGAGCATTTAGGAATGACAAAGATTCACAGTGGCATTTTTCCAAAATATTTCTGGATGACTCCAGAAATTATCTCGATTTTCTCAGTGCTTACATAGAAAAAAAAGATAATTACTCAATCTGCAAAGAGCTTTGGAATGCATCTTTATGTTAAGCCCCATTAAAAAGAAAATTGTAAAGTGTTTCTTTTTCAAGAATAATTTTTGGATAAAATCAAATGTGCTTGTGAGTTTTGTTGAGCAACACACTTTGCAAATTTCCCATGACATCATGTAAGGAAAGCTGAGAATTTTTTTTCTTTTCTACATCCCTGCCCTGTTCTTTTCTCAGATATGCAGCAAAATGCTTCCAGGCTCAATGGGAATTTGGTTTCTCCTTGACTTTTATTTTAATAGAGAACTGTAAATCATCTGTGGAGAAAACTGAAACATTTAGCAGCATCATACATCTGTCCACATGGTTTTCCCCTCTCTAAGAATCTGAACAATAAATCTACTCCTTAAAAGATAATTTGGTATTCGGAGCAATCACACCGAAGAGAGGGAAGTTTTCAAACCACACACACATACTTCCTACAAAAGTAGCAGATCTTTCACATTTCCCAGACTATTTGCTATGTGGATCCTTTTGTTCTCTCTTTCTTTTTTCAGTTTTTTTTCCTTTAAAACTTTTGTGACTATGGATGTATTAATGATCTTCTTTGGAACCAAGTGAGAGGTTTAGAACCATATTTTCGAACTTACACTACATTTCTATCCATGCCTACTCAAAAGGAAGTCCCACTGAGTTTTGTAAGACTTACATCCACTCCGTGTAGGTGTGTATAGGACTGCAGCTTTAAAACAACATATCACTGCAGTCATTTCATACAGCTTACCTTTGGTCATTATTTATTAAGATGAGATGGGCAGCTGTATCCCTCTGGATGTTGTTGCAGAGATCCCTAACAATTGGCTGTGCTTGTGAGGACTGATGAGAATTGCAGTCCAGCAAACATCCAGAAGGCCCCATGTTGAGCCATGAAATGGCAGGAGGAATACAAGCCCTCTTACCTTCACACGATCTCCGCACTGTTTTTTCACACTTCTGAAAGGTGCTGCTGTACCTTTGCAAGTCACATGTTTTCCATGTGACCTGCAAGGGTGCATGGGTAAAAGAGTCTCTATGGATGCTGCCTCTAAAAAAGAGTGTAGAGGTTTGACATCTCTGCTTCATATAATTAGGACTGGACTGTTCTCACTGAATTATGGTTCTGGGAGTTCTTTTTATTCATTCATTCATTCATTCATTCATACATACAAACAAACAAACAAACAAACAAACAAACAAACAAACAAACAAAAGCCGCATCCCTATCAGGCTGTGTTTTTAAATGAGAATGGTCTTATTGACATTTTATAGTTCTGATGTAGCTGCCATTTTATTTTCATCAATAGATGGATTCGGACATTGTGTGTACAGGTTCTCATCTCCCTTCCCCCACAAAATAGTGTGTGTGTGTTTAAAAGAAGAAAATGAATATAGATCTGGTTTCTCAAATGTTTTTTCTTAAGACACCACTTCCTAAAAGCCATAACTATGACCTCATTGCATGCAAACTGAAATACTTGCATATTTTACTGAGAATACTAATATAAATACCATCTGTAACATATCATTGAAAGGTGGACTTGAATTCTGAATGTCATTCCTGAGCAGCTAGAGGTGTCACTTCCTTGTTTCAGACTGTGTTTAACCATCTGTAACAATAACATAAGCTATATTATTTAAAAGATTTCTGTGACTTGTACAGGGGTTAAGGAGTTGAGGAAATCATTCTTTTAAAATGCTTTGATCCCTGGAAGTCCCACTGTTACACCTTTTATCTTTGCAAGAGCATTGATTTTTGCCGATCGCCTTAGTGAAACTCTGAACTCTAAAAGTACTTCAGTTCCAAGAGAAAATGTCTTTCAAACATCTAAAGGCCAAGACTTGTGATCTCTTTTAATGTGCACTTTATTTCTCTCTTTCTCTCTCTCTCTCTCTCTCAAAAGGGTAATATTACAGCATTGGTCTTTTAATAGATCTGCTTATTATCCGCAGTGTCTTTAGAATTTGAAGAATTTTAATGAGATCTAGTGTTACATACCAGAAATATTTTCTTCTCTCTTTTCTCCTTTTGGTATTTTGGAACAAATACTACCCACTACCTACTAGAATTTTGTCTACAATATTAAGGACTAGCATGTCCCCAAAATGGATGAGATTTACCCCCTTGCTTGCATTTGTTTGTCTGACTGTTTTAATGGAGAACCAGAAATGGAAAGTGGGGCAGGCGGTGTCATGGATTCCAGATGAAGAAAGTTAGAATGTTTCTCACACATTTCTGTCTCTCAGAATCATGGTCAATTCTGATTTGTATGCCTGAAATTCAAGTACAGTGCAGGCCACAGGTCTGCAAATGGAGGGGATGGGGGAATCATTGTGCAGTTCCCCTTATGTGCATGAAAAATGGCAACAGGATTCTGACCTTAGTAATTAAAAAAAGCACAGCCTTGTAAATCTGCAGGTTAGGAGACTGCAGCTTATCTGTCCTACTACTTAGGACAGATAGGCTAGCTTTTGCTTTGTTTAAGAAACACATTTATGGCCTGAAAGACAAGAACCAATTTCTTTTCATTTTGTTTTGTTTTGTTTTGTTTTTAAGCTTCCTTTCCTGTTTACCTGGAGGCTATTCTTCATGCCAGCAACAGGGCATTTATTTACAGACCTAATTATAGCATGATATAAAATCTAATACATACTCAGGAATAATGTTTTCCCTGTGCAGCTCAAGACATTTGACACATATTTGTAAATCTCCAATTTAAAGGAAGCATGTTTATCCTGTCGGTGACCTCTCAGAGCACTCACCCAGTCAAGCAGAGACAAAAGTGCTCTTCTCACCCTAGGTGTTTTAATTAAGAAGACAATTCAGTCTTTACAATGGCCTCTTGAAAATATGCCACTATGTAATAAAATCTGAGATCTATCACATCTAATTCCTAGTGTTTCATTAAAAACTCTAAAAAAAAAAAATCAGCACATGATCACAAAGGGATGTGCGTTTTGTCCTGCCATCTCAACACATTATCAGTGTTTTATTTGGAAGCTGTTTAGCTAAGGGCCTGTACACGGTGTGAAATTTAGTATGATCCAGCCAGTGCTTAGAACCTCCTTATCTTTAGTGCAATCTATTTTAATTTAAGTACTCCTCTGGGTTCATTTGTCCTCCCTTCTGAAATACACATCACATACCCTGTCATTTGCATTTCTTTTTTTCCAACAGACTACCCTCATACTTGAAACATTTACAGAGAAAGTGGGTCACTCTAGTTCCTCAGGTACCATGAATATAGGGCAGGTTTTAATCCAGACTTTAAATGTGCTATCCAAGGTGCTGAATCTTTTGGAGGGGGTTAGGTTCAGCACCTCAGATAATTCTTCTGAAGTGCAAAAGTTGGAGCAGATTCCCTGAACCTATAAAATTGGAGTCATCATGTTCCACTGACCATTCACATGAAGCTAGAGTCTCTGGGATATAAAACAGTATTTACAAATGCTGCAACTGAAGTTAGTACCAACACTCCTCTGCATCATTTGTCCCTTTCTATCAATGGTTGGTTTGGTGTGCCAGGCAAAGGTACCCCATCAGCAGTGGTGGGTAGAATGTTAGTCTCCAGGTCTGTTGAACTTTATCTGTCAGCAACTGCTGCCAGCATGGGTGATAGTGAAGGAATGTGAAAGCCATAGGCAAAAGCAAGTGCCTGAGTACCATGGCACTTGCTTTTCCTACCTCTACAGTTTTTCCTGTCTCTAGAGCTTTAGGGATAGAAGAGGTTTAAGAGTAGATACTGTATATAATCCAAATGTTTGCTCTGAGCTTTGTTTCACAGAGACCCCAATTTGCATTCCTGCATTCCTTGTTGAGTGGCGAAACACTAAAGAGGATACAGGCTCTTCCTGAATAAATAATTTTGTCAGACGTAGCATGTTATGCATGCCGAAGGGAGGTGAGGGGCAGAAGTGTGGGGTACTTATTGCCCAACCACTTGAAATAAAAAGGCGAGACACATTTGATGAGTTAAAACTAGGACCACAGTTTATTAAACATTTAACTCAACCACCCCCCTTGCTGCAGAGTGATCGCTCCACCGGGCGCACGGCTGCCACAGCGGGGAAGCTTTGCTTACCCGCTCGGAGATTGGTGTCGCAGGCAATGACGCTGCTTTCTCCGAGGGGAGGAGGGATGGAGCCTTTAAGGCTCAGCATCTCTCCTGCCCGGCCTCTTTCTTCGATCGGCCGAGCAGGGAAAGGTGAGCAGCTCCATCCGAGCGCTTTCGTTTTCCCCTCATGTGGCTGCTGCAGGAAGATCGGATCTTCGGGTCACACAATGGCGTGACCTGCGGTTTGGTTTTTTCTCCTTGTCAAGGAGATTTATTGGGACCCCCCTCCTCCTCCTTTGCCCTTGATTTAATTTTTTTTAAAAAAAATTGAAAATAATAATAATAATAATAATAATAATAATAATAATAATAATAATAATAATAATAATAATAATAATAAAAAGGAGGCAGCACTTAGTGCTAGGGCTTTGAGTTCGAATTCTCAAGGAGGCAGGAGAGCTCACTGGCTGCCTGGCACTCGTAAAGCCACTTTGGGAAGGAGGGGGTGTTGGTGCAAGTTGCCTTGAAATAATTTAGGGGGGCAATTGGTTATCAGGCTGCTTGTGTCATTATATGTTTTTGATATATAATTTATTTAAAAAAATTGTTGTGTTGATTGGTAATAGTCTTTATTGCAGCTTGGAGACATATTGCTGCTCATATCCAGTTTGGGGTAATTTGTCTTGAACCTAATAATCATTAGGAGTTTATATTTTCATTATTGTTACGCTTTATTTAGTAGGGACACACTGCCCCCTGTTGGTTCAATTGTAGTTACTTGTTATATGTAAAGTAATAATTACATCATCATCATCATCATCATCATCATCATCATCATCATCATAATAATAATAATAATAATAAACAACTCCTTGATAGTTGGTGAACAGTAATATAGTACAACAGTTTAAAGTTATTCAATAAATTGCAGCATCCCAGCATGGGGCCGAAAAAGGGGCAAAATTCAGGGAAAGGCAAGCAGTCTGCTAAGCGCAGGGCCCCTGCAAGACCACCCCCTGCGCTCGCTTCATCGGAGGATGAAGACTGGCCAGACTATTGTGCTATTCTGGTGAAATTGAGTTAGAAAGGAAAAGGGCGATGGCTCAGGGTGCAGAGAGTACTGCTACACCTAGTCCTAGAAGGTCTCGTAGGGAGTCCAAGGCGTGTAGAATGGCAGAGTTGTGGCAGTTGGGTGACGTAATGTTGTCGTGCATTGCTCTTTTAGAGGAGTGTGCTGGTTCAGCAGGAACGTCTTCGGCGGAGGGAGCGAGCAGCAGCCTTCACTCCACTCAGTGTGGCATGGAAGTAGGCGTGCAGAGGATGGAACTGGTTGAAGAGGAGCGGAGTTGCCAGGATGAAGGAATTCAGACCAGCAGGCAGATCGAGATTGATGGTGCTTCGGCGGGGCCTGGCCTTCAGATGTCTGGAACCTCCTCCAGTGCTGCAGTGCACACACTGTCAGCACCAGGTGGGTTTGCACCTACACCTAGCACAACAAGAGTGGAAGGGATGTGGCCTTGGGGGGAAGTTAGCCCTCCAGCAGTATCTCAGATGGCACACGGTTTAACAGCTAGTAGCAGTGCTGCGGTGCCACCTGCAGTGGGATTGTCTGTACCAGCTATGAAGCCCTGGACAGCCCCTTATCCCCAGTGGCCCTCACCCAGTCATGTGCCAGGGTTCTTTGAAGGTCTTTGTCAACCTAGTCACCCAGTGTGACGTTCACCCCGTGCCCCTGCTTGTTTTTCTCAACTAAAGGGCTCACGCTGGTGACGTTCTCTCTTTCCTTCGCTGCCACCAGTGGATTTCTTTATCCACACTGTAAAAGACCTTAGTCTGACACTGGCTGCCAACAACAGAACTTGTTTATTAAAGGGTATTAGGGTAATTCAGGATCACAGATGTTCTTTATTCATTTCATAGAATCAAAATCATTGAGATATCATATATTCTGCCACAGATTCAATCACCTCCTGTTTTATATATTCACTTTAACCAGCTTATCTTTATTAGTTTCAGTTCTCACTCTTTCTCTGACTATCTCTCTCTCTCTGCAAACCTCTCTCCTCCTCTCTTCACTCCCTCTCTCTCCCTCACTATCTGCCTTAACTGACTTAACTGACTCTCTAACTCCGCCTCTCCAGTCCTCTCATAGGCTCATGCAAATGATCTCCAGCTATGAGTGACAGGTGTGACGTGGGGCATCCGTCACATACCTCCCCCCTAGGAAAAGTTTGTTTCATGGGGGAAACCTTCTAGTTTACCCTCATAAACAACGCAATTAGGCAGTGAACAATTTATCCAAAACATGTTCACAATATTATGCTAAATATTAAATATATTTATCTTATACAGTGTTTATGGATATATTCTATTATCAATTACTATTTTGAGCAAATTAAACTTATTACTTTAAATATTTAATCCAGTCAATACAGTTATTACTATTTGCATTGGTTACATTAATACAACTCACATTAATTTTACATTTATAACACTACTTACCATTAATTCAATAAGACATCATATTTTAATTATATCTCAAACTTAATGCACAAACTGAATAGTTCCTATAACATTACATTTTTCTTCTTCTCCGTCCGTTAGTCCTCCGGTCTCCGAGACAAAGCATCAGCCACCACGTTCTGAGTTCCCTTCACGCTACGGATTTCAAAATCAAAGTCCTGCAAAAGTAGGGCCCATCTCATCAGTTTGTTGTTATTGGACCAAATAGTCCTTAGCCACAAAAGTGGGGAATGATCGGTGCAAAGTACAAAGTGTCATCCCCAAATATATGGCCTCAGTTTCTGCAATGCCCAAACTATGGCTAGGCATTCCCGCTCAATTGTGGAGAAGTGTCTTTCGCCCGCCTGTAGTTTCTTGCTGAGGTATGTCACCGGATGATGGTTTCCGTCATCGTCTGCTTGGCTCAGCACGGCTCCCAGCCCGACGTTAGATGCATCCGTGAAGACGATAAACTCCCGCTGGAAGTCTGGGGCTCTCAGAACAGGACCAGTAATCAGCGCTGTCTTCAGTTTGTTAAAGGCATTTTCGCAGTCATCCGTCCATTGGATTTTCTCGGCTTGTCTCTTGTGGGTTAGATCAGACAAAGGGGCGGCTATCTCGCTGAAATTTGGCACAAAGCGACGATAATAGCCGGCTAACCCTAGAAAAGCTCTTACTTTTTTCTTAGATGTTGGCCTGGGCCAATGGTTAATAGCTTCTATTTTGGATTCAAGGGGTTTGATTGTACCTCCCCCTACTACATGTCCTAAATATTTTATTTCTGAATTTCCTAGATGACATTTACTTGCTTTAGCTGTTAACCCAGCCTCCTGTAATCTCTGTAATACGATTTTAAGGTGGATTATGTGCTCTGCCCAAGTCTGACTATAGATCCCTATGTCATCTATGTATGCCACTGTGAAATCTCTAAGCCCCTGTAAGGTTTGGTCCATGAGTCTCTGAAAAGTTGCTGGTGCATTTCTTAATCCGAAACTTAAGACTCAGAATTCAAACAAACCAAAAGGGCTACAGAAAGCGGTCTTTTCTTGATCTTTGGGGTCTAGACCCACTTGCCAGAACCCCTTAGTCATGTTGATACTTGATATGAATTGACATCTTCCTATAGTCTCTATCAGATCATCTAACCGAGGCATCGGGTAAGCATCTGCCTTAGTGACGTGGTTCAATTTTCGATAGTCTACGCAAAAGCGGATGCTTCCATCAGGCTTGTCTACCAGCACTATTGGGGCTGCCCAAGGACTAGAAGAAGGAATGATGATTTTTTTTTCCTTTAGCATCTCATCTAGCTCCTTACGAACTTTGTCAACATATGGCCCCATTACCCTATAAGGCGTGACAGCTATGGGAGGTGCATCTCCGGTATCTATTTTATGTAATACCCCCTTGGCTACACCAGGCTTATTAGAGAAGACTTGCTTGTATTTTTGCATCCAGGCTCTTGCTTCATCTTGTTGCTCTGGTGATAAAGTAGGGCTAATTTTGACTTCCTCAGGGTTGTATTGGGTTTCACCTCTGCCTTCCCAATATTGTAATTCAGGTTTTTCATTGTGCGTTTCTTTGATGGCATATAACACAAAATTGTTCTTTCTATAATATGGTTTAATCATGTTTATGTGTACAACCCTTCTGCCTTCTTCTCCCTCCTCCTGAATTACATAGTTTATGTCACTCATTTGAGCGATCACCCTAAAAGGACCCGACCATGCCAGTTGAAGTTTATTACCTTTTATGGGTCTTAACATTAACACTTCATCTCCAGGATTAAATACTCTTTCCCTTGCCCTTTTATCGCACCATTGTTTTTGCTTTACTTGATTGCTCTTTAAATTTTCTGGCTGCTATCTCTAGAGACTGTTGTAAAGAGTTCATTAGTGTATCTATGTATTGGACCACTGATTCAGGATCCTCCTCCCTATGTTCCTCCCAGTTTTGCCGGAGTAGATCTAAAGGTCCCCTAGCTTTCCGTCCAAATAACAGTTCGAAAGGGCTAAATCCTGTACTTTCCTGGGGTACAGATCTATAGGCATATAATAATGGTTGCAATTTATGGTCCCAGTCATTTGGATTCTCAGCTGTATAGGCACGAATCATCCTCATTAGGGTACCATTAAATTTCTCAACTAGCCCATTGGTCTGGGGATGATAAGGGGATGACGTGATGTGAGCAATCCCGCAGACTTGCCACAATCTTTTCATTAATCTGGACGTAAACGAGGTCCCCAAGTCAGTAATAATCTCAGAAGCGAAGCCCATGCAACACATATAGTTTATTAGAGCATCTGCCACTGTCTCGGTTTCAATATTCTGCAATGGTACAGCTTCTGGATACCTTGTGGCATAATCGATTATGGATAGAATAAATCTATTTCCTCGCTTGGTCACATTGGGTAGGGGTCCTACTATATCTAGGCCTATTCCTTGAAATGGGGTCGAGATGACTGGCAATGGGCACAGCTTAGCCTTGGTCTTGTCATTCCCAGTCCCTTGTCTTTGGCAGGTGTCACAGCTCTGACAGTATAACTTGACCTGCTTTCCCATCTCAGGCCAATAGAAATTTTGAGCAATCCTTTGCTTAGTTTGTGAGATCCCTAGATGAGCTGCAAATATGTCTTTGTGCACCTTTTCTACAATTCTCTCTATATATTTAAATGGAACCACTAGTTGTTTGTGTATGCTTTCCCCTCCCCTCTTAGGATTCACTAGGACCTCTCTGTACAATAGGTCTTCCTTCACACAGTATCTTTCGGGGTTTTCAGGGGTCAGGGGCCCTTCCTTAGCTTGTCTAAAACATTCACTTAATGTAGGGTCTTCTTTTTGATCTTTTCTGAAAGACTGATTATTAGGATTCCTCATAGTGACTAGATCAGCTGTTTCATTCCCTTCTATTATTTCAGCAGGGTTTTCATATTTTTCCTCAGGAGCTTCACTTTGCCCTCCCTGGGAGCGAGTTGTTACTAAAACACTCTTCACATGCTCAGATAGATCCAGTCCTATTAAACATGGAGCAGGAATTTGGTCGGATATGGCCACTTTCCAACTTCCCATCCACCCCTTATATTTTATGGGAATTTTAGCCATGGGCAATATCACTATTTCGGCTCCAATTGCTTTGATAGAAATATTTTCATTCCTTATTAGATTTTCCTTAGGGATTATGTCTGGGTGGCACACTGTGACTTGAGAGCAAGAATCTTTTAATGCAAGATACTTATTATCATTCACATAAATAACATCACCGGAGCTACGAAGAAGATCTTGGTTACGTTCTATAAAGTAGCATTGGACTATCCTCGCCAAAGGAGGCTCTTGCTCTTGGCTCTCTGCCCTTGCTATTACTGGGGTTGCTATGGCAACAGTTTCAACCTCCGTGGTATCTCCCTTATGCTGTACACAATATATCTTCTTTGGCTGACTGGAATTTCCCCCTCCTTTGTGTTGGTTAAAGTCCCTTGTCCTTTGGTTCTGACACTGGGCCCAAAAGTGTCCTTTCTCCCCGCACCCATAACATGTTTTGTGGGCTCTGGGTTCAAAATACAGGGCTTTGTCAACCTTTCCTTCAGAGCTATTATGTTGCCGGTGCCTCAGCTCTGGGGATGAGGGCTTGCCTTTAAAATGGCTTCCAGTAGCTTGAGTATTTCTGTGGTATTCTTTAATATGTGGGGTCCCTCTTTTTCTGTCCTCCCACACTTTCCCGCCAATTTTCACCTCAGAGAACCTGGGGTTTCTTATTTCATTAATTGAATCTGCATTTTCACATGCTTCCTGTACACTTTTAGGGTTTTTGTCTCTCACTAAGTATCTTAATTCACCAGGTAAAACAGAATAAAATTGCTCCAGCCCTATTACATTTTTCATTTGTTCTAGAGACGTGACATTTTCACGCTCCAACCATTTCTCCAGATACTGTACTAATTTCGCTCCTACTTGGGAATAAGATTCCTCAGGTCTTTTTCTCCTCAGGTGTTCTGCATTGATGCCATATCGCGAGTAAACCAATTTTCTATAAGCCTCAAAATCTCTTGCTTGATCTAGGGCCATTTGTGAATAGAGATCAGCTAAATCTCCACTTATTTGAGATCTTAGCACTATCATTCGTTCCTCCTCTTTCACGTTAAAGTCTCAGCAAGCGCGCTCAAAGGAAATGAGAAATGATTCTGGACAGTCACCTTTTCTATACTGGGGAAATTTCTTGAGATCTATTTTTGCAAGATTCCCCTCATTAGCATTATTATTCTTGTTATTATTTTGAGCCGCCAATTCTAATTTTTTCATTTCTATTTGAAATTCCATCTCTCTTCGTCTTTCCTCAGTTTTAGCTTTTTCTCTCTCCATTTCAAAATCCAATTCCTTTTGTCCTTCCTCAGCCCTGAGCTGTAATTCTTGAGCCCTTATCTTGAATTCTTGTTCCAATTTCCATCTTTCAAAATCTTGGGAGATTAGAACATTTTCTCTCCCTGAGGCATTCTCCTGAGTCTCCTCCTGTTCTACAGATAAAGGAACTCCATCCTCTTCCTGAGGTAATAAGCCTTGTTGTGCCTCTTCAGGATTAATTACTTCCATCACTGGCTTTTTACTTCTTTTAGGTGGCATTAGTATGTGTGTATTTATTTAGATAAACGCTGGTTTATTTTGCAGAGATATAGTCAGGCCTCTGTTTAAAACACACTTTCTTTTTTCTTTTTCTTTTCTGTATGCGATACTATGTAGCTCTAGCTCTCCCCCGGCAGCTAGGGATGGCTACACTTTCCAGTCACGCTGTTCCTTAGTCTAAGACAATTTTCTTGCCTCTAGACCCAGAACAAACTCTGATTTTATTCAAGCCTCTGCTTGGCCTTATTTCCTCAGACCTGTTTTGACCCTGGCTTCCGCTTTTATCCACCAGCGCTCCCCTCTCAGAGCCTTGGATCCAAAGCTAGCCCACTGGTCTTCTAAATCTTGAGGTAACCTCAAACTGAATTTTTCCCTCAGAGTCTTTCCTTATCTTAGTCCTCCCAAGATCTGAGTTCAGAAGCCCCGCCACTAAGCTTTTCCACAAAAGCTCTAGCGAGTCACCCACTTCTTTACTACAGACCTCTGACTAAAATGCTCTCTTGACTCAGGAAAAAATTTTTTTTTTACATTTTGGCTTTACTGGAATCTTTTTCGAAATCCCGCCGCTGCCACCACTTGTGACGTTCACCCCGTGCCCCTGCTTGTTTTTCTCAACTAAAGGGCTCACGCTGGTGACGTTCTCTCTTTCCTTCACTGCCACCAGTGGATTTCTTTATCCACACTGTAAAAGACTTTAGTCTGACACTGGCTGCCAACAACAGAACTTGTTTATTAAAGGGTATTAGGGTAATTCAGGATCACAGATGTTCTTTATTCATTTCATAGAATCAAAATCATTGAGATATCATATATTCTGCCACACATTCAATCACCTCCTGTTTTATATATTCACTTTAACCAGCTTATCTTTATTAGTTTCAGTTCCCACTCTTTCTCTGACTATCACTCTCTCTGCAAACCTCTCTCCTCCTCTCTTCACTACCTCTCTCTCCCTCACTAACTGCCTTAACTGACTTAACTGACTCTCTAACTCCGCCTCTCCAGTCCTCTCATAGGCTCATGCAAATGATCTCCAGCTATGAGTGACAGGTGTGACGTGGGGCATCCGTCACACCCAGTAATACCCAACACAGGATACAATTCTGTGCCTCAGAGTGCCCTTCCATACGGGGACCAATCTCTGCCTTTGGGCGACCACCCTCTCAGGTACTATAGAGGAGATCTGGAGAGGTGAATATTTAGATGTATTTGACTTGCTGAATAGAGAGATTGAAAAGGTAAAAGGGGACAAAGAGGAGGATAGAGAGAAAGAGAAATTCAAGAAAAAGAAGCCAGAGAGATGTTGGGCTAACTGGCTCCCAGGCTTTTTGATCTACACTGGAACAATAGTCAAGGCATACCCTTCAAGGGCTTTTGCTTTGATCCAGTACATTGACATAATATACAGGGCTTACGTAGACTTCCTGGGACATGTGTGGTTGCTCTATGATCAGGGGTTCTGCATGAGAGCGGCAATACACCCTGAATGTGCTGGGATGTGCATCATCATGGCTTGTGGCTGCAGTTGATGACCCCCTCTTGTCCTGCCCTGGGGGATCGTTTTGATAGTGGTCATTTGATTCAAAGGTCCAACACTAATAATGCTCCCCGCGCTTTGGCAGGCCAGGTGGTTCAACCCTGCCTGGTCTGCTGGGAATTCAATGCCAAAGGGTCCTGCGCCTGAGAGCAGTGCAGATTCAGGCACCAATGTACCATTTGCAGAGCACCCCATGGGTCAGCTAATTGTTTCAGAGGATGCCCAGGATCGGGTGGTAACAGGGAAGGGGGTGGCCCCAAGCGACAGCCACCAGGTTCATCTCCTGCTTCAAAAGGGCCCCAGCCCAATTAATATATCTATACTAGCTGATGTGCTGCTGTCATATCCAGACCGTGAGGCTGCCCGTTATTTACAAGATAGATTTACTTTTGGATTCCGGATCCCAGTGCAGGGTGTTAGAGTGTCTACTATGGCAAACAATTTGAAATCTGTAAGGGGTATGGAAGATGTAGTTAGGGAAAAAATTAACAAAGAAGTTTCAGAAGGGCGGGTGGCTGGTCCTTTTTCTGAGCCACCTGTACCAAATTTCTGAGTCTCCCCATTGGGAGTGGTCCCCAAAAAGGCCCAGGGTGAGTTTCGACTTATTCATCATCTGTCCTATCCAGCTGGTGAATCAGTTAATGACATGATTCCCCAGGAATTATGTACGGTCTGCTATACTTCTTTTGATGTGGCCATTCGTATGGTTAGATCCTGTGGCAATGGGGCGGAGCTAGCAAAGGTGGACATTAAATCATAATTTCATTTATTGCCCGTCCACCCAGATGATTTTGAATTCCTAGGTTTTAAATTTGAAGGTTTATATTACATGGACAGGGCAATGCCAATGGGGTGTTCCATTTCTTGCACTGTGTTCAAGCACTTCAGCTGGTTTTTAGAGTAGACACTGAAGCACAGGGCAGGGCTCTCCCAGGTTGTCCATTATCTCAATGATTTTTTATTTTGTCTTAGGCCTGGGACCACCCAATGTGAGCACCTCATAAGGACTTTTCAGTTAGTTACAAAGGAACTGGGTGTTCTGTTGGCTGACGAAAAGTCAGAAGGTCCCTGTACGGTGATCACTTTTTTAGGGATTGAATTAGATACCATTCAGCAATCAAGCAGATTGCCAGGAGTTAAATTAGTGGACCTCAGGACTCAAATCTGAGTCCTGCTGCAGAAAAATAAAGTTACCCTGAAGGAGCTACAAGAGGTAGTTGGTCACCTCAACTTTGCTTGCAAAGTAATTGCTCCTGCCAGGGCATTCCTGAGAAGGCTATGTGATGCTATGAGTGGGTTGAATAAACTGCATCAAAGACGTAGACTTTCATCAGGTATGAAAGATGACTTGCGCACTTGGTTAAAGTTCTTAGACGGTTTTAATGGCATTTCCTTTTGGAGAGATGAAGTGCGCTTAGGAGCGGAGTTCCAGGTCCAATCTGATGCTGCCGGCTCAAGGGGATACGGCATTTACTTTAGGGGCTGATGGTGTGCCGGCCTTTGGCCGATGGCGTGGTGTGACTCTGAAGTCACCTGCGATTTAATGTTTTTTGAGTTTTTTCCAATTGTGGGAGCCTTATGGCTTTGGGCAGACATTTGGGCCAATTCTGCCATCACATTTTGGTGTGACAATATGGCGGCGGTCCATGTTGTGAACACTCTTTCATCCCGATCGCAGAGGGTGATGAGATTGGTGAGAGCGTTTACCTTGCGTTGTCTGAACTATAACATCGTGTTCCAGGCTTGTCACGTGCTTGGTGTTAACAATGAGCTGGCTGACGCCCTGTCCCATCAACAGATCGATCGGTTCAGGGCGTTGGCTCCAGGAGCTCAGGCTTGTCCAGAGACATTATCGCAAGAGGTATGGAGGATTGGAGGATTGAAGCTAACAGGGCAATCAGCTTAGCAATCGCTCCTAGCACCAGGTACAGCTATGCAGCTGCTTGTGAGGAATTTTTTGATTTTTGTAATAATGAAGGTCTGGAAAGACCTTGGCCTATGATGGTCGATCATTTGCAACATTTTGGAGTTTATCTTCACCATAAAGGTTTGGCTCCTCGCACAATTCAAGGAAAAATGTCTGCCCTGGCATTTTATGCTAAGGCTCAGGGGTGTCCAGATCCAGCAAGCGATTTCTGGATTAGGAAAATGATTGAAGGATGGAACAAGGAAAGGGGTCATCAGGAAGATAGGTGCACTCCTATGTCACCAAAAATATTATCTCAACTGAGTCGGGTTTGGTCTGCTGTGTGCAGTGACCAATACGAGACTGCACTGTTTATGGCAGCGATGTTGTGTGCATTTTTGGGTCCTTTAGAGTAAGTGAATTAGTTAGAACATCAAAGGAGGACAATTCAAGGACGGCCTTACAGATGGCAGACTTATTGGTCTCCGAAGACAGAGTCTTGTTTCATCTTCGTTGGTCCAAAACAGATCAGTTAGGTAAAGGCCAGGTTATAAGTTTAGGCCGTTGTTCTGTGGGTGAGTTATGCCCAGTTAGGGCCATTTCTGATTATGTGGAGTTAAGGGGGACCTTTAACGGAGATTTATTTTGCCATAGTGATCAATCACCCCTCACAAGATACCAATTTTGGACAATCACATCCCGAGGGCTTAACAAGGCAAGTGTAGTGGGATGGAAATTTGGCATGCATTCCTTTCACATAGGGGCAGTGTCTATAGCTGCTGCCTTGGGATACGGGGATGAGCAGATAAAGAAGATGGGGCTGTGGTCTTCCTACAGGTTCAAGACCTACGTGCGTTCTCTTCCGCAATAGATGCTGGTTTTTTGTTTTCTCTTTCAGGCTTCCAGTTGGCAGAGGCCCGGTTTAGAGTGGTTTTGTATGGCCACAGTTACATATATTGAGCGGAGAAGTACGCTTTGAGGTCCGGTTGGGGCCGTAATTTAGGCCTGGGCGCACAGGCCATGTTGGAATGGAGGGGCCGGAGAGGTATGCTCTGGGGCGAATTCATGGAACTGGCGTCCCAGGGTTCTCCAAGGGTACCTCCGGATGTAATAGTTGTTCACCTAGGTGGAAATGACTTGGCTCAAAGAACAGGCAAGTCACTTATTTTGCAGGTGATCAATGATTTCCAAGTTATAAAGGCCAAATTTCCAGCAGTGAAGTTGGTTTGGTCAAACATTATACCAAGGCTGGTATGGCGGGCAAATTGTGACCCGAGGTGCATTGACCGGGCACGGCATGGTGTTAACCGAGAGGTGTCCAGAGCTATATTATCTGGGTTGGGGTCAGTCTTGAGACACCCCGACATAAGAGTCCGTCGCCCAGTTCTATATAGGAGTGACGGGGTCCACTTATCCGATGCAGGTTTAGACTTTTTCTTACACAATCTACAAGGGGGCCTTGGGGCCGAAGTTTTCGGCTGTGTTGGCGGGCTTGGGGCATATAAATAGCCCCATGCCGTGGCAGGTAGTGCGAGGGGATTTTTATTATTATTATTATTATTATTTCATTTCATTTATATCCCGCCTATCTGGTCTTGCGACCACTCTAGGCGGCTTCCAAAACAACATAAAACAACAGATAAAATCATAAAATTATTACATAAACAATTTCCATAACAATTATAAAACAAAAAATAAAGATAAATAGAAAAGATAAAAAGATCAGGTATTGACTGGAGGGAAGGCCTGTATAAACATCCATGTTTTTAGTTGATTTTTAAAGATACCCAGCGTAGGGGCGGCATGAATCTCCGGAGGAAGATTATTCCAGAGGCGAGGAGCCACCGCCGAGAAGGCCCGATTTCTTGTTCTTTCCCTACGGGCCTCCCTCGGCGTCAAGCTCCTCAGCCTCACCTCCTGACTCACAGGAGCCTCCTGATTCAGGAGCCTGACCTCCTGAATTCCTTGTTAACTCCCTGAGCTTTTGGGGGGTTCCTGGTAGGTCACATGGTGCAAAACATCATATCCCTCTTTTTTGGTAGACAACAGGGCTTCGACGGGAGCTGGACTTTTATTAAGGGGATCTCACAGGCTGCAGTTCACCTAGGGTCACGAGGCTCAGTGGGCTGTGGCACTGGGGATACCCCTATCAAGGGGCACCTGAACACGTGCTGGTTAGAACACAGCACGATTCAGAAACAGGAACTCGCCCTGCTTTTGAATCCGGAGGTAAAGACTACACCAGATTTCCAGATAGATCGCACTACGGTAGGCCCCCTTGTTGATCGGGGTTTCAGTTTAAATAGTTAATAAAGTTGTGGCCCAAGTTTAACCCAACAACCTGTGTCGTCTCTTTATTTCCGGGCTGGGTGAGCAATGGCCTATCACTGTGAAGAACATGGACAGAGGCAGGTTTCTCCCTGCACACTTCCTCTTTCTTGGAGAGTTCTCCAACCCCATGGCTTTGCTATGCTTCACAGCACAGCCTCATAATCTGGGAAGACAAAGCCAGGACCATTTCCTCCCTGGCTTGCATCAGTCAAAGGAGGCTGCAGTCCTTCTGGTCGGAAAGGTTGCTCCCCAGATGAGCCTCTAAAGCACAGGATCCTTAGAAACCCATCCGTTTAGCCCTCTTATACCAAAAGATGCCACCAAAAGCTGACCATCCTTGTCTATTGTTCTGCATCCTTGCCACAGCAATGGAGCAAGCTGCTGCTTAGCTCCTTGTTCCCACCAAGACATCTAAGAATGGTCAAAGGTCCTTCTGCAGATCTGAAACAATTGGGCCATTGTCTAACTATGATAAATAAATTCCATCACTAGGAAACACTAGGAAACAGTTCTGGATATCTAAACACAATGTTCGGCTAAGACAAAAGAAACCTCTCTCCATGGTTGCTTTGAATTCCTTGTTAACTCCCTGGCAAGACCTATTGATCCCCTTGGGATCACATCATCCCTCCAATCTCAACTTTAAAACTTTACAGACCAAACATGGTGGCCTGGGGCCACTAACTCTGAACTGTTTGTAAATCCATAACCATTCTCAAAATGTACTCTGTACTTTTTAACAAATCCAGTTTTTACTTCCCAAGTAAACAATTAAAATATCCAATGGAAGTCTAAAGCTCCACTCCCTTGGCAAAGGCAGAAGGTCCTCCCACCGTCCCCTCCTGCCCCTCCATTCCACCCAGCACACATGTTGCTTCTCAACTACAACCCAACAGCTGATACCTTGATGTGGTTCACTACCCAATACACCATACCATGGCCACACATCAGCATGAGTTGTCACCTATTTAAAGCTTATGCCCCAGGTAAGTCTACATGGAAAACTGACAGGGAAATTTACTGGCATAAAAAAAAAAACACAACATAAATTATTATTACAAAAATGGCAGGTGAAACAAGGAAATACCAACAAAAACCATAAACCTTGACATCACTAGTTTGTAATAGCCCTGATTCTACTCACAGCATCACATTGTCTCTCACCTCCCATTGTTATGAGGATCAGCTCTCCCATATGGCTAACTTGAAAAAGGAAAGTCCATGCATGCCATCAGCCTATAACATACACATTGGGACTCCTGAAATATGTTGCTGCTAAATACCATGGATGCATGTGCTGTCATTACAGCCTGCCACACAGCAAGCTACCTAAAAGAAACATTTATCCCACAAATAAAATACTTACACCACATATGATCCGACATTAAAAACGAAACATGCTCCTTATATACTGCCCCGTAGAACTCAAAGCACACTCTGTGCAGTTTCAAATTTAATTATGCAGGCTACATATTGCCCACCCCCCAACAAGCTGACCTCTGAAGGCAGGAAGGCTGAGTGTACCTCGAACTGGCTACCTGGGATAGAACCCTGGGCTGTGAGCAGAGTTTTGGCTGCAGTACTGCAGTTCAACCACTGTGCCATGTAACATTTGTTTAATTGAGACTTCCATCTACTGAAAAGCTTGATTGTGTGTACACTCATGCCCATGACTGCTGGTGATGGAGAAAAAGCTAGTCTTTTTGCTCTTGTGAGGGAACAAAAAAATCTGTGTTAGATCATCTTTTCAACAGGGTGTCGCTAAATGTCATGACATGTTTGATGTTTGATGAGAAAATTGGCGAATTACATTTCATTCTTTATCAAGAGATTTGCTAGGTGTGTGAGGGGGTTGTGTGTAAATTCAGATTCTGCTCATTTCAGCTGTTAAACAGACTTGTATTTTGCAATCTTTTGCAATTTTACTCAGAAGTAACTCCTTCATTAAATCAATGGAGCTAACTTGCAAAGTGTTTGGGGTTGCAGCTAAGCTACTGCAGTATTTATTTCCCAAGAATAATTAATTATGAGATATGACCTTAGCAACTTGGGATACTAGACAGTTTGTTTAGCCAACCTTTGAGTTAATGAATAAAGATTTTTCCATAACTATTCACTATGTATTGCAAATTGGCAGTGAAAAATGAAAATATTAAAAACCATGAAACCTGATTTTGGAAAACTACATAGGTAATACATAGAAAATGGAATAAAAAGAAGAGCTCCATTTCCCATGCTTGTAAGCAGAATGTACCACAAGCCTACTCCTAGCTATGGAGAATTCTCAGGAATATAATTTGTTTTTGATATGAGGTGTTGTACATATAGGTATTTTATGCAAAATATTCTGTATTCTTTCTGCTGAAGCACAATTCTACAAGAGGATGCTAAGCTAAACTCATCAAGCTCAACTTGTCTCTGTTGTGCCATAAAAAACATAAATTGTAAAATGATAAATGAAATATTTTCTTTTATGTTCCTTTTGTTTTCTTTCCTTCTCCTTCCTCAAGAGAGAGCAGTTGTCATTATGCAGTTTAGCCTTCTTTATATCTCTCACTAAATCTCTATTATCAGTCTCAGAACTACAGAACTACCATTGTAGAAAAACCCAATGCAGTAGTACAGCAATACATTCCAGCAGGTGCCACAGATTTTTTTTTAAAAAAAACAACAACCCTAAAAGATGTCTGAAATCCATAACAAAGCACAGAAACACCACTCTCCAAGATTCTGTGGGCAAATAAAGGGCCCTAGTTGACATTCTGCTTCATACAGAATAATACTGTGTGCAGAGTGAATGCTTTGTCTGACAGGTAACAGAGTTGTCTTCCATTCTGTCTTCAGATCTGTGTTTCATACCTCAGTTGGTGCTATTATTCAGTCAGTGCTTGAACTATGTATTGAAGCCTGTGGGCACAATCTTCATTACCCATAGAACTGTTGAACTGTAAAGAACCTCAAAGGTCATTTGGTTCAAATTACTATCAATGTGAGAAGTCTATCACTTGGTCTTATCCGCCATCAAATAGCTTCTGACTTATGGCAACCCTATGAATGAATGATCTCCAAAATGGCCTATTTTCAACAGTCCTGTTCAGCTCTTCTAAACTCAAGCCTGTGCCTTCCTTTAGAGAATCTATCAATCTCACATTTGTTCTTCCTCTTTTATTTTATTTATTTATTTATTAGATTTATATATTGCCCATCTAGAACATGTCTACTCTGGGCGGTTTACATATAACGTAAAAATAAACTGAGGTAAAATCCAAATTAATCACAAAGTCCTAGATGGGGAAAGGAAAAAAGAAGAAAAAGAAGAAAGAGAGGAACAAAAGGAAAAGGAAGATAGGCTAGATAATGGCTGTAGGGAAGGCCTGCCTGTATAGCCATGTCTTCAAGCTAGTCTTGAAGGACCTCAGCGAGGGAGCCAGGCAGATCTCTACAGGTAAGTTGTTCCATAGGAGAGGGGCCACTGCTGAGAAGGCCCAATTTCTAGTTTTTTCCCACTGGGCCTCTCTTGGCGTTAGGCCCCTCAGCTGCCCAGCCTGACTAGAGCAGGTGATATGGGTAGAACTGGGCAGAAGAAGGCGCTCTGCCAGGTATCGAGGGCCTAAACCGTTAAGGGCTTTGTATGTAATAGTAAGCACCTTGAAATCGATGTGGAAGTGGATAGGTAGCCAGTGTAAGGCGGCCAACATGGGGGAAATATGGTGAAATCTTTTCACCCCGTTAATAGCCTGGCCGCCGTGTTCTGGACCATCTGGAGCTTCTGCATCAGTCTCAAAGGAAGCCCCACGTAGAGAGTGTTACAGTAGTCTATTCTTGAGACTACGAGCGCATGGACCAGCATGGTGAGTGCCCCCGAATCTAGATAGGGATGTGGCTGGGTGATCCGCCGAAGATGTAAATGGGCAGACCGAACCACGGACGCTACCTGGGTCTCCATAGTAAGCGCCGGGTCAAGATGGACCCCCAGACTGTGAACCGAATTCACTGCAGATGGAAAAAAGAAGATGTAGAGCTGGGTGTCATTAGCATATTGGAGACACGAAGCTCCACATCCCCGGATGACCCCCCCCCCACAGCTCCATATAGATGTTAAACAGCATTGGGGAGATGATCGAACCCTGCGGGACCCCACAACTGAGGGACCACGGGGCTGATACATTCTCCCCAAGCTGAACTCTCTGGGATGGCCCTCCAAGAAGGACCGGAGCCAAGCAAGAGCAAGGCCACCAATCCCCAACTCAGAGAGCCTCTCCAGGAGGATACCATGGTCGACGGTATCAAAGGCGGCCGAGATATCAAGGGGTACGAGCAAGGACATTTTGCCCCTGTCGGCCTCCCTAAGTAGGTCATCCAGCAGGGCGACCAATGCTGTTACCGTGCCGTGGCGCGGCCTGAAGCAGATCCAGGGCATCATTTTCATCCAAGAGAGCCTGAAGCTGGTCGGCCACCACCCTCTCAACTATCTTGCTAGGAAAAAAAACATTGGTGATGGGCCTATAATTGCCAAGGTTGTCTGCCGCCAAGCTTGATTTCTTCCTAATGGGTCTAATGAGCATTTTCCTCAAGAAAAGACCGATTTATTATTTCAGTGGCTCATTCAGTTATCACCAGCCTGGCAGCTTTGATTAGCCAGGCCAGGCAAGGGTCAAGGGAGGAGGTGGTGACTCGACAGCGAACAAGGACCTTGTCCACCTCTGTGGATGTCACATGTTGAAACTAAATAATTCTCAATGGACAAGGTGCTGCGTTGGATGTCTCAGCTAAATCCACTGTTTTCAAATAGGGTGTGAGATCCCGGTGGATGGCCTCCACTTTTGATTTTAAAAATGCTGCAAACTGGTCACAAGAAATGCTAGATGGAGGCCAATTGTTGTGGCCAATTCCGGATAGGTCGCGTACTATACGGAAAAGTTACGCCTGCTGATTGGATGCTTCACTTATCCGGACAGCGAAGTAGGCTTTTCTAGCAGTCTCTACCTTAGCAAGGTAGAGGTTAGATGTGACCTTGGCAGCTTTTAAGTTATTTTCCGTCAGGTTCTGCCTCCAGATGCTCTCTAGCCTTCTCCTATTCCACTTCATAGCCCGCAGCTGCTGGTTAAACAAAGGCGCTGGTCGGGCTCTGCAGCGGAGAGGGTGTTTAGGAGTGATTGTGCCTACAGCCCTGGCAGCGGCGGCATACCAGCCAATCACCAGGGCCTCAACAGGAGCGCCCGCCAGGTCAGTCGAAATCCCACGCATGGCATCCTGGAATCCAATAGGATCCAGTAGCCTGCGAGGGCGGACCATGAAAATAGGTCTCTGCTCCCCACGGGGAGGGAGGGCCACTGTGAGATTGCACTTTATCAGGTGGTGGTCCGACCACAACAAGGGGACCAACTGAAGGTCAGTCACCATCAGGCCACATGCTCTCTGCTCAGTGGAGAAAACCAGGTCCAAAGTGTGGCCGCCCACGTGTGTGGGGCCACTAACATGTTGGGACATGTCCAAGGAAGCCATGGTTTCCAAGAACTCAAGAGCCGGACTGGTAACCTCCGCCTCCGCATGGATGTTGAAATCACCCAAGACAATCAGTCTTGGGGATCCGAACAGAGCTGCGGAGACGAAGTCGGTTAGCTCCGATAGGGAGGTGGCTGGATCATGGGGAGCACGGTATGCCAGCAAGATCCCAATACCGTCCCTGGCCCCAATCGACATGTGGAGGACCTCTAGGCCTGGCATCGCCACAGCATAGAGCCTGACAACCTCAAAGGTGTCCTTATAAACAATGGCAACTCCCCCCCCCCGACCCTCCAGTGTACCCTGGCGCTGGACAGCATAACCGGGGGGACAGGCAAGAGAGAGGGGCACACCCCCTTCACTACCCATCCACGTCTTGGTTATGCAAGCCAGATCTGCATCTTTTTTCAGAATAAGATCTTGTATTAGCTGGGCTTTATTGGATACAGACCTGGCATTCAACAGCACCAAAGTTAGAGTGGAGGGATGACTGAGCTGGCTACCTGGAGCCTGGCAGGTATAACAGTGCCAGAAAACAATGGACAGCTTTCAAGTATCTGTTCACCATTCTTCTGGAATGACTAGCAGCTGTACTAACGCCATATCTTCCCCTACCCGTAATCACCTGTATGTTCTTAAAGCCCCCGCTGGAAGGCAGGCCTTCCTCTCCATTCCTAGCACAAAACAGTCTAACGATGGCAAAGAAAATTCAATTAAGGTAAGAGTAAATACACAATAATTAACAGTAACAATTAACATAAGCAAAATAAATTGCACACTATTAATTAAATTAGAATCAATAAAAGTAAGCAAAACATTAATACCATTTAAATAATGATTGCAACTTAGTGTAGGGGAAGCTAGTTCGTATAGTTAAAGAAAGAAAAGCCCATCCACTCACCCCACCTCCAAGTGTAAGAGTATAAGTTTGTTTAATAAAAATGAGTAACGACAAATGAACCAGAGTAAAGTGAAATAGAATGAAATAAAATAGAGTAAAAATAAAATATAAAATATAAAGCCAAGATGTCCGCCCCCTCCAACCCACCCAGGTCTTTGCTGTTTTCAACTTTTCCTAGCATTATTGTCTTTTCGAGAGAAACTTGCCTTCTCATGATGTGCACAAACTAGGACAGCCTCAGTTTTGTCATTTATGCCTCCAGAGATTGTTTAGGTTTAGTCTAAGACCCACTTTTTCATCCTTCTGATGGTCCAGGGAATCCGCAAAGTTCTTCTCCAAGATCATATTTCAGATGAATCCATTTTTTTCCAGTCAGCCTTCTTCATTGTCCAACTTTCAAACCCATACATAGCGATCAGGAATACAAAAGGGTGATCTTGGTGTTAGTCACCAGTAATACATCCTTACATTTGATACTTTTTCCCAGTTCCTTCATTGTTGCCCTTCCGAGTCTCGATTTTCTTCTGATTTCTTGGCTGCAGTCTCCATTTGGATTGATGATTGAACCAAGGTATACAAAGTCTTTAATAATCTCAGTTTCTTCATTGTCAGCATTAGAACTATGTAGTTCTTCTCAATGTTCAATCTTGCTTTGGCACTTTCTTCTTTCACTTTCCCAAGAAGTTGTTTCAAGTCATTGCTGCTTTCTGACAGTAAAATTGTCATCAACATACCTTATATTATTGCTGTTTCATCCATCAATTTTCACTCTTCCTTTGTCTGAAACTAGTCCAGCTTTCCATATGATATGTTCTGTGTAGAGATTTGTTGGCGCAGATTAGCAGAGCTTTTGTCCCAGTCCAGACAGTCCAATTGGTTCACACAAACACAGGCAGCTTCTTCCAACACCAAAGTGTATTTACAGTATATACAGCAGTACAAACTGGCAGCACGACAGCATGACATTCAAGGAAGAGATTCCAACATCTTCTGTACATGTCCATACATATATACACATACATATTTGCATACAGCCAATCATTGTGGACATTGGATCATCCTAGGCTGCATGACTCAGCATTCTGCACACCTGTCAAATATGGCTGCTGATTACCATAGGTCTTGTTCTGCCTCAGTGTGAAATTATCCTTGACAAGATTGAACAGATAAGGAGATAAAATGCACCCTTGTCTGACACCTTTCCTATAGGAAACTATTCTGTCTCTCCATATTCTGTCTTAATTGTAGATATTTGTCCACAATACAGATAACGCATCCAGACAATCAAGTGATAAGGCACAGCCATTTCTTTCAGAACAACCCATAGTTTCTCGTGATCCACACATTCAAAGCCATTGCTGTAGTCTATAAACTGGCCTTCTTCTGAAATTCTTTGGTGCACCCCAGTAGCTTTGTTCTAATGTTTGACAGTAACAATTCATGATCAGTACCACAATCTGCTTCTGGTCTTGTTTCGGCAGAGAGAATACAGCTTCTCCATCTCCTGCTTCCTATTACATAGTCTATTTGTTTTCTATATTGGCCATCTGGTGATGTCCATTTGTACAGTCATCTGTTCAGTTTCTTGAAGCAGTTTTTGCAATAAACTGATTGTTGGCTTTACAGAGCCCTATGAGTTATTCTCCTGCTTCATTTCTGTCCTCTAGGCCAAATTTTCCAACAACATTTGGTTTTTCTTTGTTCTCTACTTTTGAGTTCTAGTCACCTATGCTTGTAAGCATGTCTTGTGTGATCAGGTTCTTCTTGGATGCTTGCATAAAAGCTTTAAATTTCATCTTCAGCATTGGTATTTGGAGCATAGACTTAAATAATAGTTATGTTGATGGATTTTCCATAGTCTGATAGATATTATTTGGTCAGAACTTGCATTATAGCCTCTAACCACCTATGCTTCAATATTACAGCTACACCATTTCTTCTAGATTTGTCATTTCCGGTGTAGAACACTTTGTAATTCTCTGACTGAAAATATCCCAGTCCAGTCCACTTTTGTTCACAGATGCCAAGCACTGCAATATTTCTATATTCTATTTCTTGCTTTATGGTTTCCATGTTTATCTTGATTCATACTTCTCATGTTCCATGTTCCAAGTGTATGTCTTGTAGAACATCGGACTTTCCTTTCTCTTTTCTGCATATTAGGTCCCCATAACATCTAACTTCCCCAAACAAGTTCTGTAGCATCTTTTGTTGTTGTTGTTTAGTCGTTAAGTCGTGTCCGACTATTTGTGACCCCATGGACCAGAGCATGCCAGGCCCTCCTGTCTTCCACTGCCTCCCGGAGTTGGGTCAAATTCATGTTGGTAGCTTCGGTGATACTGTCCAACCATCTCGTCCTCTGTCGTCCCCTTCTCCTCTTGCCTTCACACTTTCCCAACATCAGGGTCTTTTCCAGGGAGTCTTCTCTTCTCATGAGATGGCCAAAGTATTGGAGCCTCAGCTTCAGGATCTGTCCTTCCAGTGAGCACTCAGGGTTGATTTCCTTCAAAATGGATAGGTTTGTTCTCCTTGCAGTCCAGGGGACTCTCAAGAGTCTCCTCCAGCACCACAATTCAAAAGCATCAATTCTTCGGCGGTCAGCCTTCTTTATGGTCCAACTCTCACTTCTATACATCGCTACTGGAAAAACCATAGCTTTGACTATGCGGACCTATGTCGGCAAGTGATGTCTCTGCTTTTTAAGATGCTGTCTAGGTTTCTCATTGCTTTCCTCCCAAGAAGCAGGCATCTTTTAATTTTGTGGCTGCTGTCACCATCTGCAGTGATCATGGAGCCCAAGAAAGTAAAATCTGTCACTGCCTCCATATCTTCCCCTTCTATTTGCCAGGAGGTGATGGGACCAGTGGCCATGATCTTCGTTTTTTTGATGTTGAGCTTCAGACCATTTTTTGTGCTCTCCTCTTTCACCTTATTAAGAGGTTCTTTAATTCGTCCTCACTTTCTGCCATCAGAGTGGTATCATCTGCATATCTGAGGTTGTTGATATTTCTTCCGGCAATCTTAATTCCGGCTTGGGATTCATCCAGTCCTGCCTTTCGCATAATGTATTCTGCATATAAGTTAAATAAGCAGGGGGACAATATACAGCCTTGTCGTACTCCTTTCCCAATTTTGAACCAATCCGTTGTTCCATATCCAGTTCTAACTGTTGCTTCCTGTCCCACATATAGATTTCTCAGGAGGTAGATAAGGTGGTCAGGCACTCCCATTTCTTTAAGAACTTGCCATAGTTTGCTGTGGTCCACACAGTCAAAGGCTTTTGTGTAGTCAATGAAGCAGAAGTAGATGTTTTTCTGGAACTCTCTGGCTTTCTCCATAATCCAGCGCATGTTAGCAATTTGGTCTCTAGTTCCTCTGCCCCTTCGAAATCCAGCTTGTACTTCTGGGAGTTCTCGGTCCACATACTGCTGAAGCCTACCTTGTAGGATTTTGAGCATAACCTTGCTAGTGTATGAAATAAGTGCAATTGTACGGTAGTTGGAGCATTCTTTGGCACTGCCCTTCTCTGGGATTGGGATGTAGACTGATCTTTTCCAATCCTCTGGCCACTGCTGAGTTTTCCAAACTTGCTGGCATATTGAGTGTAGCACCTTAACAGTGTCATCTTTTAAGATTTTAAATAGTTCCACTGGAATGCCATCACCTCCACTGGCCTTGTTGTTAGCCATGCTTTCTAAGGCCCACTTGACTTCACTCTCCAGGATGTCTGGCTCAAGGTCAGCAACCACACTATCTGGGTTGTCCGGGACATCCAGATCTTTCTGGTATAATTCCTCTGTGTATTCTTGCCACCTCTTCTTGATGTCTTCTGCTTCTGTGAGGTCTCTACCATTTTTGTCCTTTATCATGTCCATCTTTGCACAAAAGGTTCCTTTAATATCTCCAATTTTCTTGAACAGATCTCTGGTTTTTCCCTTTCTATTATTTTCCTCTATATCTTTGCACTGTTCATTTAAGAAGGCCCTCTTGTCTCTCCTTGCTATTCTTTGGAAGTCAGCATTCAATTTTCTGTAACTTTCCCTTTCACCCTTGCATTTTGTTTCCCTTCTCTTCTCTGCTATTTGTAAGGCCTCGTTGGACAGCCACTTTGCTTTCTTGCATTTCCTTTTCTTTGGGATGGTTTTTGTTGCTGTCCCCTGTACAATGTTACGAGCCTCCATCCATAGTTCTTCAGGCACTCTGTTCACCAAATCTAGTTCCTTAAATCTGTTCTTCACTTCCACTGTGTATTCATAAGGGATTTGGTTTAGATTATACCTGACTAGCCCAGTGGTTTTTCCTACTTTCTTCAGTTTAAGCTTGAGTTTTGCTATAAGAAGCTGATGATCAGAGCCACAATCAGCTCCAGGTCTTGTTTTTGCTGACTGTATAGAGCTTCTCCATCTTTGGCTGCAGAGAACATAATCAATATGATTTCGGTATTGCCCATCTGGTGATGTCCATGTGTAGAGTTGCCTCTTGTGTTGTTGGAAAAGAGTGTTTGTGATGACCAGCTTGTTCTCTTGACAAAACTCTATTAGTCTTTGCCCTGCTTCATTTTGGCCATACAGCCAAACATATCCAACTCTCTCAAACTGTTCCTCATAGGACTTTGATCCCAAACCATTTATCATCTTTTAAGGGGTTAGCCATGTTCATCTGCTTCAGGAGAAACAAGAAAGAATCTTGTCATATCTTAGAACTAGCATGCTTTCTTGGCATATAGTTTTGTAGATTTTAGCCCACTACTTGCATTTGAAAAGTGGGCTAAAGCCCTTGAAAGGTCATGTCAAATAAAACTTGTTGGTCTAAAGATGCCACAAGACTCCTTGTTTTCCCATTTTCAGTATCCTCCTCTGGACATGTTCCATCTTGCTGATACACTTCTTGTACCATGGTACCCAGAAGTGGGCACAGTACTTCAGATGAGGTACAACCAAAGGAGAACAGCACAGTACCATTACTTTCCTTCAACTGAATACTATTCTTCTGTTGATGCCTCCTAGAATAACAAGTATTATCTTTTTCTGCAGTGGCCTTCCCCTGCCAACTCATGTTCAGGCAGTGGTCTATAAAAAATCCTAGAAATTCAGATCACAATTGAGTGTTAATTCCTAATCTACTACAAACTGCTCTTAGGAGCAGTATGCTATGAAAGTTCAAAAGGGCACTTCTTAGCCCTATATATGCATTAACTATTCCCCTGAAGACAATGAAACTTAAAACACTTAACTTTGCACCCTGAGGTAACCATACACATTACATAGAATAGATAGGTAGACTGAGGTGGCAAAACTGTGGACTGTGCCACTTGAAATGGCAGGCAGAGACAAGGTGAAGGGTTCTATGATGCTCATTTTTGGTTGATATAGTAATCTCTGATTTCCAAACAACTAAATCTGTGAACTAATTCCATATTTTAAAAGAATCAATGGCTCATTTTCCTTCTGTGAACAGAACAGAAGCCATGGAATGTGACCTTATCTCCCTCTTCAGACTTATGTCCCTTCCTAAAACCTACATGTCTGAGTTAGGAGCCATTTTGAGATAGTGTGGAATTTACCCCTCCAGATATTGATGGACTACTATCCCTATCATAGCTCATAACTGACCAAACTGTATATGGTTAGAGTACAATATCTGCATGGTCACATGAAATATGAGGGATTGTGGTTGCCAGTAGTTGTCTATGCTTTGCCCAATTTAGATAAACAGAAGAATCACTTATGATCCATGCCAACATGTTTGAAGTTTATATGAAACTTCTACCTGTTGTTTTGCAGCTGTGGCAGCTTATCCACAAATGAGGGTCACTACAGTTCTACTGTAATCAAGAGATGAATGTTTATGTGTAAAGTAGCTGAATATCCTCAAATGCTTATTTGAAGGTAAGACATTTACTATGACAGAGAAAACACACAGCCAACCCAACAGGAATTAAATTCCAGTTGTTTCCTTGAAAGAAAGCCTGTGAAGCAGACATCTGCTGAAAGAAAACATTGCACTGATGGGCTGCCAGATGAGAGAGATGCTACAAAACAACAACCACTGGCACTCAAACTCTACAGATGGGAGCTAATATGAAGATGTGTTTGATCTGGGTTTTTTTTTTAGCTAACTGGTTGCCAGAACATTAGAAGTTCAATTGGAACAAACAAGCTGACAATGTTTTTGTCTTCTATGCTGAAACAGAGTAGCCCTAGGGCTGTGCATCTACTTCAGCCAAATGCTGAATTCCAGACCAAATCAGGCCAATTTGTATAAGGTCTGGAAACACAGTTTCTGAAGGGATTCTGGCCAGTTCAATGATCCAGATATCATAAATAGGTGGGGAAAGCCAAACAGTGTGCTTGAAACTGAACCAAATAAGGAAACATCAAGGTGATGTGAGTGGGAAGGGAAGGAGGCGAGCTGAGCTTGACTCATCATTGACTATAATTGTTGATGAGTCAATCCAACCTGAGGTAAGAAATTCACCCCTAATTCAATTACTATGCTTGTGGGGATAATTTCATCAAATATCTCATGCAGTTCTTTGCTTATTTACTTGTTACATTTCACTGCTATTGTCCAACTGAACAAATTGTAGAGCTGGTGTTGAATGGTCTACAGTTGATGCTGATTGCTCTGAGTTTCTACCTCTTAGCTTCCCAGTGTTTTTGCCTTGTTAGTTAGAGTAGTTTAGTACAATCCTATTTTTACCTGTCTTTCAGCAGGAATCTATCTTGTTCGAGTCTATATTTTCGATAGCGAAATGTCTTCTCCCCACTCATCCAAATTGGCTCTAGTTTAGTATCCCTGATTTGCTTTCTCTGGGTGGTTCATTTTAAAAAAGTTCTCCCTCCCTCCCTCCCTCCTTTGTTTATGTGTGTGTGCAACATTCATAAGAATTCTTTCAGGCATTTCTTTTTACTCACAAAATACATATATTATTATTATAGTACACATTTAATTCATATGGTGAAAATGAATAAAAACACTTCTATTTTTATTGGCCATTTCATTCATCTTTATGTGCAAAAAATCATATTAAATGACCGTTATACCTTCCCATTATTTCCAAATTCTTATATATCATTTATAGCTTTAATTTGGGACTGCATTGGCTTCAGATAAAAGTATGAAAATGAGATGAAGCACAGATATTTGCTCACTACAACAGCAGATAGACGCAGTTCAAGAAGCCTTCAATCATGTTTGTGTTGGCTAGGGCACCCTTACAAATCTCTGACATTTGCTCCAGTTTTGGGGGTGGGGTGTGTAAAATGCTGAGATTTTAACAAAAATACTTCACAGGAGTCGGTGTAACAAAAGAAGGAAATGCCATAGCAGAAATCTCAATAATGAGAAACTCCATTTGCTTTGAGAACAGATCAGTTCAGGTGACATCCAAATCACCTTGGGGTGGATGGATGCCAATATTTAGGCAAATATTTGGGTACAATTTGGATTAGATGGTATTCACTCTAGTTTCAGTTCAATAGCTACTATTATATGACTAGTCTATCTGATCAACATTTAATTTTGTCACTTATGAGACATCTCTTCCTCCATAATATAAATACACAGCAGACAGGCAAGGTCACCACCAATGATGAAAAGGGGGAAGATTAGCTGGGGCTACCTTGAGATAGTAGAAGATCCCACATTATCATCTGTCTTCATTGAGAGCAGCAAGTGAGTTGGGGTAAATTGACATTACAACAATAGCAGATTGCTCAGGTACCTTAACAGGCACAACCAAGCATTCTTGTTCTGAACAGAAGCAGAAAGATCTCAGCAGCTAGATAGCAAGGACAAGACCGCATAGGACAAAAAGAAAACCTGCTGAATCCTCTGGCAGTAGGTTAAATTCTGCCCCCTGGAAAAAGCTTAGGCAGGCAACTATGGAAGAGATGAGGCATAGAAAGTAGGGTGCCACAAGATGGAAGCTTGTAGGGTTAAGTCAGATGACCCACTGGCTCTTTTTGTGCCCTTCAATACATATCAGCTCTGACCCCTGGCATGTTCTTAGGGGACCTAGCATGAAACCTTCAAAATGAGGGGAGGGGGAAGGCATGTTCCTACAAGTTTGCTTTGGTTAGACTTACTTAGCTCCCTGCTTTTCTGCATTGCACCACTTCTTTGTTTGCCAGCCTGCCTCTGCCAACCACTGATGACTCGCCTGTATCCACTAAGGTACTATTCAGGGAAACACCAATTTTGACCATGGTATTTGGTCTTTGTTGCTGTGTTAAATGCAACATTGTGTTAATTCTGAATCTTAGAGAGGCTGTTTAAGAACCTAATTTGGGGCCCTCCGGCAAGGGGACTATGTTTAGCTGAAAATATTTTCTTAGATTTAAATTACTCTCTCTTACCTTGCTCCTTTCCCAGCTCTACCATGCATCTGGCTGTCTATCAACTGCTGTGCTGCCTTTCAGTGCAATATTTTAAAGAAACCTAATATTTTTTTTCTTTAACTTCCTTTTCTTTGATGCAGTTCTTCAACTGTAAGGCTTTGAGATTTTCTAGGGCTCCAGAAAAAGTCACCTATTAGACATGAGATTTTTAAAATGTATTTATTTATTTATTTATTTATTTATTTGCTTGTTTGTTTTGGTTTGGATTACAAATCCCCTAATTCTTTTGGGGGCAGAGTATGTGAAGAAATTGAGTGTGGCCTTAAAATTAAAATAAAACATCCTCTAATTAGGCAGCAGATAAAATAATTCAGTCAGGAACCTACAGAGCAGATTGAGTTTCAGTAGACCACCCCTTATTTGCTAGTTTACTTCAACTGGCACTTCACCTTCAACTGGTGAGTATTTGTATACTCACTGTTGTTAGCTTTAAATACTGTCTTTTAATGAAGTAATCCACAGTAATCCACCTTGGGTCCTTTTTAAGGAGGAAGGTGAGGTAAAATATTTTAAATAAAGAAAATAAATTATTGTCTGAATCATTCACTCAGTGATTCTGTTAACAAGAAAGAATAAAATGTTTCTGTTTACTTATAGTTCTTCATAGGTAAAATATCATATTGTATAAAAATGTTAACTTGTTACATAATAACCTTTAATAACCTTTGAACTGCAGAGCTGGAGGGGACCCCATGGATCATTGAGTCTAGCCCCTCTCAAGGAGGCCCAGTGGGGAATTCGTTGGATTTGTTTCCCAACCTCTGCCTCCTCAGCCAGAGACCGAAGGCACTGAGCTATCCAAGAGTTCTACAGCAATGAGCTTAACTGGTTAACCAACTTCATTAATGACTAACTGACTAGTTACATAGCTGGCAGAACACTTCATTCTAATTGCCCACTTCTCACAGATTCCATTGCTAACACTGATTGGATCCTGACTTGAAAAAAGGCAGGAAAAAAGAATCTGAGGTAGAGAGGGAACAATCAAGTTGACTTGCATTCACTCCAGTCCAGAACAGTGCCTCTTGGCCAAAATCTCTCAAAAACATCATATGTAGGTTGCAATGTATCCAATAGATTCTTCATTCTGAGAGGCTGATGCCTATGGACACCTAAATGTGTCTCACCTGGGAGAAAGGTCTAAACAGGAAGGCTTTGTGGCCTATCTGGACCTAGTTCCACCTAGCATCCTGTTCAGAAAGGAAGTTAATTAATTCATTTATTTATTTAATTTTATTTTTATCTCACCCATCTAGTGACCTGACCACTGCTCTGGACAGCTTACAATAAAAGCATTCATGACATAAACTAAGATTCAATAATAAACAATAATTAAAACATTAAATTAAAAAGCAGACAAAACCCCAACTTAAATCTATAATAGGATACATGATGGTGGCAAGTTCCTAGTGAGGCAGTTTTTTTCTGCACAAGAAGCTGGGTGGAGCTATGCCTACCTATTTCACAAACCCTTCTTGCTTAGGCCTTTCTCCAGGTGAGCCACATTTATGTGTCTATAGGCATCAGTCTGTCAGGTGGTACTCCCAGTAAATTTATGAATATCAGATGAATACAAATATCACCACCACAGGTGGCCGGGCCAAGTGGACCCTCCCTCCAGAACTGGGCTGTCCCCTTATCGCTTGCGGCATGGCACACACGGCCCATTGTTGTTCGTGCTGTACCAATTGTGGAAGTAGCCCAGCCAGGGCTTCCCCATCTCCCTGCACTGCTGACCACTCAGCAGCTGAGCAGGGAAACTCATCATCCTGCCTCCTCATTGGATTGGTCAGCAGTGCAAGGAGATGGGGAAACCCCAGCCGAGCTACTTCCGTGATTGGCACAGCACTAATGACAACTGCCGTGCACGCAACGCCACCAGCAGTAAGTGGATGGCCCTGTTCTGGGGGGAGGTTCCAATCTGTCTGGCTGTGGTGGTGATATTCACATTTGTCTCCCCCGGGAGACAAATATGAATATCCCATCTCTAATTAACAATCCTAATTTAGGTATAGGGTCCAGATTAAATCATACAGGGTCTGAATTACTTTAGACTAAATCAGCATCCAGTCGAAAGCACAGAGTTGACCTGAACTAGGTACCTGTGCACCACCCTAGTAGCTACTGACATACTGCCAGTAAAAAGGAAATCAATTGCCAAAAGAGAGGACAAAATAGGATATAGATTTTCATTCTATCTCACTCTCTTTCTGTCAAATGAATTTGTTTATCAATATTCTGCACTACAGGGCTCCCAAAGTGATCTACATGAATTAAATTTATTTAAAACAGTTGTAAACCATTTGAAAATAGTTTTAAAATGTTCTTTGAAAGTATATTCAAATATCCTCTAAAAGCCAATTGTGATTGGGTTCATTAAAAGTAGGGAGCAGTTCCTCTTTTTTGGCAGGAAATGACGACTGAGTCTTTTTTTGAACATTAACACATTAATTCAGTTTGACATTTTGTGAATCTACTACAACTTCTAACGATTCAAAACAACTGAGATCTGGTAACTATTCTATTTGGGAAGACAATAACTCTGTCTGTAAATTAACTAGATTCATTGAGGGGCTGGTACAAAACGTTCCCGATCTGTGGGCTTCCTCAATGGAGCACTCCGGACCGGAGTGCTCCATTGTCCCACAACATTGTCCCACATATTGTCCCACAACATGGGTGTCTGGCCCAATCTCCCTCCGGAGGTGGATGGCTGAAGGAAGGGTCTGGTCGAATCACCTTCCTTGAGTGACCCTGTCCTCGCGGGAAAACCACGACCATCCATTCTAGGGCTTCGACCAAGGTCTTCTTCTCTTCAGATTTTTCCAGATCAGGAAGCAACCCTCCTACCTTCAAATTCGGAAAGTCCTCTAACAACCCGCGCGTTCTCTCATATTTTTCTTCCTACCCTTTCTTCTCCTCCCTCTCCCTTATATTGAACTGTCTCCTCCCACTTTTTTCCCCTATCTCCTCCTCCCACATGGGTAAAATTAACTCCTTCCCCTCTTCTCCCTCTCTCTCTTCCACTAGACATATTTCAATCTTCTCCTCTTTCTCCTTTGATCCCTCTTTCTTTCCTTCCATTATTTTCAACTCCTTATTTTCTTTTGTCTTCCCTAGTTCTATAACTTTCTCCTGTTCCGACGTCTCTAGCTGAGGGGACGGCTCACTCTGCTCTTTCTCCTTTGGATCTACTGCTCCTTCACACCAATCATGTTTTAAATAATCCTAGAAACCAATGACCATTTAAAAGAATAATTTTAGCTGCCACTGGAAGTTCAGTAGAAGTGGAGGAAGCCCAACCTCCCTTAGGAGTGTGTGCCACAATTGAGGTGCTGCTACAGCAAAAGCCCTATACAACAGTGCCTCTGTTGAGGATCTCAGATTCCAGAGAGGGACATGCAGGAAGATGTGTCCTTTCAGTTATCCTGCCTCCAAGATATTTAAGGACTTGTGCCTGCACCTTGAATATGGTCATCGCATTTTGTGCTAGTAATAGCTTTTAAACATTCTTCAGAGGTATCCTCTCATAGAACAGATAACACCATATAGTATGTATTGAATTATTTATACATGTTGAAATGTGTGAACTGATTCCACTATTTTGTAGGTTGTGGCTAAATAGACTGTGAAGTTTGACACATGGCTACTCTAGTCTCAAACTATTCCTAGATTTGTTGTGGAACACTGCCTGCTATCACATGTGGCTTTTGGGTTTGCTTTTCATTTTAATAAACAGTAACAAGAAGATATGGTAGCATTAGCAGATTCTGAGTTGTTGCTCCTTGTAGCGAACAGCCCTGCCCTCACCTGTCCGTCACAGCAGAACCTTAAAGCAGGAACCAATGAGGGGTCGGAAGGCGGAGCCAAGGGGGGAGGGAGCGGGATATAAAGGCTGGCGTATGGAGTCTGAGGGGGATTGGGAGAGTTTCTGTGAGAGAGAGACTGTATGTAACTTAAAAGGTGAATTAAGAGTGAGTTAGAGATCAGTAAGAACAATGAATGGAACAGAGAGTTAAATGAGTTATAAAGTTAAAGCAGCTTTGAGTGAAAAACAAGTGATTAGCATCCTGTGATTTTTCTCTTGAATATTAATCATATGTTAACTTCCCTGATTTAATAAATGACTTAAGTTTCAAAAGTACACGTGTCTCCATGATTAAATGGTATTAAAACAGTAATACCTGGTGGCAGCGAAGGAGGAAGAAGAGCAGGAACCTTTGAAGGCCAGGGGAATAGGGGCTTCAGAGGTGACCGCAACAAAGTGGTGACCAGCGGCGGGATCGAATTTAATCCAGTAACGCCTAAAAGCAGAAAGGTTCCCAGAGCAGAAAAAGTTATTTGAGTCAGGGGATCTGAAGTGACCGGAGTGGGTAACTCCCTAGAGCTTTTCAGGGGGAAAAGCTTAGTGGGGAGGCTCCTAAGCTCAGATCAGGGGGCTGAGATAGGAATAAGCTCTGAGGAAACCATTTCTGGAAGGAGTTTACTTCAAGCATAGAAGGGCCAGGTGGCTAGCTTGTCCTGGGCTCAAAGGAGAGAGCTCTGAGGGGACAAAGTGGAGGCCAAGGTCAGAGAAGCTGAGGTGACTCAAATCAGCAAAAGCTGGAACTGGTTAAAGCAGATATTTCTGTTTATTTTGGTGGCTAGAGGCAGGGAGAAACTTTGTCTCAGGCAAAAAGGCCTGGCTAGGAGCCAGAGGTCTAAACACAGTAGCCTGACAGTGAATGATTGCTGGAGAAGCTACTTTATTACACAGACTCTAACTCACTAAAAAAAAAAAAAAGTGAACCTTTTAAATCTGAGGCTTGGAAATTGAATCATAATCCTAAATAAATAAACATGCCTTCCACACAGGGGAAAAAGGCGGCAGAGGTACCTCATGAGGTTTCAGATGCCTCAGATCTGGAGGGGGAAGAAACTCAAGGAGGAATTACCTCAGAGGGGGAAAGGGAGACCTCAAAGGGAGAAGCCTCTATAGAATTCAGAAAATGGAAATTAGAGAAGGAGCAGGAAGTCAAGCTACTAGAAATTAGAGCTAGGGCTGAGGCAGGACAATGAGAGTTAGCCTTGGAGCAAGACAGGATGGCCCTAGAAAAGGAAAGAATGTCATTTGAACTGAGGAGGTTGGAGCTGGCAGCCCAGGTTAATAATAATAACAATAATAGCCATGCTAATTCTGATGAAAGACAGTTGTTCAAGGCAGACCTTCGAAGATTCCCTGTATTTAGGAAGGGCGAAAATCCTGAATCTTTTATTTGTCTGTTTGAGCGTGCCTGTGAAGATTTTGAAGTGAAGGGATCAGAACGTATGATTGTGATGAGGTCCCAGATAAGTGGCGAATTAGCTGATATATACGCCCAGATGCCATTGGAATTAGTGAGGGATTTTGAGGAATTTAAAAAGTTGGTATTCTCAAGGTTTGGCATCAATGCTGAGCATTTAAGACGTAAGTTCAGAGCCCTGACAAAAAACCCTGAAAAATCCTATTCGCAACTGGGGGCGAACTTGACCACATATCTTGACAAATGGCTTCAACAGGAAGGAGTTGAGTCTGTACAAGATATTAAGAACATCATGGGGCTAGAGCAGTTCTATTCACTGCTACCGGGGGACCTGAGGTACTTAGTAAGGGATAAAAAGCCCAGAGATGTTCCTGAAGCTGGGGGGGAGGGGGGTCACGGATTTTATTTCCCACATTCAAAACCCAAATTTTTCTGAGGTAAAAATGGGAAGAAAAACATGGGATGACAGTAAAAAGGAGCCCAAGGGTTACTTCAAGAACCAGCAGGCAAGTGGCAGCCATTTTGTAGGCAAGACCACAGAACAGAGCCAGCCAAAATACAAGCCCTGGGGAGGGGAGGGAGATAAGACCCTTAGCCCAGAACCAAGAATCTTCAAATCATGTTTTGGATGCAGCGAGAGAGGCCATTTCATTTCACAATGTGCTAAAGTCAGAGAAGGGGGTCAAAAGGCCTATTTACCCAAGCCTAAGTCAGTGGTGCATATGGCTAAAAGAATGTGAGTTTGGCTCAAACTCAAGGGGTATCACCTAAAGGGTTTACCCAGTAGCATCACGATAGCCACTCTAGAAAGGAGTGTAAAACTCTGTAGAGCAGCTAAAATAACACGACGGAAAGAGAGATGGAAGACCGCGCCGATGGCAGGCCGCGTACGGAGAGTTCCTGAGTGCCAGAGAGGTTTCACCATCGCGGGGGTGTCCAGATTCGAACCGGTAGCCATGCCGAGCCAGGCAGATGACTGCAAGGACCATCATCCGAGGACGTTCCAGAAGGGGAGGCGGCAGGCTGACAAAAGATCCCATCCTTCGGTGGTTCGTGAGTATCGTGAAGGTGCGGAGGGAGGCGCATTTCACCACAATGCAAGCCGTGCAGGAGGGAAAGACAGTTTTGTATATGCTCTAACCCTCCACCATGACTACGATTCTGGACATTCGAAAAGGACAAAGACGGGTGATTGAAAGGAAACTCAAATGACACAAAAACTTTGACTGGAAAAAATTGTTGGGACAAAAGGGACCCAAGATGGGATGGCAGACGCCCTTTCGAGAAGTGCCGAAGGCTGAAGACTAGGGAAATTGACTTTGGTGAAAAGGCAAAAGCAATAAAATGTTAATGGTACCAAGTTAAAGGTTATAAGCTGTATGTTCTAATGAAAAAAAATGTATGTATTAAAAGTGTTATGTGTTGTTGTTAAATAAGTACCTGAATATATGATTGAAAGTGATAGTATTGTAATTGAAATAGTAACTGAATTACAAGGTTAATGCATAACAAGCGTATAAGTTGGTTATTTATTACTTATGGTCAAAGGTGGTAAGTTTTGATTGTAATGCTGTAAAGTTGATGGTGGTCTACATTAAGGCTCCTCGTTGTTCATGAGGGTAAACCACTATAGGTTTTACCCCATGAAACAACTTTTTAAGGGGGGAGGTGTGTAGCGAACAGCCCTGCCCTCACCTGTCCGTCACAGCAGAACCTTAAAGCAGGAACCAATGAGGGGTCGGAAGGCGGAGCCAAGGGGGGAGGGAGCGGGATATAAAGGCTGGTGTATGGAGTCTGAGGGGGATTGGGAGAGTTTCTGTGAGAGAGAGACTGTATGTAACTTAAAAGGTGAATTAAGAGTGAGTTAGAGATCAGTAAGAACAATGAATGGAACAGAGAGTTAAATGAGTTATAAAGTTAAAGCAGCTTTGAGTGAAAGACAAGTGATTAGCATCCTGTGATTTTTCTCTTGAATATTAATCATATGTTAACTTCCCTGATTTAATAAATGACTTAAGTTTCAAAAGTACACGTGTCTCCATGATTAAATGGTATTAAAACAGTAATACCTGGTGGCAGTGAAGGAGGAAGAAGAGCGGGAACCTGTGAAGGCCAGGGGAATAGGGGCTTCAGAGGTGACCGCAACACTCCTCCTCCTCTTCCTCCTTCTCGTCTTCTTCTTCCATCATAAACATGACTTTACACCTTTTTTTCTTCTATATGGGTTTAGCTTAATTAAAATGGAATCGTATTTGTGGTAATAATCCAACTGGAGGCATATTTTGTAAAGCTTGATATATAGATTTTTGTTGACTAAAAAAAGGGTATGTATATATATAAAACTTTATTCATTAGATAAAACTGATGTCACATTGATTCAAATCGGCCTACTCTAACTGTAACTTACTATGCTAAAGTAAGCTACAGTGAGAGTAGGCCCATTTGAATCAATAAAACGTACAAGGGAGGTGAATCACCTTTGATTCAATGGACCTGCTCTAGTGCAATTTACTATGCTGAGTAATACGATTTTGGCCATTCTCTTTTTACAATTACACTTATTTAGTCATGTGAGGAAGCACAGATTCCTCCTAGTACCATCTAGTGAGGCTAAGAGCTATCTAACTCTGCTGTGATTTTTGGCTCAAAGAGCACACAAAAACATATTGAGAAAAATGGTGGTAGAAATGCTGGTGTAAATTCAGTGTTTACATAGAAGTTTCCAATCACAATGTAATGTGGAAATGGGACAGAATGGATTTTTGAGATAAATGTATCTGAAAGTGACATGGTCTAATTTGTTCATTCTGGGGATTTTAATGAAAACATGTATTCATAGTTTACATGGGAGGATATAAAACTATTGCTGATCATGGTTATAGTTTGTATCAGATGGGTCCTGTAACATACAAATAGCCATTTCTTAAGTCACACTTGGTGCAGAAAGCCAATTACTGCAAATCATGGTGCCTGTGCAGTTTTACATTCACTCATGGCTCTTGTTAACAGACTGGCCAATACATCGCCAATATTTTCTTTGGTCAATCTTTTCTGTATTTTTTAATAAAGCAAACACAGCATGCTTTCATTCGAAGAGAGTTTGGTTGCCCAGCCTGACTCATCCTTGATGAAACATAATGGCAACTCCAAGTAGGCAGGTGAGAGAGGAATTTGGTATATTAGCATGGAAGGAATAGCAGTCTTACCATTGAAAGGTATTATGGTACACAAATGAATACCTCATGCATGAGATGGTTTACATCCTACACTTATACAAATGCAGTACTGGAAGGGACCCTATGGATCATAGAATCTAGCTCCTGTCAGGGAGGCACAGTGGGGAATTGAACTCCCAACTTCTGCCTCTGCATACCTAACCACTGAGCTGTCCAGCAGCTCATATTGATGACCCCCTGTATCAAAATATCTAACAGCATAGGCTTCAGCAACAGCAGAGTCTAGTAGTACCTTAAAGACTAACTGTTTAACTTGACATGAGAAGTTTATTTAGAATCTGGGAGTGGACAGGAAGCTTGTAGTGCTACAGGTGTTTTCAATACACTGTGTACACCAGTGAATAATTGTGGTAGCAGAATACAGGAAGGATGTGAGCAGACCAGTGTGAAACAACAGAAGACAAGTGCTGCAATGGTGTGTGTCTCTTTTCCAGCTTATTTCAGTCAGTGGTGTGATGTTGAGATAGGAAGATGCACAGTAGAAAGATCTCATGTCACAAACAGAGTTGCAGGAGATAAAGGGTAAGGAACTTTTTGACCTTCAGAAACTTTATCCTACAACTCCCTTAAACCCCAGACCAGTAACCGCAGCTGATGATCAGAAATTACGGAAACTGCCGCCTGGAACATTTGGAGGACACATAGTTGCCTGTGACTGCAGTAGACATTATGAGGAAGAGACAGAATGTTATGGCAGCTTTGTGAGTCTCATAGTATGCCTAGCTACCCACTTAACAGCCAATCGAAAACTGAGGATTTGCATAAGCACTTTTTGTATCCTGCCAACACTGCCCTGGTTAAAACCAAACTGCTTCATCTTCTATGGAGGAATGCCACACCTAGAAGGGCAGCATTATCTGAGTCAGCAAGAACTGATTTGAGACAGCTGCCTTTATGCAGATAAAAAATCCCTTCCTTAACAGTACTGCAGTGCCTCCTAAAGATCAGCTATGGATTAATCTCTCTCTCTCTCTTTGTTCCTGCTTTGCTGAAATGTTGAGAGTTGATTTTTCTTTTCTTAAGGAGAAGATCTTGTGCTGTTTCAAAATGGATAACTTTAATGACTGTGATAATTTTAATGGCTGGCTTTATTGTGACATTTTTTAAAAGCAGAGGTTTTCTTCCTCTTTTTTTTTAATATGTTCTTTTGAGCCATGAACTTGTCTCTCCGATCTTCATATGCCTGGATTTCCATGATAGCTGATTAGCTCCTGTGGATGGCCCAATTATAAGCTTTAGAAAATCAGTCAAAGAAGCAAATTAATGCTTGGGGGAGCATTAGAGAGAAGAGAAAGTTTTAGTCTCTCTTTTTCAGAGCAGTAGATGAACAAAATATCATTGGCTTTGGGGGCATTAACAAGAATATCAGTGCAGACTAACAGATAACCAAAGAATTTCAGCTTCCTTTTAGGATATCAGTTCTTTAATAGTGAAAAATCATGCATGTCTTGATCACTTTACATTACGAACACACACACACCCAAAAATCTTTTTGGAATTACATATGGTAATGAATTCTGTATATATAAACACCTTCATGTCCTCTGTCTTAAAAGATTACTTATTTATTCAGCAAATCCATTCATCCTGGACTTAAGGAAATGTTGAATTGCCTTAAGAACTCCATTCAGCCTATGCAGAATTTAAATTGAAATCAACTTGTTTTACTCAAATGCATTTATGTGAACAGATACTTTTCTCAGAAAGGCCTCAAAGCATCCAATTCAAATGTTTCCACAGTGTGAAATTTGCATTAAAAGGAGAAGTGTTGCTGTAGGGCTGCTGAATAGCACCTCAGCTCAAAAACTGGCAGAGGAAGTTAACTTTTATAGATATTTGGGGGGAATTTATTGATTTTGTATTAATAAAGGGATGAGTTCCTTCCCAAGAGTCAATACAATTTTGGAAGGAGAATGGGGCTCCATAAGGGGAAGAAAAATTGGTAATATCTCCAAATGAGCCCGATGGGAAGAAGCACTGTTTGTATAGTTGTTTTTCATGTTTTGTGTTATTACTTTTTTCTTTAGGTTTGTGCATTTCTGTTTTATGTTTGTTATAAAATAAAATAAAATAAACTAAGTTAAGACCTAAGGGATCAGGATAGATGCTACCAAACCTGTCCGGAGAAGTTAGACTTTATGTGGACCCGATATGTACAAAAGAAAAAAGAATGTCCAATGTTGCACAACATATACAATTGGAACATGGAACATGAGGAGTATGAATCAAGGTAAACATGGAAACCATAAAGCTAGAAATGGAACATAAACATTGCAGTGCTTAGCATCTGAGAACAAAAGTGGGTTGGAATAGGATATTTTCAGTCAGACAACTAGAAAGAGTCCTACTCTTGAAATGCCAAATCCTGAAGAAATTAAGTAGCTCTAATACTGAAACAAGATGCAACATAAGCAGTTAGGGACTATAATGCAAAGTCTGACCAAATAATATCCATCAGGCAAAAATGATGAAACTGAGACTGTCATACTTTGAGCAGATCATGAGAAAGCAAGATTCTCTGGAAAAGACAATAATGCTGGTAAAAGATGGAGACAGCAGGAAAAGAGGAAGACCAAATATGAGATGGATTGACTCCCTAATGGAACCACAGGCTTGAATTTACAAGAGCTGTGCAGGGCTGTTGAGGACAGGACATTTGGAGATCTCTCATTCATAGATTCTCGTAAGTCGGAGGTGACTTGAGAGCATGTAACAAAAACAACTAATGATAGTTGTATGACTTTTTGTTGCCTGTAATAGGGAAGGATAGAGTTCTGGCACTATATTTAAAGTCAATTATTATTGTTGTCATTGTTTATTTGTAGCTAATTATTATATGTGTTATTCATTATAAACAATAGTGCATTGCACTAATGGGGTGCTATATAAATCATATATGAATATATAATTACAATATATGAATTACTATACATCTTATTCAAGGTAGCAATCTCAACCCCCAAACAATAGACATTCATTCTAATATCTGCAAAAGGCCTTTATAGGTGTTCTGTTCAGGTAGAGCAGATGCAAGAGAACTGAGCTAGAATTTTGTAGGTTTCTTCAGTAAGAATGTACATAAATTCCCAGATTTCATCACCAGTGGGAGAAAAATAAATATTTTTTAAGAGTTCAAATTTGATAGCCTTCAGATATTCAAAGACAGCTCTTTTCCAGCTAAGCCTACCCAACTTCTTTAATCATTCTTCATTGGGCTTGGTTTCCAGACTTTTCATAATCTTAGTTGCCCTTCTCCTGAGATATTTCAACTTTTTTATATCCTTCTTAAATTTTGGCACCCATAATTGTACACAGTCTTACAGGTGAGGTCTGATCAAAGCAGAGTGGTAATTTTACTTCCCCCATTCTGAGCACAATACATCTATTGACACAGCCTAGTATTACAGTCTCTTTGTCTGCTGATGCATCACACTGTTTATTCATGTTAGTTCATAGGGTGCTAAGATTCCTAGGTTTTTTCCACACATACAAGTACCAAGCCAACTATCACCTATCATCTATTCGTGTGTCCTATATTTCTTGCTGAAAAATGAAACTCTACATTTTTCCCTGCTGAAACTCATTTTGTCTCTTTTGGCCCACTGCTCCAGTCTGTCAATGTCACCTTGAATCCTCATCATGTTTTCCGAAGTAATAGCTACCTTTCAGTAATTTGATGCCATCTCCATACCCTCATTCAAGTCATTTGTAAAGGTGTTGAAAATACTAGGCCCAAGACAAACCCGTGGAGCATCCCATTTGTTGCTTATATGTATGAAAATGGGAAACTATTGATGAGCACTCTTTGGGTAAGGATGATCGGCCACCTGCAAATGTACCTAACAGTAGCTTCATTTAGCTCTTATTTTACCTGCTTGGCCACAAAAACATCATGTTAAACTTTGTCAAATGCCTTGCTGAAATCATATACTGCATCTACACAATTCTCCTTATCTAACAAATTTGTGACTCTCCAAAGAAGAAGTTAGATTAACATGCAATTACTAGTTTTGGGGAAAACAACAACCTGTCCTTTTAGTAATGACATTCTTTCCTAAATACTTGCAGATCAACTGTTTAATTATCTGTTCTAAAAGCATTTCTGTATCAAGCAGAGTGATTGGCAGTTTCCCAGAACCTACTTCCCTCCCCCCCTTTTTTTTTTGTGAAGATGGGGATGATGTATGTTCACTTCCAGTCTTCCAAGATGTCACCTGTTCTTCAGATTACATCTGAGATTACATCTGCAAGCTCCTTTGATACCCTTGGATACAGTTTATCTGGCCCTGTAGATCTGAATTATTTTAAAGTTGCTACATGTTCCTTAGCTGCCTCCCTATATCCCTTTGAAAGCAGCACCCTCTCTTCCTCCTTTATTCTGCCTGTACTCTATAAAAGAGGTAGCCCTGTTAGTCTGTGCTAGCATATCAGGCAAAAAGAAAAGAAAAATAAACAATAAAGAGGACAAAAACAGCGTGGCACCATGATGACTGATATATTTCAAAATATAACAGTTAGTCTTCAGCGTGACAAAAGTTCTGTCTTCTTTTTTGTTTTTCTTTTTTTTCTACCTGTACTGTTTTTCCTTTTGGAGAAGACAAAGGTAATGTAGGTGTTCAGAGGTTCTGTTGTCTCTGTGTCACCCATTAGTATTTCTCCATCCTTTCCACACAGTGCTTCCTGGCTGTTTCTCACTCTCTAGTTTCCCCCACTCCCCAATTTTCAACCTCTCTTGCACATCTGAACTGATGTTGAGCTACAGCCTTTCTCTCTTAAAATATTGGTTAATTATTCATATTCTTCTGTGGTAGTTACCCCCTTCTCTTTCCTAGCTATGTCTCTTTTAAATCCTGGCTTATTTGAAAGATCCTCATGTTGTCACCCAGGTTTCTTTACATGCCTCTTACCTTTCTTTTCAGTAGGAATTGTTCATGAGTGCGCCTTTACCTTTAAGAAACTCACATTCATGCACTCCCTTCTCTTTGAGTATTACTGACTGTCAGATCTCACCCAGTATTTCCTTGACTGAAATCAGCTTTCCTAAAATCTAGAGTGCTCATTATATGGCTCTTAGGCTTCCCTATCCTCATTTTAACAAATCCTAAGAGGGCATGATCACTTCCATGCAAAGTTCCCAGTATTTTCACCTTGTTGACCAGTTCTTCCATGTTAGAAAGGACTAGATTTAGAATAGCTGATCCTTTTGTGCTTCTTCTATCTTCTGAGGAATAACACTGTCAGCAAGGTAAGTGAGAAATTTCTTGGAGCTCACGTTTTTGGCTAAGTTCATCTTCCAACAGGTATCAAGGTAGCTGATGTCTTCCATAACTGACATATCTTTATTCTTTGAATGTTTGGTCATTTGATCTAGCAAGACATCATTCAGACCTTCAATGTGGCTAGGAGGTCTGTAGCTGTCCCTCCTCCTATTATGTTGCTACTGTTTCTTTCTCTTCTGATTTCTACCCAGGAGTTCTCTAGTCCAACTCATGAGTCTCCTTCCAGTTGTACCCATGCATTATGCTTTTGTTTTGCCTTCTGCATTCTTATAAATATTTCCAGGATGGAATATTAGAACTGACCACCAAGAGGGAACCAGAGAGTCTTTCTCCAGATATTTCTGGCCCTTTAGTGATGACATTGTGACACATTTATAATGCAAAAGGCAACAAATTACTTGTACAACTGGAGCAATGATAATGATAGAGGCAACCTGGCTGGCAAGAAATAATGAGTAATTCAATGAGTTTCTTTGAAAATGGTATGTTCCAGGCTCTGCCAGTCCCAGTTATTAATCTACAAGCAGCATTCTGAGCAAGCTGCAATTTCTGAACTGCTTTTAAATCTGCCCACCCACCTGTACCACATTATGGAAGTCCATCCTGGAAGTTATCAATTGTCAGAAACTGCAGAGATTTTTTAGAATGTTATATTTTGCTGACACACAGCAAAAAGCATTCTACAAGCAAAATCAAAAGATAGGGGTGCCCCAAACAAAAATTTATAACTGTAAAGCTGGACCTCAGAACAACACTGAATTTGGTACAGACTTAGCAGAAAGTCTGCTCTTGCTCTGTGCCAAATTTGGGGATGTTTGGACAAAGGATTTTTGAACTGTGATTTTTAAAATGTAACACTGTTTTACCCCCATAGAGACACAAGCGATCATAAATCTACAGCTAATTGAAAACAGAGGAAAAATGTAGATAAGACAAAATTTGCATACCTGGGGAAAAAACAACCTCCATTTTAACATCCTTTTTTCATCGACAGGAACTAGGCCATTCATGGCTCTAATTCAGAGTTTTAAATTAGTTCTTATAAAGCCAGAAATCTTCTGAAATTGCTCCTTTTAAAAAACTTTTGAGAATTCAAAATGAACTATTTGTGTATCATAGCATTCAGGCCAATCAGAACGTGTCACCAGTCAGCCCACAGGGCAGGTGTCTGTCACTTTTAACTTTGTCATGGCCTTCAGTGTGGAAGCATATAACTCCTTCCCGGCCACACATTTTTAGCTCCTGCCTGAGAAAATATTTGAAAAGTTATTTAAAAAAATAGATAATAATATACAGCAGCTCACTCATTTAAGCTGTGAAATTACTGATGTTTTCCTGTTGTGGCTTTGAATGATCTCAAAGGATGTTTTACCTGGTTTCCTTGGGAGTAAGTTTATCCAGTTTACTCATAAGTTTATGGATCCACATGATTTAATATGATTTTTAGATGTTATCCTCCCTAAACCACTGTTAAATCATAGATCCTATATGTACCCACAGACTACACCACAGCAATAATGGGTCCTTCACCACATTGCTTTGGAGTTGTGCAAAAACACCGATCCAAGGCACGGATTATAATGATAACAATAACAACAACAATCATAGAACTGCAGAGGCAAAAGGGACCCTATGGATCATCAAGTCCAGCTCCTGACAAGGAGACACAGTGAGGAACTGAACGCCCAACCTCTGGCTTCACAGCAAGAGACCTAAACCACTGAGCTATTCAGCAGTTCTTAGATCCACATGATTTTTACATAGGATCATCCCCAAACAACTATAAGGTCATAAGGCTCATTTGTGCCCACATACTACACCACAAAAATCATGAGTCCCCCAGCACAGTGGTGCAAAACATGGATCTGATGTATGGATCCTCATGGATCCACATAATTATTAACTAGCGTGATCCCCAAACCACTGTCCAGTCATAGGTCCCATTTGTGCTCATAGATTAAAACACAGTAATCATGATTCCAGTCCAGACACATTCTGATTGGTCAGAATGCTATGCTATGCAAATAGTTCAGTAATTTAGAATGTTCACATTTCTATTATATGTGCATGGTATGATAGGTTACTCATTTCTGGTCGAATGCTGGATCCACTGGCGAGCCTCACTTCGGCAGTGCAGTTCGCCATTGCCTCCTTTGCGGGATATTGCGAGACACTTTGAGTCTCGCAACAGCAACCCGGGAAGGGAGGGAGAAACGAGGGGGCTATTTAAGGGCTGTTCCCCCCTCCCTCCGTCCTCGTCCTTTGCTGGCAACATACAAGGACAGAGTTCAGGTGCTTGGCTGCAAATTAAAACTGCGTAGACTAGTGGCGAAGCCCACACAGTTCCGTGCTGGGAAAAAGGGGGGGGTTACCTCCCATCGGCTACCTCCCACGGTTTGCCTTGTGCTTCCTTCAGCTCTTCAACTGAGGAGCTGTTCTCACTTCTTAATTTAACTAATTTTATGTTTTAATTTATATTTGAGTGGATTGAACTTCCTAACAACGCTAGGTGGGGTGGGTGCGGCCGCTCAGGCCTGGCCGGGCCAAGGCCTGGGCGCTCTACAGCCCCTTTTTTACAGCTCTGAGGGAGATTGCTTAACAGCATCATCTGTGATTTTCAGCAGTTACGATTTAAATTGAGTATTAATTAACTAAATAAAAATAAATAAATAGTTAAGTTGCAAAAAAGAAGAAGAAGGGGAAGCTAACATTGTGATTAGTGCTTATTGTGCAAGCTCAGCCCTCTTGGCCAGCTCGTGGTTAGGGACAATGGTGCGCCTTAGGTGGTACACGGTTAATGATTAGTACATTTATTAAAATTAATTTGCATTATTTCATTAATTATCTTATAGGAATTGAATATTTAAATAATTGATTACAGCATTACGAATTGGGCTGTTTAGGCAGACCACACCCAGGTGCATGGGGGCCTCTTAGCACAGAAGTAATAAATTAAGTTGCATACTGGTTAAAACTGTAAAATTAATATTTGATTATATTGTTATACTAGAAGTAATAAATATATAAATAAATAAATAAATAAAATACAACAATACAGATTATTATATAATTACTCAGAAGTTCTTAATTCATATTACAAGGCAAAAAAGTGTATTATTACTACTAATAATAATATTAAGAACAAATTAATAATAATAATAATAATAATAATAATAATAATAATAATAATAATAATAATAATAATAATAATAATAATAATAATAATAATAATTACAGCAAGGAAGGGTTTTTTTAGCTGTTTATCTACAGTAGTCTGCAGTTGGCTTGCTTCCCACCAGGCACCACTTGGGGTGGTAGCACATATTTTCATGTTTCACTTGTGGAGGGTGTGGGAGGCTAAGCTATAGCTGTCTGTTGAGTTGGTTGTATAGAGGTTTGAACGAGGCGGTAGCAATGGCTTCCCAAAAAGGACAAGGTACCAGAAAGGGCAAGCAGCCTGCTAAGAAACGTGCAGCTCCTCAGGTTTTGCCACCTCAGTCATCATCAGAAGAGGAGTCTTGGCCCATTTGGCAACAGCTGCAGGAAAAAATGTTGGCTTTAGAAGCTGAAAGAGCAGCGCAAAAGGCTCCGCAGCTTAGTGAGGCACAGCCATGCTGTTCAGCTAGGGCTGCCAAGGGTCATAGATGGGCTAAGCTCAAGGCTATGACAGATAACCTAACGTCTCAAATTGCTGCTCTAGAGGCAGACTGGCAAGCCACCGGGCTGTCCAGAAGGGAATCAGACAGGGCAGCAGTAACACCTCAGCAGCAGAGCGAGGAGGAGGAGAGAGACACCTGGACCTCAGAGGTGGCTGGTTCATTGGCAGCGGCTATGGGCTGGCAAGAAGCGTTTGACGAGACAGCTACAGGTCACCAGTGCAGCATGGACAAGCACGTTGCGCCACCGCCTCTGCCATCAGGTGAGCTAGCCATTGCTCTGGACACTCTTCCAATGATGCCCGCCTGGCCATGGCCTGGCAGTGGGCAAGTTAGTTCACCTTTATACACCGCATACAGCACTCAGGGTTTTAGGACCCCAAACACTCCTTGGCCTAGTACAAGTACAGAGTTTGGAAGCTGGGCAGCGCCGTATCCACAGGTTACATTCCCAGCTCCACTGCGTTTGACTGCTGGTGTGAAGGTTTGGCCATATCCATCAGTACCCGACACTGGATACAACTCTGTACCTTTAAAGGCATTGCCATTGGGGGATCACGCTATGCCCTTGGGTGATCACCTCACCCCAGCAACCAAGGAAAAGATATAAAAGGGTAAATATGTGGACTTGTTCGAGCTGCTCAGCAGAGTTGTAGAGAAGAAGGATCTTGATAAAGAAGATGACAGAGATAAAGAGAGGCGTAGGAGACGTAGGCTGGATCAAACATGGGCGAACTGGCTCCCTGGTTTCCTAATTTACGCCGGGGTTGTAGTGAAGGCTCAGCCTTAGAGAGCTCAGTCTCCGTTCCAGTACCTTGACCTGATATATAGGGCATATGTGGACTTTGCTGGGCAAGCATGGTTGATCTATGATGAATCATTTTGCATGTGAAGTGTGATTCACCCAAATTTACATTGGGATGAACCTCTGCCGGGCCTCTGGTTGCAGTCTATGACGCCAGCCAGGCCCAATTTGGGTGACAGGTTCGACAGTGGAGATCTTATTCGTAAAGCTGGACAAAATCAGAACCCCCATGTAGAAGCAGGGCAGGTGGTTCAACCCCACCTGCTCTGTTGGGACTATAATGCAAGGGGTGCATGCTCCAGAAAGGTATGCCACTTCAGGCATGAATGCTCAGTGTGTAGCTGTCAGCACCCCAGCTCAGCGTGTTTCCGGGCTAGATCTCAGAGACATAACAAGGACCCTGGAGGTAGCAAGAAATCCAATGGTGGTGGGGGTAACCCTGGAAAACAGCCCCAGCCCAATTAGGGTCTCCATTTTAGAGACATGGCTATGTGTCACGTTCCCAGGGGATTCAGCAGGCGAAAGTCCAATAAGCTAGTCCAAGGTCAGAAGTCCGGGAGATACAAAACAGATGCCAAATTGTCAAAGCCAAAACACAAACCGTAGTCCAAAGTCAGAGTCCAAAAGCCAAGGGTCAAGAGAGCAAGGTTCAGGTGGTTCAAGATAAGCAGGAGTGTGGACACGAGCCAGGGAATTGACTTGTTGCTTCCACGAGCTTCCAAACCTCTGAGTACAAGTTATATAGCAGCAACAATAATCTAATTCCTAGAAACATTCCATCCTGTTAAAACTCTGGGCTGATCAACCTGATGTTCCTGTGAGAAGCATTCATGCGAGCCTTAGATCTCCGTGTTGTGAGTCTCTGCCGAAGCTTATCTCTCACTCTGGCCAGTGGGGGAGGAAAATCTGGTGGTGATTTAGCTGTCTGTGATACTAATTGCCCAGCATTTTCCTCAGCTGTAATTAACCCCTCTGATTCCAGGTCTTCTTCGGCTGAACTCATGACACTATGTGACTACCCCAGGAGGGAAGATGCTGGTTACATACTAGAGGGTTTTAAGTATGGCTTCAGGATACCGGCAGTCGGCGAGCGTAAGCCTTTTTTCGCCCGAAACTTGAAATCTGTAGAGGGAATGGAAATTGTAGTCTGGCAAAAAATTGCCAAAGAGGTGAAGGAAGGTAGAGTATTGGGGCCATTTCCAACCACTCCGCTGGAAACCCTGAGGGTTTCACCATTGGGAGTGGTGCCCAAAAAGGCCCAGGGAGAGTTCAGACTGATATATCACTTGTCCTACCCAGAGGGGGAGTTGGTTAACGACGCCCTCCCTCAGGAGCTTTGCACAGTGCGATACACCTCATTTGATGAGGCGGTTTGCATGGTCCATAGGTTTGGAGTAGGGGCGGAGCTTGCAAAATGTGACATTAAATCAGCTTTTCGTATTCTCCCAGTTCATCATCAGGACTTTGATCTGTTGGGTTTTCATTTTCACAGCTTTTACTACATAGATAGGGCTTTACCTATGGGCTGCTCCATTTCATGTGCAGCATTTGAGCATTTTAGCTCGTTCCTGGAGTGGAAGCTCAGGCGTAGAGTGGGTTGTAAGAGTACGGCCCATTATTTGGATGACTATCTTTTTTGTGGGAAAAGGAACACAGGAAAGTGCAGATTTATGCTTGAAGCCTTCCAATCAATGGCAGGTGAGCTGGGCTTATCCCTGGCAGAGGAGAAGACGGAGGGACCAGCTACGTCCCTTACGTTTTTAGGAATAGAATTAGACATGATACAACAGACATCCAGGTTGCCAGATAGCAAATTAAGTGACCTCAAGGTACGGATTAAGCTGATATTGCAAAAGAGAAAGGTGTCACTAAGGGAGTTACAGGAGATCGTAGGTCATTTAAATTTTGCTTGCAGAGTTGTGGCGCCAGGTCGCGCTTTCCTGCATAGGCTGTGCGAAGCAATGAAAGGTCTCCATTGCCCTTTTCATAGAACAAGAGTTACACGTGGCATGAGGGACGATTTGCAAGTATGGAGCCAGTTTTTAGCCGAATTTAATGGGATATCCTTTTGGAGGACAGAGATGATGCTTAGGGCTGAATTCCAGGTCCAGTCAGACGCAGCAGGTTCCTTAGGGCAATAGGTTTGGCCCTGGCCCCAAGGATGCGGAAAGGGTACTCAGCAATGAGTATAGAATATCAGGAGTTCAGAAACCTAGTAGGTTTGGAGCTGACATGGCCTGCCCTGGTGGAACACCTTCAGCAATTTATTGTATATTTACACAGGAAAGGACTTGCGCCAGGATCCATACAGGGCAGGATGTCGGCGCTAGCCTTTCACGCTAGGGTTCAGGGGTATCAGGATTACACATCAGATTTCCATATGAGGAAGATGATTGAAGGTTGGGCTAAAGAAAGGGGTGGGGTTAAAGATACAAGGGCACCCATATCACCGGTATTGTTGGAAAACATCTGTAAACAATGGGCTGTTCTCTGTAGGGATGATTAGGAGGCCGCATTGTTTCGGGCGGCGTCTTTGTTAACATTCTTTGGCACATTGAGAATTAGTGAAATGGTTGCTACCGGAAAGGGAGATATGACCAAAGTAGCTTTACAGTGGCAGGACATTAGGATAGTTGACAAGACAGTGCAGATTCATATTCGCCGATCCAAGGCCAATCAGCGTGGGAGAGGAGCCGACCTTATCTTAGCGCATTGCTATGTGGAACAACTGTGCCCGGTGAAGGCAGTTGAGACATATTTGAATGTCAGTGGGCCAGGACAAGAGTATTTCTTTGTGCATAGAGATGGCTCCCCGTTAACAAAGTACCAGTTTTGTAAGCTGACGGACATGGCATTGCACAAGGTGGGAATTCAGGGCTTAAAGTTTGGTACACATTATTTTAGAATTGGTGTGGCATCTACTGCAGTGGCTCTAGGTTACCACCCAGAGGATATAAAACGGCTTGGGTGGTGGTCTTCTTCAACTTACCGCAGGTATATCAGAACACTACCTCACATCTAGGCAGGTGCCTGGTTTTGTTTTGTCATTGCAGGTCAGGTTGCGATGGCGAGGCGGAGGCACAACATGATAATTGGTCACAGTTACGTTTTTCTGGGCAGCACGATATGCTGCCATGTCACCATGGGGAAGCAATCTGGGCCTTGGAGCTAGAGCCCAGATTGAAAGGAAAGGGCTTCGAGGAAAGCTATGGGGTCAGCTTTGCAGAGCGGCTGCATTTGGACGGCATCCCCCAGATGTGTTGGTAATACACTTGGGCAGTAATGATCTGGCTATGCATGGTGGAAAGGCCTTGATCCTGGATGTAATACGTGACCTCACATGGTTGAGGGCAACGTACCCTGCTATGAGCATTGTATGGTCAATGATCATCCCTCGGATGGCATGGAGGGCTGCAAGGCATGTTCGGCGAGTTAACACTGCATGGAGGAGTGTTAACAGGGAAGTATGCAGAGCTTTCTGCAGTGGCCTTGGATCGGTGATTGGTCACCAGGAGATCCGCATGGATAGGCCTGAGCTTTTTTGGCCGGATGGAGTGCACCTATCGAGTGGAGGTTTGGATGTCTTTCTTAAAGGCATCAAGGGGGGCCTGCTTTTGGAGCTTGAGAAGCTGGATGGCGGGCATGGGACTTGGCGTTGCTAGTCCCTATGCTGTGGCGGGTATTGTGGATAGAACAGGTTTCGGTGAGTCCCATCGCAATCTCAGGTAATGTATAGCTCATCTAACCTCCCAGCGCTGCAGATCATGCGATCACTGTCATTCACAAAGAGATACCAGGGAAGAGAAAATCCCAGAAGCTGCCTCCTTTTTTAAATCAGTTAACCACTTCTCACGCAAACTCAAAGCTATTATCATGGCTCTTTTTTGGCACATGTGAATGATAGTGAGCACAAGTGGGCATCATGTACACCATTTTGACTGCTGCCATTGGTGTCATCAACATTCAAGCTTGTCATCCTTTTTTCTGCTGGCAGTGCGGGCACAATATTGTTCATTAATATTGGGACATTTTCTGACTTTTTGAATCATGGTTACAGAAGCATAATATCCCACATTCATAACTGGAGGTTTTTTAAAGAATTGAATAATAGTTCATTGACCACAGAATGTGGGGGAGTAAAACTGTGGCTTTGCTATCATATGCATCTCTGTGTGTTCTCTCATTAGGTAGAGACTGGGATGAGATAATGGTCAAGATGACCATTACTAGCCAGATAGTATTAGCTGAAATGTTCAATAGAAATGGAAATTGTATGATCAGCAGCTGCAAGCCACAGTTATGACATGTGATCGAAAAGACTAAGCATCTAGTATTTATGTCATTTTACATTTTTGAAGATGCATAGAGAGAAAAAAGAATTTGGATCTCTGAAAGGATGAGATTTTTAAAAATATATTGCTGAATTAAGGAACAGATTATGAGAGACATGCATGACGAACTCCCTGATGTTGCAAAAAAAGGTGGAGGAAGAAATAAGGCACAAGATTAAACACACACATACCGAAGAATTAGATTGAATTAATTCTGAAAAGGAAATGGATGATGTAAAGACCAATATTACAAATTCTATAGACATTATGAATCTTAGAAGAGATGCTAGACTGTTTTGACAGCAATGCAAATCGTTTCCAGGAAAACATTCTTCCTGACAGAAGAATAATCATGAAAGAAGGGTGGGAGAGTAATCATGTAAGTGTTCCCCCAGTCCCAGCAGGCTCCCCCTTGCATGCCTGGTCTTGCACTGCTTGTGGGACTGGGTGTGCAACCAGTTGCATGCAACAGGCAGCGTGCCAGATACGTAGATAAATCCTTACACTACAAATAGGATACTAAGGGTGTATAACTTGGATGTCTAATATTCAAACTTCACCAAATGTGAGGGGAGAGGAGAGGAGAGCCAGGGAAAACTTCTCTGTGATTTTGGTGTCTCTAGGTGGCTGGGGTGGGGCAGGGACATTCTAGAGCTCCTGGACATTCAACCAAACCCAATCAGTTTGTGGTTAGTTTTCTACAAAAGTTTGGGAAGTTTGTGCTTGGTGGTTCACAGACTTCAACAAACTACAAACCACAACAAACCACTGTTTGGCTGGTTTGTGCCCATCTGTAATACTGTTCATAGATAAATACTGTTCCACATAACAGGTGTCATAAGTTCTAGAGGAAATCTCTTTTCATATTGTGCTTGTAAATTTTGCAACTTCTTGATCACAATAAGAAGCACATTTCTGTAAGTTATAAATTTCACTGAATTACTGCATCGAATGTTTGGTCTCTTTTTCTATTTCTCTACAATTTGTTCAAAAATAAACCTGCATGGATCTCTCCCTTACTCAGTAGTGAGGCACATGTGAACATTTGTTATGTAGGCTGATATGTTACATTACCATGTGAAGGGGTTCCAGAGGGTCCTGGGGTCAGGTCCTCCACCATGCCTTCCACCACAGTCATTCCACAGGTGATCCTCCCAGGATCACCCTATCCCTGAAAGGTGTCCATGCTGTTCACTGTGAAGTTACCAACCGTGCTAGTGTCACCAGTGGAAGTGAAGGAAGAAAAGATTACAGGATGGGATTGCCTAGAGATACCAGATGGCAGAGGAATGTCTGGAAAAATCAAGGCTCAGGGTCCCAGGGATATAGAAGGGAGGAGGGAGACCCCAAGGGTATAAAAGGGGAGGGAGCAGGGAAAGTGTTCAATTTGCCAATATCCTGAAGTGGTTCATTTATTAAGCCAATTCATGATACTGGGAATTCACACTGGAAGGAGCCCCGGAAACCTCAACAGCTGCAAGGCATGATTTTGGTCCATTCCCAATGATCGTACATACTGGAACAGACTAAACTAGAGTGCCCCAACCTGCAACAGAAAAGCAGAACCTCCTGCTGTAGGCTGAAAAAGTTGCAGGTTGGGATGCTCTGGTGATGAATTGGGAAAAATTGGTCCACTCATTGTATGGTCACCACCAGGAAAAAAGCAAACCAATTCACACTTACAACACACAAAATAGATACCTATCTGAACAAACCCACAGTTTGAATTAACTACATAGGCCTTGATTTAAAAAAATATGTTTTTCTTGTCTTGCTGTCACCTGGAGTTGAGAAATGCTGCAGATCCAGATCCAGAATTGAAAATTCTGGATCACTGATAATGGTCAATGAGCGCAAAGAACTTAATGAGTCTCCTCCACCACTTAAGAGTAATTAATTATTGTGCCATCTATAATCTAGAATAATGAGTATCTAAATCTGCCCTTTCCCTCAAAATCTGAGTTATCCAAGCGCTAGGCATAACTTTCAAGGGCTGCTGTCATTATAGCAGACCTATACGACAGTGATCTTCCACAAAAACTGAGATACCCATGTTCTTCTCAAAATAATTCCATCCTTACTGCTTATATTTCATTGTTGTATGTTTCTGCTGAGTTCATTATGTTTACACAGAGCCCTCCAGCATGGCTTCATTTCCCCCTTAACACAGAGGAAGAAGAATCTTCGACAAATCTATAAATAAAGTCTAAATTCTGACCTTCCAAATAGCTCCTTTGGATATATATGGGAGCCTATAACAAGCATACTGAATCAAGCATGACATTATAGTCAGGGAATATGGACCTTTTATGGCTAGTCCCACCTTTGTTTAGCAAGGAACAGGGAAGTCATACCTGTCTGATAAAGCCAAAATATGTTTTTCATTGTGTTCCCTTTGATTTTCTGCTGCTGTGAATGGCAAGCAAATATATCATTTTTGTACTTGTACTTGTTAGGGGCGCTATTATGGCTACTGTTCAGGAATAGCTCAAGTATGTAGTCTAGACCTCTGTGCTCCCAGACTTCTAGCACACTTCACCTAAGTTTTTGATAGATTCCAAAACTTAACTTTTACCATTGTAATACACTTCTATCCCTTAAAAGAAAGAAAGAAAGAAAGAAAGAAAGAAAGAAAGAAAGAAAGAAAAAGAAAGAAAGAAAGAAAAAGGAAGAGTAGTCTCACCTCAGAGACTCCCACAAGGACTGGTGTCCTTCCGCACCAGGTCATAGTCATTTGTGTCCCCACCCCTATATCTGGCGGAGTGGCTTGTTTTGTTTTTTAACAGAGATTTGGAAATGCACAGATAATGTGATGGATATGGGGACAGGTAATAATATCTCCTAAATGGTCCAATAAACAGCTTTCACATATTAAAAACACAATAAAAGACTCTAATGCAACAAAACAACTTCAAAACACTAGTGCCAACCAAAGAAACACCACCAACCAAGTAAGAACATCAAATATGGCAATTTGCCAACTGCCAGTTTACAGTCTTTTATAATCTTTGCCAGGAAACTTTGTTGTGTGGTGGGTGAAATGTAAACAACCAGGAGAGCCCAGATTTGAAGCTTACCTGAGTCCAAGCCACTAAGTAACTTTAGGTAAGCGTAGGGTTGCCAGATACATGGGTACCAAAAGGAGGACATAGAAAGACAAAAAAGAGGACAGAGGAGGACATATTGAATGTTTCATTTGAATCGTTCCAGATTAAACCCGCAATCAGTACAATTTTATTACAATAGCTGCCAATAAATGTCTCTTAGTGAACCGACCAAGAAACAGTCATGTTAAAAAATAAAAATAAATTCCAGCCCATGCTTATCTGATAGTCAGTGAGCTCCAGCAACGAGCAGGTTTACAGATACTCTCCCACTATTTTATTTGAGTTAATAGTACCATTCCCGCGATAAAATTTCCACCATGTGTACTTACATCAAAACTTGTTGTGTGTTAATAGTTGTGTAGGACTGGGAGTTGGTAAGCATCCGACTGCCTGCCATCCAGAGCATGGAGGAGAAAAGGAATGTTTTCTACAGTAGCACTTTTCACCAAGATTTCGCACAAGGACAGGCAACTAGCCCTTAAGAATGAGGCAACAGCAAATCAAGCTCCTAAATTCACTCACAACTACTTGAACTTCAACAGTAAAAGACACAGCCATGGGCAGCTCTAACCAGTACATTACAGACCAATCAACTTATTATTTACTGTAATTTATGCCTTCATGTTCCACCTGGTACACACACCACAAAACCTATCATCCACATACTAGGAGACAGACCTTGTGACATTTGCCCTCGTGGCCCCTGCTTGTTTTTCCCTCACAAAGGCTCACATCGTGTTTTCTTCTCTCTGCCACCAGTGGATTACTTCAATCCACAATTTAAATGATGTATGTCAGAACACTTGTCTTGTGAACAGAAACAGAACTTATTTATTGAAGTGAAGCAGATTGAATAATAACAGAAGTTTCTCAGATACACATTATACATAAGCAAATCATCAACAGTTCTCTCAGTACATACTTCTTGTCTCTTGCAATCCCATTACCACCTTCTCTACCTATTTTCCTAATCAGCTCCATCTCTCTGATTAACCCTATCTATCTCAGTCTCTGTTCTCTCTCTCTCTGACTAACCAGCCCTATCTCTATCTATCTCTATCTCCCTGTCATCCCAGTCTCTATCTGACTCCTCCTTCTCCTGCCAAGCCTCATGTAGCTGCTGACTCCGCCTCTCCAGCCCTGTCATAGGTTCATGCAAATCAGCCCATGAATATGAATGACATGAGTGCCGTGGGCGGTCGCCACAGACCTAAATGGGAAAACAACACTCTCCTATGCCTCCCGAAACAGGACAACTCACATGTAGGGCCCGATCCTCAGGTGCCCCTCCCGGCTTCTTGTTCCATGGCTGCCTTTGGCTGCCCTTTTCCCTTTGGGCGATGAAGCCCCGCCCACTCGCTCTCGCTCCCCCCCTCCATCCATCCATCCATCCCCACCAGCGGTAGAATGACAGACGCCTAGGATTCCCCCACACCACGTAAGACCAGGGTCCCTTCCCATTTCAGGCAGCGGGTGCCCTCTAGCAGCCGCAGGGGCCACTGCAGGGGAGGCTGGGCGCCCCATCCCCAAAGCGAAAGCCGGACAATTTAAAGGTTTTTAGCTTTGCCTGCCAGATGAAGGACATTAGGCTAAAAAGGAGGACATGTCCTCCTTTTGCCAGACGTCTGGCAACCCTAGGTAAGCGGCAACATCTGCTGTATGAAAATTATCACCATTCCCATAGAAAGGGGTGCCTTCAGAAAGATACAGTCAGGATTTCCTCAGGGCACCAAGAGTGAAACATACCTTTGCTCCAGATGTACTGTAGCTCGGCCACTTATTTGCCCCACTTCTTCTTAAGCTGAGTGAAGTGGAACTGCTTTTGGAGTTGCCTGGAGTTTGCTGTATTTTTGTAGCTTCTATGCACATCAAGTAGGTAAACTGTGGATTAGGAATATAACTACCATATCCCACAATATATGTTGACATTTGGGTGAAGCAGAACAGATTCATTGCTCATTCTACCAAAACTTCCTAGAGAAGGAGCAAGTGGTTCCGCTTATCCTTAATATTTAGCAGTTTCAAGACTTGAAATGTGCTATATATATATATATATGCTAATTATCTTAGTGAAGCCTACCCAGGAGACAAATGTCAACTCTGACAAGATGGTACAATTGTAACAGGGAAGGGGATTAGCTACATTTTTTCCTAAGTCATTAATAAATATTTCTGACTTGTTTTATATTGCCTTTTATTCATTTATTTATTTATAAATTTTTGGGGAGTAAGTGTGCATTCTGTAAATGGGGGAAGAGTCTATTTATATCTCATTACTGTGTGCCATAAGGAGTGATTCTTCACATCCATTTAACTCTGTGCTGTTCCCAAAGATATATAGATGAAGAAAAAGATAAGGACACTTATTACTAAAAGAGTTATGGCATGCCTTTTCTTCTAATTGTACACGAGAGACCTATCGAGAACTGAAAGGAGACTAATTGAACAGTCTTTCTTTCAGAAGTTGACCTAAAACCTGGCTAAGTGGCACTGACACATTTAGTTGTGTGCTGTCATAAAAACAGAAATAACTGGAAAAGAGACACATTCTCTCTCCTGTCTTCTTCTTACAATTTCAGCAATGTCATCCTACACATGTCTTCTCAATAAAATGGGACTTACTCCCATATAACTAGATATAGAACTGTAGCTTCTTTGCATAGTTGCATCAGATAGTATCTAATTGCTCATTCTTTCCCATCCATCTCATTATCTTGCTGTCCTCCTGCAGAAGTCATCTCACCCTGGCCCCCCATATATTATGTTTTTGCAGAATGTTCAAATCCAGGGTAATCTCCCTCTGGAGTGTCTCCTCATAGTGGCTGGGGCCACCCACTCCCATGGGAAACTTGCCCATGTCTTATCATCCCACGTGGTGAACTCCCATGGTTGACAAGGTCCTGGAGGATTAATCCAAGGGTTGACAGGCATGGGGTCAGTTCAACAACTGTTCTCACTGGAACACTTCCACAATCAGTTTTTAAAATATGCACATATCATTTGTATAACTTAGTGGGCTGGAGCACCTAGCTGCATAGCCCAGGGCTGGAAATTCCAATCCTCACTGTGCCTCACAAGAGAGGGGCCAGCTGCGATCACAAGGGGCATGTGTGTCTGATGGAGTTACATGCCCTACCATTTATATGTCCTTAGGGAAGCAATATGGTCCAAGAGCACCATCAGAAGGAGAGACAGGTAAGCTACTTCTGAGTACTTTGTACCTAGAAAACCCTGGAAGGATCTCCATTAGATGGAATCAACTTGATAGCATGTTACTGTTAATTATTTAGTATATGCCATGACTGGCTTATAATCAGAAGGCCATAGGTCCTATACATGTGACTGAAGGCCTAAACCGTAGAAGAATGAACACTGTTTGGCACTGAAAAGACATAGGCACTAGTCATGCCTCTCTCTTCCACAGAAGATGTGGTACCACTAGAAAGGACATAATGCTTGGCTTTGTGAGTCACAAGGTCTTGAGAGATACAGTCTTTTGTTATTTATTGAGCATTGCACAATTTAAAATTGTAGGCATATATAATAAGCAAAATTAAAAACAAATTTAATTTAACTATTTTTGACCAGAATGAGCTACTTCAATAGTGTTATCTTGACCATTTGCTAGATACAGTAGAAAAAAGGTTAATACATTATAGTTGTGGCTAAAGCCTTTGAATGAAACATTTAAAAGGGACTAGTAGCCTGAAAGAAGCTGGTAACTATTCTTTGGCTGGGCGCAAATAATGAGAGCACAAAGAATATTCTGTTCTTAAGTTTATTCTACAGCAAAAATTTCATGTCTCAGATGGATAGGAATCAGGTGGGGAATATTCATGCACATTCTTAACTGTAAAGATTTCTTATTATTATTTCACACACTGTGAGACTTTTTAGTTTTTTTTTTTTTGTTATTCAAAGAATGACATGTGCACTTTTCTGTAGCATGTGCACTTTTTCTGCACTTCACCTGATCTGCACATGGTCTGCACAACCCCTCCACTGATTATGTTAAGTGTCTGTGCATTTTTAAATTATAGGCATTTCATCCATTTGAATTTTAAAATGTGCAGTTTGTCTTCTGTGAGTTTTACTTCTCAGAAAACACCCCACAAAGTCCTACCAAAGTAAACATTCTAATTCTAGTTGCACACATTTAATTGGTTTTAGGTGGTTTGAGGAAATACCATGAGAACCATCTGGAGATGAGGGGCTGCTGTACATTCTGCCAGTTTGAGGAGTCCCAGTCTCATAATGTAGCCATGGGGGTTCCCAATAAATTATGGAACTGAGAGTTCTTAAAGTAGAAAATTCCCTGCCTAACAGCAGCAACAAATTGGAAATTTCAGTGTGCACAAGAATCATGTACAAATTGTGTGCAACCTGAAATCACCTTTAATCCACAGCAATTGGTTGTTGCTTCTGATGTAATCTCCATTGTACCTCCAAAGTTGTGCAACAGGTTTTTAGGCAATGGTAGCCACAATATTTGGTTCCAATTTGACAGAACTGTACTTTCAGTAAGAGTCATTGGCAGCACTGCCAAAGAAGATGGTAGACAGGAGACTTGATGGTGCACATTTGGCATGACTTAAGAAAAAGCTGCACCATCCACAGCTATTCCCACAGATTCAGTAGGTTCAAGGACACTGAAATAGTGGCAGAATATTTATCTGTATCATCTTTCCTTGCCTTATCAATCATACAGGAATTTTTGCCATGTTGGTATAGCTATGTGTACTGAATGTTGCTCTACATTTGCAGAGGCCCACATTCATGTTTCCACAGAATTGTGACATTCAATACCTTGGCAGTTCCATCCTCTCATCCTGACCCACACACAGGATTGTTCTGAGGATGAAGTGATGAGAAGAAGAGCCATGCACACCTGCTTCAACTCACTGGAGGAAATTAACATTAGTAAATAAAAATACATTTGTCTGAACCACACACAAAACAACAAATAAAATGTACAAAAACAAAATGTTGCCGGGAGTCCAAATTTTGCCTCAGTTACCAATTCCTTGTTCTGACTGGACACACACAGATTACCTGCAACTCTGCTATAGAAACAGAACAAGCTATATACAGTAGCTATTTAAATGCAAGTTTGAACAACACTTCAGATACAGTTTTCTTTGTATCTTCTCTAGATCGCTTTTCAGAAAAGATAGGGAATTTTGCCAGTGTTATGGCTATCTTGAAGAGGAGGATAAAAAGTTATAGAAATATATTAGTTTCTCATAAAGATGCCCACACTTAATGTTTCCCTTTGTTCTTGTGTAGTACTGTATCCTGCACCCAGTGGGAAAACCACTTCATTATTAACAGAGCTTTAAACAAACACACATGCATGACATCAGTTTCCCTTTTTAGTACACTTCTGAGTATCTTCTAAACTTTTTATGAGGTAGCTTTTAGATGTATGACAATGAAAAAGAAGAAAAATGCACTAGATAAGGCTCTCGGAAGGAGAAATTGTACAGTTAAAAGTGTGTTTTAAAGTCTCTAAAGCTTTAAATAAACCAGCAATATCTAATTTGAAGAGAAACAGAAGTTTTACATCACAGAAATTAATACATGGCCAGAAAAATTAGTTTCTTCTTTTCCCTGGTGATTCATATTTAAGCCAATGTAAGGTAATATGAGCCTTGATACTACACACATTTACTCAGAAATATCTTTCACTGTGTTTAATAGGACTCACTTTCTAATGTGTGCCTTGGATTACTCTGTACACCACTTCCTTTTGGAAATGCTCAGTGAAATGTTATGACTGTTTACTCAGGAGTAAGACTTGCTATGCTCAAAAGCAACTACATCATAAGTAGTTGCTTACTTATGATGAAATCATGCCAATTTGATGGATTTAAGATCCATTCAAATCACTTGGTTTATATTAGGCAGTACCTGATGGGCCATGGAGCTTTTACTAGTGGATGAAGCATATTCTTTATCATGATTTTAAATTTGTTTTAACCAGTGACTATTACCATCTCATCATCTATTAATATCTCAACTTATTGGGATTTAAAATATATGTATCTGAACTGTTATATGCCACCTTGAGTCCCTTCACTGGGAAAAAGGTGAGATATAAATAAACAATTACATTTCACAAAGCATTTTGAGAGAATTAGCCATGTTAACATTTCAGCAAGTCTTGCAGCACCTTGGAGACTAACTCAATCCTTCCAGAAACCTCAAATTTATGAGTGTGGGATACTACGTCTGTATTCATGGTTCAAAATATCACGAAATGGCCTGACATGATGCGTGCATTGCCAGAAGGAAACAGGATGGCAAGTTTTACATAGCAAGGGCCAGCCTGAATGTTGACAACACCAGAGTCAGCAGTCAAGATGGCCTATGGGATTATTCTCTCTTGTGCCCACTACCATCACAAAGAGACGCCAAGCAAAGGAAAATCTCAGAACCTGATTCCTTTTTTCATCAGTTAACTACTTCTCATCCAAACACAAAGCAATGTCTGCCATTTCAAAGACAACAGAAGCTGAGGATGCACACTATGAAAAACTTTGTGTACCATCTTCGGAAAAAGAAAAGTTTAGGAAATTAAACTTTGGAGCAATATCTAGGACACAATATTATCTCCCATGAATTTAATTTTAAAAAGCACCCAAAATATCAGAGAGCAGATAGCAGATAGTAAAACTCTTTGCCTTCAATAATTCTTATCGATATTTGAAGGATTATTACATCCTCTGATTTGGTAAAGCTTATGTGTCACCGTGCAAAACAAAATAAATTTATTCCAGTCTAGATTATTTTTGGAGAGGTTACAACTCAGCGTGGATTAGTCAGTATTCTAAAACTAGAGGGTAGTTACATATGGTTTCATGGAAATGAGGCAGCTAGAATTTTATGTCAAAAATTCTAGAAACTATACTAAAGAAAAGGACTGCAAGAAGCAAAATAACACCCCACCCCTGTGACTGATGCTGGAAGACACAGGGAACTGAATTGTGTGGGTATTGTAGCATAAGATGAAGGAGCTCTAAAAGCAGCAAGCAACCACATTCTTTTCCATGGGAGGCCAGATTAGCCCCTTTCCTGTTGTCCTTCCACTAAAGACCTTTCTGTTCAGGTAGGATTTCAGCAACTGATTAACCACCAAGGAGACAGTTTTAATGGAGATGCTTCTAAAACAAACAAAGAAAGAAAAACACCTTTTACTACTGTGCTTTTACATTGTTTTAAAAGTTTTTTTAGGCAGTGGCTGTTTAAACATCATGGCGGATATAACTGGTCTTTATATTTGGTAGCTTTTAGAAAACACAACTTTGCACACTTCTTCTTTTAACTATCAGTGAAGAACATGTGCTGAACCTGCTGCTAACTTGCACCAGGACTGAACATTTATTTTTAATTAAATGGTTGCAGATTGAGGGGCTTCTATTCTCTGTTTTAGCTCACTTAATGCAGTTTAAAGGGAAGTAGGAGGGGAGTGAGTTGGCTGAATAGCTTAGTGAGTTAGGGCACAACTAGTCAGGGGGAAGTGTGAGTGATACAGGTTGCATTCAAAAGGCTTTTATTTTTGGTGCAATCTTTTTTTCTCTTGCACTTGAGATATCCTTCCAGTCACGTGGAAGATGTTTCTTCTCTCATGAGAAGGATGCAGACAGCACTTCAGATCACTTCAGTTTCTCCATTTGACAATTATTGGTGCCCCTTCTCCCACCCCTTTCTTTGCCTTTCGTTGCACCTCTCATTTTGTGGACTGCAGTCACTTCCCTCTTTCTTGTTTAATTTAGTAAGTGGCATAGTTCTACAGCAATACATCAACCTAAGACAGATACTCCCTTGTATCTGAAATAGTGTATCTTACTGTCACAACCCATTGCATAGGTCCCAGACTTCTCACCAAAGAGAATGCTGCCCACAGCTCTATTTTGGAATGAATTGAGCAACCACACCGACTCTAGAACAGGATAATCAGGTCAACTCTCAATCATTCCAAACTGCAGCCCTAGGGCAGTGCCAGAAAGGAGTAGAACAGCTCACAAAAGGGGTGAGATCAATCGCTCTTACTTGTGGCCACTGGAAATTAGAGTGAATCAAACGACACCAAAAGTAAACAAAACAGTGAGCTATATGTTTGTCTGATTGCCCACTTAGGTATCTGGATACAGAGCCAGAGGTTGGGAGTTCAGTTCCCCACTGTTCATCCCAGAAGATGAACCTGTGTTGCCCTGGGCAAGCTGCACAGTCCAGGGATGTCCTCAGAAGGGAATGGTAAACCACTTCTGAGTACTCTTTACCTCTGGCTCCACAGCCAGATGCCTAATTATTATTATAAAATGGGAGTGACAATCAGTTTGAAAGCAAACTGTGAGAACCTACAACAAGATGCATGATGACAAGGAAAATACCTGCAATGAACCTCAGTGGATGACAATAGGATAAAATATGCTGTCTGGATTTCCTTATTAGGAGTAGGGAAGCATCAACATCATGCATCAAGACAGCATATCTCCTTCTTCCTCTCTCTCCTGCAACACCTCAAGATTTTAAAACCCTACCTACATCTATATATCTTTTTAGTTGGTTCTAAAGAAGGTGCTTGTCTCTAGGGGATTTCCTATGGGGAGCAATATGGTTAACTTTGTTTTCATAAAATTCACACACTCAGAAATCCACCAACATGCTCAGGAGGGACGAGGAAGAGACAATGGACAAAGGGTGGCAAGGGAGCTGTCATCTCCCTTTTCACCCTATTAACAAATCTATTAGACAAAGCAATTTCAATAAATTTTGGAAGCAATTACGATATAAAATAAACCAAAGCAAAACAATCATGGTGTGCTGCTCTGAGCAGTTTACAATCTAATTATGCAGCCTACAGATTGTCCGCTGCCCATTCAGCTGGGTACTCAACTTACTGACCTCAGAAGGATAGAAGGCTGCATCAACCCTGAGCCAGCTACCTGAATCCGCTGGGATCAAACACAGGTCATGACTGCAGTACTGCACTGTAACCACTGCGCCATGAGGCTTGGATGATGTGTAACAAATCCAAACCATTTCCTTTCAGACATATCTTCACATGGCTAGGCCTTGATTTGCATTTCTGTGCACTTTCCTAGCTAACTCACCCTTATAGTAATCAACTGGATAACCAAGGCCTCCAAGACAATGGCTTGACTAGTTTGAATTTCTTTCTTGAAGGAGTAGCTCCCCCACCCCCTGCCCCATTTGCTTGCTGAAGAGATTGTCTTTGTCTCCATGCAGATGATAAGGAGTCAAGGCCAGGCCAAAACTATTTCAGTTAAATTGAGGATGATCTGGAGAAGAGGACAATGAAAGAAGAAGAAGAATATAGATGGAGGAAGAAGAGGATTATTGCAAGAGGTCCCGTCTATGGTGGTGGGGAACACAGTTAATTTGTATTTTGGTTTATGTATTTTATGTTTATGTTTATGTTATAGTTAAAATAAATAAATAAATAAAAATAAACTGAGGATGTCCTTCCCCTCAGATGTGGTTTGGTGGGGTATTCTTATAATACTCATCAATTTATTTAGCTCATGAATTGTTCACTTTATTTTAAAAGCAGCTGACTCTTTCTGAATGTCCTTTGTTCTTCAATAAATGTATTGCCTTGGAAACAGAAGTTGCTTTAACTGTCTTGTTTAATTTGAGGGTTATTTGACTCACATGCTGGCTATAATAACCCAGTTGGTAAGAAGTTTAAAGGCATCTGTAATTTTTCTTAAATATGTAAGCCTGATTTCTTGCAAATACAGGACTTACAATATGACAGCTTATCTATGGTGAGTACACACAAAGGATGCCTTACAACCTATCCTATCTTCTAGGATTCAAAATACAGATGCACTTATATGGTACACCACTGTAATGACCATCAGGATGGAAGATATCTGAATGTGTTCAGAAGTCTTTCGTTGTTGATGAGAATGCTGGAATCTGTAGCTTGTTTTTTCTGTTCACCAGGATGTGGGAAGTGTTAAAAATAGATTATAATACCGCATCAGGGCCAGCTTGTGGGGGAGTCCTAGTAAGTAAGGAAATTGCTACTAAGTTTGCTGTACTGCTTGGAAGCCATTTAGATTGTCATGACTCTGAAGCAACTTGACAGCATGTAACAGCAACATCATAGTAAGTCTGTAATGAAGATCTATCAGAACTTGACACAGAAATGCATAATCAATTGAAAGAAATTCTGCAGGGTCGTTGGAAATACTTATAGGGAAGCAGAGAAACAATTCAACAAAATATCTGTTGGCGTGTTCCATCTCCACCCTTGCCAATTTATTTACTGCAATGTTTGTTTGCTGTGTTAAATGCTTTCAGATTCATTCATTCATTGCACTTCAAATATCTGATTGCTTAAACTCTGACCCTTCAGGCTGCTGAGAAACTTCTGACATATTTGCAGAGGGAGAAAAACTCTGTGGCCTTTTATATTTCTCACTTTTGGGGGAAAAATCATATTTCTACAGCATAATGGATGAGCTGCAGTGATTTACAAGGAAATAATTTCATGGAGGGTTTTGGAATCTGACGATATAATATAACACAAGAAGAGGGCTTGATTGGTTTATGGTTTCACTGAAACCCTGAGGGGAAATTAATTCCATTTAAATCGCTGGTTGTCAGATCCATTGTTATTGTTGTTTGTAATATATGGATTCAGCACATTCCTAAAGTCTGGAGATATTTTAAACTAATAAATGTTTTAGCAGTTTAATAACATTGTTAGAAATGATTGAAACTGTATAAATACTTAATCGTGGGGTGGAAAGATATGCAGTGAATTAGTGTTTATCACATTTATCATGGTGAGGTCACTGTGACCCCAGTTTCTTGAACTATTTAATAGCACTTGGTCGTATGTGTAACAGAAACAGATTATAGTTTCTGATACTACCAAACTAAGTTAACATTAAAAATTTCCATATTACAAAATTACAGTTAAGACTGCCTATCTGATTACTTTTTTCTTGCATATTGTAACCAAAGACTAATAACATCGCAAGCATCTCTGGTGTAGCATAAAGGATATAGGATGAACATTTGGATTATTTTCTTAAAATAACATTTAACATATAAGGTACAATTTAAATTACTAGAGTATTACACCTTAGAGCATTGGCAGGCAAGTCTGAATATTTCCCTCTGCTTCAAAAACCCATGCAAATAGATTGTTAGCGAACAATGAGAAGATTTTGCTGAAGCATTTCTCTTTTACTTAGTAGCTTTATCATTCATTCATTTAATTTTTCCAAATTAGGTTTTATTAAAGGATTTCACAAAGCTATTCCACAGAAAATAGCAAATTAGGTTCCAAACACAGGCATATCACAACCGCAACCTGAAGAAAATATCATGCCTTAAAAATGTGTGTGTGTGTTGACAAACTTCAATAAAACCAGTAAATCTATTATAAAAAATACACCGGTCTATCTGTTTTCAGAGCAATAACATTATAGCCATAATCTAGACACCCTAAACATGGCATTTATATGAAAGGGGACCCCACAGTAAGCATCCTAGTATTGTTTGGTTATAAAACATATTGGCCAGAATCCTATTGTGATTTTAGCTAGAGTAAGTGAAATCATGTAAATCGTAGCAGAAAATTGTGGCTAACTGATAAGAAGCCAGGCATATGCCTGGGTGTGTGCCATCCACACAACTGGTTGCACAAACAATATCATGTGAATTAGCTATAATTTACCATGATTTACATGGTTTCACTTACTCCAGAGTAAAATCCCTATAAAATTCTGGCATTGATTAATTTCAGTTAATTTAAATGTGTTGGTCTGCATTAATGTCTTCAGTCACTAGGTGGCATAGCTCCCCAACCAGAGCATAGCTTTGTAGTCCATTCAGCTTGAGGCAAACAGTCAGAGAATGATAGTTATAAGACTGTATCCTTTCCTTTCCCATGAGACAAGAAATAGGCTGATCCCGCACAAAGGAGTTGAACCATGGTCACAGAAAGATGAAGGTGTGTCCACAAGGATAATTCCATGGATAGCAAACATGCATAGTGGCATGTTAATATAATTCGTGCTCATAGAGCATGCTACTACAACACAAAGGCTGATATCCAGTAGTGTGTCACAGCTAGGGTACGTCCATTAAAGCAGTGGGGATTTGGTGATGCAACACGTATGTAAGTCCCTTCAGTTCAATGGGCCTAGTCTTGCTGTAATTTATGACTGGATTTTAGCCACTATATCTGCCTCTGTATAGCTTGTTTTATACAAACCTGTGTGTACCCATGCACACATACATTCTTTGAAATAAAAGTTAAAGTTTAAATTAAATTATTATAACCCATATAACTGTTTTTAAAAAGAAGTAACAAAGTGTCTTTGTTGTCTAGGAACAGTTGTACTTTTTGGAAGTCAGTACTATTTCAGATTCATCAGAGCTGGACAGAAGCCAGCTCTCCATCCAAAGATGGTTATCAATAAAGTAGGCAGAGATGGAAGACAGTACTGCTCTGAACTGGAAGAAACTGTCACCCAGAGTGATTTATCATATGCATGAGAGTCATAAAAAGACTGTGAATGATTTCTTTGAGTGGCATAATAAATTATATCAGGATTAAATAACAGGGGTGAAAGATAAGAACCTTGTGCTACACAGTGCAAACGAATGAAGCAGCATTAGCCCGAGAAAACCAGAAGTTCTTCATGACACTAAGGAACAGCAACTTATCTTAAAACACTAAAGAAGTGCCCAAGAAGGCACAGAACTTTTGTCAGTGAAGGCAAAGAGAACAGCCATTTTTCCTCTCAGAACAATTGCTTTTCTCTGACGTTTTGATGCATCTGAAGATGTAGGCTGCCATCTGCCAAAGCTTAGGCCAAATAAAATGTGTTACATTAAGAGTCTTTGTCATTTTTGCAGCAGCAGACGAACATAGCTTCTTCCACCCAAAATTTCTGATAATCTGAAAAAGTAAGGTGATTCAGCTACTCTGGCATGAGTCACACTTCAAAATAAGAGAAATTCATTCACCTAAGTAGAATTTACTAGACATGCTGGCAATGACTTTTGAAGACTTAGCATTAGAGATGTAAACCATTACTTGTCTCATTCTCTCACATAAGAAAGAGAAATCACATATGTTTCATTTCCTTCTCTGACAGTCAGATATTTTATGAAACTTTCAACAAGTTCTTACATTTGTGAGAACTATTTTTATGCAAATTGCATAAATTTTGAAAATTGCTCAGATTGCATAAATTGTGGCGATTGTGCCAAACCATGGTAGCTTCTCATGGAGTTTCAAATGCTTTGACAAAGTGTTGGGTGCATTTTTTGTTCTTTTTTAAATTATTCGCCTTGTCCTTCTGCACTTTCTCTGTGTGTGCAGGTGTTGCTTTGTTTCACAAAGGGAAGAACATAAATTATGCACAAAGACCCTCTGTGCAAATTTTTGTTGTTGTTTAGTCGTTAAGTCGTGTCCGACTCTTCGTGACCCCATGGACCAGAGCACGCCAGGCCCTCCTGTCTTCCACTGCCTCCTGGAGTAGGGTCAAATTCATGTTGGTAGCTTCGATGACACTGTCCAACCATCTCGTCCTCTATCATCCCCTTCTCCTCTTGCCTTCACACTTTCCCAACATCAGGGTCTTTTCCAGGGAGTCTTCTCTTCTCATGAGATGGCCAAAGTATTGGAGCCTCAGCTTCAGGATCTGTCCTTCCAGTGAGCACTCAGGGTTGATTTCTTTCAAAATGGATAGGTTTGTTCTCTTTGCAGTCCAGGGGACTCTCAAGAATCTCCTCCAGCACCACAATTCAAAAGCATCAATTCTTCGGTGGTCAGCCTTCTTTATGGTCCAGCTCTCACTTCCATACATCACTACTGGAAAAACCATAGCTTTGACTATGTGGACCTTTCTCAGCAAGGTGATGTCTCTGCTTTTTAAGATGCTGTCTAGGTTTGTCATCGCTTTCCTCCCAAGAAGCAGGCATCTTTTAATTTCATGGCTGCTGTCACCATCTGCAGTGATCATGGAGCCCAAAAAAGTAAAATCTGTCACTGCCTCCATATCTTCCCCTTCTATTTGCCAGGAGGTGATGGGACCAGTGGCCATGATCTTAGTTTTTTTGATGTTGAGCTTCAGGCCATTTTTTGTACTGTCCTCTTTCACCCTCATTAAGAGGTTCTTTAATTCCTCCTCACTTTCTGCCATCAGAGTGGTATCATCTGCATATCTGAGGTTGTTGATATTTCTTCCGGCAATCTTAATTCCGGTTTGGGATTCCTCCAGTCCAGCCTTTCGCATGATGTATTCTGCATAGAAGTTAAATAAGCAGGGAGACAATATACAGCCTTGTCGTACTTCTTTCCCAATTTTGAACCAATCAGTTGTTCCATATCCAGTTCTAACTGTTGCTTCCTGTCCCACATATAGATTTCTCAGGAGATAGATAAGGTGGTCAGGCACTCCCATTTCTTTAAGAACTTGCCATAGTTTGTTGTGGTCCACACAGTCAAAGGCTTTTGCGTAGTCAATGAAACAGAAGTAGATGTTTTTCTGGAACTCTCTGGCTTTCTCCATAATCCATCGCATGTTAGCAATTTGGTCTCTAGTGCAAATTTTAGGAACCTTGAAAACAAAAAGAAAAAAATACTGCTCCTTGTCTGATTCTTGTGCTGAGGGTTAGAGATCACGGGGTTAAACACTCTTAACATGCTGCCCTTTCATGCTGAAACAATCTACTTGAAGAAGAATTTAAGAATTTAATGAAAATTCATCACATCTCTACTTCCTAAGATAGTATGTCTACTTTGGTTAAATTACAAATTTAGACTGGGTCAGCCCAATTCAGACCAAATCCAGATCAACACAAAATGTCATGAAGTGGAAAGATGTGGAACAATTCAGACTGATTCAGAAATTCGACATCTCAAATTAGTGGGGAAAAGCCTGTCTACACTGACATATAGTCTTGATATATGGATCACTGATGGCACTGTTCAGCATAGGAAAAAAAGACCTTGTCCGCTTGTGTTTCTACTTAGAATGATCCACTCTTTCCTTTTAAGAGCTGCCCTGTACCTTTCTGACACAGGACTAGGGCATGCATTCTTTTTAGCATGCTTTGGAGCCTAGCAGAGTCAAGGGGACCAACTGAAGAGGTGGCAAACCTCTCTGACACCACTGTCAGCTTCCCACCTTCATTGACCTGCTGGGAAGTGGATAATGCCTCACAATCAACTAGGAAGTGGAGGGGAGCAGTAGAGAAGTGGTGAACCTCTCCAAATTGCAGATAGTTTTCCACAAGCCTTGAGGCTCCAGTGTGGGTGGAAGAATGAGTTTGAAATAGATTGCACTGAAGATAAGGGGCTTTGGGGCATAGGCATGATTGCAGCAAATTTCGCAGTGTGAACAGGCTTTGTGTCTCTAGCATGATCAAATAAAGAAAAGACTAGAGTGGACTGCTTTGAAGACATACCCTGTTAAAATGGTTGCTCACCAGAAAAAAAGCCGACCCCCACAAACTTTCTTTTGGGACAACAGACAAAACAATGAGGAAAGAAAGATATTCCCCTTTCACTTTCAATAGGTGGTTGCTCTGCTTATATGGGGAAATGAGCATTCATAGACCAAACACCATATAGAAAACTTTTATATCACAGTAGATAAAAGAGTTTAGGTTCTATGTTCACCTTAATTTATGAACAGAACTTGCTTTCTGACAGCTTTGTCTCCTCATGCAGTTCCATGCATGAGGACCCACACCATTTCCAAAGATCTCCCAACCCTAAAAGAGAATAGGGGGCTGATCAGGGAAGGGGGAGTCAGGAAAGCCACATTCCATGAATGTGAACTCTATTTCATTGATGGGGGGGGGGGGGAATGAAGATTCAAACCATATTTTTTTAAAACCAAGTCTATTTATTCATCTATGAGTCAAACAGTTGGATTATAAAGTAAAATAAACACTTATAGAAGGAAAATAAAGTGAGGTTCTATATGAACCTGCCACAAGGTAGATTTGTATCTATCAAACCTCATATTGTGTTCTGTATTAAAATTGGAATGTCAGCTAAGCCAAAATGAAGTGTTGTAAGAAAAGGAATTCAGCATGTTTGCATTTGACATACCGTAAAGTACTTCAAAGGTGAATGGAAATCCTCCTATCTTCCAATTCCTATCAAATATAATATTCTTCCTTTGAAGTACCTATCCCATTTAAATTGGATGATATGAAAAATTCTCTTTTTCTAATCTGTTGTAATCTGCCAGATAAACTACTTAAGATCAGTGTGGGTGGATCAGTGTGTTTCTGTGTTTCTGTTCCAGCTTTGTGAGGGAGATATTTGGTGTTCACTGTCCAAGAACAAATTGCACACCAGGAAGCTAACAGCCTTAAAATTGGTGCCTCCCTTGAAAGGAAGTAGCCATAACAGAACATTTCCCATGCTCAAGATTTGGAAGTACATCAGAACTGAATAAAAGTCAGTATGCTTATTGATAAGGTACTTTGGTTCCCAGAAAAGCCCTCGGGCTGGGATCATAAAATCAATATGTCATTTCCCAATGTATCATGGAGGTTCTTCAGTTCTGCCTCCTAGCGGCAGCTGCCACATGACTCTAAGTCACATGTAAGGAGGTTGGCTTTCCAACATAGCCTCTCTAGATTCACAAAAGCCATTAGAAATACATGAGCAAAACCATCTACTTTTCATGTCATTCACCAGGGACTGGCTTCAGTGTGATCTGCAGCATAGTTGTTGTAGTTTTTATGTTAGAGCAAAACAGCATCGAAAGAAGTACAAAACTATCAAGAAAGGTGTTCTTCGATTTTTTCCCTAGAGTATATCCCCCGCTTTCAATCTATAGCAGTAAACAGCAGCTCTATGTCAAGTTTTCACCCCAAGGCCAGTACTCCTGTTAGGCATTATTAGTTGACTACCCCAGGTGACAGAGTTTGAGTGTCATGAAAGAGTAGCAAATCATTTGCTATTTTGTTTGTTACTATTACAATTTAAGGATCAAGATGAGAAAGGATACTTGTGGGATTTCCTCCCTATGTCCCAAAATATACCCTCTGGATTTGAGTAATGTATGCATACAGTTTTGACCAAACTCCAAGAGGCAGTGGAAGACAGGAGGGCCTGGCGTGCTCTGGTCCATGGGGTCACGAAGAGTCGGACACGACTTAACGACTAAACAACAACAACAACAATGCATACAGTAATGTATGTATCAGCGGGACCAGTCACCCTCATTAGTGCATATGCACCAACACTGTCATCTACAACAGAAATCAAAGACAAATTATATGACGATTTGGCAGCTGCTATCAAAAAAATTCCAGAGAGAGAGCTGCTGTTCATTCTCGGAGACTTTAATGCTAGAGTTGGTGCTGATCACAATTCCTGGCCCACTTGTCTAGGCCGTTTTGGCATTGGAAAGATGAACGAAAATGGCCAATGCTTGCTGGAGTTTTGCTGTTATTATGGTCTTTGCATCAGCAACACATTCTTTAATACAAAGCCTCAACACAGAGTTTCCTGGAGACATCCAAGATCCAAGCATTGGCATCAGCTCGATTTGATCCTCACTAGATGCTCTAGCCTTCCTAGTATTACGATCACACGCAGTTATCAGAGTGCAGATTGCGACACTGATCACTCCCTGGTGTGTAGTAGAGTAAAACTGCGAAAAAAGAGATTGTATCACACGAAAAAGGAAGGAAGACCACGTATTGACATCAGCAAGACTCACGATCAAAGAAAAATGGAGGAATTTGACCAAGCACTTGAGGAAACCCTCCCAGGCCCGGCTGATGCAAATGCACCTGAACGATGGGAACATTTCAAGAACACTGTTTATAACACGGCCTTGTCCACATTTGGCAAGAAGACCAAAAAGACGGCCGACTGGTTCGAAGCCCATTCGGAGGAGTTTATGCCAGCCATTGAGGAAAAGAGGAGAGCTCTAGCAGCATACAAAGCCTGTCCTAGTGAGTACAACTTGCAGGTTCTTTGACTTGCTCGTAGCAAAGTCCAACAGGCTGCCAGGAGATGTTCTAACGATTATTGGCTTCAGCTCTGCTCTCAGATACAGATAGCAGCAGACACAGGTAATATCAAGGGAATGTATGACGGTATCAAGCAGGCTTTAGGTCCAATACAGAAGAAATGTGCTCCTTTGAAGTCTGCTACAGGCGTGATCATCCAGGACCAAGCCCAGCAGATGGAACGCTGGGTGCAGCACTACTCTGAGCTATATTCTAGAGGGAATGTAGTAACTGAAGAAGCATTAAATAAGATTGAGTGCCTGCCTGTCTTGGAAGAGTTGGACAGCAAACCAACTTTAGCAGAAATAAAAGCGCCCTTGGATTCCCTCGCCTCCGGCAAGGCACCTGGGAAGGATAACATGCCTGTTGAAGTGCTGAAGTGCTGTAAAGAGATCATCACCACTGAGCTGTATGAAATCTTTTGTCTTTGCTGGAGGGAAGGTGGAGTACCACAGGACATGAAGGATGCAAACATCGTCACATTGTATAAGAACAAAGGAGACAGGGGCGACTGCAATAACTACCGTGACATTTCTCTTCTCAGCATTGTAGGGAAGCTGCTTGCCCGTGTTGTGCTGAAGAGGCTCCAGGTGCTTGCAGACAGAGTCTATCCAGAATCACAATGTGGATTTCGAGCTAATAGATCCACCACTGACATGGTATTTTCCCTCAGACAGTTGCAGGAGAAATGTAGGGAACAACGACAGCCGCTCTTTGTGGCCTTCATAGATCTTACAAAGGCCTTTGATTTGGTTAGCAGGGACGGCCTTTTTAAAATACTTCCCAAGATTGGATGTCCACCTTGACTCCTTAACATCATCAGGTCCTTTCATGAGGAAATGAAGGGCACTGTAGTTTTTGATGGCTCAACATCAGATCCCTTTGACATCCGAAGTGGAGTGAAACAGGGCTGTGTCCTCACGCCGACCCTGTTTGGGATCTTTTTTGCTGTCATGCTGAAGCACGCCTTTGGAACTGCAACAGAAGGTGTCTATCTCCGGACTAGATCAGACGGAAAGGTCTTTAATCTCTCTAGATTGAGAGCGAAGACCAAAGTCCAGCTGAAATGCATGCGGGACTTTCTCTTCGCCGATGATGCAGCCATTGTTGCCCACTCTGCTGAAGACCTCCAACAACTCATGAATCGTTTTAGCAAAGCCTGCCAAGACTTTGGACTAACAATCAGCCTGAAGAAAACACAAGTCATGGGCCAGGGCATGGACTCACCTCCCTCTATTACCACCTCTACACAAGAATTGGAGGTTGTTCATGACTTTGTGTACCTTGGCTCAATGATCTCTGACAGTCTCTCCCTAGATTTTGAGCTGGATAAACGCATTGGCAAAGCAGCTACCATGTTCTCTAGACTCACAAAGAGAGTATGGTTTAATAAGAAGCTGACGGCATATACCAAGATCCAGGTCTGCAGAGCCTATGTCCTGAGTACACTCCTGTACTGCAGTGAGTCCTGGACCCTTTGTGCACGGCAGGAGAGGAAGCTGAACACGTTCCATATGCGTTGTCTCCGACGCATTTTTGGTATCACCTGGCAGGACAAAGTTCCAAATAAAGTAGTCCTAGAACGAGCTGGAATTTTTAGCATGTATACACTACTGAAACAGCGACGTCTACGTTGGCTCGGGCATGTTGTGAGAATGGCTGATGGTTGGATTCCAAAAGATCTCCTGTATGGAGAATTAGTGCAGTGAAATTACCCCAGAGGGAGACCACAGCTGCGATACAAGGATATCTGCAAGCAGGATCTGAAGGCCTTAGGAATGGACCTCAACAGATGGGAAACCTTGACATCTGAGCATTCAGCCTGGAGGCAAGCGGTGCATCATGGCCTCTCGCATTTTGAAGAAACACTTGTCCAGCAGGCCGAGGCAAAGAGGCAGTCCCGAAACCAGCAAAATCAGGGAGCTGGACAGGGGACAGATTGTATTTGTGTTCAGTGTGGAAGGGATTGTCACTCTCGAATTGGCCTCCTCAGCCACACTAGATGCTGTTCCAAGTCCTCTATTCAGAGCACGTTACCATAGTCTCTTGAGACTCAAGGATGCCTAATGCACTGAACTATATTGAGGAGGCACTATTTGTTGTTCTGTCTTATGCATCAGAATGTCCTGGGTCAGACATGCTCCTCAACTCTTAATTGTAATCTTAATCCATGCCCCCAAATAAATATGTTGTGTGTCCTTTGTTTCCTACCAGTAGCAGCCACCTAACAATTTCTAACAGAAATTGCTGTCTGAGCACCCAGCCAAGTTTTGCCCAGCAGTTGTGCCTTTCACCAGCAATCTAAGTGGCCAAGCAAAAAAGAAAAGAAAAAGAAATAGGGGAAGTGAAAAAGAGGAGTAAAGTTCATATAGAGAAATGTTCCCCTTAAGATAGATAGCAGAACAAAAGTTATTTTATCACTTGTCGGCCAAATACCTTAGGGAGGCTGACTTGCTTGATGAGATGAGGGGGGAAAAGAAAAAGGGGAAAAAAATAACAGAGGGCAAAAAGGAGCTGATAAACTGCTGCATTCAACAAAAGATAAATGACCACAATGCTCCAGCTTCCACAGTTCTAAGCAGCTGAGAGCCTTTTTTATCTTAATGAAGAATGCCTTTTCTTAACATTTCTGTTTTCAGACTTATTTTTACTAAAACTTGTTATTTTCTCTGTGCACAATTAGAGCCCAGACAAATATGTATAAATGCACACAAGAGATTAATTTCCTGATCAGTTGGTAGAATAAATCATTTCTGAGCATGGTACAGTATATTACTGTGTAATAATAATTCTTAGAATTTAATTTGGATGCTAATTAGATTTATTGCTATGCTCTGTACTAAAGAAAATTGTCCAATGCTATGCTTGTTATTATTTTTATTATTATTTCTCCCTGATAAATCTGGATCCCTAACAGAACAAAAGGAAATATAAGGGCAGGTGCAAAAAAGAAGAGTTTTCATTTAAAAACTGTCACTGAATGAAATACCTTGTTCATCAGGTCTACACAAGCTGTGACTCAGCAAGAGAAGGGCAGACCACTGTCTACACACAGATGTCTGGAAGGTGTTTGACAGTTCCCTATTGCTGGACTGTTACCATCTTAATCCCTCTTGGCTTTGAGGTTCTCTTGAAAAATTCCATGTCACCGCTACTGCACCTTGCCTTGATGGGTCAGTGCTTGGTACAGACTTACTATGTCCTCTAATTAAAACCAAGTAACAGTAACCCAAATCTTTATAACTAAAGTTTGGAAAAATTGGTTTGGTATAATAAGGAACAGGGGTGTGATTCTTGCTGCCTCTCCTTCCGAGAGAGGAATTGGTGAAGAAAATCAATCCTTTCTTCTCAAAGTAAGCTTTCTATGCACAATTGTTTTTTTAAATTTCCCTAAGAAATCACATGGGAAATCTCACAGAATGTGTCAGAAGTTTAGTGTTGTTGTTTTTCAGGAAGAAATGCCAAGCTGTTCAAGATGGCTACCATTCCAGTAGCAAACGACACCTTTCTGGCACAGGATTCATGGGGGGGGGGGGATACCAAATAGAACCGGGGAGTGACAACATTTGCCCAGAATAGCATCTTTCCTATGCTATAGCAACTTCAAGTGCTACATCAGGGTGGGCAAAGTGTAGGCCATGGCTCACATGGAGCTCACCAGGGGCCTAAATATGAACTCTAGCACTCCTACCTCCAACACTCCTAACATCTTTTTAATTTTTTTTTTAAATGTTGGTTATTAAGTCCCCTTCAAGGAACATGAGGGTGATTTCCCCATGTTTGGGCCTCACCAACACTTCTAGGGACCCCTGCACTCCAAACCTTTTTATTATAAAAACATGCCACTGGCTGACACATTGAAGTGTTTTCAGTGCAGAGCTGTGGGGCATAAGAATGAACGTGGCACTCTACGTCAGGGGTCCCCAACCCCCGGTCCGTGGCCTGGTGCCGGTCCATGGGCTTCCTTGAACTGGGCCATGGACACGGATCTCTGGGCCGCGCACGCACGCACGGCGGGCATGTCGCGCTTGCGGGTGGGCGTCGCACTTGCGCGAGCACAACACGCCCCTCTACAAGCACGACATGCCCACCCACGAACGTGATACACCCCTTCACAAGCGTGACATGCCCACCTGCGAGTGTGACACGCCCCTCCACGAGCATGACATGCCACCCGCGAGCGTAACACGGCCACCTGTGAGCGTGACATGCCCCTCCACAAGCACGACATGCCGACCCGCGAGCGTGACATGCCCCTGCGCAAGCGTGACACACCCACCCACGAGCGTAACATGCCCACCCATGAGCGCAGGGGTGCCCCTGCCCCCCCGCGCACGGAGCCCGCACCCCCCAAACGGTCCACGGTCCGAAAAAGGTTGGGGACCGCTGCTCTACATTATGTGATTTGCTGTGCCTAACATGGTGGCGGGGCTTTATTTCTTCATCTAGCACAGGGTAACATGACAAACACCTGTGTTCTTCCTGCTCTACAAACCAAGGATATACCTGGAATGATGATGGTGTTAGAAAGAGTATCATTTTGTGTTCTCCTGTGAAGAAACCCTGGTTGAACATGAGATTGGGTCCAGTGTTCCCAAGAGGTTCCAGAAAATTCCTGACATCTATTAAGAGGAGGCCTCATGGAAGTATTAGGACACTTGTGTTATTTACTGCCTAAGTCTCTTGAGCCCTTATAACTTAATTCAACTAGCATCAACTGGAAATGGATTCCCCCCTGCTTTAAAGGCAGGTACTTGATACCTCACATAGCTACACAGTGTGAGCATGATATGACTGCTAAGGCTGTGACTGGTTGATTAAATTTACTGTGGTTTCTGAGATTATGAGGGTTGCCATGGATCCTGTTCATTGTAGTATATGTGTATTATGTCTATTTTTTTGTGTTACTTTGGTTTTGGACCCTGCCCCCCTTCAGACTGATATATGGTATGTAGAGAATAGGGACTTTGTTATACTTTATTATCTTCTATTTCCATTTCCTAACTATTTTCTGTTTCTTCCCATCGTCATAAACCTTCCTCTTTAGAAACACTGTGTGCTTCTTATTCTATTTATCTTTAGTACTAAAGTCAATAGTTGGCTGGCGTCATGGTTTATTACAAGACAGAGTGGAAGTGGTTTATCCTCTTTTCTGCCTACATGCAAAGGGTGATCATCTATCTGTGATGGTGTGTACCAGATTAGATGATAGGTAGCCTCATATGATGTATCAGTTGGCTGACCTCTTGGTGTCACAGTCCAGGATATCTCAGGCAATCCCGCATCAGGGGCAAGGGCACCAGGACCCAGTACACCATGCAGAGGATCAACTCACTGTGCAGTTGGTCATGACTAAGCAGAGGCAGGAACACAAGGCTGAGAACACAGATCAGGAACCAGGTGCCAAGATACATTGGGCAAGCAGCGGCAAGAGCAAGGACCAAGGCAGGAACAGGATGAGAAGCCGGTGCAGGAACACTGGAGGCACAATGCAGAGATGGAGGTGGCAAGAGCAGGGACCAAGGCAGGAACAGGAGCAGAAACACTGGAGGCAAGAGCAGGGACCGAGGCAGGAGCTGGAGCTCAGGAGCAGCAAGGCAGCAACCACACCACAGCACGGCCAAAAGACCTTTATTGCTGAGACAAGTTCTGGGAGGGAGAACCATTACTTAAATAGGCCTTTGCTCCAGGCCTCCAGATGAGCCTCATGCTACACAGGCCAGGGCCTGAGCCTGCAAACACCAGGCCACTCCTGGCTCAGGTTGGCCCTGATCCTGCAGCTCCCAGGGTGGTGCGGGCCAGATCCTGCTACTTGGCTTATTTCTCCTGAACAAAGATTTTGCAAGACTCAAGGAACAGTGGGGGTGGTTTATCCTCTTTATTCCCCTTTATGCTCACGGGTATCTTATAAGATCTGAGCCTGATGCAAATGCAGTTGGAAAGAAGGGGTGGTGAAGTCTTCCATGCAGGATTGCTGTTTCAGATTGGGGACTAGCTTTGTTGGGAACTGAGAGAAGTGGTGATTGGCATGGTCAGGCTTTCTGAATTTTCACTTTCCCTCATCTTCAAGCACCTGCAGCATTTCCAAGTGTTTCCCATGGTATTCTGGAGGAGTGAGAAGATGTTTCACTGCTGTCATCTTCTAGCCATGAACAGAATGTCAGAAAGAACCCAGTTTTTAATGTGTGTTCAGCTTTTTTTAAAAAAAAAAATCTCATGAAGCATGCAAAGATGTGTTGATGTGAAATCTGAGACTGTGAAGTTCAGAAAAAGATTTACTTTTCGATTTTGCTGACCATTTCATTTCTTATATCTACTGCACTTTCAGAACTACCATTCAGGAAGCATGTCATTCTTCCTGACATGCTAATTTGCACGTGAGGGAATCAGGGACTCATTTCAGATAGAAGATTCCCCCTACCTGTATCCTGAAATAGATACATGATATGAGGCTACCTATCATCACATTTGGCATGCACAGATAGATCATCACCCTGTGCTCAGTGCCTGTGGCTCCACATACATTGAGATCATAAGTTTCCTCTTGCTTTGTAGGGGAAATATAAGTGACACTGATATATCTGACTGCTTGTCATTCCACTGACTTTCACAAATCAGTAAAGTAGTAAATATGCCACTTTCCAGTGTCAAATGATGCAATTTAATTTCAGAGTGAGGGGGACAAGAAATGATTTTCTGCCTAGAATGGACTTGTACCCAAGAAATGTTCTCCAGCATATTCCAGAAGAATCTTTGGAGACAATCTTTCCTGAAGAACATACAGTCATGTGAAAAAGAAAGTACACCCTCTGAATTCTATAATTTTATGTATCAAGACATTTTAAAAAAATCATCTGGTCCTTAGCAGGTCTGAAAATTAGTAAATACAACCTCAGATGAACATTACATTGTGCCATGATTTATTTTACAAAAATAATAAGAAGAAGAAGAAACCAAAATGGAGAAGTCATGTGTGAAAAAGTAAGTACACCCTATAAAAGCCAACGTTTTAGCAGTTTGCTGGTCCGGAGCATTCAGGTGCATGTTAACACAATGTCAAGGAGGAAAGACATCAGCAATTATTGCAGAGAAGCAATTGCTGCTGCCCATCAATCTAAGAAGGGTTATAAGGCCATTTACAAACAATTAAAAGTCCATCATTCTGCAGTGAGGATGATTAGTCACAAGTGTAAAACATTAAAAACGGTTTCCAATCTTCCCAGGAGTGGGTGTCCAAGCAAATTCACCCCAAGATCAGGCTGTGCAGTGCTCAGAGAAATTGCAAAAAACCCTAGAGTTATGTCTGAGACAGGCCTCGGTTAGCATGTTAAATGTTAAAGTTCATGACAATACAATTAGAAAAAGACTGAACATACAGTGGTGCCTCGCAAGACGAATGCCTCGCGGGATGAAAAACTCGCAAGACGATATTTTTCGTCTTGCGAGGCGGGTTTCCCATAGGAATGCATTGAAATTTAATTAATGCATTCCTATGGGGGGGGGGGGAGTCAGAAACCAAAAAAAAAAAAAAATCAGAAAAAAGTCACTTACCAGGTACACTAGACCCAGCCCCACTCCTCACAGTCCCTTGGTAGCCCCGGAACAGCCGGACTCTGTGTGAGCAGAGCGCCGAACAGCTGAGAGTCGGCAACCAGCAGAGAGGCGGCAGCCATTTTGGAGAGGTGACAGCCATTTTGAGAGGCAACCACATGGCTGCTGCCTCTCAAAATGGCTGCCGCCTCTCTGCTGGTTGCCGACTCTCAGCTGTTCGGCGCTCTGCTCACACAGAGTCCGGCTGTTCCAGGGCTACCAAGGGACTGTGAGGAGCGGGGCTGGGACTACTGTACCTGGTAAGTGACTTTTTTCTGACTTTTTTTTGGTTTCTGACTTTTTTTCCCCCTTAGGAACGCATTAATTAAATTTCAATGCATTCCTATGGGAAACCGCTTTTCGCAAGACGAAAATTTCGCAAGACGGCGCTACTCGCGGAATGAATTACTTTCGTCTTGCGAGGCACCACTGTATATGGTTTCTTTGGAAGGGTTGCCAGGAGAAAGCCTATTCTCTCTAAAAAGAACATGGCAGCACAACTTAGATTTGCAAAGTTGCATCTAGACAAACCACAAGACTTCTGGAGCAATGTCCTTTGGACAGATGAGACCAAAGTGGAGATGTTTGACCATAATGCACAGTGCTATATTTGGTGAAAACCAAACACAGCATATCAGCACAAACACCTCATACCAACTGTCAAGCACAGTGGTGAAGGGGTGATCCTTTGGGCTTCTTTTGCAGCCAAAACAAGGACCTGGTCACCTTGCAGTCATTCAGTTGACCATGAACGCCTCTATATACCAAAGTATTCTAGAGTCAAATGTGAAGCCATCTGTCTGACAGCTATAGCTTGGTCAAAACTGGATCATGCAACAGGACAATGATCCCAAGCACACCAGCAAATATACAAGAGAATGATAGAAAAAGAAAAGAATCAACATATACTTCATTCTTCACACATGGCTTATCCACTTTGGCTTTATTTTGGTTAAATAAATCATAACAAAGTGTAGTATGTCATGTGTTGTTGTTCATCTGAGGTCATATTTACCTAGTTTTCAGACCTGCTAAGAACCAGATGATTTTTTATTATGTCCTTATACGTAAAAACCATAGTATTCAAAGAGGGTGTACTAAGTATGTACTACTTAGCATGTTAGAGTTAGACCACAGAGTCTTGATTCAGATCCTTTGCTTTTGCATAAAGCTGAATGGGTTCCCTTTAGCCAGTCATTATTGCTGCACGAGAGTGCTTCTATGTTATTGTGCAGCAGAGCAAAATAACATTCTACAAGGCAATTCTAAAAATTGGAGTAGTTCAAATTAAGAAATTATAACTTTTAAACTGGGTTTTAGATCAGTACAAAATACGGCTCAGTTCTAGCAAACAGTCTGCTCTTGCTCTGTCCCAAATTTGGGGAACTTTGGACAGCAGGTTTTTGAGTTATGATTTTTTAAAAAACTGTTTTCAAACTATCCCCCCTCCACATTCAGAAATAGATGAATCCTCAGCTACCTCAGATTTAAAATAGCTTACATAAATTATTTCTTTTGCTGTACATCATCTGTCCTCATGACTGTCCCCTCATGCTTTGGTGGAGATACATCGCCCATGGACTGGCAGGTGGCAGAATTAAGTTTTGTGTCAAAGTACAACACCTTACACTGTACTGCAGTATGAGAGTGCCAACAGTCCAAGGAAAATGGGAGGGGGGAGAGAATAAAAATAATTTGAAAACATATTGTGCAGAGCCCTGTCTATATTATCATGGAATATTGCTTTTGATACACTACTTTAGTCCTAGATCACTAGAAAATAAATAAATAAATAAATAAATAATCTTAGAACTGGACTTCTCAATTGATAAGCTGCTGCTAGGATACCTGTATGCAAAATCTTAGAACTGCAGAGCTGGAGGGACCCTGTGGGCCATCAAGTCCAGCCCCTGTCAAGGACTTACAGTGGAGAATCAAACTCCCAACTTCTGGCTCTGCAAACAGATACCTAAACGACAGAGCTATCCAGCACTTCTAATATGCTCGTGGACACAATCTCAAGGAAATATGAAAGACTATATAAGTTTCCACAGTATGCATGTCTTTGTATAATATAAAGAACTTTGGAAAGATGAAGCCTTTTCCAGCAGCAGCTGGACAGTGAAGCATAAAAGGATGGCAGGAAGAAGGGGGTTATGGGCTGAAAGGAGGATCACGCCACATCAGACTGAGGAGCCAAAATGGACACTGGCTCCAAATCAATCTGTGACCCCTGTGTGATCAGTACAAATGAACGGAAGTGTAAATTAGGCTGTTGAATCACTCTGATTTGGTCTATCAGTGTAGTTGCTGTTGGAGTTATTTCAACCTCACATTTTACCTTTAAGAGGTTTTGCTGGGAGGGAACTTTCTGGACTGGGGTGACTGTCAATAAACCCAACAGTAATTGTTGTTCAATTGTTCCTTCTCTGCCTCTAATTTTGAAGGTAGTCACATCTTTCTGCATAAAAGTCTTTCTCCCTCTCTTTTTCAGTCTGCAGGCAGTAAGTGGTTATGTATTTTCTGTATTTAGCAGAATGTAGTCTAAAGACGTCTGCTGCAAATAGGCTATGAGTCTCCTGAGGCCATTTCCTGTAAACAGCCATTTTTGTATACAATGCTGTTTTTTAATTCATTCAACTGTAAGTTGTTCTCTTTATTCTTTCTCTTACCAGTGTCTCAGAGTTAGTTACTGAGAGTGTAAGTGCCAGTTGATGAGGCAAAATGTTAATTAGATTGGCTATTTACAGTCATTGATTAACTTTTCCTCTTTACAAGCTTTCCTTTGTAATAAGTTGCAATAGTGTGAATTACCCCAGGCAATGGGTAACCACAAGGACAGAATAAAGAATATGTTTTAACTTTGGAGATTCTAAGGTGGATCTGTTAAGGGGAGAAAAATGTCTGGGAGATGCAGTACAGTACAATATTTGTACTGTAAAAGTTCATCAATGACTGTAAATAGTCAGTCTAATTAACTTTCACGTTACTCTACCATTGTTATTTTAAGACAAAGTTTCTCACATTCTTTACAGCACAAGCTACAATGAAAGACCTGCATATTAAAGATGCTATCACCACAGTGTTAAGCACCCACTGACTTTCTTACCAACCAACCACAGTTTCTGTACTTGATTTCTTTATTTTTATGTCATTTATAAATATTTGTCATGTTAAATCTCTTTCTCTTACAGTATGTCTGATGAAGTGGACTTGTCTATGAAAGCTCACATTAAAAAAATATAAAAGTCTTTACGGTGTCACCATGTTTTTGTTTTTGTTTTCTTTGCCCCCCAACCCCGGAATAAAGACGCGAGACAAATAATATGGGTTAAAACACGGGCCACACTTTATTGATTGTAATTCAAAATTTGCCAATCATTTGGCAAAGGGGGGCCTGCTGTAGTGCGGAAACAGGTAAATCGCAGGGGTATCCGAATACCCCTTAATCAACAGATGGGCGAGTCTCCAGCCCCAGGTTCTGGCAGTCTTAAAGACAGCAGGAACCCGGCCGGCTGCAATTTGACCACCCCCAGGCCTCAAGTCATCTTTACTTGATGACTGTTGGTCCGATAGCGGCCCAGCGCATCTTTCCCCCCAAGCACTGTAATTGCACAATCCGCAGTGCTGGGAGGTCCGATGGGCTGTTAGCTTACCTGATTTTGCAGTGGGACTCACCGGAAAATATCTGTTTTTTCTGCACTACCCTCCACGGCATAGGGACTAGCCATGCTATGTCCCATGCCCGCCATCGAGCTGCTCGAGCTCAACAAGCAGGCCAGGTCAGAGTCAGAGTCAGAAAAGAGTCAGAGTAGAGTGGAGTCAGAGTTAGAGAGAGAAAGAGAGAGATAGTTGGGAGATCTGAGGTGATTAGTCAGTAGAGTGAATAGTAACCTGTAAGATCAAATAGAAGATTGTTATTGATACTTGATAAACCTGAAGAATACTTATGAATTATTATAGCAACATCTGTAATCAATAAACCTGTTTTATTTAAAAGTCAGTGATGAATGGACCGGCATCTTTCTTAAGCAAAGTACATTGATTTAGTGATCAACTGGTGGCAGCGTGTGTAAAGGAGTTTGGTTTGCCTTCATGTGCTCTGTGGTTGGAAGATAACCAGGGGCAACAAGGGGCAAATGTCACAATTGGTGTCCAGTGGTGGGATACGAAGCAATCCAGTAAAGCCTGAGTTTAAAGAGAATTTTTTTTTTTTGAGTCAAGGGTACCTTTTAGACAGAGGTCTGTGGCGAAGAAGTAGGTTACCTGCTAGATCTTTTGGGAAAAGCTTAGTGGTGGGGCTTCTGAACCTAGATCTGGGGGACTAAGATAGGGAACGACTCTGAAGAAAAAAATTCCTGTTTTTACCTCAGGATTTGAGAGACCTAGTGGCTAGCTTATGATCCAAGGCTCTGAGAGAAGAGAGCGCTGGTGGATGAAAGCAGAAGCCAGGGGTCAGAACAGATCTGAGGGAATAGAAGAAAAAGCAGAGGCTTGAAATCGAAATTTATTTCAGTGACTGGAATTAGAAGAAAGACAGGTCCTTTTTATAACCAGTATAGACACACTCAAGACTAAGTAACCCAGATAAATATGCCACCCAAAAGAACTAAAAAGCCAGTAATTGTGGAAACTGATGATCTTCAAGAGGCAGGAAGCTTATTACCTCAAGAAATGGAGGGAAATTGAGACCCTTCAAGGGAACAGTTGGAGACTGAGGATGATGCCTCAGAGAGACAAAGGGATCTAGGCTCCCAGGATTTTGAAAAATGGAAGCTGGAACAGGAATTTAAATTGAAGGAATTAGAAATTAGAGAAAAAGCTAAGGAACTAGAAATCAAAGCCAGAGCTGAGGAGAAAACTCAGGAACTACAGCTCAAGGAATTAGAGATTAAGGAGAGAGAGAGGGCTGAGGCCAGACAAAAGGAAATAGATTTTGAATTAAGACAACTAGAGATGAGAGAAAAAGCTGAACAAGAAAAAAGACAAATAGAATTTCAAATGGAAATGAAAAGATTAGAATTAGCCTCACAAAATAACAACAATAATAACAGCACTAATGAGGGAAATCTTTCAAAGATAGATCTGAAGAAATTTCCCCAATATAGAAAAGGTGACTGCCCAGAATCTTTCCTCATTTCCTTTGAACATGCTTGCTGGGACTTTAATATCAGGGGTGATAAAAGGATGATAGTGCTGAGATCCCAAATAAGTGGAGATTTACTTGATATTTATTCTCAAATTCCCCAAATCAGGCTAGAGATTTTGAAGCCTATAGAAAATTGGTGTATTCTAGATTTGGCATTAATGCAGAACACCTGAGGTGAAAATTTCGTTCTCTTACCAAGGCATGAGGAATCCTATTCTCAGCTAGGGGCTAAACTGCTGCAATGTTTGGAGAAGTGGATGGAACGAGAAAATGTCACTTCTCTTGAGCAGATGAAAAAGGTGATTGGGTTGGAACAATTTTATTCTATTTTGCCTGGGGAATTACGTTATTTAGTCAAGGACAAAAATCCCAAAAATCTATTAGAAGCAGGTGAAACAGCGGATTACCTTGGGGAGATTCGAAACCACAGGTTCTCTGAGGTAAATTTTAACAAGCAGAACTGGGACAACAATAAGAAACCCTTTAATAAAAATTACCTCAGCAAAACAACAGGAAAAGAAGGCCAGGGTAGTACTTCACCTAAATTAGCACGGCCTAGTTCTCAGACCCAAATGAACCCTGAGGAAAAGTTAAAGTTGAACAGATCTCCTCAGAGTGAGTGAAGAAGACAGTGTTATAACTGCGGGGAGTTCAGTCATTTACAATTCAATTGTACAAAAAATAAACCTAAAAATGTGGAGAGTGGCCAGACCAAGAAAGTATACTGCTTGAGAACTGTGGAGGCCTCTGAGGGAAGCCGTGGCCAAGGTTCTGTCTCCATGGCAACTGGCACGACAGAAAATTCTGATCTGCCACTAGCTCAGGTCGTTCATTGTTTTCTAGTGAAGGCAGAAGATATTTTAGTTCATAACCCTGGTGAGAGGATTCTTATTAATGAAAAGTCTTATGTTGGAGTGGTTGATACTTGTTCTAACATAACCCTATGTCATCCTGAACTGATTCCTCAAGAACTAATTCTCCCAAACCAGACTGTTACCATCAAGGGAATAAGTTCTACTCCAGTGATTTTACCCATGGCTAAAGTGAAAATAAACTATAGAGATCGCGTTGGAATTTGGGATGTGGCAATCTCTGATCAAATTCCTGCACCTTGTTTAATTGGGCTAGATCTCTCTAAGCATGTGCAGAGTGCTTTTGAAGTAACAGGTTCCCTGAGAGAACAGTTAACAATCCCTGAGGGAAAAATGGATTCCCTAACCTCTGAATCTATCCAGGGATGTCCCAAGTTAGAAAAGAACCATGAGGTAACCAAAATGAATGATGAGGTGATTTTGAAAACCCTTAATGATCCTTCCTGTATTGAGGAACAGATGGAAGATAGTACTTTGAATGATTGTACTATGAAAGTTAGAGAGAATCCCATTCCACCGACCCCTAAACACCCAGAGAGGTCTATGACTGATAAAAACCTGACATATAGAGAAGGTTTACATCTGATAGAGCATGTTAAGAGTGCTTTTGTACTTGCACGCTCACTAGGGGACCAGGAATCACCCACTGCAGCAAAAACGGATACAGTAGCAGAGGGAGGCCTGGAGGGAAAGAGTCTCTTGGGAAGTCAGCCTAATTATCGTCCAGAGGCTGATATTATGCTTTTAGAGAATCCAAATAAAAATAGTTTGGCTCAGGAGCAGAAGGAGGAAATCAGTTTGGTGGGTTGCTTTGAACCAGCCACCAGTACACCCACTATATTATCTCCTGAATGCCCTGAAAGGTCTTGCCTGGATAAGGAGCTTTTATATAGAAAAAAGTCCTTAGAAGGGGCACAGCCAAGCTTGGGAAATACTCCTGAAAAAGAGAAAGGCTTGTATGAGGCCCAGGAAAGAGTATTCTGTCCTGAGGACCAAGTATCAGAACTGAGAACTATAGAGGGGAGAAAATTGCTTTTGGCAGGGGCGGAACCAGCAGTCCTTAAATCCTTGCAAGGCAACCCCCTTTCTAGCATATCACTGAATAAAGAAATAGAATCAGCTAACATACTCAGTGCATCTAAAACAAACCAATCGTTGATTGCACTTAAGAGAAACTTGCAGGAGAATATTAAAGTGACCCATGATAGTGATCCCCCACATAGGGAAAACTTTGTAATAAAAATACCTGTGAGTGAAAGTGTGAGTGAGGAGGAAGGCGTAAGCCCTGACGTCTTGAAGAGGGATGCATCCAGAAATGTTCGGGAGGAGGAGAGGGAACCGCCTACCCTTTCCCCAGCTGAGAAAGTGAAGCCCCGAGCCAGAAAGAAAGCAGACTTCACTATAAAACAGCCAGCAGAGGACGTCCAGTGGACATCAGAGGGCCCGATGACCTCCAGTTGAAGGAAGAGAATGCGGAAGAAGGAGCCAGTGATCAGCAGAGGGACCCCTGAGTGCCAGCAGTCATGTGACCAGCTGAAGGAGGTGATAATGACCAGACCAGTCCACAGCACGCCTGACTACAACAGGAAGGTGAAAGACTTGGACTTTGCAAACTTGGACTTTGCAAAAGAGACTCAGATCGTGCCTCGAAAACCCAATGACTGATGGGGGGGGGGAAATAAACCAAGCTGATAATGTATAATAAATGTTCTGTTTGTAAATGTGATGAAAAATTGAATATTGATGGGCAGAAACATGAAGAATGATTCAAGGACTCCTAAAACAAACTGGAACGGACTATTGATTTTCTGGTTAATTATCTATGTACATGTTTCCTGATTGTGGTATATTTCTGTAAGGTTGAAAATGTTAAATGTAGTAAGTGTAAATGATAAGGTAAAGTATATTATTGAATTGTAGTGGAATGTTTAGTGTTAAAAGGTATTGTGATTGTTAGATTAAATGTGGTATTGCTTACAGAATTGTGCCAGAGGGTAAGTTAAGTTTCATGCAATTGTGCCTGTTTGTTTAGGAGGGAAAACGCGTTTCCCCTCCCAAACAAACATATTTAAGGGGGGTGGTATGTGGCGTTCACCCTTGTTATGTTAAATAAGTCATGCATTATTCATGTTTATGCTGACGTGGTGGAGAGGTGGAGCCGAGAGAGAGATTAAAAGGCGGAGCCTGAGAGTGAAGGGTCAGAAGAGGAGAGTGGAGTCAGAGTCAGAGTAGAGTGGAGTCAGAGTCAGAAAAGAGTCAGAGTAGAGTGGAGTCAGAGTTAGAGAGAGAGAGAGAGAGATAGTTGGGAGATCTGAGGTGATCAGTCAGAAGAGTGAATAGTAACCTGTAAGATCAAATAGAAGATTGTTATTGATACTTGATAAACCTGAAGAATACTTATGAATTATTATAGCAACATCTGTAATCAATAAACCTGTTTTATTTAAAAGTCAGTGATGAATGGACCTGCATCTTTCTTAAGCAAAGTACGTTGATTTAGTGATCAACTGGTGGCAGCATGTGTAAAGGAGTTTGGTTTGCCTTCATGTGCTCTGTGGTTGGAAGATAACCAGGGGCAACAAGGGGCAAACGTCACAGTCACCAATGACGCCGCTTCGAAAAGGACCTTTTCATATTCGTCCCTACATAAGAGCACCCACTGTTTGCAGATGTGTTCTAATATCTGAGGTGATATAGGGGCCCTGGTGTCTTGAACTCTACCCCTCTCTTTGGACCATCCTTCTATCATTTTTCTTATACGGTAGTCCCCTGAGTAATCCCTAAAGTCATTGATTTTCGCATAATAGGTCAGTACAGACAGCCTATCTTGAATGGTTCCCTTTCTGTTTAAGTGTACAATAAATTGTTGTAAATATTCAACCGGTGCCGGCCACGTCGGCTCCAGGTTGACCATTTCCCTAAATTCCTGGAGCTCTATACTTACAGCCGAATAACCCTTCCTTGTCCTCGGTGCCAGGGCCAAACCTATTTCTCTTGATGCATCTTCACGCCAATTTGCCAGACCTCCGGGGGCAGAACTTCGGGAAACCCCTTGGCTCTGGGGTCTAGCTCCCTGAACAGCTCGATCTGTTGGCGTGATAATGCATCAGCTATCCTATTTTCCATACCTGGCATGTGCTGGGCATGCACTAGGACATTAAACTGCAATGCCCACGCACCACCTTCCTCTGAAATAAATACTGAATTCTAAGGATCCTGCTGCATCTGAATGGACTTGGAAATCAGCTTTCAGCCCAATTTCGCCTCTCCAAAAGGAGATTCCATTAAATTCTGCTAAAAACTGACTCCATACTGATAGATCTTCCTTCATTCCACGTGTGACTCTGGTCCTATGCAATGGTCGATGTAGGCCCTGCATAGCAGTGCACAATCGCCGAAGAAATGCTCGTCCCGGGGCCACCACTCTACAGGCAAAATTCAAATGCCCTACTATCTGTTGAAGCTCCCTCAGCGACACCTTTCACCTCTGCAAGAGTGTCGCTATCCTGGTCCTAAGATCCGCTAGCTTATTATCCGGCAGCCGTGATGCTTGCTGTATCTGTCCAGTTCAATCCCTAGGAAGGTGAGGGACGTGGTTGGTCCCTTGGTTTTCTCCTTGGCTAAGGGTAGTCCCAGCTCTTCTGGTAATGCCTGGAAGCTATTCAGGATGAACCTACACTTTCCTGAGTTCTTTTCGCCACAGAAAAGGTAGTCATTGAGATAATGGGCCGTAGAATTACAGCCCACCATACACCTAAGCTTCCATTCAATAAATGAGCTGAATCGCTCAAATGCAGTGCACGACACTGAACAACCCATCGGTAAGGCCCTGTCTATGTAAAAGGATCCCTGGAAATGGAATCCTAACAAGTCAAAGTCCATGGGGTGCACAGGCAAAATTCGAAATGCTGATTTTATATCGCATTTCACCATTTCGGCCCCGACACCGCATTTCCTAACCATGCGCACAGCCTCATCAAAAGAGGTGTATTGCACTGTACACAATTCTGGAGGGATAGCGTCATTGACTGACTCTCCCTCCGGAAAGGACAGGTGATGGATTAGCCGGAACTCACCTTGGGCCTTTTTGGGCACAATACCTAGTGGGGAAACCCTCAGGTTCTCCATAGGTAACGTTGAAAAGGGGCCAAGAACCCTTCCTTCTTTCACCTCCTTATCTATCTTACTCTGAACCATGCTTTCCATCCCGCGCACCGATTGGAGGTTCTGTGCAAAATATGAACTGCGCTCCCCCGTTGCTGGGATTCGGAAGCCATATTTAAAACCTTCTAAAAGATAAATAGCATCTTCTCTACGTGGGTAGCATTTTAACCAAGCTTCTAAAACTTCAACCTTAATTGGGCTGGGTCCCTTTTCCAGGCATGCCCCCGCCATTGTTGGGCTTTTTACCACCTCCTGTGCCCTTATTCTGGTGCTGGGCACCTGCTCTAAAGCATGATGAGTTAGGGTGCTGACCCCCACAGGTGGTGCACTTGTGCCTAAAGCGGCATGGTCTTTTTGTACAAACGCCCTTGGAGTTATACTCCCAACAGAGCAGGCGGCGTTGAACCACCTGCCCCGCTCCCAGGCGGGGATTTTGACCAAGGGCGACCTTCCTGTTTAAATGACCGCTGTCAAATCTGCCCCCTATGTTTGGCCTAGCAGGGGTCATGTGTTGCAGCCACAAGCCCGGCAGGGGCTCGTCCCAAAGCATGTTGGGGTGAATTCGCTCCGCATACGGAACGATTCATCATAATGAAGCCACGCCTGCCCCGCAAAATCAACATATGCCCTGTAAATTATGTCTAAATACTGGAATAAGGATTGGGCCCTCCATGGCTGCGCCTTAACTATCATGCCAGCGTAAATCAAGAATCCGGGGAGACAATTTGCCCACGGTCTCTCCGATTTCTTTCTCCTACGTCTTTCTTTTTCCTTCTCGTCTTCCTTATCTAAATCCTTCTTCTCTACATCTCTGTTTAGTAATTCGAATAAGTCCACGTATTTGCCCTTACATATCTTTTCTTGTGTCGCCAGGGTGAGATGATCACCCAGAGGCATTGAGTAATCCCCATACGGCAGAGCGCACAATGGGACAGTATTGTAACCTGTGTTGAATACGGAAGGGTAAGGCCAAGCCCCTACGCTAGCCGTAGTAGTAGGTTGGGCTGGCAATGCTAAAGTGGAGTATGGCATGCCCCAGCCACTGAATTGTGGACTGGCACATGGCCATGCGGTGCTGGGAAGCCCCGTGCTCTGTGCATTGTAAGGTGTGTAGAGTCCATGATTGAATTGACCGCCGCCGGCCCAAGGCCATGTGGGGATTGGTGCATAGGTGCCCGGTGTGGCAGTCAACTCACCTGATGAAGTTGAAGCCATGCTTGGACCCTCCCCAATGTATGGTCTGTTGGGGCCGACTTCAACTACTTCCTCCTGGACCTCCTGGCACTCAGCCACTGTTACAGTCATTGCGGGGGTCGACGACCTTCTGCCTCTCCCCAAACGCCGTGACTTGGGTGTTGAAGAAGCACCCTCAGCTTCGCTTCTAGTGGTCACCTCAGGTAGCTGCTCCGCCTCAAGAACAGCAAACCGTGTCATTAAATCATGCGCTAGAGCCTTGAGTTTAGCCCTATGGTGGCTCTTGGCATCCCTAGCTGATCTGCATGGCTGAACCTTGGCTGGCTGTGGAGCTTGTCTTGCCAGCTGCTCTGCTTCTAAAGCAGAGATTTTTTTTCTTGAAGTTCCTGCCACATGGGCCAGGATTCCTCATCTGAGGAGGACTGAGGAGGCGACATCTGTGGAGCTGGCCACTTCTTGGCCAGCTGTTTTCCCTTTTTGTTACCCTGGCCCTTCCTTGATGCCATTATGGATCAAGGCTTCTTATTGATTAAATGGTAACACTTAGCTCTGTAATGCAATTTCCAGCACTAGTGTAGAAGTTGACCAAGTATTCCAGCTTAGCACCCCCTAGGATAATAGCAATTGTTTGCAACAGTAAGTTGGGGGTCTTTAATATTTCTCAGATCTTTTTTTTAATTATTGATTTTCCTTCAATGAACGTAATTGATTAAATATCTTGATTGATCGCTCCTTTAATATTGATTATTGAATAAATTTTACCAAACCCCTCTAAATTAATTTACCGCTTAAAATAATTAATTAATCAATCCTATGATTAACAACTAATTAATCAATTTGAGTATCTAATTAACTTACTATATATGTAATTATTAAAATTAGTTTATTTAATAAATTGATTGTCAATTAGTTGGTATTTAAATTTAATTGTTATTATTTAACTGTTAACTTAATTCCTATTATTATTTTAATTAATTTATTTAATATTAATTATTTATTTATATTACTTATTGTTTAATATTATTTAATATTATTAATTATTATTATTATTTTATTTTTTATTTTATTTTTTGCTAAGCCCAATACAAAATGGGCCTGGCCTGTGTCCCAATCCCCCGCAAACCTACCTCCGATGTTGCAATATAACTAGCTGCGGGGGGGAAGGGGGAGAGAGAGGGTGGCGCAGCTTCGTTCCAACTGCCGAGGCCTTGGTGATGCGCCTAGCACACTCGCACCAAAAGTTATTCAAACCAAGGGGGGGTCACGCCGGGCCAAGGTCTGTTAACCGCCAAAACCCAGCGGCAGCGCCCCAATCCTACACTCTCAACCCCCAAATGCTCCCTTAGCTTTCTTTAAAGAGGCCTGTTATAATTTTTTATTATTATTATTATTATTATTATTATTATTATTATTATTATTATTATTATTATTATAATTTTTTTTTTTTTTTTTTTTTTTTTTTTTTTTTTTTTTTTTTTTACTGTGGAACCGCTCGTGCCCAAGCATGGCCGGTGCGGGCCACGCCACCACTGCCACCCGCTCCCCTTCTAGCCTGGGAATAAAACTTTAATATAAAAGGTGATGGCCGTCCAACTAATTCAAATAATATAAACAATATGAACGATAACCGCACCCTGGGAGGGAGCCGATGCTAGCCTACCCTCCTTCAGGAACACTGGTCTACTCAGTGATGCAGCAAGGATCACCGATCGAGCGGAGTCCTCCTTCTCTTGCCAAGCCAGAAAAAGGAAGAGGGCAGTTACAGGGGGGGAACGCCTCTTAAATAACCTGGTGTTCCCCCTGCCATTCAAGCAACTCTCGAGAGACCTTAGAGTCTTGCGCCATCCGTGGGGGGGGGCAAAGAGCGAGCCGCGCTGCCAGAAGCCTCGGCTCGGCAGCGGCTCCAGCATTTTATTTCTATTTTGCTTTTACCTTAATGCTTGCACAGACTAACATGGCTACCCCTTCTAAAACTGAAAGAACTGGACATGTTTAGCCTTGGGAAAAGAAGACGGAGGGGAGATATGATAGCACTTTTCAAATACTTGAAAGGTTGTCATACAAAGGAGGGGCAGGATCTGTTCTTGATCATCCCAGAGTGCAGTACATGTAATAATGGGCTAAAGCGACAGGAAGCCAGATTTAGACTGAATATCAGGAAAAAAATGTCTTAACTGTTAGAGCAGTACAACAATGGAACCAATTATCACATTACATCATAATCTTAGAAATGCAGACCTGGAAGGGACCCTATAGATCATCAAGTCCAGCCCTTGTCAAGGAGGAACAGTGGGGAATCAAACTCCCAACCTCCAGCTCTAGCTCCACAGCCAGATTCCTACACCACTCAGCTATCCAGCAGTCCTTGGGAGGTGATGAATGCTCCAAACCTGGAAGCATTCAAGAGAAAACTGGACAACCATCTGTTAGATCTGCTTTGATTTGGATTCCTGCATTGAGCAGGGGGGGTTTGGACTCGATAGCCTTATAGGCCCCTTCCAACTCTATGATTCTTTTATTCTTGAATACTCAGAAGTGGTTTATCATTCCCTTCTTCTGGAGGCAAAGGCCACACAAGCTGACTCTAGTCGCAGGGGGTACAATGGGGAATCAAACTCCCAACCTCTGGCTCCATAGCCAGATATCTAAACAACTGAGCTATCCATTATTATTAAGGCAAGATAAAGACCCACAATAATTCAACACTTCAACCAGTTTTTGAAAAAGTTTTAAATTAAAATACAATTTTGCCAGCATAATTTTTTTCCTGAATGCCCAGCAAACACACTAATAAAATCCATGAAAATCATTTCTAAGTCTTTGTAAATAGTTGTGCTGTGCTTAACATTTCTTGTACATATTTTCCAAGCATTTTTATCTGAATTGGTAGAAAAGAAACTGCCCCTTTTGAAAAATGAAAAAGAGAAGAAAACTTCAGGGAAATTACTATGGGTTGAGTGGCGGGTACTTGCACCTACCTGAAGTACACATTGGCCATGGAGCCCATGTGCCTGTTTTGTCTTACACTCCACAATACTCTTTCCTGCCAGTTTCAGACTCCATAGGTTTTTGCACTTTCATTACAACACATATCAGGAGGTAACTCTTCCCATAAGCACCATAACACCATGAACACATCAGTTTCTTCTGACTTTGGAAACTAAGCAGGGATGGGCCTGTTTAGCTCTTGTATAGAAGATCACTGGGGATCTCTTAGTATTACTTGGAACAAAAACAGCCTGAATCCCTAGAGAGCCACCATTGGTGAGAATTCACAATGCTGGACTAATTGAATTAACATGCTGACTCCATAAATAGCTTCTTATATTTCTGAATAGAGTGACTGGACTAGGACTCTGAAGACCAGGATTTAAAGCCCTTTTAAAAGCCATGAAAATTCAATGGAGTTATGGAATTGGTAGAACCACTCCTAAAACACCTCTCTTACCTTGAAAGCCCTAGGAGGGTTGCTATAAGTCAGTACCGACTTGACAGCACATAGCTAACTAACTATATTTCTGTGGTTTGCATTTGTTTTTTTCAGAGCAGGAGCTATGGGCAGCCAAACAGCACAGGGACTTAGAGATATGTAGGGAAAGAAACAGCTAGTGCCTTTGGGCAACTTGCAATAGTAAGGTGAGCCATTTTCAGGACAAAAAAGAATTTTGGGAAACTGGAAGACACGTTTTAGCACAAGATCAAGCAACTGAAAGGCCCAGACACATATTCCTGAGAAGGCAGTGCTTAAGTTAGGTCTCATACTGAGAATGCCCCATCCCTACTTCACTGAAGGGTAACTCTGAAATCAAACCTTTGTTTGTGAAATAATATGAAGCAATAAAAGTTGGATGTTAGGTTTGACAGATAATCCTCACATCCAAGTCACACATGCTTCAGCCATCAAGGCACGAACACACTTTTGTGAAGTAAGAAGACATAGAGAAAAGGGTAAAGCAAGAGTGTGCATCACCACATTCTTCAGACATTTGTGGTTCATCAAGCTACCTTCCATCACATGTATTTTTAGACACTGTAGGCTACTTCATGTCAGCATGCAAGGGCAATGTTCAGCTAATGTCAAACTGACTGACATGATAGAAGATTTCAAAGTGAAATTAGCTCTCTGAAGATAACACCTGAAATCAAAACAGTTGGATATGTTTCCACTGACAGCCAAAATAGTCCCAAACAGGGAGATGATTTGTTCAACTATCTGTGAACGTGTTTCCTCACTTGAAAGGCAACTTGGACAGTATTTTCCATCCCTACAGGTATCTGAGTTTGATCAGGATGAGAAATCCATTGTTATCTAATTCGGTTCTAACTGCAAACCATTTCTCCCTGAAACTACAGGACATTCCCCCACCCACCCCTAGATAATCGCACACTGAATCTTGAAGATGAAATGCACAGCAAGCTGCCACTGAATAATCTCAGGTAGCCACAGAAAATGAATAGCACAAAATTGGATCTATTGCCCTACTGCGGTTGTTTGCTCTATGTCTCTGGGATTTGAGTTTCTTCAAGAATAATTGCTCTAAAGAACAAGTTTGCTTGTTCACTCTACAGATACTGAACTGAGGTGAACTGAGAGGAACTTTATCATATCAGTCTTAAAATATCTAGCTGTGTGGGTGGGGGTAGGGGTGGGGGCTTACTTTGGCTGACTGGAACAAAATGCTACAAAATACTGGCTGAAACCTCATTGCTTCGCATAGTAATTTGCAGCTAGAGTACACTGGCTGAATGAGTGGGGTTTTGGTGAGTCAAGTCCTCTGCAAGTTCCACTGATTCAATGGGCTTATTCTAGTTGCAACACACTTTAATCAGTGGAACTCACAGTTGACTCACCAAATCCCCACTCACTCAACTGGTTTACTCCAGTTGCAAATTACAGGATTTCAACCGTTGTTGCAGATCCCACCTGTAGGAATATAAGAACTGTCTTGCTGTTTGACAGTAAGGGTCAATCCAGTCATGGCATCTCGGATGCTTGGAAACCAACAGGCAAGGTGTGATAATTTTGTCCATTTCTGTTGTCTCCATCATCTGCAACTGATACTCATACTATAAGGGCCATTGCTGATTCAGTAACATAACAGCATCTTAGAGTAGATAAGTCTAGAGGACAAAAAGATCATGAGAAACACCACTCCCTTAGAAGGAAAAGACAGCCTATTTATTCTAACATAAGCTTCGTTCAATCTGCATTTGGCAAATTAGTCTGCTTTTGTTTTCAGATTAGCCAATGGGTATATAATGCAGCTTTGTTTGCCTGTCTGGTGTCTCAGGTATGTAGCACTGGAAGATTTTGTGTCTAGAGGGCTTTGTAAAAGAAGTAAATACTGTAGATATTTGCTTTTAATGTTGGATATGTCCCTGTGACAAGTGGAAGAGAGAATCAACATGAATGCTAGTTTTTCAGCTCTACGTTGGAAGTTAATATTTCGTAATGGGTAGAGAAATGGTATGTGTCAGGAGAATGATATAAAAACCAGGGATTATGGAAATCTTTTCCTGTACTGAAAATATCAGAAATGGTATAAAAATAATATATTATTTATATTTTATAAAAATATTCAAAAGGGTGCAGGAGACAGGAAATTATGTGCCCTTTTTCACTCAGGTCAAGTAGTAAGTCTACATGCGCAGTATGAGTTATTTCATAAAGCATATTTCAAACACACACTCTTGCAGTTAATTAAGGTAAAAGGTAAAGGTTCCCCTTGACATTTAGTCCAGTTGTGTCTGACTCTAGGGGGCGGTGCTCATCCCCGTTTCCAAGCTGTAGAGCCAGCGTTTGTCCATAGACAGTTTCTGTGGTCATGTGGCCAGCGCGACTAGACATGGAATGCCGTTACCTTCCCACCATGGTGGTACCTATTTATCTACTCGCATTTTCATGCTTTCGAACTGCTAGGTTGGCAGGAGCTGGGACAAGCGATGGGAGCTCACTCCGTTGCATGGATTTGATCTTACGACTGCTGGTCTTCCGACCTTGCAGCACAGAGGCTTCTGCGGTTTAACCCGCAGTGCTTAAATCAGTATGAGTTTCAGTATTTAGCTATCCAGCTTTTACCAATGACCCCAACTGGCTTTCTGGTGTTGTCTTTTGGATAGTGTGTGTGTGTTTGTGTGTGTTTCTAGATTGGTCTGTTTTAGAGTAGAGTTTTAGAGCTGGCGAACTACACTATAGAAGATCTTGTTTGTCTGTCTGTTTGCTTGTTTGTTTTAAAGTTTGGAGGAAGGGTTAAAATAGCACATTGAAATAAAGCACAGTGGACACTCTGTCTTTGGCAGAAATGGACAGGCAGAGATAGGCAACTGACTCAAAGATAATATTTCAAGCAAACAAAGTCCCCCTGCTGTATGTACTAAACTAGAACTCCCAAGAACTTCTCTACAGTACATCATTCAGAGTTAATATACTCCTGCACTGAACAATGCAACAAGGATCAAATTTAATGGTCAAAATGCTTCCTTGAAAGACAGCTTGATGGCCACGGTAAGGCCACTGTAGTTGGTGGAAGCAAACAGGCAAAAAGGTGGGGCAGTGAAAAGCAGGCAACTAAGTAAGTATAACTGAAATATTCTTCTAGCTGACATAGCCCCCACTCCCACCTTCATTTCCGAGACAGATTCCCCTAAGTGCATTCCCTGAACTACTGTGCTGAAGAGCACAGCAAGGCCTGATGAGTTACCTAGTGCATCATCTCATCAGGTATTTGGTGACCTAGACTGGTATCAGAAGCTTCTACATTGTGGCCCCTATTTTCCCCACCTCAATTTCTTCATGGTTTCCTGCCTAGATCCTCTGCAAGAGGCATACTCAAAACTGCTGCCACAGGATTCAGCACTCTTAGTTTTTGCCATACGCGGTCTTGCCTGACTACAAGGAGATAAAAAATAGTAGTGTTGTTGTGATCCACCTTCTCATACAATTAGATTTGTAGTATAATCATACTATGTGTGTCAAGTAAATGAATAAATACACACAAACACACATACACATATGAAGAATGAGGGGGGTGGAAGTGGACACTTAAAAACAACTAGGGCCAATGGGATAAGGAAGAAATAGGATAGAATTAGTTTTGCTGCCTAAAACACACAGAGAATAGCTCAAAATAAACAGATGTTACTAAGATAAAGAAGAAAGGTAAAGGGAGGATTAGGAGAAAGGGCACAGATGTCATATTAATAAGGCAAAAGTTAGGGAAATGATTCAGATTAAGCTCAGGCTGCAAATGGCACAAGTATGTTCTCAGAGGTCTTTTGATCTGACTGCTGCTAACACTGCTGAACTTGACAAAGGAATAATGAAGCACTATTGTGATAATTAAATGTATAACTTAGTGATTGCATGAGCACTGTAATTGGACAGCGGTGATGAGAGTCTTATCTCAGTTTGCACAGTAGAGCTGACATTGAGTAAAACCAGCATCCTTCTTGGTGACACCGCCATATTTTCCTCATTTAGTCATGTTGGATTCACCTTGTCTGGCTTTTCTGTGTTAATTCTTAATGCCCAAATTGCAAATCAGTCTGAAGTGCTTCAGCTGGATAACTCAATAGTTTAGGTTGGGAGTTTTGATTCCCCACTGTACCTCCTTGACAGGCTAGAAGCTCTGCAGTTCTAAGATGATGGTGGTGGTGGTGGTGGTGATCTAAGAAATGTTTGCTTTTCTCTGGAACTGAATCTGGCCATTCTACTTAAATTCATATCTCATATAAACAGGCCTGAATTCTGTTCTGAAACTGGGATTCATCCAAAACTAATGCAGAGCCCTAATAAAAGTAAATCTGGGTTTTCTTCCTCAAACAAAAGATCTGAAGAACTCTGAGATAAACAAATGAACCAAAAGTGTAATAGAATTCGCAACACTTTGTAGGGCAGGGAGGCTCCACATGCATTCCCAAATTGTCACTGAACTGTGTTCTAAGCAAAACATAAATGGAAATGGATGGTTTCTCAAATGATACGTCTGAGGGGTTTTTTTTAAATGAGATTAATCATATTCATTAAGAGAACTCCATAAATTCCTAGCTTGTCCTTAGATTTTTTTTTTTAAATGAAAAAATAATTTCAGAATGCCTTTTCAAGTATGCCATGTGTGGAAGTTCAAAATAAACCTAAAACATTCTGACAAGACTACTTGAATTTTGGGGTGGAAGAGGTCATGTGTGGTATAGCTTTGTCATGAATTATTTTGTGTTGCTAAAAGGGATGTGCCCCCCCTTTCAAATTATAAAATAGATGGCTGTGTGTCTCCCTAAGCAACAGAAATCTGCCAGCCAGAAGCCATTAAAGGAAGAAACCAGGAAGTAATAAAGGAAATTAAAAGAACAGGACACTTGCGCCTCCTGAGAATGAGAGCTGAATCCCAAACAGAAATAGAATAGGCTCGCTTAAATAAGTATGAGGCTGAATTCTCATCAATCACAGCTTTGCTCTGGCTGCACTCTCCCACCACAGAGGACATTATCCTACCACAGTGAGAATTAAAGGGGATTATAATGGATAACTATGGAGCTGCTAAGTGTCAGTGCTATAATATATGATATGATACTTTCTTCCTATTGTAGCTGGTACGTGTGTTGCTGACAGCCATTGCTGCAGGCACAGCGACAAGAAAAGCGGGGGAAGGAGAGGTAGAAGAGGCAAAACAGCTGCCTCTTGGCACTTTGCAAAGCTCATACCTTTGCACTAAGCAATTTTCTTTTCACCCTGGGGTCAGGATCACGGTGGTGACTGAAAAGGGAGCAAAGCAGCAAATAAAGGATCATTTGCTTCCCCTGACTCCAGAGAACAAACCAGCAGAACTTTAACTTATAAAAGCTCTTGTAATAGTTACAATCCTTCAGTGTACACAAGGCTACCAGCTTTGCTCTCTGGTTTTGGGCCAACAGCCTCTCTCTCTTTTATTGTTTCCTTCTAGTCTACAGTGAGCGATAAGAGGTTTTTTCTTTCCCCTGCTCATCAGGGGCCTTCTCTCAGCTCTTTCATTTATGCCTTACTGAATGGCCTCGGGCAAATTGTGAAGTGCCTCCAAGGAAGGATAATGTGTAACCTCTGCCTATAGCAGCCAGGCCTTTCTTCTGTGCTTTAAAGGTATTCCGCTTCATATTGACATAGCCGGTTTAGCATACTATCTGTAAAGATGTTGAAACCGGACTGAGGTAATACTTTCGTTAGGCCAACCAAAAAAGGCACAGGGATCTGTAAGTAATGCAAGATTTCACACACTCTTAATTATATATCAGCTTAAATTACCTGTGTGGACATCTTGTGATCTACCACCCAGCTCAAAGTAACCAAAGAGTCATACCTGAGGACTTGCCAGGGACCCAATCACTGTTTATAGCAGCAACAGAGCAAATGCTGAACTGGCTAGCTCAAAAACTGAACCCTGTCCTCCTTAATAAGGGCTCTATTTGAGCCCATGTCCTGCCTACATCACTTCCATCCAGTGACTGTAGGCTGGCATGCAGATCCCATGATCCACGTCTGCAAGTGATAGTTCCACCGTCTACAGATTATTAGTATTATTTGAGGGTATTCATAAAACCCCTTAAAAGTCACTATAAATGCTTGCCAAATTCAAATGGTATTGGGGTGAGTGGGTTGTGGAATGCAATCTGTGTCTGGGCCTGGAAAACACAAGGGGTTGAGGAGCCCATAATTTACCTCTCTCTCTTTCCCCAGTATTCCTGTCTTTAAATCTATATTTTCACCTCCTTTTTCACAATGTTGCTTTTAAATTAATTGCATACCACCTCGAGCTTTTTAAAAAAGGAAGATGGCAGATCAATAGTTTTAACAAATGTTGTGAAGTCTGGCTTGGTATTTATTATGGTCCTCTAAATATCTCCCTAATAGGGGTGGAAATGTGGGAGCTTGCTTATCAAGTGTGCATTTTTAGATTCAATGCTATTAAATCACTTGGACATTTTTGCTCCCTTTTGAAACTTCATACGGTGGAAATACTGGATGCCCTAGACTGGGAACTATAGCTTGAAACAACATGACCAATCAAATCTGGACATCAAATTATTTATAATGGAAGGTGCAGGTGCACAGTACCTGTGGCAAAGACACTTGGCAATAGGGCTGTTTGGAAGGGCATAATTGCATCATTTACTTTCTTCTCAAAAGGTCCTTCCAACAAATATTGCATGCTCACCTCAATACTCGCTGAATCAGAAAATGGTAACATTCAGAGCCACATCCCTTCCACCATTTATAAATCAAAACAGGGACAGGTGTGTTTTTGTAACACTCCTTTTCTCACAGCAATAAAGTGTGACGACTCCCCTCCTTTCATCACACTCACACTGTTTACACATTGATCAGGTCACTTCTATGCAATATATCTCTTCAACCAGTCATGTCACAGGACAGGATGACCTGCTTATCTAGTACAGGTCTTGTGCATGTTACTTCAGTACGGTAAAAACATCCTTGAAATGCTCTGGATACAGAACATTTTTTGTATCTCGCTGCAGCCTCAGTCGAACTCACCTTCAAACAAGTCACAGAGGCTTCCTCTTCAGTGTATTTAAATTATGAAAAACTGCTTCAAAAATTTGCTTGTGATTAATTCTTAAGCTTAGTGATAATTACAGAAACTGCATTTTATTGAAGTGGGATTTATCTTTTTTATTATTATTATTATTGACTGGAATCCTATTGGTGTTCATCTTAGGTTTGTGTAATTTGGCTCAACTATTTGCAGCTAATTGACAGGGTGTTGGGTGGTTCTTAGTTGCACAACTGAGCACATGATACATGTCCTGGCATCTTGTTAATTATCCCCCATTAGCCATGGCAAATTGAGCAGGCCTTACATGAACAGCAATGCAATTCCAGACAATATGCCTTCATAAAGCCATGTTTTGTTGCTTCGTGGAGGTGATCCTGGGCCCTCAAAGTCTATATGAGTGGAGCCTTAATTTTGATAGACTCTACGAAGCTAGCAAGGTATCAGATATGGCTCCAGAGGTGGTCCCTCTGTCATTCAAAGACCACCCTGCCTAAATATGGAGAAGCCTCATTCCAGGACCCTGAAAGCTGCCAGTAGCAACTATGCATAGAATAATTCCCATTGACACTGGTAGTGGACCTATCCACAGCAATGACATTGCAGATTGTCAAGGTATACTTAATATGGTTTTATTAATATGTTTCCATTGGTCTTATGTTTTGAATCATCTTGAGAAGACTATGGGTTTGAAAGGCTTCTAAGGAATGAATTAAATAAATCAATAAAATATATAATCTTGAAAAATAATTAATAATCAATCAGTCTGACATTCAGGATAGTGGAGAGCAACTTCTCTCTTGGCCTCCTCTTAATAGCAGCTCTAGCCTCAAGGTTTTAGTACTGTTGGTTTCTTTCCTTTGGGGGGGTGTTTTTTTGTTTCTGTAAACCTTCCTTTCTGACACCTAATTACCTATATGCACAGTCAATCTCCAGTGGCTGTTTGCTGTGGAAACAATCCATATTTTGCTACACGACAAGGTATTCATTTTGCTCCATTGTCTACATGGATGATGCCAAACGCTGAAGTTCCAGAACTGGTGGCAAGGCTTTGCCATTTAAAAATCCTAAATTTTCAATATCTCTTTGATGGCAGAAGTGGGACTATGCACATTTTCCAAATCTGTTTCCACAGATTTCCCCTTTTTCGTGCCTCCACATTTGATCTGTGCTCTCACTGTGTAGATTATTTTTAACAGACAAATAGAAATAGATACTTTTTTGTTGTGTGTTTTTAACATGCATTTTTGTGTGCATTTTTCTGATAGTATTCATTGTTTAAATGCATCCACCAACTGACTCTAGTGAGTTTGTCCTCAGCTTTGAAATCTACACCTTTTTCTATGCACTGTTTCAAAATGTGAGCATTTTCTTTGATGTGTTTGTCCAGATTCTGAAATATGTGGAATTGCAATTGTACACAATGTGCATCCAGGTCAGGGTGCAGTGGACCAGGAAAGTCCATCTCCCCTCCCAAAATCTAACAGGCCAGATTTCTCATGTTTATATATGGAGAAGTATCTGGATATTTTTCAAGTGGTGAATTCCCTCCAATGGAACATCTTGCAGCCTCTCTCAATTAGATATTGGGGAGGGGGAGAAGCATACAAAATACATACTGATAGACCCTTACAGGGCTATTTTGCTGGAAATAAATGCTGCTAAGAATGGGACCTATAAATCTCTTTCATAGTATATTGAACGTGTGTGAGAGAAAGAGACTGAGAGAGAGAAAGAGAGAGAAACCTGACTAACCCCCAAGCTTCTGTACATTTACCCTGTTTGGACATTTCTCTTTGTCACTATTATGGTTTCCCTAAGCAATTCACCACAAAGGAACAGAAAGGAAACAGATAGGGATGATCCATCTAATGCTGGAGTGCTTTTAATGAAAGTATTGTGGCTTCAAATGAGTGCTATCCATTATCTCCTTTTCTGAACTGGATGAAAAATCATGAGGCTTCCATCCAATATGTGCCAAAGAAAGGCACAATAAAAATGGCATAGAAATATATGAGCTCAGTGACAGTGGTATTAGTCACATCTTATACCTTGACCTTTCTACTAGCAGGGACATTTAGTAAGCTGTTATAAGGCTCTGGCATTTTCAGTAGTAATAAACCTCTTTAATGTCACTCAAATGCTTAAACTAGAAGACCCTCTTTTTACCAACATTTTAACTGATGGAAAAAGGAGATTAAATAACTGAAATAGGTTTTCAGTTTCTAGATAGTTTCCAAGGGATGTTCTCAAGTCTCATCCAGAGAAATGTATGAAAATAAAAACAATCAAAAAGCTTACTACAGTTACTTAGATTGTATAGCTGAAAGGAACGATCGTCTTATGTTTTATATTTATGGAATTTAAGTGCTCTAAAAATGAGAGCAGGAACAAATGAATTAATGATGCACCCAGAGGGATACATCATAAAAGCTGTCCATCATTTATGAAGAAGCAATGGTTCTTATAGGACAAAGGTTGGGAGCCTCTGGCTTTCCAAATACTTTTAACCTAAAACTCCCATCAGCTCCACAGAGCATAGTCAATGGCAAAGAACTGGGGGAATTATAGTCTTAAACAATTGAAGGGCCAAATTTTCCCCACATCTGACTTTGAAGCTTGTCCTATGCACAAGAAGCCTCTGATTGCCCACCCAGCCCGGAATAAAGAGATGAGACATGTGACATGGGGTAACTGGGCCACAATTTTATTAACTTTAATAACTTTAATTCCCCTTTCACAAGGGGGCCTACTGTATTTATTTATTTATTTATTTATTGGATTTTTACCCCGCCCCCCTAGACAAAGTCTACTCGGGGCGGCTTACAAATATTATAAAAACATCATTATACAATAAATATAAAAAATCATTAAGTATGTAAGTAGCTAAAGTATTAGAGCAACTAACCAAAATAATGTATCCCTGACTTATATGTGTAAACATGTACCAAATACAACTGTATAGTGTTTAGAGTGGTGGTTTAGAACTTGGAAGACCTGAGTTCAAATCCCTCCCTGGTTATAAAATTCAATGGGAAATTTAAGACCAGTTACTTTCAACCTGACCCATCTCACAAGGAAAGAAGAGAGCTATATGTGCCACTGTCAGGGGTTTCTATTCTTTTGACGCAGGTACGATCACTCAAGTTTGGTTCGTTTCCAGTATATGTGATCACTGTCAAGGTGGCTGTCAAGGTGCCTTCCAGTGGGAATTTCCAATTTCATGAAGTGGTTTAATAAGAAATATGCACACTTGATAGCAATTGTGCAATATTTCAATAAAATTTAATACACCAAGGGCCCGTCCACATGGGCTCCCCCAGAGCGGGTTGGTGTGGTCACTTGGAGTCGGGCAGAGGCGCAATAAGTAGTGCAATACTGGTCTGTGCCCGTAGTCAATTTTGACTCTCGGTTCCAGACCTCTCTTTAGTGAATTCCTAATCTGCAAGCATGCTGTTCTACTATACAGCACGCCCCTGGGCATAAAGTAACAGGAGTACCCAGCTTCCCCTCCCCTCAGCTAACTTCTGCTAATTCCACCCTGAGAGGAGGGGTGCTCGGCACCCCCTAAATGCTACCTTTTGAATTCACTTGAACCTATTCCCTTTGCACTACCTGCGACGGCAATGGGGCTACGACGTATGCCCCATACCCCACACCAAGCCGAAGAACTCGGCCCTAAGGCCCTCTTGCAAGTCATCTAAAAAGATATCTAGCCCCATGTCAGACAAATGAACACCATCAGGCCGATATAACTCCGGCCTAGATACTCTAATGTTCAAATGCAATATAACCGACCCTAAGCCTTGCCTAACGGCCCTGCTGACTTCTCGGTTAACTCCTTTCCTCGCCTTGTCTATAAGCCTAGGGTCACAACTAGCCCTCCATAACAATCTTGGAACAATAGCTGACCATACTATGCATGTTGATGGACAGCATTCCGTAAAGACCAACAGGTCAGCTAAAATCTGGAGTATCAAAGACTTGCCCGACTTCTGAGCCAAGTCGTTAGCCCTAGGTGGACCACCAAAATGTCTGGGACCACCTGCGAGGGATCCAGGGGCACCATTTTGAGGAACCTGTCCCACAGCAGGCCTCTCCGTCCCCTCCAATCCAACGCCACGAAGGCGCCCAGTCCCAGGTTTCAACCCCAACCGGTCCGACTGGCGTACTTCGCAGCCCAAAACAGGTAACTGTGCCCGACCAACGGAACATGAACCCGGGCCAATGGTCTCTGTGGACCTGAAACAAAGAACACAACACACAACAGCAGCACCTAGGACTGTGGCAGGGGGGCGCACATAATCCCTATAACACTGTGACGCCCATCTCCCCACTTTCTTGATCTCCTCTTTTCCGTAGCCAAGGGCTGCAGCAGTAGACGCGGCTCCGATACGAAAGGAATGCGTACCAAAGCGCCTACCCTGTATCTCGGCCTTGCATAAGGCCTGAGATGTTATTTTCCAGAATTGAAAAGGGGGACTTATTCTGATGCTGCAAAAATCCCCCATCCTCATCTCCCCTAAACTGCAAATAAGCCAGCGTAGCACTAAATGGGCAAATCTCAGTTATGGAACGTTGCCCCAGAACTATAAACTTTCCTTTACCTCTCTGGTCTGTTTTTGACCTACGCAAGTGTATGATTAACTGATTCTCGCTTACGATTATGTCTGTCCTCTGCAAAGAGGATAGGGACCGGTCAGCTTTTGCTGAAGCTACCAGTTCACTTACTCTAAGGGCACCAAAAATGCAATAAGTGTCACAGCCTTAAACAGGCATGCCTCAAAGTGATTCCTACACACAGTATGCCATGTGTTCGCCAACTTTACCAATATCGCTGGGGGAAAAGGTGGCCGAGAATCCTTTACAACCCCTCTTTCCCTGCTCCAACCCTCGATCATTTTCTTTATCCTAAAATCTACACAATAACCTCTACAGCCCTGCACCCTGGCATAAAAAGCCAGTGCAGACATCTGCCCCTGAATCAACCGGGGTGCCAATCATTTGCAGTGTAAATGCACTGCAAACTGCATCGTATGATCGTCCAGAGGGGGCCAAACGTGCCCCAAACCTTCTTTCTCCCGAAAATTGAAAAATTCTGTACAAGCTGCTGTATAACTCCGTCTAGTGCTAGGGGCCACAGCTAAACTCATGGCTCTGTTAGCCTCAACCCGCCAAGATTCCATACCTCTGTCAGCAACACATCGGGTTGAGCCTGTGCCCCCGGTGCTAACGCCCTGAACCAGTCCATCTGTTGACGGGACAGGGCATCAGCTATGTCATTGACAATTCTCAGAACATGACGGGCCTGAAAAACTATATTAAGCTGCAAACAATGCAGCACCATAGCCCTAATGAGCATCATCACCCTCCTGGACCTGGACATCAGTGAATTAACTATGTGCACCACTGCCTGGTTATCGCACCAGAAGGTAACCACTGAGTTAGCCACTGCTTGCCCCATAACCATAAGGCCTCTACAATCGGAAAGAGCTCGAGAAACGTAAGATCCCTCGTAATGACCCATGTGTGCCACTCAACTGGCCATGTTCCTGCACACCATCGGCCTCTAAAAAAGATGCCATAACCCAGGGATCCCGCTGCATCTGTCTGCACCTGAAGATCTGCCCCTAGCTTCAAGTTGTCCCTCCAAAAGGAGGTACCATTAAAACCCTGGAGGAATTGCAGCTACACTTTCAAGTCCTCTTTCATACCCTGTGTCAAGCGCCTCTTATGATGAGGCTTCTTAAGGCCCTTCATCACATCACATAATGACCTCAGGAAGGCTCTTCCCGGAGCAACCACTTTGCAAGCAAAGTTTAAGTGTCCTACCATTTGCTGTAGCTCTCTCAGGGTAACTTTTTGACATGCCAACATTCCCTGCAACCTTGCTTGCAGGTCTGTCAGCTTGTCTTCTGGTAAATGACTGGCCTGCATAATAGTGTCCAACTCAATGCCTAAAAAGACCAGTCTCTGGCCGGGGCCCTCTGTTTTTTCCTCAGCCAAGGGGACACCCAATTCCCTGGCTAATCCCTGAAATGCCCACATCAATTCCTGACATTGCAACGTATCCTGACTACCACAAAATAAAAATCATCAAGGTAATGGACAACCTTGGCGCCACTAACTTTACGCCTAAGTGCCCATTCCAAAAAGGTGCTAAATTGCTCAAAAACTGAACAGGATATAGAACATCCTATAGGCAACGCTCTATCCATATAGAAACTTCTGTCAAATGCAAATCCCAGAAGATCAAAGTCTTCTGGATGAACTGGAAGAAGTCTAAATTTGATATCACATTTCCCAACTTGAGCACCAATGCTGCAGCTCCGCACCATGCGGACCTCTTCGTCAAAGGATGTGTAGCGAACACTACACAGCTCTTGCGGGATTCTGTCATTAACAGAATCCCCTGCTGGAAACGATAAATGATGGATTAATCTAAACTCTCCAGGCACCTTCTTGGGAACAACTCCCAGAGGCGACACTCTCAAATTCTCAACTGGAGGTACGGGGAAAGGACCCAACACTCATCCCTCCCTAACTTCCTTGCCAATTTTCTGTCTTACAATGTCCTCTTGCCCCTTCACCGATTTCAGGTTGTCAGACCAAGTGGCTACTCTAACACCCGTGAAAGGAATATGAAAACTTGAAACCATCTAACAAAAACTTACCTGCCACCTTATCTGGGTAAAGTCTAAGCCACTGCTCTAAGACTGTGACCTTAATTGGGCTAGGGCCCTTTTGGTGCCATAGCTGAGGCTGGGGGTGGCTTGCGACCTCCCCCTCCAGAGTCTTGGCCCATATCGCCACCTGGCCTCCCTTTAGGGCATGCCGATGATGCATGTGGGCCACTGCATATTGAACACTGGTGCCTGAACCTGCACGGTTTCCTATTGCAAGATCCTCGGGGATTAAATTCCCAGCAGAACAGGTGAGGTTGAACCACCTGACCTGTTGTCAAGCGGGAATTGCCAACTTGTGCCCTTTGCACCAAGTGCCCACTATCAAATCTATCACCCAGAACCACGCAGGATGGGGTCATACGCCGGAGCCATAGGGTGTTATGTGGGATATCCCAGCGCATGTTGGGGCACAGCACCGCCCACATACGGAACCCCTCATCATAAAGAAGCCATGCATGCCCAGGGAAATCCACGTATGCCCTGTAGATAAGGTCCATATACTGTATTAACGCTAATGCCCTCTGCGGATAAGCGCGAACCACTGTTCCCGCATAGATAAAGAACACTGGTAGCCAATTGGCCCAGCATCGGTCTGGTTTACACCGACACAGTTTTTCTCTCTCCCTTTCTTCCTCCTTGTCCTTCTTCTCCTCCTCAATTTTTCTATTTAGCAGGTCAAAGACATCGACATACTTTCCTTTTCAATTTTTTTCCACTGTGGCTGGTAGAAGGTGATCCCCTAAAGATAAAGACTGGTCACCTTCAGGGAGGGCCCACCTCGCTACTAAGTTGTAACCCGTGTCAGCCACAGCCGGCACCCCTAACTCACCTGCTCCTGCTCGCACCCCAGCTTGTTGTACGTAAGCCTGGCTTGAGGCTGCCCCTATATTGGACCCCAAATGTGTGCATTGCGCACACCCTAATGCCTGCAGAGGCAAGGCCGAAGGAACCGACACCGTATGGCTCCCGGTAACCCACAGCCAAGCACTCGCCGACTGTGTAGTGCCCGGTGTAACGGTACTCCCACCTGGTGGCATCGCTCCTGGCAGCACCGCAAGTGCGCTTGTGGATGCAGGTTCCTCCAATGTTGCCATGGTGGGTCCACTGTCGCCACTCAGTCCCTGCTGAACCGACCTGGCTTGAGGTGCCACCGCCGACTGCCCTTCCTCCTCATTCATCTGCATCTGGGTACTGGAGGATGCCAACCTTGACCTGTGTCGCCAGTGTAATGGCTGCTGACGATGCACCGGATGGGCTGGAATGCTCCCCTTCCAAAATAGCAATCCATGAAAGCACGAGATCACCCATCCTTTTTAGCTCAGCTATTTTTTGTGACTTGGACTCCCTCCTAGACCTATGCACTCCCAGCCCACTATCCTCAATGCTTCTCTGCGCTCGTCTCCTCTCCAACTGACTAAGCTTCTCCCATACTGTCCTGTAATCGGGCTAATCCTCTTCCTCAGATGAGGAAAGTACTGGAGGTGACCGTGGAGGGGCTCTGCGCTTAGCAGGCTGCTTGCCCTTCTTTCCACTCTTATTATTTTTTGGACCCATTTAAAAACCCTGCTAACACCCTGACCACAGTTCAAAATGTCTGAAACCGTAAACAGCAATCTATTGCTTACAGTGCTGCAGGTATATCAGGGCCCACATACACCCCCCTATGCAACACTTAGATGAACTACTAATTATTAACTTATTTATTAATCTATTTATATATCTATTATTATTATTATTCCTTAATTAATTAATTAATTAATTAATATATTTATTTTTAATTAACTATATGAATCTATAAAATAACACTACATACACCACAATCTATATCTATATCAAGTGTATAAGTATATCTATATCCAATCTATACAATTCCCTTAGATCTATCTAGCTTTAACCACTATATCCCCCCAAAACCTAAAACCCTCATCTAAAGTGCCCAAAAACGCAAACGTGCCCTGAATCACAATAGGGGGAAGGTAGAAAATTTGTACCGGAGTAGGGTGGGGGTGGGTGGGTGTGATCTAGGTGAGGTAACTGTCATTTAACTCAACCCTCCGGATGATTAACCCCCCCACAGTAAATAAACTTTATTAAGTATTCAATGAAAAACAACTAATCAACATTTATGTAAAAACTAAGCAGTGGGGAGAAGCCTGCAAAGGCTCTCTCCCAATCCAATCCGATGTAAAAAGGCAAACTGCGGTGGGCTGAACTGAATCCCAGCCTGAGATCAGGTCCTCCTCCAGCCAAGCGGCCACGTGGTCAAAAGTGGCTGCCTCCAAAAACCCATGGGAACATCAGGTAGAGAAACTGTCCAAAAATGACGAAGTCAATATCTCGTGGGATTTCCAGACTCAAACTGAACATAACACACCAAATATAGTAGTAATAGAACAAAGAAATGTCTGGATCATTGACATTGCAATTCTGGGGAATGCCAGAGTTGAAAATAAAGAATTGGAAAAACTAACAAAACCTAGCAATTGAAACATCTGGCTAATAAATGAAATGCACTTCAGTGGTCCCCGTCGTCATCGGCTAATAAATGAAATGCACTTCAGTGGTCCCCGTCGTCATTTGGGAACAACATCAAGAAATTTCACACAGTACTATAAGCAGTTGCAGATCTCAGAAATTACACCATCAGAGCTACAAAAAACAGCAATATTAGGAACAACATAATACTGCGCCAATATTTAACAGATACTTAGGTTTTTGGTTAAAACTTGTATGTGTTATGTAATACCAGTCAATTTTGGTTGACTGTGCCTGGTGTTTTTTAATAATAATAATAATAATAATAATAATAATAATAATAATAATAATAATAATAATAATATGGAATAATTCCAATAAAATATTATAAAAGGAGTGTGTGGATTAACACATCAACGTATTTCTCCCTTCTCTCCAAATTTGAAGAAGCTTCATGAGAAACTTTAAATAAATATTTGATGCATTTTAGGGTTTTAATTCTTGAGTTAAATCTTGGTGGTCTGCAGCAACAAAAGATATTTAAAGGGGATCCATGGTGAAGAAAGAGTAAAGAACCGCTTGTCTAGAGGCAATGTTTTTAACCAGCTGAAATGAATTAAACCTGCTTTTCCAAGATTCATAAAAGTACAAGATATTTATCAAGTCAAAGTCACCAGCCATAGGTCCTGAGTGCATGGGTGGTATCAGATGCCATATAAAAGAATAAACTTGTCAGAAACTACCTCTTGACTTGAGGATCAAACTGGCTTATGTGCTATATTGTTTCATTGCTTGTACAGTGGTTATATATGTTCCCTTATATTTTCATTCCCTTGTTATCCCATGGCTCATGCTTGTGTCCCTCTCCTCATATCTGCCAGTAAAACAAAAGTAAACCTTGAAGTTTAATTGGAGCTTTGTGCCAGGGGCTTTTAGACCTGTGCAGCTGAGCAGTCATAAACAGCATCTGATGCACAACAGAAGAGGGACTTGAACTATTGCACCAATGCTAAAATTTGTGCTAGTATTGTCTTCCTGCAAGTCATATTAATTCTAATTTGCCTGTCTAATGTAACCATAGTAATACAGTAGCTGGGCATGTGCATAGTCAGCTCAATGAGATCTAGGTATGCACCATTGTGGCAATATTCTGATATTCAAGCCTCCCAGGCAATGTTCTCTACATTCTGGTGCTTTTATTCAGTATTAGCAAAAAAGTTTCACCAGGGATGGGGACTTAAGTCACAAGACTTGCTATCAAGTCAGACTGAAGTTGCACCAATAACTCGACTCAGGTTCCCCCCCCCCCAATGACTTGGACTCAACTTGCGACTCAGAACCCACAGACCCCTCCCCTTTTTTCTGGGGAAAAAAGCTTGTTTTTAACAGGGACTCGAACTTGGAGCTTGGGACTCAGGATTTGGTACCCAAGACCTGGTACTTAGTCTTGGGACTCAGACCCATCAGTCTGGCCCAGCAAAGTTTTGTGAGGATTTGTTTCAAGTGCTGGAGATGATTCTCCCATGTCGGCCTGAAAGTAATGATATCATCAATGTAAGCTGAGGTGAAGGCTTTCACAGGTTCTAGAACATGATCCATCAGCTGCAAGGGGTGTGCACCTGCACCTCCTCACACTCAGTTACCTTGAAAATCCTAATAAAGTCACTATAAGCCTGATGTGACCTGACAGTACATAACACAAATTCAGTACATGACACAAATTTGTCTCCTGAGGGATGAAGAGCAGGTGAAGTAGTGTGGGAAATGCAGCACAGAATAGGTAGAGAAGTAGTACAGGATTACCTGGCTATCTTGGATGAATTCAAGTCTCCTGGGCCAGATGAATTACATTCAAGGATATTAAAAGAACTGGCAGAAGTAATATCAGAACCATTGGCAATAATCTTTGAGAATTCTTGGAGAGCAGGGGAAGTCCCCACAGATTGGAGGAGGGCAAATGTTGTCCCTATCTTCAAAAAGGGGAAAAAAGAAGACACAAATAATTATCGCCCCGTCAGTCTGACATCAATTCCTGGAAAGATTCTAGAGAAGATCATTAAGCACACAGTTTGTAATTACTTAGAAAGCAATGCTGTCATTACTAGAAGTCAACACGGGTTTCTCAAAAACAAGTCATGCCAGACTAATTTGATCTCTTTTTTTGATAGAGTTACAGGCCTGGTGGATGAAGGGAATGCTGTGGATGTAGCATATCTTGATTTCATTAAGGCCTTCGACAAGGTTCCTCACGATATTCTTGCAAAGAAGCTAGTAGAATGTGGGATAGATAGCGCTACTGTTAGATGAATATGTAATTGGTTGACTGACTGAACCCAAAGGGTGATCACAAATGGCTCCCCTTCGTCCTGGAAAGAGGTGACTAGTGGGGTGCTCCAGGGTTCTGTTCTGGGTCCCGTGTTATTCAACATCTTTATCAATGACTTGGATGAAGGAATAGAGAGTATGTTGATTAAATTTGCAGATGATACCAAATTGGCAGGGGTTGCTAATTCCCCAGAGGACCTGATTAAAATTCAAAATGACCTTGACAGATTAGAGTCCTAACCTAAGAGTTAGATGCAGTAGACAAGGACATCTTACAGAACCCATCCAAACTTATAGAGGAGTCAGGCAAGGCTGTTTACTAGCCCCAGCTTTATTTATTTTTTATATAAATAACTTACCTAGCTGGCTCAACAACCCTGAACTCCACCCTCCCAGATTTGCTAATAGACCTATATCAACACTTCTGTATGCCAATGACACAGTGATCCTCTCTAGAACTCCTGTCGGCCTAAGGAGGGCTTTGCAGAAACTCTCCTTATACTGTGAAACTGAGTTTCTAACAATAAACTATCTGAAAACCAAGATAGTTGCCTTTGGGTGCAAACCAAAGACAAGGGTTTGGTCAATTAAGGGTCACCGTAGTTGAGCAAGTGAATAACTTGAAATACTTAAGGGTACTTCTACACGCCACAAGCTCAAGGGTTCAACATAGTAAGTATGCAGCTGATCAAGGAAAAAGGACCGCAATTAGTATAGCAAAGTTTCACCTCTCTCAGGGCGGATTCTTTGTTCCTGCAGCTCTTAAACTCTATAAGGCTAAGACGCTTGCACAACTGCTATATGGTTCGTTTTTGGGGCTACCTAGTTCACATTTTGCACCCCAAGAAAGGGTACAATCTAAATTCTTAAGAACCATCCTTCAGGTCCCCAGATATGTCTCAAATGCAAGGATACGATTGGAGACAGGTCTCCTAAGAGTCGAAGCCTGGGTTTACATCCTGTCTATATATACATGCTAAAGGGACATAACAACCCCAATTTCCAATCCAACTGGGTAAAGGCCATCCAGAGGCACTTGATGAAAATCGGTCTATCTCCACAAGTGCTGCTGTCGTACCAAATAAATGTGGCAAGGAAATTAGTCAAACAAAGAATTGAGGATATAGAATACCAAGCTGGCTTTGCTAGTGTACAGAATCTGCTGTTAAGAGCCTACATTAAGAACCCCATGGAACCGGCAGACTATCTATCACTCTTAGAAGTGAGAGGATTTAGAAGAGCTTTCATGCTAGCAAGTTGCTCTGCCCTTCCATCTGCCGTCCTCGAAGGGAAATATAGTGCCTCATGCAGAAAGGCTTTGCTCCTGTTCTCTAGGGGTGGTAGAAACTATGCAACACATGTTTTTTTACCTGTCCCCGCTATGAGATTGCACATAATCAGATTATTTTTCCACTGATTAAAAAAATCCCAGGTCGTACAGAAGAAAGTAGACTCCAGTTTCTTCTCTCAGATAAAGACCCTAAGATCACCTATCATGTTGCAAGTTTCTGCATGGTGATACTTAGATTGCAGAAATCAAAGGGTAGATAAATATTAGATGTGTAGATTTTAAATGGTTTTAAATTGTGGATTTTAAATGGATTTAAACTAAGTTTTTAAATGCATTTTAAACTACTGTAAGTGGTAATTTTGCTATGCTTTATGCTGAAAAGGTTGAAATTGTAATTGTTTTTGTTTAATTGGTCTAAGGACTGTAATAAAAATATGTATGTATGAGTCCTGGGCCAAAACTAACAAAATGAATTTTAACAGGGAGAAATGTAAGGTCCTACACCTAGGCAGAAAAAATGAACTGTGCAGATATAGGATGGAAGAAACCTAGCTAGACAACAGTATCTGTGAAAGGGATCTAGGAGTCTTGGTAGACCACAAGTTGAACATGAGTCAGCAGTATGATGCAGCTGCCAAGAAAGCCAATGCAATTCTTGGTTGCATCAATAGGAGTATAGTGTCTAGATCAAGGGAAGTGATAGTACCACTCTATTCTGCTTTGGTCAGACCTCACCTGGAGTATTGTGTCCAGTTTTGGGCACCTCAGTTAAAAAAGGATATTGACAACCTGGAACGTGTCCAGAGGAGGGCGACTAAAATGGTTAAAGGTCTGGAAGCAATGTCCTACGAGGAGCGGCTTAGGGAGTTGGGAATGTTTAGCCTTACAAAAAGAAGGTTAAGAGGGGACATGATAGCTATGTTTAAATATTTGAAAGGATGTCATGTTGAAGAGGGGACAGGTTTGTTTTCCAGGGCTCCAGAGACTAGGACACGGAACAAACTACAGGAAAAGAGATTCCATCTGAACATTAGGAAGAACTTCCTGATGGTCAGAGCTGTCCAGCAGTGGAATAGGCTGCCTCGAAGGGTGGTGGAGTCTCCTTCTTTGGAGGTTTTTAAGCAGAGGCTGGATGGCCATCTGTTGGGAGTATTTTGATGGATGTTTCCGCATTCTCAGTGGTCTCTTCCAACTCTATGACTCTATACCATATATTCTGAAAAAAATCAATGACTCCTAGCTATTGCCACAAACTCATTATTCTAAACTTCAAGGACTTTGCCCACTTAGTGCTCCAAGATTCAAATCAAATATTCAGCCACTAAAGTTGCACACTATATCATGTCGCTCCATCATCCCAAATATTACCTGCATATTGTTTGGATGAAAGTGCTCCTACTTCAATAGCAATGAACATGTAAAATTAAAATATGTAGCAGAGATGGCTATTAAGCTACCCCTCATTTAGAAATTTATGCATTTCCTCACCAAATTATGACCTCAGATCAAGGGAAAATTCATTTGCTCCAGATTATTTATATGTTTTAAAATCTAGCCAAGAAGAGGATTTACCTTAGTTCTATTAGTTCAGCCCATAATTCTTGAATTCAGCTAATGTTGAGTATTGAGAAATTATTCAGTTTTTCATAGATACTTTGGGTCAAAAACATTTTCCCATTTTTGTAGGAATTTGGTACATTTTCCCTGTATGCTTATTTGTTTTCATTGCCTGGTCTTACTCTGTCTCAGCTGATTTATATACCTTTGTTGGCAATATCACACATCAAACCAGAAGTGACTGTACTGCATTGTGAAACTGTCCCCATTCATTGTATGGATAGGATGCCCATCAGGCAAATCTGAGTTGTAGAGCTCCATCAATTGACCTTAGTGACTTCTGATTGGCTATAATGTGATAAATGAAGATTCATGGTTCACTAAGAATACCCATATGACTAATTAAGGGAAATGAAGGACACAGAGATCAGTGAGGAAGTGGCTGGAAATAAACAACATTAAAATGAATGAATAGTTACCGAATTCACTTATGTCAAGACTCCCAGCACTTGGACATCTCAACTTATAGGAAAAGTATATGAAGAAAGTTTGGAATATTTTTTCCCACTACAAATTCCGGAATACTCTGAATTCCATGCTGGCTTGGGCAGTACAGTACAAAACATATATTTTCCAAACATTCCTGAGAAGAATATATTTTCCTATTGCACTCCACAGCCACCTCCAAGTTTTATTGGGTAGTTTGTCACTGAGATGTTGTTGCTACATGCTGTCAGGTTACCTCCAACTTATGATGACCCTATAAATGAGAGATCTCTAAAATATCCTGTCCTCAATAAACCTGCTCAACTCTTTTAAACTCAACCCTGTGGGTTCTTTCAGGGAGTCAGTCCATCTTATATTGGGTCTTTCTCTTTTCTGCTGATTTCATTCTTTCCCAGGATTATTGTATTTTCCAGAGAATCTGGTCTTCTCATGATGTGCCCAAAGAAGAACAGCCTCAGTTTAATTATTTTTGACTCTAGAGATAATTCAAGCTTGATTTAATTTAGGACCCACTTGTTCCTCTTTCAGGAAGTCCAGGGTATTTGCAAAGCTCTACTCCAGCACTATATTTCAAACGAATCAATATGTTTTCCGGTCAACTTTCTTTATGTCCAGCTTTCACACCCATGCATAGTGCTTGGGGATACAACAGTGTGGATCATCTTAGTCATGGTCTCCAGTGATACATCCTTACACTTGAATTTTTTTTTCTAATTCTTCATTGCTGCCTTTCTGTGTTTCAGTCTTCTGATTTCTTGGCTACAGTCTCCATTTGCATTGATGATTGAACCAACATTTACAAAGTCTTTAACAATTCCAACTTTTTCATTGTCAACATTAAAGTAGTGTAGTTATTCTGTAGTCATGATTTTGTACTTCTAAATGTTCAAATGCAGTCCTGCTTTTTCATCTTCATCTTTCAATTTCCCAATAAATTATTTCAATCATTGCTGTTTTCTGCCAGAATGATGGTGTCATCTGCATATCTTAAATTAGTGGTGTTTTTTTCCACCAATTTCCTCTCCTCCTTTGTCTAAATGTAGTCCAACTTTTCATATGCTATATTCTGTGAATAAATTGAACAGATAGGGAGATAAAATGCACTCTGTTTGACACCTTTGCCTGTAGAAAATTATTCTGTCTGTCCATATTCTGTCATAACAGGAACTTCTTATCCACAATACAGATTATGCATCAGGACAATCAAGTGCTGGGACACATCCATTTATTTCATAACAACCCATAGTTGTTGAGAGCTGAAATAATATTTTCTTATTGTTCAACTACAGAAGAATGCTGGCTGGCAAAACCTAGAGCTATCCATGGTCCTATTTCTCCTGCCCTTAATATTAGTGTCCTTCTGCCTTTACGTAGCCTGTCTTGCCTGAGCTACTATCTTGAACAAAACCTACCCATGTGACACAACCTAGTCTGCATATATATGATTATTCTATTTACTTAGATCTATCCCTGATCCTCTCTGGTTCTGTCCATTGCCACTGGCTTCCACTTTGACTATGAAGAAACTGCAGAATGGGACAGTATATGTTTTTGTGTGCAATGAAGGAATATTTATTTCTTTTTCACTGAAAATCATTACATAGTTTAGCTTAGGGTTTGGGAGTTAAGAGTTTGATTCCCCACTCTGCCTCCTTGACAGGGGCTAAACTCAATGATCCATAGGGTCCCTTTCAGCTCTGCATTTCTAAAATGATGATGATAATGATGATGGCAATGATGATTACAGAGTTGGCTGTATAGTTCAGTGGTTTAAGTATCTGACTGTGGAGCCAGAGGTTGGGAGTTTGATTCCCCCCACCCCACCCCGTGTCTCCTGTGAATAGAACCAGCCTGTGTGGTCTTGGGCAAGCTGCACAGACCTAGGATGCCCCCAGAAGAAGAGAATGGTAAACCACTTCTAAGAATTCTCTGCCTGCATAAACCTGAAAAGGGTCACCAGGTAGAGAATTCTGAAGAAACTGAAGAAGCTGAAGAAACAAGGAGAGTTACAAGGCATTCAACTGTCTTCTTTTCTGAAGATATTGTCTAACAAAGGCAAAAAACAAAAACAAAAAAACCCCACTTGTATACCTTTGATTTACAATAGTTTCTTTTAAATAAAGTTTGAAGCCAGCTTACAAAGCTAGCTATTATGAGGCCTCAGGCTGGTGGGGTTGATTGCCAGCATGGAGTTATTTAAATTAAATGGACTTATTTGTGCTGCTTTACCTAGTCTCGGGCTATTAGTGGTCTCCTAAAGTCCTGGTCACCTACAGTCTCCTTGTTCTATTCAGAAGACAAAACAAGAGATGTAAGACAATAGAAATATCAAATAGCTGGGACCACAATTTCAAACAATATTATGGTATCGTATTATGAATGTCTACAGAAAACAATCCAATTATTGCTCCTTTTAGAACACTGCTTTCTCTCTCTCATCCCAATGAGCTTTTTTGGTAGACTTCTAGTACCAAAATAGTTTAGAAACACCTTTGACCAGAGATCCTCACTATTCTTTTTTTTTTTTTTTTTGGCAAGCTAAAATGGCATTCAAGGAACCATCACACTTTTTTCTACTATGCTGGTTGTCAAATTGTGCCCTCAGATGTTTGATGCAAATATCAAAACTAAAGAACATTCAGTGCAATCTGTATATGTGAGTGGAGCTTGAAGACAAGTATAGTTTGTACCAGCCCTTCCACATGTCTGTAACTTCCACTTTTTTAATTTCTTTTTTTTTCCCCTGTGGTGGGGGTTGACCCACAGAAAGCAGTAGTAGCTTTTTTATTCCTTTTTTTTTTTTTTTTTGCTTGACAGGTTGTGTAGAAGTTGCTACAGAAGTGAGGAACGTGTGTATAATTATTGTTTTTTCTGAAAAAAATTATAGTTTACAGAGCTGGGAAGTCTTTGCTGTACTTCTACAGAGACTAACAAGATCCAAAGATCTATAACAAGAACTGAAAATGAAAACAGAAAAAGTAATTGCCTTTTGTGCGGTTTTGATGCATTTATTTATAAGTGGGCAGCCATCAACTATTTTTTAGTTCTTCTTATAACCTGAAGAACAGGAAAAATGAAGGATTTTTTGCATTATCCACTAAATCCATATGCTATTGTTAAACCATGAATCTCTAGTAAACATGTATGCTACTTCTAAGCCATAAATACCATCATTTATTTATTTATTTTATATGCCAACGCTTCTCCTCCTAGGATCCCAAAGTGGCTCACAAAATTAAAATCATGCAGTTAAACAATTAAAATCATACAATAAGAAGTCTAAAATGGCATATAAAACTATATATTAAAAAAAATTAAACATTGGTCAGGACTAGAAACATTTTTGAAAACATTTTAAAATATCTAAATTTTATAAAATAGAGTTCCTAGACACTTATCGTTTAAAAGCCTGCTTTAAAAGGAAGGTGTAATGACAGAAGGACAAGAGGGAAGGGGCCAGTCTGGCTTCTTGAGACAGTGTATTCCAAAGTCTCAAAGTAACCACTGAGAAGGCCCTCTCAGTAATTAATTAATTAATACATATATACATAATTAAATGAACACATTATTTATATATATTTAAAAATTTAATTTATATCTTGCCTGCCTTCCAATTGGGACCAAGCTCAGCTCACAACATGACCGAAAAACAGATGAAACTAAATACACATAATAATTAAACTAATTTTACGTTATAAGATCAATCACATTAAAAGGACATTAGAAAAAAATGGACAGGACCTTCCCATTAAAAGCCCTTTCCTCAGCTGCCAGTAGCATCGCTGAATAAAAAGCGATTTGCCTGCAGGCTTCCAAGCCCTCTTTGGACAAGGAGTTCCACAAGCTGGTGGCAATCACTTAAAAAATCCTGTGCTGAAAATCATGTCCTAGCACATCTGTTAGGATTGTGGGCTGAGGGAAAGCCATCCCTTGACGATCATAAAACCGAGCCAAGCCAAGTTTCCTTTTTCAGGCAGGACACTTCACCATTTGAAGTGCATCTCAAGACCCATCTTCTTTCCAGACGCGTCCTCCATTTCAGTGGCTGTCCAGTCCAGGGCTAATTTAAACATTAAAAAGTCATAAAGAGGGAGATGAGGGACTTTTATGTTGCCTACCTATGGGGAGAATTTGGGCTCAGAAAACTGTTGGAACCATACACTCAGACTGAGAAGTAACCGGGGCTGCCAACTGATTAAAGAATTTGGGGTGAGAGGGAGGTGTTTTTACCTTTTTACTTATTAAACATCACAACCTGCTTCTTCTCTAAATGCAAAGCTCATGGTGGTTAAACTGTATGCATGATTACAATATTAGAACTCATCTAACAGCATATTGCAAATAAGAACAGAAATGAAAAGCTATTTCAAAAGAAATAACAGCACTCATCATTAATTAATCAATTTAAAGGCTGTATATAATTCAGCTGATTAATTAATACTGTAATGATATCACAGCCAGCCAGATCAAAAATACTTTGGGGAACAAATGTGCACATAAAGGCAAACACCCAGTGTTGTTGTTGTTGTTTTCCTTCATTGCTTCCTGTTTGCTGTGTGGCTGAGGGCATGGGCTGAAGAAGCTGAAGGGCATGAGAGTTGTCTGGCAGGACAGGTTTGTTCTCTTGTGCAATCATCTATCCATGCCATGGAGGACCAGTAGGATTTTGGCTCCAGTGCAAAAACAGCCCCAGTCAGACATTTGCTAATTCATTTTTAATTAGAATTAGAGCCTTAGACAGCTATTTCTCAGTTTACTTAGAAAACGTTTGAGTAGATGTGAGAATTGGAGTGCACTAGCTTCATTCCCCCTTGTTGTTGCTGTCCTCAGGTGAAGAGGAAAACTTCATCTGTAGGGAAAGGGTTTCCACACAATCGAGAAAGCTGGAAAATGTGAGTTCTGTGTTACATAGAAAGCTTGCATAGAAAGTGTGCTGTCTTCTTCAGACCATCACTCTCCACACAAGGAGAATGATGAAGGACGGAGCACTGTTAGTCCAGCTCCTCCATTATCACTTTCTGTTAGCGTCTTCTCCTCCACATAAGGAGAGTGATCATGAAGTGAGCAAACACACTTCCAAAATGGATCACACAACACTTGAAGTGGGGGATAAGACCCTAATTACACAAAGAACATGCACCTTACTGGGGGAGCATTTCCAAATTTCCAGTTGTCTTATCTGATACTCCTACAATGAAACCGAGTCTTTTTTTTCTATAGGGAAATGTATCCATAAGAACTTATGTATTGCTAGAACGTCAGTACCTTTAAAGATCTGAAGGATAAGTAAGATAGATAACAACTAAATAACCTTCACTCAGAGAAGAAAGGAAGATTAATAATTTCTCTACCGTGCCCTAGAAACACACCAGAACCAAATAGCTTCAATTTGTTGTCCTGTTCCTTCAAATTAGCTGTTATGCTGTAACCTTCCAAATGAACTGATTAAAACCTGAAAATTCAGGCATTTTATTTCTGGGTGGAAAAAAAATAGAAGGAGAGGATTGCACTAACTTTACCTCTCTTCATTGCATGAAATGATTTGCACTGATATAGCCTGCCAATTTCAGTGATTCTAATTTGAAAATGGAGATCTTAAAATCTTCCTCAGAACCTGATTCAAGCATTCTATTATGTGTTTAATAAATGTGTGAGGAGAAGGAGCACAGCAGCCCTCTCTCTCAATATCATACCTTCCACCATACCTCCATACATAGGGCCTCTCCTATGTATGGAGACTGTCCATTTAACCCAGAATCCCAGAAAATTAGCATGTGGAGAGCTTGTACACAGCGAGGAGGCTCCTTCTTTTCAGAAAGTCACTGTGTAGAAGAGATGGGCGGTGGAAAAATGTGAGGAGAGTTGAAAGGCTACTGTGCTCTCCCTCCTCACATAACAGATCTACAATTCCTGAACAGGATTTTGGCTTTCTTAAATAGCAGCTGTCAACATTTCATTATAAGCATAGGCCCAGAAAGATGGGAAATGATGTTAATGAGATGACTGTGGTATGAACACACCAGAAGTTTTGTGATATGCATTAATTACTTACAAACTTTTGTTGAACTCAGCCAAATTATTGTGTCCTCATTTGGCCTACAGGGGGAAGTGAACACAAGAAAGGACATGATAAATTGTGATCCATTGCCCATACTTCTTGTTTTCTTAAATCTCTGTGTGAAGCACGAGTAACATTATGAAGCTCTAAGGAGGCAATATGGTAATAGGGCTATTTTCACTACAAGTAGAGATCCTTCTGAGCCCTCTTCCTTGATGGCATGTAATTTATCAAGATGTAAATAACAGAAGAACAATTAATACAGGAGAGTCAGTATGGTAAGTCCAACAAGCTAAGGTTTTTGCAAGGCTCTGATCAGTGTTGTAAGCACACATATGCTCTTCCACTCTCCTCACAACCCAAAGTATAGCCTTTCTGCATTATGCTGCATCACAATTGCCATTCAAAGGGAACACATTGCTTTTAACTTCTTTCTTGGTTTCACAACCCTGATGACTTTACCTTTTTAGTTATAGCATGCCTTTATACCAAGCATTCCTTTTCATGAGCCACACACAAGGGACAAACTACTTGTTAATCATAAATGTGTGAATCCATAGTCTGAAAAACCATTTTAATATGACTTTAACATGTTTATTTAAGCCCAGTGGGAGAAGTAATAATAGAAAAGTTGTTATAAGCCTTTTGCTTGCCCTTCTTTCCCATGGTCTTCTTAAGAGGTTTCTGTCTTGGCTGAGAATGTTACACAGATACGAAACCTTTGCACATTCAACTGCTTTAGATTAGTTACCATAATCCCTTATGATGAGTGGGCCTGATCACCCAAGTAAGGCCCTCTGATTCGAATCCAGTACTCCCAAACTATTCTCTGAATGCCATCTGGTGATTCATCAGATCGTACTCATTGGGAAAAAATGCCCCCCCCCCCCCAAACAATCTCTGCTTTCCTGAGAGGTATAAATAGAACAGTTTCCATCTTGTATAATAGTGAAGAACACTGTCACTATCTTTACTGGGGCAGGAGGTCCCATTCTATGTGATCACAACTTCCATGTCAGCAAGGTCTCTGGAAACACAAGTTAAGCTATCTCTGTTTTCTTTCACTCACCTTATTGAAATTAAAGCAAGCAAGTCCTATATTTTTCAAGAATTTGAATTTGAGAGATTTAGAAGTCCATATTTTGTCCTTATCATGCACTGGTGTACAGAGTTGCACTAGTGAACACTGTATCCTTCAACCACCATTCAGAAATGGGTGGCACCTATGGCAGTTCTACACTGATTTCCAAGTCTGTTATTACCTCTTGACTTTGTGACCTCCTTTCGACCCTGTTGAATATCCTTTCTAGTGGTTTATAATCATTCACTGCAAACCACCTTGAGGTGCCTGTGTGAGGAAATGTGCCTCTCACTCCATAATGAATCAACATTGTGACCCTTCTACAGCATTCCAGATTCATTTATCAACGTATTTATTATTCATTATCTATGTCACAAACAATCATTCGCACTAAAGTGAAAGACTGGCCTTCTCCATTTCCTCTCTTGGAGAGCTCTTTTGTCTTTAATAGTTTCATGGTAAGCAGCAATCCAGTGTTTCTTCCTCCTGTTCTAAGAGAAAAGGATATTGAGATGGAGCAGCCACCTCTGTCATCAGAAAAAAGAAAGAAGTATTTCTATTTCCAATTTTGGGCAGTGCCACAGCCACATATTCTTATACAGTTATATATTACTTTTTTTTAATGCCCTATGCCTCTGACCATGAAGTGTCTTACAACTCACATATAAATGCATGAAATGCTTTTTAAAATGCACAATACACAGCAAAACAAACAAAACCAAATAACAGCAAAAATGATGACCAATGTCCCACTGCCAAAAAAAAAAAGGGCAACAGAACCAGAAACATCAAAGGCATATGCCTACAAACAATATAAGACAAATGTGCATATACCATAATTTTGGCTTTCTTCCTGAATGGGCTAAGAGAAAGAGAGAACTGTACCTCTCAAAATGGATGCAGAATGAATTTGTTGGGTTCCCTTTGAAAGGTTTTGCACCTCCAAAGACCAGCAAGAAGATGAATCCTGTCTCAGAAATCTCTACATTGCTGTGACTTGTGATGAATTTTGGCAAAGAAAAAATGCAGATATAATTGTTCGTACATTTATAAACTCTGTATGACTAAAACTGTGTTTATTTAAAAAATGTGTGCAAACATACTTTAATCAGTCTTGAAAACGTGAAATTAAGAATGTGTGCCAAAAATTCCACAACCCCAATCATACAGAATTGGGATGGGACAAGAATGCCAGTAGGATTTTGACAAAGGCAACTTCTTGAGACAGAATTCTATAATCCTGGCATTGCTAATGGAAAGGGGGTTCCCTCTTCTCCACCTCCATTTCCCAATGATCTCACTAAACAGATAGTTCATGCCAGTGGAGACTTTCACTGCAATTGTCATGGGAGGCTTGGGGAAGACAACAGTCAGGATGCTTTGCTAGACATATTCCAAAATTTGCAAAGCAAAGCAAGCTATAGCTGTGCAGAAATGGCTTTTCAAAATTCTCTGTGCTATTTGGTGACAGAAGAAATGGGAGAGGTCTTTTCACCACATTTCTAGAAAAGACAACAATGCCAGGAAAAAATGAAGGAACAAGAAGTTGAAGGGAAAAATTGAAGAAAAGAGGAAGGTCAAACATGAGATGGATTGACTGGCTCAGCGCTTATACCTTTGTGGGATTAAGCATGTTTCTCAGGTCTTCCCTTGTTCATCTGTCTGTCTGTCTGTCTGTCTGTCTATCTATCTCATTGATTTGTCACTTCAAGAAGGAATTTCCAAGCCCCCACGAGATTTCTCTTCTGTGGGAGAGAGGGAAATGATGAAAGTCTCCTTTCTTTCCTAATGTTTCTGCAATTTGAGCACAGTATCTCTCCACAACAACAGAGACACAAATGACTGCCTGGTGGTTGAACGAATACCCAAATAATCCCCCTAGTGCTTCTAATCCTCAAAAGTCCATGCAACAAAGCAGCAGGTGTCATAATTTTACTAATTTAAGTGATTTGCATTAATCTGTTATTTTGCATTAAGCAGTAACAGTGTAAGTTTGCTTACTTTCCACAAAACTATCATTCCTGTTTGCCTTCTTTTTAAGAATTTACATTCTTTCCCTGTAGCAAGTATGAGGGAGAGTCGTGTTGTTCCAGCTCCAGGAAAAATATGAAATTAAGAACTGCTCGATCACTTGTACTCCAATTTTCCTAAACCTGTATTACCTGATGAAAGAAGCTTCCAATTTTAGGCCCATTCTCGCAGCTTTTTAGAACTCCTTTGGGCTATGTTTCTGAGTTTATTGCAAGGTGCCCAATGGTGCATTTGTTTTTCTCTTCCTATTACACATCTCTTCAATACTCTGCAGGTTACCTGGCTGCCCACACTTTTTTTAAAAAGCCCTAAGAAAAGAGTCACCTGGACGTTAATGGAATTGGGGGAGGAGTGCTCTCTGTGAAGGAGATTATTGTACACATACACACAATGACAGAGAGAGAGAGAGAGATGCACATGTACTTCTCATCTACTGTATACTGTACTTACAGCAAGCACAAGGATCCTGGACCTCATCTGGAAAGGGACATCATTTGTTTACCCATCCACCTCACCTCTATTGAACAAGAATATTTGAAAATCTCAGGGGAAGAATTTTAACATAGTACTGAAGACAAAAGAATGGGAGCTGCGAGTTCTGCCACTCCTGTCATCCCTTTGTGAAAGCAATGTGTTTGAAAATGAAAGTCAGCATTGAGTGTGAGCTAATTCATAAAGGTTTTGGTTGCCAAAACAGCATCCATTTTTGTGGAATACAGTAAGATTTTAGGGGTTTTTATCCTTAGGGTTGCTGCTGAAAATGAGTTCTGGCCTGCAATAAAAACCTGGCAACATATAAGTCAGCTGCCTGGTTGATCTAGCCCCAAATGTGGACAGATTTTGGACTACACTTCCCAGAATCCTCAGCCAATATGGCCAGTGGTAGTGATGGCTGCAGGTTCTGGAGTTACAGTCAAAATTTTCTCAAGTTCCATCCCTCTATTCCAATGACAGTAAGAGCACCACACTAGAAAAAAATAATGATGATGGTCAACTTTCTTTGTTTTATCCCAGCATCTGGTACTGTGAGGTATTTTGCTTCTAACATGGAGCTTTTATTTAGCTAGCATTCCTGAACACTGGAAGGCTTATCTTTTATGAATGCGTCTTAATTCTTTTACAAAAGCATTTAAACTACTGGGCATCATCACCTTACGTCTCTACAGTAATCAATTTTGTGCATGTTCTCTCCACCAGTGGTCTTCCGCCATCTAATATATTGGTTCAAATTGCCCATTAACTTAAATAAACTAATTAAATCTTTTGCTGTGGATTCCATGCATCTTTCTCATTATATTCCACTTTCAGTTAAAAGGCAGCAAAACATTGTTTAAAAATTCCTTTTGTGAGCAGTAATTAAGACAAACATCACCTCAGGTCCTATAAAAATGCTGTGGTATTTTATGGTGTAGCTGTTAAGCAGGCATGCTGTTGACTCTAAATCATTTATAGTTGCAAGTCTATTGCCTTTTTTACTCTTTTAATACTAAAGATTAAAAGCCTGAATGTCGCCATTCCCTCTGGGGCTCAGCATAAGGGTGTCCAATTTTACCATTTAGGAAGATAAAGCTACATCTAGTACTGTACTGCTGAAGTGAGCTAGGAGGGCAGGACTCACATGCATACAAGTACATACACGCATACACAATCACTGGGGTTGGGGAAGGTGCTCTTTTAGAGTCACTGAGTGAAGGGGAGAATAAACTCTCACACATGTAGGGATCAGTGTTAAGTATTCTTACTAGAGGGCAACAGAATTCTTATTCTTTTCTCTTTTTTTCTTATGAAGGGCTACAGAATTCTCTTCTGTGAAAAAAAAAATGGTCATGAACAGGCTGAAGGAGAACTCGCCTCCCTCCCTTCTGGAATCTCCTCCTGCCAACATTTGGCTCTCCGTTTATATCCATTAAACAGTGAAGGGCAAATAGTTTACTGCACCTGATTCCAAAGAAAAGCAAGTTAGGCTTTGAAGGGCACTAATTTTATTCCTCCATTAAAAATGAATGGGCAGTAGCATGTGTTTAAAACAGTAGAAGGGAAAAATACATGAAGGCTGCTTGATTATATCTCACCTCAGGCCAGTCCCTCCTCCTCCTCAGTCTCTGAGTCATATCATTATCCCTTTACCCAGTAGAGGCTGAAATGTGATTCCCTATAACTAGACTGTATATGTGTCTAAGAATCTGTATGTGTAGGAATATCACAGAATTTGACATTTGCAGAAAACAATTGCCCTTTAGTGGGCAATCTCTGTACAAAACAGAATAAATATAGCATGATTGTGAATATGGAAGGGAAGGAGATGATAAGATTATATGCTGAGAGAACCTAGAATAAACATCCATTGACTTTGAAAATTGAGGAGTTTTAACCTTTTTTTGATGTCCTTACTCACCACCAGCAGCAAATATCAGGATTGTTGCTTTTCTGCTCAGATTAGCAGCACAGAAGCAGCAGTCTTGACTGTCCCAGAGTTGTTGTTGTTAAAAATATTTTAACCCCTTTCTCCTTAAAAAGGACCAAAGGTCACTTGCAACAATTAAAAGGCAGTATTCAAGTTAGTAAGAATGATTATACAATACTGAAGGGATCAATGAATACAATACCCCCCCCCAAAAAAAAAAACACTACACCAAAACACTTTTAAATGCAATTTGATACAACAATCCATTTAAACAATCTCACTCAGCAAACAGTCACTGAGAGAAAACTGGCCTGAAGAGAAATGCTTGCAGAGGGAGAACAAAGATGGGGCTAATCTAGTCTCCTGTGGGAGGGAGTTCCAGAGTCTGGGAGCAGCAACAGAGAAGGCCCTCTCCTGTGTCCCCACCAAATGCACCTGTGAAGGTAGCAGAACTGAGAAGAAGGCCTCTCCTGATGATCTTAACACTCAAGCAGAAGCTCATAAAGGGAGATGCAGTCCTTGACATAGCTTGGGCCCAAGCTGTTTAGGGCTTTATAGGTTAGAACCATCACTTTGAATTCTGAGGGGAGGGAGAAGATAAATCCATGTTCCTACAGGGCTCCTGGCCAGCATCATGACTTCTTGCCACCAGTGGTTTAGTTGTAAATTGGAAGTGCAGATGATCATGATGACAGTCCTCATAGCTAACCTACACACCCACCCCCGTCATTAAGGTCCAGAAGTGCAGACAGCTATATTGGTTCATGTCAACAAATTAGTAAGCTTTTCTAAAGCTAATAGCTCTTAATTGCCCATTCAAGCACAAGTCACCCCCAAATATTTTGCATTACACCAGGGATAGCTTGTTGCAACAATACACTATTCCTGAGAAAATCAAATTGTCTCCTACATATTATGAGGATTACAGCTAAATTTGGAGGGGGTATATCCAGTCATGTGAAAAAGAAAATACAATTCTATGGTTTTGCATATCAGGACGTAATAAAAATCATATGGTCCTTAGCAGGTCTGAAAATTAGGTAAATACCACCTCAGATGAACAACAACACATGACATATTACACTGTGCCATGATTTATTTTACCAAAAACTAAAGCCAAAATGGAGAAGCCATGCATGAAAAACTAAGTACAACTTATGATTCAATAGCTTGTAGCAACAAGCTATTGAATCATAAGTTGATTTAGCAACAATAACTTGAAGTAATCATTTTCTGTATGACTTTATCAGTCTCTCACATTGTTGTAGGGGAATTTTGGCCCACTCTTCTTTACAATCATTGAGGTTTATGGGGATTTGTTCATGCACAGCTGTCTGAGGTTTCCACCACAAAATTTCAATCAATTAGGTTGAGGTCTGGACTTTGACTGGGCCATTGCAACGCCTTAATTCTTTCCTTTTTTTAACCATGCTGTTGTACATTTGTTGGTGTGCTTGGGATCATTGTCCTGTTGCATGACCCAATTTCGGCTAAGCTTTAGCTGTAGAATGGATGGCCTCACATTTGACTCTAGAATACTTTGGTATACAGAAGAGTCCATGGTTGACTCAATGACTGCAAGGTGCCCTGGTCCAGGGGCTGCAAAAAAAAAGCCCAAATTGTCATCTCTCCACCACCACTATGAGGACTGTCATCATGAGGTGTTTGTGCTGATATTCTATGTTTGGTTTTCACCTAATGTGGCACTGTGCCTTATGGCCAAATATCTCCACTTTGATCTCATCTGTCCAAAGGACATTGTTCCGGAAGTCTTGTGCTTTGTCTAGATGCAGCTTTGTAAACCTAAGCCATGTTGCCATGTTCTTTTTAGAGAGAAGAGGCTTTCTCCTGGCAACCCTTCCAAACCAACCATACTTGTCCAGTCTTTTTCTAATTGTACTGTCATGAATTTTAACATTTCACATGCCAACTTATGCCTGTAGAGTCTAAGAAGTAACTCTTGGGTTTTTTGGGGGTTTTGTTGTTGTTGTTGTTGTTTTAAATCTCTCTGAGCATTGTACAGTCCTACCTTGGGGTGAATTTGCTTGGACGTCCACTACTGGGAAGATTGGCAACTGTCTTGAGTATTTTCCACTTGTGAAGAATCTTCTTCACTGCAGAATGATGGACTTTCAATTGTTTGGAAATGGTCTTCTAACCCCTCCCAGATTGATGGGCAGCAACAATTGCTTCTCTACGATCAGTGCTGATGTTTTTCCTCCTTGGCATTGTGTTAACACACACCTGAATGCTCTGGACTAGCAAACTGCAAAAACTTTGGCTTTTATAGAGGTGGTCACACTTACTGATGATCAATTACTCAAGGGCATTTGGTTAGCAGCACCTGGCTGCTACTTAGCCTCTAAATTCCTACACATAGCTTCTCCATTTTGGCTTTATTTCTGTAAAATAAATAATGGCACGGTGTAATATGTCATGTCTTGTTGTTCATCTGAGGCTATATTTATCTAGTTTTCAGACCTGCTATGGACCAGATTATTTTTTTTATGTCCTGATACATAAAATCATAGCATTCAAAGATGGTGTACTTTCTTTTTCACATTGTATATGTTTATATATATGTACTATACATATGTATACATATACAATATATATATGACATCACAGGGCAGCTTGGGGCTCATGGCAGTGGCTTTTCAGAGTTCTGTCTACACTGCCCCTAGCAGGAAAGTGGATCTGGGTTTTTTCCTGTCGTGCCTGGCAGGATCAACAATGAGAATCAGCCACTTGTTCACAAGCACTTTACAGTGTGTATGCTACAGTCATTGTGGTTGCTGGAGCTTGGCTAGCTGCTCAGAACTTTGCTACCATAATTGGGATTAGGAGATACTTCAATCATCCCTGGGGTTGTGAGTTCCAAAGGACAGGGTAATGAAGAAGTTGTGGAATGTGGCCATTTTTCCATTTGGTGGTGATGAATGATGTCAGACCCCCTCAGGTGCTGAACAGTGGCTGGTGGTGAAGGCTGGTCCCTGCCCTGCTCACCATTAGGGTGACTGCTGGTTTATCTCTGCAAGCAGTAAAGCAATCTCAATTTGTCCTTTTCTTTCATAAGGAAGATTGCCTCTTGTGGAGATCACTACTCCCTCTCATCTGGAGAACTGGACTGCAATGTGCTGGATGATTTCCTGATCTATCAGTTATTCGAGTTTTATTTTATTGGTTTTTAAAATTTAGCCTTTCTCCTGTCACACTTTATTTCATGTTTGAAACATAATTCTGTTTATATTTTTAAACTTATATCTATTTTGTTACGTTTTTGGTATGTTTGATTTTTTTTTTTCATTTTTATGCTTGCTGAGTATTAGTCAGAGCTTTGTTTAGTCAGTTATGTCTGCAGTTTCATTTGTCCCCCACTTTGTGGGTTTCTTTCCAAAGCTGCCCTCACTCCTTATTAGTTATGTGATTTAGATAGGTTAAGTCTTACTTGACATTCTCTAATTTATTGTTTTTGTTTTATGAGAGGTTAACTTTTAATTTGCTTAGAGATCGTTTTAGGGTTAGGGTGGAAGTGTCTATCGATTTGAGTGTGTGAAGTATGGTTTATGCCTTACACTTGCTTAAGGTTGTTGTTGTTTTTTCCCTCTCCTGGAAGTGCAGACCATGAATTCTGCCTGTCTGGGAGGGTGTAAAATATTGGTCCAACTAAAAAATTGAGGCTATTTCTGTGATAAGGAGTAGGGGGGGATACAATAGTGGGAGGATAACAGGTCATTAGAAGAGCTCGCACTAGACGTGTTGTATGCGCCACTACCTGGACAGGAAATTCCTGACGGCATTGGTTCAAAAATCAATTACTCCAATGCTTTCTATGTGGGGTTATCCTTGAAAACAATAGGAAACTCCAGTAGATCCAGAATGCAGTGGCCAGGCTGATCATTCAGGACAAATAGATTTGATCATATCTCCCTGAACTTGGCTCACTTGTGCTGGCCCCTGTTAGTTTCTGTGCCAAATTCAAGGTGTTAGTGTTGATATATAAAGCCCTAAACAGTTTGGGACCTCAAGGTATGTTGGATCATCTCTCCTAAAGAATTGCTGCCCCTTTCACCTGTTCCTCCCAGGCCTTACGTCTTAGAGGGGCCACACCAAGAGAGATTAAAAAAAGACAGCCAGGAATTGGGCCTTCTTAGTGGTGGCCTCATCCCTCTGGAATGGCCTTCCACCAGATGTACCTCAGACCCCATCCCTCTTTATTTTTGGAAAAGCTGTTAAGGAAGAACTCTATAAAGAGGCCTTCAAAAATATACTTTCACTGAGACAGAAATTTACAGTTTTCCTGGGAGGGGCTGAGGAAATGGGGAAAAAATTAAGTGTATTTACAGCAGCACTGTATAAGAATAAGTTACAAATGGAAAACTTCCCCACATGCCTTCCCCATGCTGTTCTTGTGTGTGTGTGTGTGTGTGTGTGTGTGTGAGAGAGAGAGAGAGAGAGAGAGAGAGAGAGAGAGAGAGATCATGCAGAGATGCTTGTCTTTCTTCTCTGGAGAGCTCCAGCCAGGTCCTTGTGAAGGAAGATAAAGGAGCCTTCAGGGAGAAAGAGGAACCAGATCCTGCCAAAGTAGCAAGCCTTGCCACAGAATTGGAGGTGAAAGGAAGCCTAGCACCAGAAGACCAAGCCACAGAGTCAGACCAGCCCCCCTCATGAAGGATCATGATGATTGCTACAGTTTTTGGAGACCACCTCTTGGAGCAAACTCAGGTCCTACTTGTCAAGGTTTGGATTTTTATATGTATAGAGGGCTGAAATAATTAAGGCGGTGGGGGCTTAGACAAAGCAATCCCGAACAGGTACGTTGTGCTTTAAAAATGAGGATTGAACAGCAGTTTACTGAAAGTCACAGAAAAATAGCCAGCTCTCCAGCCAAGTCTGAAAGCAAGGTCAATGTAAAATTGCATTGCCTCACAAAGATATACCTTCCTTGGCTAGCTGACAGTTGAAAATATAAAGAAATGATAAGAAATGCAAAACAATTGGGACAGGGGGAGATTCCTAGCATCCTAAAATGTGGATAGAGGAAACTAGTGCTCTTCCCGCAGGTTCACAGACCCATTTAGTCTAAGCAAACAGTTTACTATCTGCCATAAGTGCAGCATGCTAGTCTTCTAATATTTACAGCAGTCATAGATTACCATGCCAGCAAAAAAATAGAGATTTACATTTAAAAAATTCTGATCATTTACAGAAATCAGAAATTTACATTTCCTTTCAGTTGCTTACAGCTAAAAGGAAATGTAAACATCTGAGAGAAATATAAATATAAGGAGGAAAGAGACACATACACTATGATAAACCACACACCAGATACCAACAACATTGATACCGAGCAGCAGACATCACGTAGAAGTAGCAGCAGCAGCACAGAAGCAGAACAGATGATGACAACCTGGATTTTCCTCCATAAATTCAGACTGGTTTGGCTGGATGAACACTTGGAATATATTTCATGTGTGTCCAGTAATATGCTAAAGGGCTAAAGATTGCTCAGACCAATAATATTTTTTAACTTTTAATGATATATTTTAGAGATACATTGTCTGCTTTTTTTATTGTGCCTTTTTAGGCTATAAGCTCCTCCTTTTAGAATGCAATTAAAGCTGTCTTTAGAAAGCCAAATCTTCCCATACATATGTGTACTCCTCTCTGCATGTCTGTGTGTGTCTGTCTGTGTGCTTCGGGGGGAGGACCCATATGATTGGGTTGGCTTTTTACAAGGGGCAAGTGGAGTATTGGGGACAGGATAGGGAGATAACTGGCTATTTAAGAGAAAGGCAAACAAATTTCCCCTTGTTACTTCCTCCTGCATCCTCCTGCTTCTGAAGGCAGGTTGGTGCAGACCAATAGGGTTGCTTGAGGTTCCTATGCCATTTAGACGTGAGGATCTCACCAAATGGCAGACTAGACCTCCTAGTGACCGTATTTCCGCTGATCTAACCCGCTCCAAAACAGGCATGTACACAAGCTCTCCCATTCAAGTATTGGTCAGGTCTGACCCTATTTAGCTTCTGAAAGCAGCTACTAGTGGGTCTGTCCAGGGTAGTGTGATGGCAAAGTCTTTGGTATACAGGGGAACATTCCAACTTTATGATCCTCCTGCATCTATAACCTCAAGTGGTACAGTGCAAGAACAGTTTCACTGTGTGACTGATGCTATACCTTTCAGCAGAACTACACAGGTATTTCATTACAGCTTAGCTAGACTTTTAATCAGCACTTTAAATCATTTCAGCACTGCTAGAAAATAAAATGGGTCTTAGTAAGTGATGGCTGTTTGAGAGAAGCATCTTTTCTCTCTAAGTGATGGCTCTCAGACAGTAAGTGATGGTTCTTAGGTTGCTTTATCCATTGCAGAGATTAGAAAGGATTTCTCTTCCTTCCCCTCTCCCCAAACTCAGATCAATTCAAGATACAATTCAGCATACAAGGGCAATACTTGATTTTATTTTAAAAGATATTTTCAATATTCTCTGGAATAATTTCCCTTGAGAAAACTAAAGGATTAATAACACATATTTATGTGTCAAAATATGTATATTTAAAATATATAGCTCAATTTACTGTTGCCTTTGTTACAGTTTCATAAAGCAGAGAGGGGATCTGCAATGTATGCTTTTATGTGTTTGTTTGGCTTTAAAAATATTACATAGGTGTCTGGTGTTATTAAAATGCCTTTTAAAAAAGAACAAAATTGTAACTTCTGGTGATATCGCCCATGTGATTGTCAATGCTGCATCATTTATAATACAGTATTATCTCTGAATTGATATTGTAATGTTCCGAAATATTCCTTTGATAGACCCATCTGATTGACTCTGTTACTCAGACTACCTTATGAGATATATACACAGTAAGTGGTGCACCAATTTGCAAAAATTAGTTTTGTTCTGAGTCAATGGGTTAGTTTAAGAATCTCCCACCACCAAGGTTTCCATGTTTGGTCTCCTCTGTTGCAACAAAACTGCTACTGTAAGAAAAAAAATCTTTGAAGAAGACTTGCTGATTTACCTGCTCACCTGCCCCCATCCCCAGTCTCCTGCCCACTGTAGGAAAATCTCTAGCTTTTACACATGGCTGGCCTATTCATAGAAGTCATTTCAGGGGTTGGAGTGGAATTACTGCTTTAAAAATAATGAGTGAATTTAATGTCTGGTATGGTTAGGCTCTAGCAATTATGAACAAACCATATTGATTAGTACAATGCAATACATCTCAGGGGTGCCAGGGCTGGGAAACCAAGCTCCACAGCATAAGCTAGCTTCATTGGTTAGGCAACAAATATGCCAATTAGTATTATAAATGTGTATGGGCAGGCCTCTGATATTTAGTGCTGTACTTTGGAAACTGAGATAATCTTTTTTTTAAAGCCCTGCAAAATGCAAGCAGATTAACTTGGAAAACATTCACAGATACCAGTACTAGGAATAGATGCTTCAGTGCTGGTACTTATCCAATAGCTCAACAGATTTTCTTCAAACAAAGTAATTCTTGAAGGATTGTTGGTGCAGTCCTATGCCATTCCAATATCTGAGAAACAGTGATGTAGCTGGAAAGGTTGAAGTGCAGGCAATCATCAGGAGTGCCAGGAGAATCCAATCATATAGCCAACTACACCAATTCACATCAACCTACTAACTCTTAACAGTTTTCATCTGCTGCAGGAACTGGCTTTTGTAAAGCGAATGGCTCCTAATTTCTCATTCACATTGCAGATCCCCTCTCTGCTTTGTGAAACTGTAACAAAAGCAAAAGCAAAGCCATCTCACAAAACCTCACATTGAAAACAGAGACAGCATACAACAGTGTGTTAATACTCTTAATTGTTATGAAGATTGTGAAGGTTGCACCTCAGCTCAGAGAGAGAAGAAAAGCCTGAAGGGAGCACCAAATGACACCATTGTCCCTGATAATCAAATAGTGCTGGTGCATCAACTCTTTAAGCTCTGGTTCTATTGCACTGTTGGTAGGCAGGCAGACTGGGGGAGGTGACTGTCAGCATTGCAGCCAAGCATAGAGGAAAGTTTGAAAGGTCTGACAGATGCCTACTGATAAAAAAAAGAATAGGGTTCAGTCCTGTGAGCTCTGGCTCCACCACACCATAATTAGGAATCTTGATCCAATTTTCTGAGCAACTGGCATTTGTACATTTAAGAACATTTCACTCAGAATCTCAGATCGCGTAGACCAATTGCTATAGAATTGCCAGTACAATTAAAACATAAAGAGACAAATCTATAAAGGATGCTTGGCTTCCTTTTAGCTGGGTCCATGGAAATGTAACTTGTGCACAAGTCTATTCAGCTTGACCATGCAACTGTCCTGAGACTCCATGCCCATTAGTGAGCAATAAGGCACCTCCCGATCTGCATTGTGATGCTCAGCCCAAGTTCCATGAACTGTCAGGATTCATCTGTGACTAGAATGTGCATCTTCATCTAGGACCATAATTTATTTCTTATAGGTGAAGAGTCACTCACAGCTATCACTGAAGCAGGGCAATGTTGTTTCAGATTTATCTAAATAAAGACCCACATGAATCTTCTTCTGGCTGTTAAGAGTTTTCTTTAATTAGGAGATATTTTTAGCATTGCAGTCCCTTACATATGTATGCTTTTGTACTGGAATTGCTTCTTCAAATTAATTAATTCAGTGCAACTCTCTTTAGTTATTTTTGCTGTGAAGCCAAGGACTGTGCTAATGACTTTTTCTAGACTCTAGAGCAATGTATCAGTTTTAAAGTCCATTAACTTTCTATGACTTTTCTGCATACTAAAGTTAATTATTATATTATTCCCACTAAACTTGGAAACCAACCCTGAAGTGGTGCTGGTGGAACACTGTATTTAATTGCTTTCTCTTAACTATGCTGATTTTGTTGAATACAGTGTTGCAGAGCTAAGACAGATAACAGATGTTAAAGTTGCACAAGAGAGGCTTTTATATATTTACCACATCTTGGTCAACAGAAAAGCCATAGCCTCTAGCACCTTGGTGTCACATCCAAGCACCTTCTTCCTAGGACAGCCATCTCAATCTGCCTAACAGCAGAGCCAGCCCTACTGTGCTTGGCAACTTGCAGGATATAGTTTGGTGGGCTAAATTTTGCTTAATGTGTTAGAAGCTATAGAGGCATTGAGAACCCCAGATGTTCTTGAACTACAACTCCCAGAAATCCTGGCTAGCATAGCTAGTGGTGAAGGCTTCTTGGAATTTTAGTCCAAGAGCATCGGGGGGCCAAGGTTGGGAACCACTGCTATAGAGGCATGGTGAAATGGTTCTATTGTTTGAAGCCAAATCAAGTCACAGGAGAATAGAAAGAGCTACCCTTGATAACACTTCGGAACAAGCCACCGTTTTATTCATTCTCCCCCTTTTTTAACTACACAGTAGTCTTGAGATTTGGTGCCACAGAATGTCATTTCCATCATTAACTTTCCCCTAGGTAGAGAGAGAGAGATTTTCCTATATATATATATAGGAAAACATCCAGGAAGAACACTTCATTAGAAATTCATCTCTTTGTGCTGCTTGAAAAGCCAGACATGATTATTAAATGGGTACATTTCAAGTGCTGAGCATATTCTCCAAAGTCTTTCTGCTTCTAACAGATTAATTCTATACATGCCTACTATTCAAAAGGGAGTCCACCGAGTTTGTTGTTGTTGTTTAGTCGTTAAGTCGTGTCCGACTCTTCGTGACCCCATGGACCAGAGCACGCCAGGCCCTCCGGTCTTCCACTGCCTCCAGGAGTTGGGTCAAATTCATGTTGGTAGGTTTGATGACACTGTCCAACCATCTCGTCCTCTGTCGTCCCCTTCTCCTCCTGCCTTCACACTTTCCCAACATCAGGGTCTTTTCCAGGGAGTCTTCTCTTCTCATGAGATGGCCAAAGTATTGGAGCCTCAGCTTCAGGATCTGTCCTTCCAGTGAGCACTCAGGGTTGATTTCCTTCAGAATGGATAGGTTTGATCTCCTTGCAGTCCAGGGGACTCTCAAGAGTCTCCTCCAGCACCACAATTCAAAAGCATCAATTCTTCGGCGGTCAGCCTTCTTTATGGTCCAGCTCTCACTTCCATACATCGCTACTGGAAAAACCATAGCTTTGACTATGCGGACCTTTGTCAGCAAGGTGATGTCTCTGCTTTTTAAGATGTTGTCTAGGTTTGTCATCGCTTTCCTCCCAAGAAGCAGGGGTCTTTTAATTTCGTGGCTGCTGTCACCATCTGCAGTGATCATGGAGCCCAGGAAAGTAAAATCTGTCACTGCCTCCATATCTTCCCCTTCTATTTGCCAGGCGGTGATGGGACCAGTGACCATGATCTTAGTTTTTTGGATGTTGAGCTTCAGACCATTTTTTGCGCTCTCCTCTTTCACCTTCATTAAGAGGTTCTTTAATTCCTCCTCACTTTCTGCCATCAGAGTGGTATCATCTGCATATCTGAGGTTGTTGATATTTCTTCCGGCAATCTTGATTCCAGCTTGGGATTCATCCAGTCCAGCCTTTCGCATGATGTATTCTGCATATAAGTTAAATAAGCAGGGAGACAATATACAGCCTTATACAGCCTCTTATTCAGAACCACCGGGTTTAGCCACTCTTATTCCCAGGAAAGCCAGGTATAAGACTGCAGCCTTTGTTGCACTTGACCATTGTGAAACTGCTGAGACAAATATCTTGCCTGTTTTCTGGACAGTTACTCATGAGCACTTTCTGTACGTTGACATATTATTGTAGTGTAGTGTAAGATGCTACCCAAGAGAAAAGGAAGAAGCTTTTGCCATTGTTCTTCTTCTTTTGTTTAAAACTCCTGTTGCCCCTTTGTTTAAAGCTACAGTAGGAAATCATTTTGCAGAAGTGAAAGATGGAAAGTGTTCAGTACTCTGTTTGTAATATCCTAAAATTTGATGGTAGGAAAAACATAACTGGATTTGCAATCCTCAAGGCAGCTGTGTGAAACCAGCAATGTAAGCTTTGTGATTGATTAACAGCTGTCAACATTACCAAGCAGAGCAGTCCATTTTGCAATAACGAGTTCCTTATTGGCAATCTCAGAAGAGTGGTTGGGGTATGGAGATTGAAGCATATATTTCATCAGGGGACATTGCCTTTCTGTATCATCCTTGAGCTGTGTTAATTGAATACTAGAGGAAATAAACCATCAGCTGTAATTACACCTTCAGAACCAATCATCCAATTGTTATAAACAAATAAAGGTACTCTGGATGAAATTTCAGGCTCTTTGAGAGCTGTTTGGTGTCACCACAATCTGCTCCTTCCTACAACAAAACCACTATGAGTCCTGCTATATTTTGATATGTTTAAAACTAGAAAACATACAGCCTTTACACTCCTGAAATCTCCTCAGCATGCAAACCAAGTTTGGGAAGCTATGTTTCATGATTCTGAAGGTATGGCTCTGACAGACACATGTTTTCTTTTATTATTATAAAAGAATAAGAGTGCAAAGAATGTTTACAGGTTTTCTCATACTCAGTTAAAGATTGTGTCCCAAAAAGACACCCTGTCCAAGAAAACGAATCGAAACGAAATGAAACTCACTGCAAGATTTTTGCTCCTGCGTGACAGTGAAAATACTGGCACTTTTTCCCTTCAGCGACTCTGCTGGGGGAAAAGAAGTGTGCTGTTTGTGCAAAACACTTGTATTTTGTGAAGTTTGTGTGAAGAGCTCAAAGTAAAGCTTTACTGTCTAAAATGCAAGCATTCATGTGTAAAACAGAAGGAATTTGTGGGAAAACATTTCAAAAAATGTTTACTAGAATCCTAAAATGACCAACAACAACAAAAAGCACTCTTTCAATCTTTTGCAGCAGAGAAAAGGTTTCCATTTTCATCGACAAGAATGAAATAAGATTTATATCTCAAAAATAAAAGCAAGGGCACAGTGCACGAAAGGGAATAGAAGTTCACGAGCCCATCACGGGTTTGTCCTCTCTTGTCCAGCAGCAGTACATCTTTTCCAAACTGATAAGCTCATTTCCAGTTTAAATTGTAAAAGTTATCCAATGCCATGTCATTTTTCTCTTAATGAAATCTTGAATTACTGCTTTCCCGAAATTAAAGCTGGAAAATATTATCTAATTAATATGTCAAATGTTATTGGAGTTTGAAGATACCGGCTGTATAAGATTCATACTATTGAACAATGAGGACATTGTTCAATAGTAATGCAGGAGGTCCTGCACTCGTCAGCATATGGAGGTCATAGTATAAATAGAGCAGTAGCCAACCCATGGTAAACGCCTTCTCACCTTCATTATGGCATTTAACTAGTGTGTTTTAAGTGATTAAGGGACGTGGTGGCACTGCGGGTTAAACCGCAGAAGCCTCTGTGCTGTAAGGTCTATAGATCTGCAGCTGTAAGATCGAATGCACGCGACGGAGTGAGCGCCCGTCGCTTGTCCCAGCTCCCGCCAACCTAGCGGTTTGAAAGCATGCAAATGCGAGTAGATAAATAGGGACCACCTCGGTGGGAAGGTAACAGCGTTCCGTGTCTAAGTTGCACTGGCCATGTGACCACGGAAGATTGTCTTCAGACAAACGCTGGCTCTATGGCTTGGAAATGGGGATGAGCACCGCCCCCTAGAGTCGAACACGACTAGACAAAATTGTCAAGGGGAACCTTTACCTTTACCTTTAAGTGATACAAAGTGCAAGGTGGCATTACAGGAGCTCAGCACTCCATATAACAGATGTGATGGGAATCCTTCCTTACTGAAGTTGGGATGGGCAAACTTATCAGATATGGTGCCATTTTGGACTCCCTGGACCCAGAGACACACAAGCAGCTCTAGATGTAGAAACGCACATACGTTTTCCCAAAAACTATGTTTATATAAGATACTTCAGGACTGGCAAAACTGTGTTGTTTTAGAGAAGAATCAAATATAATATTAGAATCAATCATAGCATCTTATTAAATCACTGTGCCATGATGTCAAATTATAATTTCTTTAAATGTAATTTGATGCAGTCTTTGAGACAAGACGCTTTTGCTATTATTGCTTAAGAAGGTTGGAGAATCTCACCAAATTTCTCTTTTGAGTCATGACAGTCTATCTCAATACACTGAGACAGCTTATTGAAAGTTTATTCAACCCCTTTAAGATTTCTTATATCCAGTGCAACAGCAAGACAAGGAGTGCTTTTTTCCGCAATTGTCACAAAATGTCTCTAAATAAACAAGTGTCTTTTCCATTTCCACTTTTCCATTCTTCTTTCCATAGCAAAGAAGAGACAGACACACAACAAGCACAAGACTGGCTGTCTGATTTTTTTAAAAAAAAATGCAACAAAGCCATCTGACACATCTGATTTTTTTAAGTCCATGCAAAAAATCAGCAGATACAATTGCATAATTTGTGCAAAAGTCACTCATACAAATATGAGAACCCCTGTTCAAACTTGCAGAAAATATCTGTGAAGAAGGGGAAAAATGGGATTTTTCATTTTTGCACAGCAGAAGGAAACAAGTAAAGATTTACCTCCCTGTTACAGTCTTAGGAAGAGAGTTTTAACAATTTTCTAAAAATATATAATTCGTTTTTTAAAAAGTCCATTTGAAGTTGTGGGTCATATTCATAGAGTCTCTTCCATTACATAATGTTGACCATTGCTTCAGATTGTTCTTTGACCTAACTAGCAAACATTAATTTAAATCATCATCATCATCATCAAACTCTGGAAATACTCCCATGAATGCACTGAGGCAGAACAGCATAGCCTAAATGTCAATGGTGCCATAAGCAAAACATTTCAGTATGAGAAGGAAGGCAATCATGCTATGAGCAAAACTTTACAAGTAAGTGAGGTGGATGGCGATGGATTACCTACATATGAAATTCACACAGAGAGATTCATGAGCATTTGTGCACTCTTTCAGAAGTGCTCCACCACCTGCCACCCATCATTGGTTCTTTCTTTTTCAGGAGCATTTGAAAGTGCTCACAAGGGTGGCCTGTCTCTCCTTATTTATTCTGAAAACAAGAATTATATCAGCACACAGCAGCAGATTTATTGTTGCATTTACCTTGGGCATATTTTATGGAAAAGAATAATATAAAGAAATGTATCCATCAATCAACCAATCAATAAAAACAGTATTTTAATTCAGATCACCTTGTACCTTAATGTGCAGCAATAAGCTTCAGAATGACAGCATGTTAATTACACTGTCGTTGTTGTTTTGTTGTTGTTGCTGCTGCTGCTGTTGCTTTTAAAGGCAGTAAACCAGAACAATATAGATCCCAAGTTCTAAAAGAACACAAAGATCAGAACCTTTGTGAAGTCATGCCTGCACTTCACCTCAGCGTTAATGTCCAATCTGAACTGCATCATGCCACACCATGTCACTTTTGGACCACTGATATGGAAGGCTCACTACAGCTGGAGACAATCGCCCATGAGTAAAAAGGCATCATATGAAATGATCAGACATGACAAGCCCTTCACTTCACTGACAACATGTCATATCGTGTTATAACCACGTGTATATGAAAGACTTCTATTGTACTGCACCTTCCCATAGGTGTCTTGGAACAGTTGAACAAAATGTACTCTCCTGATCAGGCAAGACACAACATGATGACTGCACTATTTCTAAATGAAACTAGTGCATCCATCTTTCTTTCTGGCTCTGAGATTCTTGCTGTTATGCATCTCCTAGATACCCTGTCTCACATGCAAAGTTTCAAAGTCTTGCATCCTGATATGAACAAAGGACACTGAAACACAGGTGAAATTCAGAGAAAAGTAACAAAATTCAGACCAAAAGTACTCCATGGCCCTATATGAAGATTCTGAGCACTCTCTGTTGAAGTGGCCCCTCAACTACTGCTGCTCAGAGAACTACAGTTCCCAGATTCCTTGGCAAGAAAGTGTTGTTAAATTGGACAGGAGTGTCATTAGGAACTGGGAGTGGAGTTGCATACAAGATGTATTCAACTACAGAACAGTGTATCTATGTGTATGCTAAATTAAAAATTTAGGATTAAGGGCAAGGGCCTTCCTGGTCTCCTCATGGACATCCAGAAAACTAGGTCTAGAGGGTAGATGGATGGCTCAGTGCCCAGCTGTCATTCAAACATTGAACCACCCCTGAAGAAAAGTGAAGGAATTTGTATTCAGTATCACTAGCAGAGATTTGTTCATTGCACAGCATATTGGTCCAAGAACTTAATGTAAAATCTTAAAGATGCCAAGTAAACACACACACACACATTTGAGCTTTAAGATGATTGTTGCTCCAAATTTGCTGCTGTGGTTTATTGTAACAAATTCTTTAAAGGATTTTATGTTTCTTTAAAAAACACTTCCTTTAAACAAGTCCACACTTTCTTCACTGCAGTCTCATTAAAAAAAGAAGAAAATAGAAGTGGTTTCAGTAATGGGGCTTAAGTGTTAGATAATACTATCAATTATTCAAATTCATTAATTAAGCAAAATATTTGCTGGAAGTTGCTACATAGCCCTCTCATTCTGAAGGTTTTGCTATCAAAACAGAGTCTCATTAAAATTTTACATGCTAATCAGCATGTTTACAATTTCCTTTTCCCAGCTACAGCTCTTTTGCACTGTTGGTTGAATATTATTGCATTACATTTTTATAGCAATTAGCTCATGGGGGAAAATGTAATTTACAGGTTGGTCTAATTGTCCAGCTATTGTGATGTAAGACATGGTGGGGCAGAAGATCAGCACACTGAATTTTGAAAATGACTTGGCTTTCATAATGTGGGCCAATTGTGTTTGCCTATTAGCAGATCATCCCATGACAAAAGACTTCTTGAGACAAAAGACAAGATGCCCCCACTGACTTCACATTGAAAAGCTGAACTAGACCAGCAGTTCAATCTTTCTTCATCTAGAGTTAGGGAGTAAATAATTAGATCAGCACAGTTACCCATAACAAGTTGGTTTTCTATAAAAAGACGTATCAGTGTTAACTAAGCATTACCAATCACTATTGTTTTGAATTGTTTTTAACTGTTTTAGATTACAATGTTTAATGGAACCCGCCCTGAGTAGACTCTGTCTAAAAGGGCGGGATAGAAATCTAATAAATAAATAAATAAAATAAATAAACTTTGAAAAGTAAAGCAACAAATGATCATGTCATTAGCTGTTTCAGTATGCAGAGTAACATATTCTAGCTAATTTTCATGCTAATCTAAAACTGTATTTTTAGACATTGTAGAGGCCTTTTTGAGGGAATTCTTCAAGTCTTATCACTCTTTGTCATAAACAATATTTGAAGGGAGATTGAACTGATATTGTTACAGGTGGGTGAGGTGGAAAAAAGAGAAGAGATGCAGCTAATCAATTGAATTGCACATGTAGACTATGACTTAGGTATGTAACATACTGGCTTAAGTCCTGTTCCTTAGTAACTAAGTAACAACTAGAGGAGCCCCACTGGATCAGTGGGGATTTGGTCAGTCTACTTCTTCATAGGTTCTATTGATTCCACCTGTGACTTTTGCATAACTGCAGTAGGCCCATTTGAATCAAGAGAAGAGTTGACTCACCAAATTCTGACTGATTCAATAGTCCTACTCTAGTCTGACTTATGGTGCTAAGTTACAGGATTCCAGGCATTGTGTTACATACTTCCTCAACCTGGCACTTCCCAGGTATGTTGAACTAGAAATGCACCATCTCTACACAGCAATCAAATCAAGGGATTTCCATGCATCTAGAATGTGCAGTGTTGGGGAAGGCAAATTTGCCTTCTTCAAGAGCACTTTTGCCAGAACCTAGGATTTTAGGAAGTTTGGTCCCCACTTTCTGAAGAAACAAAGCTCTGTGGATGAGTTTGAGACAAATCTGCTTTCCTCAATCCCTAGAATGTGACAAGATTAAGGGAAGAATTGCCCTGCCTAGGAGGAGTGCAAAAGTGTAGCAGGGAATTTCACAAAGAGAATTACTTGAGGGTAAGGGCTCCTAATGTAGTAGACTTCTGCTAGCAGTCTTTGGGTCTACTATGGCTGTGGTATGGTTAGAGATCTGGCAGCATTCTGCATAAGAGTGCGGTTTGCAGCAGTAGGTGCTTCCAACAGTGTCATGCAGTTTTCTTAGCTCCTTGCATTCCTGGCATTTCCTAAAGAAAGGCACAAACCACCAGTTCAGTGATTCATGCTGGTTTGTCCTTTGGACAAACAGGTGTTTGATGCTTCCCAGCCCTGCCTCCTCTGGAGAGTGCCCACTCAGAGCAGCATCTCAAGGATGAAGGGCAGGAAAGCTAAGGTGCTGCCTCTGAGTGGGTGCCTGCTGAAGAAGGCAGGGCCAGGAAGCGCTGAACACTTGTTTCTCTGAAGGATGTCCTGCTGAACCAGTGGTTCATGCCCATCCCTACCTGTTACCTTTGGCCATCCCTGGATGGGTGAAGCTAGATTGACTCTGGTTTTCCCCTACTTCATTTGACAAGCCTGGCAGGCTTTATCTGTTGTGGCTACAGCTCTTTTTGTTGCTTTCCACTGCCCAACTTTCTGCTTTGTTTCCTGAATCCATTAGAAAGGGTGTGACTACACAGAGGTTTGTCCCAGGTTGACATGAACTTTTCTGTGTTGCACCCCAGCATTTAAATCACTGTCACCATTTGCAAACACATTATCCCAGGAGTGTGTGTTTCAAGTATCCAAACATCGCACTGCCCACTTTCCCCTCACCCATCTCTGTCATTATCACCCACCCTCTTACCCACTCCTTTCAACAGCAGTAAAATCCTTAAAAAAAAATTATGAAGTGAAATAACACTGAACTGAGAAGACATGGTAAGCATTTGAATTAGTGCTGTATTAGTTTAATGCTATATCTGTTGGTTAATGCTATAGACCTAGACTAGGAAAAATATTTTTAAAAATATAAATTACAAATTGTGCTGTAGTTATAATCTGCACCAGTGTGAGCAGAAGGCAGGTAGAAGGAGTAAGATTTATTCCCACCTTATGTCCCACCCAGTGCATTATCAATGATGTCATCTCAACATATCCAGAAACTGCCCAAAGGACCAATTCAGGCAATCACATAAACCAAAAGTGAGATGAAATAATGTGACTGAAAACATAGCTCTACTGGCTGTACAAAATATACCACATTTGCATGCCAAAAGATCAGATCTACTCACAATTAGCACTAAAACTGTGTAGAGGGTGGGAAAAGTATCAGTAAGAACAATGAGGAACACAGCAGAAACAGTAGAACAAATGTCCATTTTTCTAGTCACTCCATGACGTCACTTTGGATCTGCTTCCTGGACCCTGTATTCAGCTACTCTTCATCTTCTTCCTGTTATCCATGTGGCATTTTGAGCCAAACATGGGAGACTCTGCTGTTGGCATTTGTCAGCTAGAATCAAGACATTGTCAAACAGGTAAGTGAAGCTTCACTTTTCTTGTCTAAGCAAGCAAGATTGAGGAACCACAACATTATTCTCTCTATTCTCTCCTTTGGACAGAAGGAGAAGAATAAGAACTTTGCAGTGCGGGGGGGGGGGGGGCAAAATAAACATCTTGCCTTTTGTCACAAGCAGTCTTCTGCCTTGTGTTGACTTGATAGCAGGCAGGCAGGCATAACTCATCCACACTGTAAATGTCAGGACATTTTCACAATTCAACGCCCTTTTTTTCTGCCCTGCTATGCTTTACATCTGAACATCTGGACAATTCTGCGAAACTGTAAATTCTATTTCTCCACCAATGAGTTAATTGCTATAACACAGTGGTGCGATAAACTGCATAAACAATGCAAACTGCACACACTTGACAATGGTTCTACTTTGTCTCTTGGATTTTTAAAGATCAGAAGCATTGGAGAAGTTGCGGGTTTTGAAAACCATCATCCAGTCATTCGGTACTTGCTGTGTATGTATACATTGCTTCTGTATGGTTTGATACATACAGTTTGCAGAAATTACAGAGACCTTGGCAGCAACAACAACAAAATACTCATTGACTCACTCACTTGTGAACCTGGTAGGGGCTGTAAATTCTTTATTTTAAGGACCTCATTGAGTCAAAGGAGCTCACACTGACAAGAGTGAACAGTTTAATGAATATTCGTGGTGCCAACCAAAGTATTCTATACAATTTCCTCTATCAATTACATGGTATCAAAAATAAATGTAAAAAATTAGCATAATAGCAACTCAGTGGGTTCAACTCCCACCCTTAACTTTAACATAAATGAATTCTACTTTTGAAGTCAGTAATGGTTAACAAAACATGTTACATCTTTTTTAAAAAAAACTAAAGTTGTCGTCTCTAACTTTGATACTGATGGTAGAATAGCATCCTCCATTACATTTGGCTGTGGCAAGCAAACTTAGGGGCTCATGGTTTACACAGCTCACATTTCCAAAGAGCGGAATTAATGAAGGGAGTTCAAATGGGATGGCTAGTGAGGATTCTCCTGAGTAATGATAGGGCCAATGTTATGAATATTTGCTTGCAAACATTTGGTATTTCTTTTTCTATTGACATAAAACCTGCAAATGGCAAGCTATGCTTAAGTCTATGGTTTGAACACAGTTGTCCCAACCAGTAATGGAAAACATTTCCTCCAGGTCTGGATTCAGTGGTATTGCAGTAATATAAAAAAATCTAGAACTGCTTGGGCAGCAGTCAACTTGCATGACTGGTCATTCTGGGTCATATGTTTTGCTTCCTTCTCCTCCTCCAATCTGAAAGGTCTGAAGATCTGTAGAGAATGGCCTGGGATATAGCTCAGACAATTGCTCTGGGAGGAAGAAACTGGTCAAAAATGGGCAGAGGGTGCTAGAATCTAGCTCATGGGAAACAGCAGCCTCAATACTTGAGAAATGCACGATTTCAGCTAGAGAGTGTGTGTTATAAAAAGCCCAGACAGGAGGAGAAATCGGTTTGGTTTCTACAGTGTTATATTCCCCTCCCCTCCACTCTCCCCAGCAGCTCTACAATGCCACATTCAGCATTGTTCAGGAAGTCTTCTGATCATATGGGTTGTTAATGTGAGCATCATTGCAAAGAAGATGACATAATGGGAAACTTTCCTCCCACAAATTTGCATCAATGTAACTTACCTGAAGATCCAAGCAACGTAATGAAAGAGTGCATAAATTTGAGATCTATCAAAAAGGAATAAAAGGCTGCTCTACGTGAATAACTTGTGATTAGGCATGGAAAATAGATCTGTTTTCCTTTAAAACACACACACACACACACACACACACACACACACACTCTTATGGTTTGTCGTGACTATTAACAAAAACACGCTCATATCTTTTGGTTTTGCATAGTTGGTAAGAAATGGTAAGTGTTAGACATTCTTTTTCTTTTTCCAATTATTTTATTTCCAAAGAAATGTGCATAACTTTACATTACATTAAAATGCATTCAAAGTACACGCATTAGCAAAAGTCTGCATCAAAATACACATAATTTTTCAGGTGGGGAAAAAAGTACTAAAGTCGGAAGAAACAAAACAATACAAAACAAATATAGGAAGAAAATACACATGGGAGTCAATGGAATTAAACACCAGTGAGGCTGAGGTTTTCACAACTCTCCCTGTGAGTATCTGGTGTAGCCAATGTTCAGAGTCTAAACAACTGAAGAGCTGGATGTTATTAATGCCTCAGTTCCAGAGCCATAGATTGGATAGTGAAGGAAGCAGTTTACAGGTAAAATAAAGATGTTGTGGATGTTTTTCCTTTAGAAAGTCACCCAGAAGAAGCAAGGTAATTTCCATACCAAGCCTGCCTGCCTGTTTAAACAGGCTGCACAGGTCTTCCATTGTGCACAGATACTATCAGGGATGTGTACAGAGAACATTTTCCGAATGCATTTGTGTCAAGTTCTTTCAGGGGGCTCCTCGTTTATTTTCAGGTCTTTGGAGTACTGGCCCCTTTTGTTAAACACAGAAGGAATGGTCTCATCCTGGTCTGTGGCAACAGCAAAGCATTGGAGGAGTTGTAGTTTTCTGAGAGGCACCCTCTACAGAGCCTAATGAAGAGAAAGATTACCATCCCCAAATGCTTTTAGAATTATCCACCCACGTCAATCTGCAGAGACAGATTTGGCAAAGTAAAGACAAGGATCTTGAAACTCCCCAGAGAACTTGAAATTTTTGGCTAAAACTATCAGAATTCTCATTGCAGAAATTCCTGCCTAATTCTGGTAGTTGTGAAAAAGATCCAAAAAAATCTCATGCCTAGTGTTTGCTCTCCATGCTGGGGCATGGGGGAGCAGGACTGAAGCTCAAGGGAAGTATCAGTCAGGGCTGGCCACCTTTCCCTATTCTGCACCCAATACTCCAATGGATCTGGGGTTTTTTTTGGGATCAATGGTAGCATCCAAGTAGTGAACCAACATTCAGGTCACTACACCCTGCTTATTAAAGAGCGGGAACCCTAGTGCTGCTCCCTAGACAACATACCTTCCCCCAAACTCCCAGCTGGGAGTGCTACAAAAGGGGCAGGCCAAGCTGGTCACCGCTGCCCCTTTCCCCTCCCCTTTTTCTGCCCTAGTCCACCATTAATGCTCTCTCACTTGATGACAGAGTGAATCACGCTCCCTTCTCAGAAAGGGAGACCTGTACCTGGGGATCACAAATCCTGGCCAGAGAATAAACCTCATTCCTCCATGATGGTGCCAGTCACTCCATGACCCAAGCTTCGGGTATCTACCTCTGAAGTAGGATCAGTAAGGGGGAGCTGGACCCTGGCACTGCCATCCTGGCTGCCAGTGGCAGAGTTTTGATCTCCCCACTCAGCCCCCCCCCCAGGGGTGGAGAGTGCACCAAAATCTACTCTCCTTCTTCACACCTTCTTCCTGACAGGTGCCATCATCACCTGCCCATACCTGGCACCATCATGTGCCCTACCTATCATCTCTCCCTAAGCCTGACCTGCCTTAAAATGTTGAACACCATACCTATGAGTATGTCCTTGAGTATCACCTTTAGGATGCAAGTAAGCTTTTGTTCATAGTCTGAGATAGTTCTGATGATTTCCAGTTCAATCATGAATGTTCTTCACTTGGAGTTTTTATTCATATTCACACTAATTAAGGTCCTGGTCAGTTAAGTCACCTTGGATCCTTTAGGGCAGTCATTCTCTACCCTTTTTTTGTCCACAGCCATAAACACAATGTGAAAGAAATATAGGCAGAATCAGGTTTGTATAAGTTGCATAACAAACCGTATAAGGTTTGTTTCCAATCTGTGTCCCACTTCAATGTGCCAGGAGCCCCACAAGGGGCCATATGACCCCTGTTGAGAAAGGCTGCTTTAGGAGAAAGTTGCATATAAATATTTTAAGTAAATAAAATAATGAAAATGTTGAACACCAGAAATCAGCTCAGTGGGAACTTGCTTTATTTTTCCTTTCATCATTTAATTGAAGAAATGTTTTTCAGCTGGTACCTCTATTTCTTCTTCCCGGCTTTCCTTTTGTCTATTCAGCTCCAGAGCACAGATGAACCACCGTGTTTTATTTTGTCTTGACTCTAAGAAGATCTACACCTCCTGATCTTCTTTCAGATGCAGTGTGGTAGTTCAAAATGAAATAAGCAGCAGTGCCTTTACAGAATTTTGTTATCATCTCTGTTTTCATCCCTTAATCCAATTTGCTAATCTTTTCCTCTATCACATATTAAAAACAGCACATCCATTGAATACCTTTCTGTTCCTCACAAGAAAATGGTTTTCAAATTAGGTAAGACTGAAATAATTAGAACTGCAATGAAAGGGTATGAATTAAAATTATTTATTTTCCTCTGTACTTTAACTTTTGTATGTACTACAAACCTTGCAAAGACAGCAATATTTGCATATATAATTAGAATGCAGATGAATATGCTTTATAGAATCTGATTAGTTGTCAATCAAGCCAGAGTCCACTCTAGCCTTTCCCTCCATGGTGCCCTCTGTCTTTTTTTTGACTACTTCTCCCATCATCCCTGAGCATTGGCCATGTGACTGTGGCTGATGGAATTTTAATCCAAAACATCTTGAAGAGACGGCCTGTCTTCTACAGTCCAAGCTTTGCCAATGGAGCACCTTTCCAATGGAACTGCTAAGGACTGTCTTCCAGGCAAATCCACTCGTCTCCTACAGAGTTACAACGGCTCTATTAAACAACTGCTATTACATATGAAGCCACAAATTTGTACTCCTCCCTCCTGAGGAAGCAGAACTGACATCTCCCTTTAGCTACGGGATCTCTGCACTCTGGACCTCATGAAAGAATAGAGATGCTGCTACAGTTGCTGTCATCAGTACCCATTAGTCTAACATCAGTGCAGTACACCAGTATACTATTTATTGTTTATGGTTACAGAGAATTAAAAACAAAACAAAACAAAGCCAGATCATGTATTTCTTTGTTTTCCCAGAAGGAAGGGAGGGAGGAAGGAAGGAAGGGAGGGAGGGAGGGAGGAAGGAAGGAAGGAAGGAAGGAAGGAAGGAAGGAAGGAAGGAAGGAAGGAAGGAAGGAAGGAAGGAAGGAAGGAAGGAAGGAAGGAAGGAAGGAAATGAGGGCTGAAGACAGAGGGTAAGCAAAGTTGGCATCAGGAGGTGCTATTTTTGGGGTACTTGCAAAAGCCCAAATACCACAGCAATGGGCCCACTGTCCTCTCTCTCACCTAACGTAACCAGTTGTCCATCTGCACTCCCTAATTATGTGCATGTGCCAATAGAAAAAATAGGGAGAAGCAGTGTCCTCTCAACTTCTGCTTTCCTTCTGAGTAGTGGTGAAGATCTGATCCAAGGAAACAGGCAACAGACTGGGTTGTGGTGACAATGGTGAGCAGGAAGGTGTGGAGTTAGTGGAACCTTGATATTATGCTGAGATAAAAAATAAACATTTATCCTCCATTTCCAACAACCAGATGCCTCTCCTCATTCAAAGTTCGTGGATAAAGTCCAGAGCATACAGATGGCTAAAAATAAAGAATCTAGTAGCTATTGCAGCCACTGGAAAGTTATTTCTATGATAGCACAGTACTAATCAATAGATATATTTGGATGCTGCCATTGATCCCGACAAAACAGATCCATTGGAGTACTGGGTGCAGAACATGGAAAGGTGGCCAGCCCTGACTGATACTTCCCTTCAGCTTCAGTCCTGCTCCCCCATGCCCCAGCATGGAGAGCAAACACTAGGCATAAGGGTTTTGTTTGTTTTTTATTTTCCCCCCAACTACCACAATTGTTTTCATCAAATTATTTCTGACTTTTAAAAAACAATCTGTGCTATTTAAAATATCATACATTTCTAGTTCCAAATGAATCCTATTTTCCTCTTGGCATATAATTGTGATTTGTAGTCTAGACAGTAAAGTCCTGATGGCTAAATGTTTTGAATCATGACATTTGTCATTGCTTAGCAACCAACATAACTCAGTTTAAAGAACTTAAACCAGTGATCGGCAGCAATGACCGAAGTCTGGAATTTAAATGAGAGAATGATCAATAATTGTATTTCAGTCCCACCAGTGAGGTTAAGTTTATCCTTAATAAGTGGATCTCTTCTTATTTCTCAGAACATAAAATTGTGGGAACTGGAGACAAAATGTTCTCTATCAAAAGAAGTTAAAGGCCAGCAGGGATAGATTAGACCATAAGAAGCCAGCAGGAGATGTCAGCTCAAGTGCCCCAGGTGGTGTAAAGAATTGAATTTTATGGCATCTCTCAACAGAAATAAAAGGGCCCATGGATCTGCTTTTAGCCAAAGTCAGGCTCTCCCTCTTAGCTTTGACTCTAAGCTCCTTGGGGCTGCCTATGGAGACTTTTTAATATATGAGACTTGAGGATATGGGCAGGATCCTTGAATGAGTATGGCTGAGTATGAGTACGCTCTGCTCCCATGCATGTCCTTCCTGACTCATTTGTAGCCAGGAGAAACCTTTGCTAAATGAATGTTTAGCTCCAGTGAGACAGTTTCCTTGAGGGATAACACAGTGTCATCTGTGTAAGAGAAAAAGGTTGTGAGATCACTGTTAACAGGAACGCTTACTTAAACCCACTACATTGGATAATTTCTCTCCAATACAGCTGGGTTGGGAAATTTCTCCTCCTCCATGTACTTTGGAGTTCTGTCCTGATAATCCCTTACTATTGGCTGATGAGTATTGGTACAAATAATGGGGAAGACCAAAACTTTTTCCATGTCTGCAATGCATGTCCTTTCCATAGAATTTGACATATCCAAGAAAGGCCCTTGTAACTGAATTCCAAGAGTTATGGGGTGACACAAATGACTTGGATCCTTTTTTATTCTGATTTCTGACCTAGATTTCAGATTCAAACTTTTCTGGTCACTGTGTCCTGCCATCAGCATTTGAAGGAATCAGCTGATGACTGGCTGCTTAATGTGGTATCTAGTATTCTGAGGGTCTGTATAAGTTCTAACAACAAAAGTGATAGCACTGTGATTTTTCTATGTATGTTCAGCTAACAGGGTGTCTTATGAAATGTGTCTTTTGTTCATGACACTCATCATCAGAGTTCTCTCTTTTGTATTCTTCAGTATGCATTTCAAGAGACCAGAGAAAGAGCCATATCTTGTGTTCTTTATTATCTTAGTTCTGGTGTTCCTTTTGGTGAAAGATACATATTCAGTTTAAGATATAGGGAATCATCGAGGTGTATTTCCACTGTCATTTTTAAATACATATATTTTAGGAAGTTACCTTCCTATGACTGAAATTCAGTAAGAAATCCCAACTAGAGTAGGCTCATTGAATCAGTTGGGATTTGATGAGTCAAGACCTATGTACATTGATTCAATGGGCATACTGTAGTTGTGACTCAATATTGGACTTAAGCCTAAGCCTGTCCATGAAATCTTACTGCAGTATTTTTGCAGTGGATCTGACACATATATTTTTCCCTTATGAGGATTTCAGTATATATTGTTTTGTTTTGTTGCTTAAAATATTCATTTTTATTTCCAATGGTCTAATCTCAATATGGTATAATTACAATTTCCTAAAGTTTCAGAAATGTCTGACAGCAGAGCAAGACACATTTTAAGTGTCTTAAATTAGGAGGGATTTGCTTTTTATTAGTACAGACAGAGAAGTCAACATTTTAAAGTAAATAGGATAGGTCTGACTAAATAATATCAATGAGACTTTAGGGAAAACCTATGAAGATAACCATCATCCAAGTCTGTGCTGAAGATGATGAAACTGAAAGTTTTTATGCAAGCATCCAGGAGGAAATTGGTCACACACCAAGACAAGACATGCTTATAATCATAGGTGAAAGAAATAGGGTCAGAACTCTGTTGTAGAGATAAAGAGAATTATTAAAATAAGAAGTGCAAAGAAATACAGAACAGCAAGATATCTCTTCCAGAAGAGACAAAGAGAACAGTTGTAATAACCAATGCAAAGTGTAGAGGAGGACAACAAAAGAGGAAAAACAAGAGATCTCTTCCAGAAGATCCAAGAAATCAAAGAGAAAAAAATAAGCCTAGATTAGGAATTGTGAAAGACCGAAATGGAAGCACACTAACTGACCAGGAGAAAATAAGAAGGTGGGAATTGTATACTGAAGATCTATACAGAAGAGTTGGAAGGATGGCAGAATCCTTTGAAGAGGAATCCTATGGTGAAGAACCTGCAGTTCTAGAAAGTGAAATGAAAGCTGCTGTGAAAACACTGGGAAGAAATAAATCACCAGGGGTAAACAGGAAATCAATAGAAATATTGCAAGAACTATTGCAAGCCACAGTGAATGAATCTGTCAAAAATCCTAAGGAGAACATGCCAACAAAAATGGCCCACAGACTGGAAATGTTCAATATACATTCCAATCCCATGACTATCATAAGTACAGAAGAACTACACAACTTTAATATTGACAAAAAAGAAATTGAAATAGTGAAAGGTTTGAAAGGATGTGTCACCAGAACCAAGACCAAGATCATCTACACTGCTGTATTCCCGATTACCGTGTATCAGTGTGAAAGCTGGACAACAAAGAAAACTGATAGGAAAAAAAATTATTTGAAATATAATGCTGGAGGAGAGGTTTGTGGATATCCTGGACTGCCATAAAGATGAACAAGTGGGTCCTAGAGCAAATCAAGCTTGAACTATCTCCTGAGGAAAAAAAATTATGAAATTGAGTCTGTCTTACTTTGGACACATTATGAGAAGGCAGGATTCTCAGGAAAAGACAATGCTGGGGAAAGTTGAAGGCAGCAGGAAAAGAGGAAGACCAAATATGAGATGGATTGAATCCCTAAAGGAAGCCATAGGCTTCAGTTTACATAAGGAGGTTGCGGACAGGACATTTTGGAGGTTCATAGGGTCCCCATACGTTGTAGGCAACATGAGAGCACCTAACTACAAACAGGAATAAATCTTATACTGTAAGACCTATCACTACTCCTATGTTTCCACATAAATCTGACTGATGGACTTTCCTACATATTGGAAAAAGAAAAAGAGACATATAATATGTAGTGCCATTTGAGTGGAAATGACAGTGCTATGTCTTTGCACAAGAAGTAACTGAGTGATCCAATGATAGATAGTGCCAAGACGCAACAAAAAAGACCTCCCACCATCCGCTGTTTGATATGTGTTCCACTCCCCCATTTGGTGGCACCAAGCTGTACATGGGCTCTTCTCATTGATGTATCTTTGGAACTTCAATCAACTCCATCATTAGATAAAATTAAATAAAAGGGATTCTGGTTCCACCTGAGCTTTGCTTAACCAACATGGGTAGGAAATACATATTTCTGATAATTTACAGTTTATTTTTAACTGTGGCTAATCTGAAAACAGGTATGAAAAGACCTGTTTCACATGATCTGCTTTAATGCGGGGATTAATGAGATGTGGAACAGTCTCTGGCCACAGGTTGGCCAGTATTGGGAGACTTCCCACTGCTAGTGACAATGCCAGAGTCAGGGCAACCTTTCCTGCTTGTCGTGCAGGGAAAAAGGAGCTCCCCACCACCACCAAGCAAAAACAATGTGGCCTGCCAGCCGGTGCTGAGATGGCTGGGAAACCTCCCAGTTACATTGTTTTTGCTTGAGGAGCAGCTCCAGTAACTCTGGTTTTGCCACATGTCAAGCCTCAAACCCGTGCTGTCAGCAGCTGGGAAGCCTCCCAGCAGTGGCCAGCTGGATCAGAAGCCCTGGTGCAGTTTAAAAGGGGCAACAGTGTGCACTTTTTAAAACCACACCAGGATTTGGATCATGCGAAACCAAAGCCGCCGTGAAGCCCTTCCTGAAAATGTAATTGCTGCCATGTTCTTTCTGGGCTCTAGTGTGTTTCTCTGATCTTTGTTATCCTTTGGGTTTGATTTTTTACTAACTTCTCAGCTCTGAGTTCTGGTTTATTCTTTGGTCTCTTGTTCTTTCATTCTGATTTCAGTCAACACCCATGGCTTCTGGTTCCTTGCTCAGTCCAGATTGCCCTCCACTCACTGACACACCCACACATACATGCAAAAACGCACACACACAAACACACAGTATCAGAATCTGAGGCAGGAGACCAGGGCAGGAACAGTGAATCATGTAGGCAGACTAATATTCTTTGGGTTCACAGTAGCTTTTAATTAACTTTGTGCTGCATGCTATGGTGACACACAGTTTGGTGTTTCCTGTTCTATGTTTAAGATTTAGTAGTATGTATGCCTCCACATTGCATTATACCAGAGGGATTAAGGAACTCGCACTTAGCTTTAGAAGTTCCATTCATATCCATTCCTTTTTTCCCGGGGTGTTTCTTAAAGTTTCAGAAGATATCAAAGATGTGAGAGATCGAGTTCCTCACTGCTGGAAATGGCAAGCCCAAATACATCAATTGAATTGATCACAAACTGCAGGGTATAAACCAATTGATTGAAGCTCTGATGGTGGAGACTAAGATCTATTGAAGATGGTGAAAAGAGACAATTATTCACGTAAATCAGTTGTTTGGCCTCTGTTAGTGAGAAAAGAGAATATGAGATTAAGAATCAAAGAGAATAATCAAGAAACTCTGCACAGAAGGATTACCATAGAGTTTTATTGGGTGAATCTACATGCCCAGATCATTTACACTTCATGAGCCTTCTGAACCTAAAGAGACACCTTCTGTACTTAAACTTGTACAAGTTCTGAGGAACCTTTCAGGAATGTTGACCAAAAGCTGTGTGACTGACTAGAAAGTTAGTTTTAAAAGTTATCTCTCCAAGGCTCAAAAAAAGTTAATTACTTTTAGAGTTGCAATTCTTAGACAGTAGTGCATTCCATTTTCTCAAAATAACTACAGGAGTTATTTTTATTTACTTTATTTTAAAAAAATCTGAATGCTATAAATATATATAGCTCATGGTGTACAACACACCCTCCCCTAACCTATGTTACTCCCATTTCAATACCCATAACAGATCAGCAGTCTGAGGAACAGCACGAGTCAACCCTTGAACCATATGATACTCCTCCTCTACTGGTTCGTGAGGTCGGACCTCTACAAATGTAAAGGTAACCATAGCTACAGAAACACCACAAAAGGATTGAAGTTAGCTTTTATTAAGTTACAATCTGAATTTAATTTTGCTATGCCTACAGTATTGGAGAAAGAAATCAATTTCATGCTAAACCATCTATTTGTAATTAGCTAACCTTTCAAGCTGTATGCAGAATACATCATGCGAAAGGCTGGACTGGATGAATCCCAAGCCGGAATTAAGACTGCCAGACGAAATATCAACAACCTCAGATATGCAGATGATACCACTCTGATGGCAGAAAGTGAGGAGGAATTAAAGAACCTCTTAATGAGAGTGAAAGAGGAGAGCGCCAAAAATGGTCTGAAGCTCAACATCAAAAAAACTAAGATCACGGCCACTGGTCCCATCACCTCCTGGCAAATAGAAGGGGAAGATATGGAGGCAGTGACAGATTTTACCTTCTTGGGCTCCATGATCACTGCAGATGGTGACAGCAGCCACGAAATTAAAAGACGCCTGCTTCTTGGGAGGAAAGCGATGACAAACCTAGACAGCAACTTAAAAAGCAGAGACATCACCTTGCCGACAAAGGTCCACGTAGTCAAAGCTATGGTTTTTCCTGTAGTGATGTATGGAAGTGAGAGCTGGACCATAAAGAAGGCTGACCGCCGAAGAATTGATGCTTTTGAATTGTGGTGCTGGAGGAGACTCTTGAGAGTCCCCTGGACTGCAAAGAGAACAAACCTATCCATTTTGAAGGAAATCAACCCTGAGTGCTCACTGGAAGGACAGATCCTGAAGCTGAGGCTCCAATACTTTGGCCATCTCATGAGAAGAGAAGACTCCCTGGAAAAGACCCTGATGTTGGGAAAATGTGAAGGCAAGAGGAGAAGGGGACGACAGAGGACGAGATGGATGGACAGTGTCACCGAAGCTACCAACATGGGTTTGACCCAACTCCGGGGGGCAGTGGAAGACAGGAGGGCCTGGCGTGCTCTGGTCCATGGGGTCACGAAGAGTCGGACACAACTGAACGACTAAACAACAACAACAACAACCTTTCAAGCGACTAGACACGGAACCTCGGTGGGAAGGTAACGGCATTCCATGTCTAGTCGCACTGGGCACGTGACCACGGAAACTGTCTTCGGACAAACGCTGGCTCTATGGCTTGGAAAGGGGGATGAGCACCGCGCCCTAGAGTCGGACATGACTGGACTAAATGTCAAGGGGAACCTTTACCTTTTACCTAACCTTTCAAGCACTTTTATGATTTTGAGGGGTGGGAAAGGGTTGGCTATCCCATTAGAGAGACTCAGGTGTCTGACTTAGGCTGTAGATGCAGCTATGAGTGTCATATAGACTACTTTACATCACCTGAGCTAGCCCTACTGCCATCGGGTATTGTGAATGATGGGATTCTATCATCAATGGCAAAGAAAGATTTAGATCCAGTTGGCAGCCTGGATGGCATTTATACACAAAATGGGTGATATGATATCTTCTTATCTTATTTCAGGCAGCAAAATCTCTGAGATGAACCCTGGTGTATATGCACCTAGATCATTACATATGAGTATATCAGCTGGTTGGCTGTCAGTGGGGTGAAGTGGACAGAGCAATGGACTAGGACTCAGGAGACTTTGATTCAAACCCCACTCAGCTGTAGAAACTCAGTGGGGGGGGGGGCTCTGGTAAAAGTACTCCTTACCATGAGTCAGATTCAACTTGAAATCCCACATTCCTTGAAAACTCACATTCCTTGAAAATCCTACATCTGCCATGAGTCAGATGTGACTTGAAAGAACATAAGAAACAAACAGCACATAGGTTTGGAACTGCGCACAAGAACTTGATGCACAGCTTTGAAGAAGATGATTTATCATTGAAAACTATTTGTTTTGTTTTGTTTTGTTTTTTTGTTTTATATTCTTAATGGTGGATGAAAGGTATCACCTGCTCCTGCATTTGTATTGTTTCCATGACCATGTGGCCTTTTCCTGATTTTTCCTGAACTGTAAGATGCCATAGAATGTCCGATCAGGGCATCAACTCAAGACCAACATGAGTTCTTGGACATCATAGATTCTTGACATCAAACAAGCAGTACTGCATGCTAAAGAGAGGATCCACCACATAAAACAATTTATTTGGCTTTAATTTGTCTTAAATTGACTGTTGCTGGTGGGTTCACTAAATTCCTAATCCCAGCATCTTCCCTCCCCCAGCTAAAGAGAAACTCTTCAAGTTTCAAAAAGGCAGAAAGGGAGAAGGAGGGGGGGCAGATTGCCTGTGACTGTCCTCTGTTTTAAGAGATGGGTCATAACTTCCAAATTGCTAGCTGAAGAAGAGCTTGAAACCCATATGCATGCTGCTGCTGCTTCCATCTAAGAAGCTTACCTGGCCTCTACACCATCAGCCATGTGAATTTGGGACATTAAAAATAGCACCTAATTTTGGAACTGCCCACTAGAACTTGATGCACGGCCTTGAAGAAGATGATTTACCATTGAAAGCTCGCTATTTTTTGTTTTTGTTTTTGTTTTGTTTTATATTCTTACTGGTCGATTAAAGGTATCACTTGCTCCTGCATTTGTAAGAAACAAATAATATCAGATAGATAATGACTCATTTACACTAAGGCACCACTTCATCATTTGTCTTTTTCCATGTATGACTGAGTTTGGTGGACAACCTACTCCGGGAACTGGACATGTAGAGTGTGTTCTGCTGTACCTTTCTTCAGCATGGTTGATACCATCGACCATGGTGTCATTCTGGGTCACCTCACTGGGATGGGACTTGGAGGCAATACTTTTTAGTAGTTCCAAATCTTCCTGGAGGGGCAAACTCAGAATTCTAGGCTCCTTCTTAGAACACCACCTTGGTGTTTACCTTGTATAGTAAATAGACTGTAGACTATGCTGCCTGACTTTCCATCAGTGTACAATGCAACTCTGCAAAAGGCAGCTTCATATACATTCCATTTACTTCCCATAGTGATAGATTAGAACAGCTAATCCTGTTCCCTTCAGCGGTGCTGACTACAACTCCCACCACCCCAACCACCATGGCTACAGCGAGAACTTGGCTGGAGAAGGCTAGCAAAAAAAGTAGTAGAGGCTGCATGTATGCTTTAGTGTACCCCAGAAAAACGATTACGCTATATTTTGGATTTGCCACATGGCACCTTTGCCAAAAGCAATAAAAGAGAAGTTGGCAAATCACTGTTACAGAAAAATATACCAGACTGACAGTCAGTGTAACTGAACTTCCAGTGTATTTGAAAGGGAAATGGATCTGTGCCTCTCTGAATGTCATGTCTTTTCAAAAGGCTTGATCGACTTTTTCACTTCCTTTGATGCAAACTTCATTGTTCTCCCTCACTTTATAGCAAGGCGCTACAGCCCTAACCTCTTTTTCCTCCCTGCAAAATCCTGTTGTTTGTTCTAAAATCTTTTTTGCTTTCAGAACTCTGACAGCACATCAGCCAACAAATCTTACTCATGACAAGCCCTAATGTTTGAAGCACGCCTCTCGATTTCTTGCCGTATCCCAATCTGTTTCTGATTCAGTACAAACTATAGAGATATTAGCTTGCCTTGCCTTTTACTGTCTCTTTTCATCCATCATGCATAAAACACATGTCACCTTTAGAGTCATCAGAAGTGAAAAAATACAGAAGGAGGGAGGTATAATGATGGAAATAGCTTTTCATCTCAATACTTTGCATAGACAAAATTAACTTGTAATGTGCTGATTGACTGGGAATTGGTTGGTCTTCCATCAAAGTGGTACAGCACTAATTTTATTAGCTGTACCTGAAAAAAATAATGAGGCCATGACCTCTTGGGAGAAAAATAATCGAAGCAAGGTCGGCAATTCTGAGCCACAGCAAAATGTGTTCATCTAAATATTGCAAAATAATAGACACCTGCTGGGTTTACAGTCATGATCTTAAATTATTGATGCCACAGGTTACCAGAGCTTCATTGCCTTGTTATATTGTGTCTGTAGAAATCAGCGCTTGAGCAAAGGTGTAAAAGGCAGAATGTCTTTTAGAACACAGTGGAAGTACCAGATAGTTATTGCAAATGATTGCAATTTAGCTACTCAGGCTTGCCATTTAGCTACTGAGATTTGCGCTAGAAAGAGATTGAACTTTACTCTTGTGTTACTTTTCTTCCAAAAGATATATAAGAAATTGGCAGTTAAGTGGTAGGTTTTACCCAGAAGCTTCATTTACTCTGCATGGGCTCACTTCCTTATAATGGTGACCCAGTGAAAAGGGATTTTCTGGAGGGTAGGTCCTGGAAGACAGAGCTAGGGAACTCTTGTTCCACCCTGTGGCATTTGGCTTATGGGGAACCAAAAAGCTCCATCGTATTTCTTGTGCTGTTTACTATCTGCAGGAAACTAGGGTTGGCCTCAGTGATTCATGCAGTGGGTGGTTGCCTGGGGAGCACCAGCTGCACAACTGGGCTGAGCTCAGTGGCTAAAAATGAGTTCAGTGGCTGTGCTTTTGAATGTACTGTTTGCAGTAAGCTAAGGTTGCAAAAAGCAAATGTCTGCAACATATTCCCCCAAAGGTTGTACAGATTACTTGGGAGCTAACATCAACAAAAATTCTTTCTTCAATTAGCTTTTCAGTTTCCTGTTCGCTATCATTTGTATCAGGCAGATATCAGTGAAACACAGCTGCACTCTGAGACAGTGTTAGTGAATTTGCACTCCAAATACTCTAAACAGTAAAAGCACTGTGTTGTTGATGCTGGTGTGTGCCATCAAATCACCTCCAATTTATGGCAACCCTATGAATGAGATCTCCAAAATATCCTGTCCTCAACAGCCCTGCTCAGCTTATGTAAATATACTCTTGTGATTTCCTTTAAGGAGTCAGTCCATTTTGTATTGGGTCTTCCTCATTTCCTGCTGCCTTCAACTTTTCCTAGCATTATTATCTTTTCAAGCAAGTCTTGTCACGACGTGCTCCAAATACGAAAGCCTCAGCTTTGTCTTTTTTGCTTCCAAAGAAAGTTCAAACTTTATTCAGTCTAGGACCTATTTGCTCATCGCTCTGGTATTCACAGAACTCTCCTCCATCACCACATTTCAAACAAATCAATATTTTTTTCCCGTCAAATTTCTTCACTGTCCAACTTATTATTTATAAGCACTGCATAAGTAATAATAAAATAACATTTTCAGGAAAGACTGGGAATGCCAAGTTTCATTCCATTGTTGTGTTTTTCAGCAGAATAATAGGTCTTTGTGATCTCACACACCATAATGAAATAAGTGTTTTACACTGTTAGATGTGAAACAAATACATGCTAATTCGAAGTTTCAGTGGTTGTTTAAAGAACTGTTGTGCATTCAGCCTGGTAAAGAACAGGTCAAATGAGCCATGTTTGCTCCTTTGCTTCAACTTAAGCAAAATGTATATTAAAATGTATTCTTAGAGGATTGGAAGGAAGAGGGACTGCTTATTAGACAAGCTGGAGCCCAATATTTAGGAAATCTAAACCAATCATAATAAGGTAACAGTTTCCTTTATATTTGGGCAGCAACAGAGGCAACATGGGTCAGCAGACTTATGATTGGTCCAAATAGCTTCAGTTACAGATTGTGATTTAAGGAGAGAAGGAATAGGGAATGCTCAAAGAAAGACTTCTTTGGAAATAGCCTGTTGTTGCCGCAGAAACAGGCTCACCCATTCAAACAGTTCAATTAATGGGTGGGTAAAAAGAAGGAATGCAATCTTATTTTTTAATATGAGGTACCATGGGACAATAATCTTCTCTGGCAGAAGGAATAGTAGAGAAGGCCATTAGCAGGCCCCAAAGAGAGGAGCTATGGGACCAAACTACAAGAAAGAGAAAAAAGTTGTGGCAGAAATGGTTTGGAATTTGTAGGAATTCTTCAAGAGAAACACAAGCCAATCTCTAGCCCTTTTATCCTCATGTAAGAAAAAATGTAGCACGTCTTTCATTCTGCTTTTTTTCAGGGCAAGGAAAAGAGTAGGCAAAGATACTTGCTTGTTGTCTAGTTTTGTAAACATGCAAATGGATCTTTGAATGGACAAGTCTCCGAACATTACACTTGCCCCAGGCCTCATAAAACCTCTGGGATAGTACTATAGAGGTGACCATGGGGAATGTCAAAGGCACTCCGCACCTAGGATACAATTCATCCAAAGGCTTCAAGAAACCATTGGGTGAAGTCTGTCAAGGATATGGTCTGCAGTATCATCTGAATATGGACATTACCCTACTTTAACCTGATCCCCCCACAACCATTTGCAACATATATATAAACCTGTGTCCTAAATATCATACTCCATGTTTCTGAGAAAGTCTGGACAATAATCCCTGAAAGCTGATGATGTCATCCTCATCACAACTGAGCACTGAGAGACTTCTACTAAATAGTGCACAGTCGCTGCTTTAGCATGGCCAGTTGCTCATCATCAAGAGGACCACCTGAAAGACCTACATCAAAATAAGGAGAAAAAAAAGGATATCAGTTTGCGTAAACATGTGTGTGTTAATGTTTATGTACAGATGCAAAATTAGACATTATTTTTTAAAAATAATTTGTATAGAATTACAATATATTTCATTTGATCTGGAAAGACTGAGCAAGTAACATGTGTGTCTGCTGAGTCAGTTGTTTTGCATGCCAAATATGGACAGGAAGGCCAAGGTCTCTATTTCCCTCCTTATGGTTCTTCATTTTTAAACCAGACATGGACTGCTGTCTGATCTTGGACCACAAAGTCCCTCAAATGTTGATAGCTTTAAAAAGCACTCTTTCAAAGAGAGGGCCACCCTCTGTAAAGGCACCACTGGTGGAGGGGCTCCTGGCTTTCACATCAATGTCGTGAAAGCCAGCATCTTTGCAGAGGCCTTGAGTATTCCACTCCTTATGTACTTCATTCTGTTCACTGTAAGGACTATAGTTCTAATGCCAAAGGCAGCTCTGAACATACTACACATGTATGGGAGTATTCATGGCTCTTGCAAAAGCTGTGGGCTGCATTGCACAGATTAGACTATCCACACCTACCTTCTGTGCCTGGTGGTACCTCATTTGATTATTTTTATCTTTTCCCCATCTTGAACGATATTACTATTGTTGTTCTCTATTTTATTATATCGCTTTTATGCCATTTTTTATTGTTAGCCACCCAGAGTAGACTTGGGTCTAGATGGGCGGGGTATAAATTTAATTAATAAATAAATGAAGGGGGCAATGAGGACCCATTCCATGCCCTCATGGACTAGAACTTACTTTAATAAAGATATACTTTACTTGTAGCACACTTTTTTTGAAAATGCTATCTTCATTTTTTTTCTGAGTAGCATCCATTCATTTCTGTCTAATATGAACCACAAAAGTACTGCTTGTATTAATTAAAAATAATAAAACAGTCCTAAGGACCTGAGCTGGGCATATAAAATCCACTTGAAATGTAATGTTCCCACTCACCCTATTATTTACATTCACTGAAAGACAATAAAAAGAAGACAGTATAATGGCATTTAAATATGTAATAGTTTCTCAGCCCTCAGTTTTACTAGTTTTAGACAAATTTTTTACAATTATTTAAGCAGAAGTCTTCTAAATTTCCTTTTTATGACTGTCTGGTTGCCTATAAATATTTTACAGAAGTAAATGGGGTGCAATAAAATTCATATAGTTCACCCTAGGGATAGAATAGCATTCTCAGAATCTTGGCATTCTTTGGGGGAAATCAGTATTTACAGATTCTTGATAAAAAGTATAGTGTATCCACAGTCTAGGGTCCAACTTTGTTGTAAAAATGTAACATAAAGCCATTTAGCTGTTCACTGTATATAAAACCATAATGTACTTATGTGTGTTATGTATGCAGCACACCATGAAACCCGCAGATTCAAAGAAATGGGAAACTATTTATGACCTGGTTCAAATGTTCAGAGGTCTCTAAGGCCAGGATCCAGTGAGGATCCTGTTCATTCAAAAGCTTCCATCAGTAGGAGAGGGAAGGAGACAATCTTCTCGCGTACTGCAGCCATTTCTACAGCAGGGTGGGAAATATTCTGTAAGGCTGAGAAACCGTTCAGAACAAGTTTCCAGTCTGTACTGAGGGTGGAAGACAGGAGGGGAATATGGCCTGTATAACATTGCAACCATGTTGCTATTGGTAGGCTTAAAATAAAAGGAACATTCATATAGAATTAACTACATACTGGTCAGGGTAATGAGTTGATATGACCATAACAATTGAAACAACAATAAATTTCACTTAATTAAGACACATAGTATTTCCCTTTAATATAAGATATCACTTGTGGAGAATCCCGGACTAGCACTCTTCGTTGTTGTTGTAATTTAACAGTAGTCAAGGGGTTGGAAGTTAAGGTAGCAATCCTGTACTCAAGCTTCTTGTCCAAGAGTCTTTACATTTGATGGAAGTCCGTATGTTGAGAGAAGGTGGGATGCCTCATTTATGGATCTGACGGGAGCCCTTCTATGCTGCTAGAAGACACATAATTGACTGCCATAAAAAACACTGATAGAAAACCTCAATGCATCAGAAGAGCTTTCCACTGGAAAGCATATTCCAGCAGCAAAGAGACACCAGCAGAATGGCTGAAACAAGGTGGAGCCACGGGTAGCACATACACAGTATAGGGAAAGGTGCATCCTTACTCTGTATGCTGTGCTCTCTCAGAAGACAACCAGACCCCTACAGCAGGCACAATTTACACTCACCACAGATCTGGTACAAGAAATCTCTCTCCACTGATAATGTTAATGGGAGGGGGGAAATTCTCTTCTCTGAAGTTGAACCACTTCCTTTTTCTTAGCAGGACACCTACTCCTTTCTTCTTCTTCTTCTCCTCCTCCTCCTCCTCCTCCTCCTCCTCCTCCTCTGAGGGATTTTCATTGCAACCCAGCAATGAAAACCCTGGTTATAGAGTTGTTCAGCCGAAACAATTCAGAAGCTATGACATAAGCACAAGGTACAATCAGATTCTGAGCTACAGTGCTACAGCTGCAGAGATGAGAACTCCAATATGGATAGGAGGACTTTCATTGTTCCCTAGGGTGAGATCAAGAAGGCATGGATGTCAGATGCCTTTTACACAAGCATGCTTGGATTCACATGAGTTAAACTCTTCAATGGAGGGACAACCTTTTTGACAAGTTGTTTCTAGTCATTTTGTCAAGGTCAGTGCCTTCACAGGGTAAATTACTGAGAATTTTGTAGCATAAGCCAACAGTGATATAGCCCCAGAAAAGAGTTTGATTTCACATATTATAATTTGAGAGAGAGAGAAAAATAATAATTTCACATCTTCAAACTTTAATAATTTCACAATCCCAGATTAGCTTGAACTCATAGTAGCATACTTACAAAACATATTTAGTATTATTAGTAGTATTACGTGGGAAGCAGGTAATCATTATTTTAAGTGACCTTTTATTATTACTTCATGTACTGTTTTTGTAAATCCTTTTTGTTTTTCAAAGAATATATTTGGGAGCACCTTTTGAAAAACATTGCCACATTGCTGGTCATTCTGTACTTGCTCTCTCTCTGTGTGTGTATGTGTGTGTGTATACTTTTCACAGGAAAGGCACTGGTTTTGTGCAGAGTCAATTTGCACAATTTACAGGGATTATGATGAGAGAAAAAAATACCCCATCTTCCTCTTGCCTGGATACAAAGGAGTACCACAGGACTTGGAAAAAATATTGTGGTCTGTTATTAGGACAAGACAGCCTATATCGACCAGATCAAGGACTTTAGCAAATATTCTTTGTGTCTTATATGTCCATGGATTTCAGTCCTATAGCCAGAAATGACAATTCCATTTTATATACATTGTAGCAAACCTATACTTATTTGAACAGCCCTAGTATAAGCAAAAATGAAGAGGTGGGTAAAAATATTTTAAATATACAATCAATTTCACAGATGAATGGTAAGTATAAATGAATAAAGAATTTTATTTTTGATTTTTGAATTTTCCAGTTCTATATATGTATGGCCCCACTCAGATCTTCTGAGTAGTATCCTATCTTCTGTTTATTAGGGTTTCAAGCTAGCTCCTGTTTCCCATCCTGAGCAGCAGAGCTGTCTCAAAGTCTATGAGAGAGACAGGAATGAATAGAACTTAAGATCACCAGATGTGAACCTCCCAGCCTCTATTAAACATGAGACCATGTAGGATCTTGAACTGTGGGATTTCCTAAAATAAGAGTCAAGAAAGAATCAGAAGCCTGCTTTTGTCAAATGGTAATTGTTTCAGTGAATGGCCTGAAACTCATTTCCTAATAACCGTGCAAATATTCATCACATTTACAAAGAGTGAAATGATTCTTCCTCATGCATATTGATGCATGCAGATGCATGCTGGAACCTTGTTAAAAGAGATTGTGAAGGTTTTCATAACAAACATCACACTCCTAATATTCCCTGCCAATGCTAGCTACAGCTGACTAAAGGATTCTAATAGCATTACCCCCATTGACGTTAATGGAGCTTCTGCACAAAGGTTTTTCTCAGGACCGACTTCTGAAATTGCCTTCTGCTATCATAAGACTGAAGCTCAGAAATTGTTTAGGCTTCTGCCTGTGAGAAGCAATTTCAGACAATATAAAAATTCAGGATTCAGATCTCTGAATGCCAAACTGAATACCATCCACTAGCTATGACTAGTCAAATTGTCAAAGATCACAATTATTTGGTTCAGGCTAGTGATTTGTGTAGCTTTTTGCATACACCAAGTGAATACATTGTTCCTAGGAATTTATTTCCTATATCAAAATGTCAGCATGAAATTATGGAAGTCAGGAATGGACAAAGTGCTACCCTGGCTAATTTTAAAAAATATATATTTAATTTTTTAAAAAAATTAGTATCTACTAAGCCCTTCATTTTTCCTCACAAAAAACATAAGTTACATCTTCTGGAAGCAGAATCTTAAATGTTGTGTCACACCCCTGTACCATTTATCACCCCTAAATGCCCATTTTCAAAATGGAATCTGGCCTTCTAGTCACTTCTGGAGTCATTTGTATTGTGTTTTGTTGTATTGCATTGTGTTGCATATTTGAAGACTTTTGGGGGGTGAACTGGCCCCCTACACCTGCCAAAGTTAACCATCCCTAATATACATGCATAGAACATGACTTTGGTTCAAGCTTATTTTTGTGTTAGGAGGACTAGGGCATTCTATGAGGAATAAAAGAGGCTAATTGGAAAAATATAAGCCACAACTTTACTGGTTGCAGCTGAAATATTCCTGGCCCAGCATTTGGCAAGGATTCAGGACATTGGACATCCCACTTAACATCTCAAAGAATCAACCATCCCAGAATTGCTGGGAAGAAATCATGGGAAATCACAACCAAGAAATCAGAAAACTGGGACTTGGAAAGGCAAATATAGAGGAGATTGAAAAGATCTTTCAGGTGCAAGCTTTTGTTATTAGAGCCTCTGGTCAACTATGTCCTCCTCTTCATAACTATTTCCTGTCAACTCGGCGTACTGAAAGCAGTGACAAAGAAGATTAGACTTTGTCTACTCCTTGCTCAGAAATGAAAATAATAGCTTTGATAGTAATAAATCCAAAGAAAGCAGGTTAGTTAGCAAATAATGTTATTGAAGCCAGTCTTGCTTATGATAGGGATCCTGATCTGGTTCATCCTCATGTGGTAAACAACAAAGCCCCTGAAAGAAATATTCTCCTTGCCACAAGACAATAATTACTGATGTCCATTTCAGAGCAATTTTCTACATTTGTAATTTTTGTGCATTTTTTTTGTAAAATGCACATTATAAAAAAGCTGTAAGTACTGTTTTCTTATATGTAGAAAACATAGTAGCTTTGGCTTTTTTATGTGCTTAGGAGAATATGTGATTTTGCACTACTGCACTTTTTGCAAAATGAAGACCAAAAAAGTTATTCTTGTCCTATGCTCATGCTGGAGGCAGAAACTCCAGTGGGGGCTGATATGCTTTACAAGAAATAAGGTGACTAGTGCTTGACCAGAAATAAGACATTAGTGAGGCCAATGTGAATGTGATAAAAACATTTTTAAGAATAAATAAAAACATGAGGAGTGACCAACAGAGGGAGCCTAGAGACACTGGAGATCAAAGGAAGGTAACCTAAATATCATATATGCTTGCATTTTGGAACACAAGAGCCATATATTGGAATGTGAATGATGTAAAAATAGTAACAAAATAAGAGTCTATTAAACAGAGTTCAAAGAGTGAATTGAATCTACAGTTTCACTCTAACATCTATAACATTGCTGCCAAAATTCTCTTTCCTCAGCCATGGTAACTGATGCACACTATGAATGGGTTAAAAACAAGAACACAAAATTATATCAGCAGAGTATACTGTAAAGGTACATGTTTACATATGTCATCTGCTGAGAGTTCTTACGAAAAAACAGTCTGTAGCATGTAAACATTCACTTGCTTGAAGAACAAAACAAAACAGCATGCAATAGGGACTGGGAAAGCTGAACTCTTAGGCTGCCTCTCCCTTCTTACTGCCTATAAACCAGTTAATGGTTCAGGGCTGTGGGTGATCACGGAACAAAGGAAGGCTAATTACCTTAGAGAAAGAATAAAGGAATCGACAGCGGATGTCCGAGCCAGCGGAGCCTACAGGCAACGCCCTGAGAGCTCTTTTTATTGACTTAGCATGAGTTACATAGTATGTTGTTAGAATTCAGATAGGATGCTAGTTACCTAATCGCAACTAGGATTGGCTGAAATAACTCTTTGATCTTATGCTCTACCTCTAAGCGAAAGAGCAGAATAATGGGTTACCCTGCATGCTGGCAGCTGCCGCTTCCTGCCAGGAGTGTATGCACGTCACTGGAACAGAATGCAGCTACAACCTTTAAGCAGAAGTTTCCCACATTCCCCCTTTTTCTTGTTTTTTAAGCAAAGGCATATATTCTTTCATATATTTGCGAACTACATATAAATCTTTTCGGCGAAGGCCTGAGGGCAAAGCATTGAAACAGGTAGTTATTATGGAAAAGAAGGTTGGTATACATTGAATAAAACAGCAGCAACTTATAAGGAGTATGAGGAGCATAATTCCATGAATGAGAACACAACACAACAGTGTCACAGAGTTGGCATTCAGCTGCAAGATAATGGCTGCTAGAAAAGTTTTCAGGAGTTTCCAGGATCTGCTGCTGATTTATAGTTCTTTTTGCATCAGCACTCAGCGTCTTTATCATCCCCCAAGTAACTTTGGGCTGAGTGCCTTCAGGTCGGGCCGGGCATTTCCGGTGACGCACAGTCATCTGGTCCTGCTCCAGAGCCATCGCTGGGTTGAATTCCGGAATCAGGTTCTGCAGGTTGCGATGCCAACTCATTCTTCCCACGATACGGCCTCACACACCGAGCCAGGATCCACAAAGGACCTCTGGGAATAAGCACAGCAGCATAGCCGTGACCCCATGTTAGTGGAGGGGCTGGACCCTCCCACTGAGGGTCAGGAGGTTGCTTATAAGTCACCAGTGGCTGTTCCATGGGGATTTCTTTACGAAAGTGTTTCTCTACTGGCGACAACTTATGCTGACCTGCAGATACAGTTAAATGATTTCATGTGAACAATGCTATTGATACTACATCTGGAACATCTTGGGGCTTGATCCCTCTGTTTTTTGTTTGTTTTGAAAGGAGAAATTTAAAAGAGCGGTGTGCTCGTTCTACAATAGCCTGTCCTGTGCATTTATAAGGAATACCATTGGAAAGTCAAACGTCCCAATCATTACAGAAAGTGGTAAAGGTGTGAGAAGTATTGGCGGGGCCATTGTCAGTTTTTAAGGCTTGAGGCCGGCCCATAATTGCAAATGTACGTAAACAATGTTGCATGACATGGCGAGAGGTCTCGCCACGAAGAGGGGTAGCCCAGATGTATCCTGAATAAGTATCAATAGTTAGATGAACATAAGAAAGAGGAGCAAGGGTAGGAACATGAGTGACATCCATTTGCCAAAGCTGATTGGCATCTGTTCCTCGTGGGTTAACAGCATCAAAAGGAAAGGAAATGAGAGACATGGAACAGGAAGAGCAAGAGGAGACGATGTCTCGAGCTTGAGAAAGCAGAATAGAAAATTGCTTATGGAGTTGTTTAGCACTCTGATAAAAAAGGAATGGCTGTCAATAGGATTGGAAAAGAGGGGACACAAAGAACGAAGAGCAGAGTCTGCACGATGATTTCCCTCCAAGATAGCATCTTGAAATCCAGTATGAGATCGGATGTGAGCTGCAAAAAAAGGTTGTGATCTGTCAGCAAGGAGGTTTTTTAAAGTCAAAAACAGGGAAAGTAAAGAAAAGTCAAGAGCAGGAGAAAGATAGGCATGTGACAGATGAGTGAGAAGGTTAAATACATATTGAGTGTCTACAATGAGATTTAAAGGTTGATCTTGAAACATTTGAAAGACAAGGATGACAGCCACCAATTCTGAATGCTGAGAAGAGGTTTGAATAGAAGTAAAAACGGTTTTCCAGGTTCCAGGAGGTTGCTGAAAGGTAATCATGCCTCTGGTAGGCACACCATCGGTAAAAACAGTTAGAGCATCAGGGAGAGGAGTAGCAGTGAAAGGAGAGGAAAAGCGAAGGGGTACTTGCTGAATGAATGTTAAGCGAGGGTCTTTAGGTGGATTAAAACGTATGTCGCCAATATAGTCTGCAAAAGCAATTTGACAAGTTAGTGATGTAGACATTAAATGATCATGGTCAGCTTTGGAAATAGGTAAGTAACAACACAGAAGATCCCTACCTGTGAGTTGTTTGGCACGATGGCATCCTTTGATTACAAGGTCTGTAATCGCATTTAGAGTGGAGTAAACATTTCGGGGAGGAGTGTTAGATAAATAAAGCCATTCTGCTACAGAAATGGCCTTGTCAGACTTCGGGCTACACAATAACCCAGTAGGCAGTTGGGGAGTGTTCAAGATAACCAGCTGCAAGGGACCAAAAGAAGGAATGTGGTCGACCATGCTACGTCGCAAGGCTGCATTAATTTGATGTATGGCATGTTTCATAGCCTTGGTGATGGGTATGGAGTCAGCAGGAGACTGATGTCCCTGGAGTGTGTTAAACAAAGGCTGCAATTCATGAGTAGGAAGGCACAAAAATGGACGACCCCAATTTAAGTGCCCGAGGAACTGTTGCAACTGCACTAATGTAAATTGAGATGGAGTTTTTAGTTCTGGTAAGAACGGAGATGTAGCTTGAAACAGTTTGTGCCCTAGATAAAGAAACGGAGGTGTAGAGCCAGACCTGGTCCCCAGGTTTCAGAGGTGGCCCTTCTTGCCGTTTTCTGTCGGCCGCTGTCTTGTAGGCATCCTTAGCTTGCTGAAGTTGCTCCCGGAGCAAATCTTGGAGAGCCTGTAACTCGCATATGTGGGCATCAGCAGCAGGAACTACGGTCAACAGCAGGACAGCTGGGAAAAAATGAGGGTGGTATCCATAGGTGGCTGCAAATGGGGTCTGTTTTGTGGACGAATGTATAGCATTGTTGTAGGCGAACTCAGCCAGGGGTAGCAAGGTAGCCCAATCATCCTGCTGATAGCAGGTATAACAACGTAGGTACTGTTCAAGGGTGGCATTAGTACGCTCGGTCTGTCCATCTGTTTGAGGATGGTACGCCAATGATAAGTGCACCTGGGTACCTAAACTGGTGTGCAAGGCTTGCCAGAACCGGGAGGTGAATTGGGAGCCATGATCCAAAATTAAGTGTGCCGGGAGCCCGTGTAGACGAAAAACATATTGAAGGTAAAGCTGAGCTGTTTCAGGAGCTGTGGGAGGCTTGGGACATGGGACAAAATGAGCCATTTTGGTGAACAGGTCCACTATTACCAGAATGCAGGTGTGCCCTTGTGACCGTGGGAGGTCAGTGATAAAGTCCAGAGATACTGTGTCCCAAGGGCCGGCTGGTACGGGTAGTGGATGTAGCAGCCCTGGAGGTTTGGCTGGTACGTCCTTGGCTCGATGACAAACCTCACAGGAATCAACGTAACAAGCAACGTCAGTGCGAACCCGGGGCCACCAGAACTCCCATGTGAGTAGATGCAGAGTCGTATACTGACCAAAGTGTCCTGCAGGAGGGGAATCATGGGTCAAATAGAGCATGTTGGCTTGGAGGGGCCCTGGAGGGACATACAGGCACCCTTGCTGCAATAGGAGACCCTGGTGGTTAGCGAAGTCTCCAGCAGGGCCCTCTTGGAGTTCCTGCAAGCATTGCTTGGCCCAGGGATCTTGAGCTTGGCTGGCCTGAATTTCCTCAGCCAGGGACAAGCGGGTTGTAGTGGCTGCAAAGACGGAGGGTGATAAGATAGGTGCGATCGGAGTCTCTTCAGAGGGTGATACAGCATATTCCGGCTTGCAGGAGAGGGCGTCGGCTTTCCGATTCTGGGTCTGCGGGATATAGGTAATGAGGAAGTCAAACCAGGAGAAGAAGAGGCACCACCTGATCTGGCATTGATTGAGGCGTCGAGCTGTCTGCAAGTGTTCCAGATTCCGGTGGTCAGTAAAAACTTGGACGGGGTGACGGGCCCCTTCAAGGTAATGCCTCCAGACATCGAAAGCAGTTTTGATGGCCAGGAGTTCCTGCTCCCAAATGGTGTAGTTGCGTTCTGAATGTGTGAACTGCCGGGAGTAAAAAGCACGGGGCTGCAGTGGCTGTGAGGGGTCCTCTTGCTGGGACAGCACTGCACTAAGGGCCACACTGGATGCATCCGTCTCCACGGTAATTGGTAGTCGGGGGTCTGGATAATGCAGGATTGGCTTGGTTGTAAAGCAAGTTTTCAGGTTGGTGAAGGCATGGTCTGCCTACGGAGTCCAAAGAAATGGCTCTTTGGGCCGGAGGAGACGGGTCAGAGGCGTGGTTATGTCCGCATAGGCTGGTATAAACTGGTGGTAATAGTTTGCGAAGCCGAGAAACCGCTGCACATCTTTACGGTTCCGGGGTTTATGCCAGGTCAGAACCGCTTCTATTTTCTTTGGGTCCATCTGGATCCCTTGGGGTGACACAATGTGGCCTAGGAACTCAACTTCCTTCAGGTTGAACTCACACTTCTCCAGCTTGGCGTAGAGTCGGTGATCTCGTAGTCATTGTAAGACCTGGCGAACGTGTTCTGTGTGCCGAGCGGGGTTTTGGGAGTAAATCAAAATGTCATCCAAATAGATGATCACAAAGTGATCAAGCAGGTCTCGGAAGATGACGTTCATGAACCGCTGGAATACAGCCGGAGCGTTGGTCAAGCTGAAAGGCATGACCAAGTATTCATGCTGGCCATAACGAGTCCCGAAAGCTGTCTTCCACTCGTCGCCTTCACAAATTCTCACCAAATTGTAGGCGCCACGGAGGTCCAGCTTAGTATAGACCTGGGCCCCTTTAAGGCGATCCAGGAGTTCGGCGATCAATGGCAAAGGGTAGCGGTACTGAATGGTTATTTTATTCAAGGCCTGGTAATCATTGCAGGGGTGGAGCTCTCCGCCCTTTTTTGACAAAGATAACGGGTGCAGACAGGGGTGATGTGGACGGCCAGATGAATCCCTGTTTCAGGTTTTTGTCAAGAAAGGCCCGCAAGGCCGCGAGTTCTGGTTCGGACATAGGGTAGATCCACGCCACAGGGAGGGGTGCCCCAGGCACCAAATTGATGGCACAATCATAGGGTCGATGCGGGGGTAGCTGGTCGGACCCCTTTTCCTCGAAGACATCAGCAAAGTCCCTGTATGCCGAGGGTATCATGGAACTAACTGTCGAACCTGCTGCAGCCAAGGTGGCCGGTGGAACCAGATGTGGACACGGATCCCTGAAGCGCAACTCCCCTTGTGCCCAGTCCACTAGGGGGTTATGTGTCCGAAGCCAGGAAAGTCCCAGAATGAGAGGAAAATGAGGCATACGTGCAACGTTGAATTGTAGTTGCTCCTGATGGTGTTGGATCTGGAGAATAACTGGATAGGTCTCCTGGGTCACTGGGCCAGAGCGGAAGAGACGCCTGTCTATGAACTCAACTAGGGTTGGGGTCTCTTTGTCCTGTACAGGAATCCGGTGTTGTTTCACGAAGGCTGTGTCAATGAAACAGCGGTTGGCCCCGGAATCGACCATGGCATAAACAAACAGCCAGCGCCCTTCCGGTAAGCAAAGTTTCACTGGCAAAAGGAATGGACCCTGGATATTAACATAGGGTTCAGGGGACCCAGCTAAGTGCCCCACATCTGGGGGTCCACTCAGACATGGGGCAAATCTTTTACTGGTGGTGGTAGCACGGAGCCGGGGGCACACTGCTTGACAGAGCAGCCAAAGGCGAAGTGTCCTGCTCCCCCACAGTACAGGCAGAGATTCTGTGAACAGCGTCATGTTGTTTCCTCAGGGGTGAAGTGTGGCCGAGCAGCCCCTAACTGCATGGGCTCAAAATCCTCTCGTCCAGTGCTAGCGGGCGTCGGGACTGGCTGCGAGGGATGGGAACCGCCCCGTACTAGGCGTCGACTCTCTAGGCAGCCATCAATGCAAAGGCACAGTGTGATTAGTTCTTGCAGCATATTGGGTCGGTCTACATGCGCCAGCTCATCCAGGATATCATCAGCCAGCCCCTCCCTATATTGGTCCATGAGAGCCACCTCATTCCAGAGCAAGTCTTGAGCCAAGAGTAACTCAGTGGAATACTGGGAAACTGAACCCTTACCCTGTTTCAGGGCCCGAATCTTCCTATTGGCAGTAGCAGCTTGCAAGGGATTAGCAAAGGCTGCTGAAATATGGTCCAAAAAGCCCTGATAATTGGTTAACAGGGGTGAAGGAACAAGGAGTAGAGGAGTAGCCCATTTAGCTGCCTGTCCCTTGAGAAGGCTGACTATGAAACATACTTTGGTTTTATCCGTGGGAAAGTCTCTGGCACGCAGCTCAATATACAGTTTACATTGTGCCAGGAATGCTGGGAACTCCTCCACCTTCCCTCCAAACTTTTCTGGAGGAAGCACAGGGCACTTGACCTGGGCGGCAGCGTTGGCCTGAGATTGCAGTTGTTGCTGCTGAAGCTGTGCCACCGTTTGTGTAAGAAACTGCACCTGAGTAAGCACAGCATTCAGCTGACCAAAGCCTTCGCTTGCCTCCCCCTCCATCTTGTGGAGAGAGGGTGGTGGTGGAAGCAATCTGTCACGTTCCTAGGGGTTCCAGATGGCAAAAGTCCAACAAGCCAGTCCAATATCAGAAGTCCAGAAGATACAAACAGATGCCAAATTGCCAAAGCCAAAAACACAAACCGTAGTCAGAAGCCAGAGTCCAAAACCAAGGGTCAAGAAAGCAAGGTCCAAGATAAGCAGGAGCATGGATGCGAGCCAGAGTATTGACTTGTTGCTTCCACAAGCTTCCAAGCCTTCTGGGTGCAGATTGTATAGCAGGAGCAGTCATCAAACTCCTAGAAGCCTTTCATCCTGTTAAAACTCAGAACTGGTTGACCTGATGTTCCTGTGGGAAGCATTCATGCGAGCCTCAGACCTTCGTGTCATGAGTCCTTGCCGAAGCTTATCCCTCACTCTGGCTACTGGGGGAGGAGAATCTGGTGGTGATTCAGCTGTCTACAATTCTGATTGCCCAGCATTTTCCTCAGCTGTAATTAACCCCTCAGATTCCAGATCTTCTTCAGCTGAACTCATGACACTAGGAGAGTCACCTAGACTTTCCAGAACAATGGGCTGAAGGCTTTTCTGGGCTTGCTCATAGCCTCCAACTCCCCAAATGTCGTGCACTGGCTGGGTGGGATAGCTTTCTGGCCAGTCTTTCTTTGCAATAATGCTAACGTCAGCTCCCGTATCAATCAGGCCATTAAGGACAAGCGATCCCATTTTAAGAGGGAGTTGGGGTTGTGAGTGCTCGATGGTAGTTAAGGCAGCAACTTGAGTAGAACCAAAAACCCCACTATGAGGGTTGGTTAGAAGGACCCATCTGTGTTAATGGAAGCAACAACAATTGAGCAATAGATTCACCTGCAGGAAGGACCTGTGGTATATTAGACCAGGTTTGAATAATTAGGGGTCCTTCATAATCCCCATCAATGATGCCTGGTACAACAAATAAACCCCATGCAGAAATGCTAGAGCGGGGGAGAATGAGACCCACAGTGTCTTTGGGTATTGGTCCATGATGTGCTGTTTTGACTTTGTAGACAGCTAGAGGGAATTGATAGTCGACCTCTTCGGCTGTGATCAAATCATGACCGGCACTTTTAACAGTAGCAGGTCGGATTTCTTGAACTGGGGTAGTATTCCCCTCACTTGACCCGAGGCTGGAGGACCACCCAACTTGGAGTTTCACGGCATTGGAAAAGACCGGCATTGATTGGCCCAGTGATAACCTTTCTGACACCGGGGGCATTTTTTAGAAGGGTGTTTATTATTTTGGGGGGTTGATCTACATTCCCGTCTGAACTGCCCTTCCTTGCCACAAGAAAAACTTTTACGATCTCGGGCGGGGTTCAAGGAGGTAGCCATGGCTGTGGCCAAAAGCTGTGTCTTGTGAGTTTCTGTCCCAATATTCTAACATAAGTTTAGCATGGCAGCAATGTCAGTCTCTGGTTTATTGTAAATAGCCTGAAGGGCCGTTTTACAATCCATGTTAGCATTTTCAAACACCAGCTGTTTCATCAAAATATCAGCAGCCTCAGTATTCTCCACCTGCCGTTCAATCGCTCTCTGCAATTTGTTAATGAAAGACATATAGTCCTCTGTAGGACCCTGACGCAAATTGGCAAAAGACCCTAAAGGGGTACCTTTGTCTGGGATTTTTATCCAGGTCGCTCTAACAATGTCAGCCACTTGTGCCAATTCCCTGCTAGGGATGGTAATCTGCTCTGCCATGGTGACAAAGAGTCCATCTCCATTTAGCATATCTGCAGACACAGCATGTGTCTGCAGATATGCTAATTTACATGGATGTTTTGTAAATTATCCATGGCCAAAATGGCAGCAGCGTCTTTCCATTCCTGCATGAATAGTACGAATTGCGCAGGAGAGAGCATTGCTTTAACCAAGACTTTCCAATCAGCTGGAATGAGGTTTCCATTTCCTCGTAACCCATCAATCAACCCAAGGGTAAAACTGCTATGGAGACCATTTTCAACTACGCTTTTTTTCAACTCTTTAAACATGGCAAAGGGAAGACTTTCATGAACACAGTGTCCCTGATTGTTACGAACCACAGGACAAACAGACATAAGGGGGAGGGCGGCAGCAACATCCCCCGGGCTTCCTTGGACCATAACATCAGATAACATCTGCTGCACTGCTGAACAAGGAGGGGGAGGAGGGGAGGAGAAAAAAGAGGAGAAGGGGCTGTTGGAAGAGCAGCAGGACCTGCATAGGAAGGATTGTTTCTATTTTTGATCTGGTGGCTTAGAGGGTGGCAAAATCTGAGGGGCTGTTGGAAGGTTAGCTAAAGACTGGGCTAACAGAGAGGTCGCGATCTTTGAAATCATGTCCCGGCAAAGATGCCATGTGTGGAGGACTTTAACTGGAGCAACAGGGTCTTTGTGAAGTTTATTCCCAATTTTATCTCAATCTGAAAGCTTAAAGCTGCCTCCTTCCGGATACCAGGGACAAAAAGTACCTATTTCCTTCAGTAAATCCTCTACTGAAGCAGATACATCACGGTGACCTTCTTTATGGAGCAAATAAATCAATTCTCTTTTATGTTTAGTTTGAAGCACTGTAAGAGTGTTTCCCATTTTTAATTAGTAATACTCACCGGGATCCAAAAAGGATGCGAGGACACGTCTGGAGCCCTTGCCGGGAATAAGGAGGGGCTCTGAGGGGCACCAAGGGGCCCTTTCCATTCATTCTAGACATTACAAGACACAGCCTGAAACTACCAGAGAGCCTTATCAATGTGGTTGGGAAAAATGTCTAGTTCCCCTTATTGGCCAGAACCATATTCTGTGAGTAGATATCTGTTGGCAGAGATTGCCTCAGATCATGGCTGTATTTCTTATGTTATATTATATTTAAGAAAAATAATAACCTTAATCAGAAAATTACCTATATACAGTTTGGACAAATGCAATGTTGTTTGTATTGAGATGAACAAAATACACAGTGACATTTTTGTTAGCTGTGAAAACTCCTGTTTCTCACTAGTACTGACACCCTCCCTCCCCCATGCACACACGTTTGAATTTGAGCAGCATGGCTGTGTGATCCCAAAATTGGACAGATGTAAGTTTGGGTGATACCTTTTTGGTGTCAGCCCTCTGAGGTTGTGGTCTCAAGCCTCATGGCATCATGGTTTAGAATTTCTACACCCCTCTCTTAGGACCAAAAGGCCTCAATGCCAGCAGGAAAAAGGATACCAAGATTTACCTAGCAAAGGACAACCTGAATGTTGACAACACCAAGGGCAGAAGTCAAAATGTTATACAGGACACCCTCTTGTGCTCACTGCCATTCACAAAGTGACACCAAGCAAGAGAAAATCCCAGAAGCTGACTCCTTTTTCATTAGTTAACCATGTCTCACTCAAACACAAAGCAATTTCCAGGGCTGTTTTTTGATGGATGAAATGGATACTGACAGGGGACTATGATACAATATAGGCTTGCATGCTCAGTCTCATAACAAAGTGGCTGCTTTTCCCTTTTGAAAGGCCTTTTTAGAGGATCAGTCTTTCAGCCCCTGCAGCATGGATTGTTTCCAAATAAAAAAGCAACTAGGGTCAACATAATTTTTTATTTTTCAAGGTAAACATGACATAGTTTTAAGCTAGTGTAAATTAGTTTATGTCACCAGAGATCAGTAATTCCTGCATGCATTACTTGAAAGTATGGGAAGATAGTGACTGATGAGTGGTGGGAAGGAGGTGATCTCTAATGCAATCATTCTGATTTGTGAATCATGATGTATTTTGCAAAATTACTGTTCACACTTTTGATGTTCTGTATTCTGAGACCAACTGATTGGTTCAAAATTGGGAAAGCGACAAGGCTGTATATTGTCTCCCTGCTTATTTAACTTATATGCAGAATACATCATGCGAAAGGCAGGACTGGATGAATCCCAAACCGGAATTAAGATTGCCAGATGAAATATCAACAACCTCAGATATGCAGATGATACCACTCTGATGGCAGAAAGTGAGGAGGAATTAAAGAACCTCTTAATGAGGGTGAAAGAGGAGAGCGCAAAAAATGGTCTGAAGCTCAACATCAAAAAAACCAAGATCATGGCCACTGGTTCCATCACCTCCTGGCAAACAGAAGTGGAAAATATGGAGGCAGTGACAGATTTTACTTTCTTGGTCTCCATGATCACTGCAGATGGTGACAGCAGCCACGAAATTAAAAGACGCCTGCTTCTTGGGAGGAAAGCGATGACAAACCTAAATAGCATCTTAAAAAGCAGAGACATCACCTTGCCAACAAAGGTCCGCATAGTCAAAGCTATGGTTTTTCCAGTAGCAATGTATGGAAGTGAGAGCTGGACCATAAAGAAGGCTGACCACCAAAGAATTGATGCTTTTGAATTGTGGTGCTGGAGGAGACTCTTGAGAGTCCCCTGGACTGGAAAGAGAACAAACCTATCCATTTTGAAAGAAATCAACCCTGAGTGCTCACTGGAAGGACAGATCCTGAAGCTGAGGCTCCAATACTTTGGCCATCTCATGAGAAGAGAAGACTCCCTGGAAAAGACCCTGATGTTGGGAAAATGTGAAGGCAAGAGGAGAAGGGGACGACAGAGGATGAGATGGTTGGACAGTGTCACTGAAGCTACCAACACGAATTTGACCAAAACTCTGGGAGGCAGTGGAAGACAGGAGGGCCTGGCGTGCTCTGGTCCATGGGGTCACGAAGAGTCGGACACGACTTAACGACTAAACAACAACAATTCTGAGACTATGAATCTTATTTAATCCACATTATTTTTCTATTACTATAAAAGTGTTTTTCAGAAATGTAGTAGCATGAAGTTTGATTTGGGAGGGTCCCCAAAGAGGATACTTAGCTGAAAGCCAGGGAAGTTCTACCTGACCTGTTTGCAAACAATGCCTGGTACATTTGTGCTGCCACATACCCCTTCTCTGGCTCTTCCTGAACCATATCAGAGGACACTGGCAACGCTTTTCCCCCAAATCCAGCATCCTGGCATCCAGTCAACACATCCACCAATCACCACCCCCATGGCTTTTTCCTGGCTGCCCATACAAGAATCCTACAGATTTCTGAAACAGTTCAGTTTAGGTTTTAGCTACTTTGCCCCGATCCTTGGGCAAAGTCTTACTGCTCTGCAGGCTGTCAGCTGCACCTCCTCCCCCCTCCTTTCACCCTTACTCTGGGGTACAGGACTCCCCTGGGCTTCAAATCATTAAAGGATCAGCAGAGGCGGGACCAAGAAAGAAGAAAGGAACAGAAGGAGGGGCTGGAATGCAACTTGCATCACAACCAGCATGGATGGGGATTCCTGAATCAATCCGCAGCCCCTGTGTGGGCACTGTTTGTGGTTTCAGATGTGATACAAGCTGTGAATCAAATAGCAGCAAAGCTGTATCATCCCAGTTCAGCTCTCCAATGCAGCCACACCCTGAGTCTAGTATATTTTTTTGTTACAAATGGCTCAGCTCACTGCTCAAATGGTTGTAGGATGCAAGGTTCGCCTTTTACAGTACAGCATTTTTCCACTACAAATGGGAGAAAACATTATAAATGTATGATGACTTTGTCACAGTTGTTTATCTACAAAAATACAAGCAAAGGATGTCAGAATCAAGCAAACGCTTAAATTGGAAAAGCAGCAAAACTGCTAATCCTTCATTTGATCACTAAAATGTAACAGTGTATAACTTAACAGCCTCCCTACCTGCTGGCTGTATCTCAGTTTAGCTAACACCAGCTGCATTCCTGTCTCTCAGTCTGATTCTCTTCTCTGTCTGCTCCAGTGCTTCATATGTCTGATGAAAGTAACTGTAATCTACAAAAACTCACATTAAAAAAATAGTAGAAGTAAAGGTGCTATATTGTTATTATTATTTTGTTTTTGTTGGGTTTGGAGTTTTTTGTTTGTTTGTTTTTTGCTAAAATGGACTAACACAGCTATCTCTCTGAACACCGCTCTGATATAGACTGCAACGTTTTCTTTTCTACTAATCCTGCTCCCTTAGTTATACACCATACCACTCCATAGAGTATAAAGAAATATCCATCCCTTAACATCCTTTAAACTCTCTGCCTACCACCTGGTGCCAGGTTATGCAAAACCATGGTGGCAGACCAATTAATAATAATCAAGTTAGCCAAATGTACAATATCAGCATGCTGTGGTAATAGATCTAAGCATCCCTGAGGGTTCTGGCTTTAAAAAATTTAAATGGAGGTATTTAAATATTGAACTTAAAACCCATCTGGTTATTAGCAATGAAGATCTCAGTAAATCGTTAAAACAAAGGGAGATTAAAAATGATTTTGTTTCATTTTTCTAACTGAGAAAATAAATTACTTTTTAAATGTGCTGGAACAAAACACAACACAAAAATGAATATTTAAGACACTCCACAGTAGATTTGGCTACTATATTTGTGATAATATGAAAATAAGGCATTAAGTGAATCATTCTGAAAAATCCATTTCATGATGTCTTGTATTTCAATAGTTACCGAGACATCAAAGATGAAGCTATTGTTGCCTTAAAATGTGTTCTGTCTTCATAATGTCTTTCCATCTCTGTGTTTATTCTTCTCTAATGAAAAGATGTTTTGTATTAGCCATGAACAGAGATGAGATTTTATTTGTTCATTATGTTTATTAAAAAATGCTACTCAAAGAAAGTGGAGAGCACTTTACTAGTCTACTCAAAAGTAATCCCTATTGAATTCAGTGGGGCTTAGTCCTTGATGAACTGGTGAGATAGCTCAGTGAGTTTAGGTATCTGGTTGCAGAGCCAGAGATTAGGAGTTCAATTCACTGTTGTGCATCCCAGAAGAGCCAGCTTGTGTGGCCTTGGGCAAGCCTGACAGTCCCAGGATGTTCCTAGAAGAAGGGGAATGGTATAGCACTTCTGAGTATTCTTTACCTAGGAAACCCTGAAAAAGGGGGGGGGGCTATAAGTCAGAATTGACTTGATGGCACACAGTTATTATGTTGTTATTAGATATGGCTACTTAGCGCAGTTTGGCACGGTTCAGACACTTGGGCCCACAGGCTTTTAATTCCTTGTATTGTGGTTTTGTCTGTGTTTTCTTTGGGTTTGTTGTGGGTTTATAAATTTAAGTTATACATAATTTTTTAAAGGTTGATTTAAGAAAGGTGGTGGGGAGTGATTTCCATATTGAGAATTGATTAATCATGGTTTCATGGGCTGTGGTTGGTGTGTTAACTCTGCACCCCCCCCATCGCATCCCAGCCCCTTCACTCTCCCCTATAAATTTTAAATTGGGCTGGTGCATTTTTTGAATTTATTGTTTCCTTCCCCTTTTCATTGCCTGTGAGGGCCATTAATTTTAATCGAATACCAGCACCACGTGGTGGTCCTTTCAGGGGTATTACAATTTAAAAAAAAAGAGAGAGGAGAGTCAAAAGGCAGGGGTTGGTGCTGTGGTAATAGATCTAGGCATCCCTGAGGGTTCTGGCTTTAAAAAAATTAAATGGAGGTATTTAAATTTTGAACTTAAAACCCATCTGGTTATTAGCAATGAAGATCTCAGTAAATCATTAAAACAAAGGGAGATTAAAAATGATTTTGTTTCATTTTTCTAACTGAGAAAATAAATTACTTTTTAAATGTGCTGGAACAAAACACAACACAAAAATGACTATTTAAGACACTCCACTTTGCCCGGTAAAAACCCTATCTGATTTTTCCCCTGGTGACTTTTTCGGGACCACTCCCAAAGGAGAAATGCACAAAGTTGGCACAGGAGGTTCTGCAAAAGGTCCAGCTACTCTTCCTTCAGCTACTTCCTTCTGAATCTTCAGAAGGCAAATGGCTATTCCAAGAATGGTCCCCAACCTTTTTCGGTCCACGGACCGGCTGGGGAAGGCGGGGCACCCCCCGCGCTCATGCACATTCACAAACTGTGGTGCGGTGCTCACACGGCTGTGCTGGAGTGCGCACGCAGGCACAAATGGGCTGTGCAGGGGTGAGTGTGTGCAGGGGGTGGGGCAGGAGGTCTGTCTCGGCAGCCCGGTCCGGCTCAGGCCGCGGACCGGGGGTTGGGGACCTCTGCTGTAAAGGAACTCTGCCCGGTAAAAACCCTATCTGATTTTGTTCAGTTGAGAGGGGATGTTGGAGGAGACTTATTTTGCCATAAGGACGGTTTACTCCTTACACAATACCAATTTTTGACTTTAACTTCCCGAGGGCTTAAGAAAGCAGGCATTTTAGGATGGAAATTCGGCACACATTCCTTTCGTATAGATGCAGCTTCCACGGCAGCAGCTTTGGGTTACGGTGGGGATCAAGTAAAGAAATTGGGGAGGTGGTCATCTTGTAGGTTTAAGACGTATGTTCGTTCCCTCCCTCAATAGAAGTGATGCTGTTTTTTCTTTTTCAGAACCCAGGGCTGCTTCTTCGTGGCTGCAAGTGGTTGTTTATAGTCACGTCTATATTCACTGAGCAGTGAAACATGCTGTGCAGTCTGGATGGGGGCGTAATTTAGATTTGGGGGCTTCAGCTGCCCTCGAATGGAAGGGCAAAAGGGGTATGCTGTGGCACGAGCTCTTGGAGCTTGCAGTATCAAGCTTCAGGGTAGCACCCCCCGATATTTTTGTTGTTCATTTGGGCGGTAATGATCTGACGGAATGAACAGGCAAGTCTTTGATTTTGCAGGTCATCCAGGACCTCCAGGTATTGAAGGATACGTTTCCTTAAATGAAGCTGATTTGGTCCAATATGATCCCACATAGGGCTTGGCGAGCTGACTGCAAGCCTGGTAGGATAGACAGGGCACGGCGTGGTGTGAATCGAGAAGTTTGCCGTGCAATGAGAGCGGAGTTGGGGGTCTGTGATCTCACAACCTGAGATTGTGAGTCGCCGGCCTGAATTGTATAGGAGCGACGGTGTGCACTTATCGAAATTGGGCATGGGCCTCTTTCTTAAGGACCTACAAGAAGGCCTTAGAGCTGAAATTTTCGGCTTGGGTGGCAGGCTTGGGGCATATAAATAGCCCCTAGCCGTGGCGGGTAGTGCGATGGAAAAAGTAGGGGTGAGTTCATGTTGGCACGGGGTTGCCAAAAATTAGGACATCTCGCTGGCAGTTTGAGCCTATTGACTAGCAGCTGAGAGGTGTCTTATATGGAAGGACCTCCTTGCCAGCTGCCCATTTAGTGTCACGAGGCTCGATGGAAGGAGCTGGTTGGGGGGTACCATTTCATAGAGCAACTGAAGGTGTGCTGTTCAGTGGACAGCACGATTCAGTAATAGGAATGAAAACCACAGCTTCAAGGCTCTGAATGTCTTTGTGCTTGTGTTCATTGCAGAAGTTGCGGTAAGTGGTATGATTCCAACAGCTTCAGATGGGTGAGTGTGTAGCTCTTCTCAGCTGCTTGTTTTTCCAAGCTATAAGTCACTCATTCAAACAAAAGGGAAGTATAAAAAGAAAAGGCCACAAAGGAAACAATGCCTGCCAGTTACAAAAAAAGAGAAACAGCCAGGTACCCATTGTCCATGTTTGTTTGTGTTACATTGAAGAAAACACACAGGCCCTCCAAAACAAATGGGAGCAATGTGCTCACAAGGGTGGAGCTCCATCGGGGCTGCACACAGGCAGCCAGTTTGTTTACTTCCCATTTCAGATAAAGCCCCACCCCTCTGTATGCACATGGGGTGAGGCTCCCACGCAGCAGGAATGAAAATTAGAGGGAACGTCGTATGGGAGTATCCTTACCCAATGGAACATGTTATTTCTGCTGCCATTTCTCATTTAGGATGACCCTAGAAGATACTAGGAGCTGTTGGCTGTATTGGGTTAATCTGGCCAAGGAAGCTCAACCAAAGTCTGACTGTTTACAGGCAACCGATTATCTATCAGTTGCTTGTAAAGAAGTTCTACATAGGGCTAATAGACTTCCTCACTCTCTGCATCCCCAGTGATTTCTTCCCCCCTCTTCTTCCCATTGACTCCTCAGCTGCCCTCATTCCCCCTTGAAATTCCCCCTCCAAAGATATGGTTGGAGAAATAAGAGGATAAATATAAGAGGTAAGAATGAAGAGTCCCAGATGAGCTCTGATCCTCTTATTTCTCCAACCATATCTTTCATTTCTCTTGCCACTAGACTGTCTCTTGCTTGCTCCGTCTTCTGCACCCCCTGTCTCTTTCCAATGCTCTCTTTCACCTTCTCCTTCACCTTGCCCTTGCTTCTTTCTGAAGGCCATTTATTTCAGCTGGATCTATTACAGTTGTCCTAGGGTTGTATTCCTTATACATCTGCATGGCAGTAAAGCTTAGTAAACTACATGGCACTTCTTTCTGAGTAGATGCATAGAATTGTTCTGTGAGTCTGCTTCTGGCTTTCAAGCAGTGCCAACCTCATAAGGTTTTTGTCTGAAGAGAAACCTGAAATCTTTTTCCCTTTCAAACCGTAATTTGAGATTCATTATCCATCTCTGTTCTAAAAAGACAAATGTCTAAACAGGTTTATGTTCTATAACTTCTGTTATATTTCAAGGAAAGTCAAGACATCATTCTTTCAGGAGCAAAACACATTTATATTTATCAGCCTTTTAATATTTTAATTCAATACAATACAGTTAATCTTTGATGGGCTTGATTACTGCTAGAATCTAAATGATGAAATTTCCCTAGTTGTTTCTATCAATAAAGTACTGCAGTATTTTGTTTATCAATATTTTATTTATAAGGTGCACTTTCTCTTTGTTATGCATAATTAATCTGCTGACGATCTACAAGGTAATAACAGCATTCACAGTTTGACTGCAGAGTAGCTTCCCACTAATCACTATGTCCCAGAACCAAAGTCAAGTCTCATGCATTTTCAGTAAGCAACTACAAAGATTCATTCCTTTAAAAAAAAATTTTTTTTTAATCTGGTTTATGAATGTGGGTTATTACTTTCATGCCCATGATTCAAAATGCTGGGAAACAGTCCAATATTGCCTTGCAATATTATGTCTGTGTTGTCAGCAGGAAAAAGAATTGTCAGCCCTTATACAGAAAAGACCAGCCTAAATGTTGACAGCATTAATATGAGCAGACAATATTATTTACAGGATCCCCTCTTGTGCTCACTGCTATTCACAAAGAGACACCAAGCAAGGGAAAATCCCAGAAACAGACTCCTTTTTTCATCCATTAACTTCTTACCCCTTTCAAAAAAAAATTTTTTTTAGATTCTCATGGCTGTTGTTCAACAAGTTATCTAGTTATTTACTGCTTGTGATACAAAGCAATCCAAATGCCTCTGTGTCCATGTCTGCGCATGTGCATGTGTGTGTGTACATGTGCATGTGTGTGTGTACACACGCCTTCTCACTCTCCCCATAGCTCTTCTCTCTTTCAATCACTCTCTTTCTCTCTCTTCCTCTTCCTCTCTGTCCAATCTCTCTCCACTTCTCTATTTTTCATGCTCTCCTCTCTGTACATGATTCTGTTTTTTCTCTCTCCACGGGTCCTCTCCCTCTTTCCTCCCCCCTCCCCCCGCTGCTTCAGTGTGTGTTCAATGGCACTTAGGACTGTGGCATCTTGGACTACCAACATGCCCAGAAGTAAGACTAATTCATCTCAATGAGATTCATTTGGGCAGGGGCTGTAGAATATTTCAATAAGCATATTTAAGGTCCTGTGTTTTCAAAATGACAGGATGGATCAAGTTCAAATTTTTTAAAAAGCACATAGCAGGAATCATTTCCTTTTCAGGCTGTGGTAGGTATTTGAAAAATAACAACCAAATTCACTACAAGCCACAACAAAATGGCTTTCTGAAACATAAATTAGAACTTTAGAAGCATTTTTCCAACCTTATTCAAATTCAGTACTATGCAAGATCGTACTGTGTGGAATCAGTCTGCCAAACATGACCCTGATCCGATAATCCTTATTGAAGATCTACACCCAGCTGTGAATGTTGTAGAGATGGGGATGAATAAAAAAATGGCGATTCATTGTGATTCATGATTCATCAAGGTTAATGAATCAACGAACACGAATTTATGAATAATCAGCGACGAATCGATTCATCCTTTTCGTTTTCACTTTAAAATGTTATAAAACTGGCCCCCAAGCACCTAGAGACACCAAATTTGCAGGGAAGATTCCTAAGACGGTTTTCAACAGGTCCAGCAAGTTGGTGAACATTGAGTAACAGACCCCTGAGTTATATAGTCACAAGGAGGACATCCCCAGGAAAGTTCCCCCCAGGTACTCAGAGAATTCTAAATAGCACCGAAGCTTCCTATGTCTTTCCCCAACACACCTGCCAAGTTTGGTAAAATTGGATATCAGACATCTGAGTTATTCACCCACAATTTGGGTCCCCCCAGGATAGTTTACTACGTGGCACAGAAGCAGATGGCATCGAGGGAGTTTGATTTGTGTCTCGCAGGCACACAGAGGCATTGAGGTACAGTTTGTCTTCAACAACATCACATTTGGCAGCAAAGTAGACTGTGGCCCCATCGGGCACTGAGGAACTTGACACACACCAAGGCAAGCCCAGGAGAAGAGCTAGTCAGTGCAGCCTTGGGCAATGTGCACATTACCAGAAGAAGTCAATGGTAAAGCACGTCTGTGTATTTTATACCTAGAAAACACTGGAAAGGGTTACCATAAGTCTGAGTCAACAGCATGTAGTTACTATTTTTTTAGCCTACAATTAGAGATGGGGATGAATATAAAAACGGATTGTGGTTTTCGACAAATATAGCCGATTTGCCATATATTTGATGAATATTTTCCTGGTTTTATTCGTCGATCCGTCAATTTGTCTATATTCGTTACCCTTTTTGGGGCCTCTCTATGCCATCTCTGAGCTTGCTGGATGGTGCCAATCAGAAGCTCTGGCCGATCAGGAGATCCTGGATTGGCATGTTAGGCAGCCAATAGCACTGCTGAAAGGGCTATGGGGGTGTAACTTTAACAGAGGCTTTATAAGCTTTTCCCCTGCAGCCATTTCCCACTTCTGTTCTGATTCTCTCCAGAGTCCTCCTGAAAAAAAAAAAAAAAAGACCTGCCTACTTGCCTGCCGGCCTGTAAACCTGCCCCTCAGTCAGAAGTCCAGCTGCCAATTCCAGTCGCCTCATCAAGCCAAGTTCTGAAGAAGTCCTGCCTGCTGTTGATTCCAGTCACCTCCTTGGGCCAAGTCCTGCCTGCTGAGTCCATTCGCCTCATCGGGCCACGTTCTGACCAAGTCCTGCCTGCTGCCAAGGAGGTCCATGGCCACATTAGATAACTCTGGCCATATGACCACTTTCCTAGTCCAGCAGCCCCTTCCAGCCTCCTCAGGCTATATTTTAAAGTCCTGCCTGCTGATTCCAGCCTCCTCGGGCCACGTTCTGCCTCAGTGGCAGAGTCGTACCCTGAATGCCAATATGGCAGGTCGCTACCCAACCTGGGAGCCCAAAAGATGCCTCATTGGTAGGGGCCTACTCAATGGGCTGCCTGCAACAAGTCCTGCCTGCTGCTGATTCCAGCCTCCTCTGGCCATGTTCTCAAGTCCTGCAGCCCCTTCCAGCTTCCTCGGGCTACATTCCAAAGGCCTACCTGCTGATTTCAGCTTCCTCGGGCTTGATTCTAAAATGTTGCTTGCTGAAACCAGCATCCTACCCTCCCTGGGCGCCCCAATGCCAATGTGGCAGGTGTGACCCTTCCCTACCCTCAGGGCAAAACACCTCCCTCTTGCTCATCCATGTGGCAGATTTCTGCCACTACACCACCAATGCCTCCCTATCCACTAAGAATCATGTTGGTACCTGGAATGTCCAAATCCCACATCTGTGATCCTGCCTAGGAAGAGAGTGCCTGACTCAGCCTCTCCAGCTCTTTCATAGGCTCATGCAAATAAGCTCTTGAGCATGAGTGTCAGGAGTCACAGGGCCAATCGCCACAGTACCCCACCCCGTTCAGCTTCCCCCTTCCTCAGTATAACAAATTTCAAGAGGACGTGGTCACTTGCACCCATGCTTCCCTCCATTTCCACTTCATTCACCACTTCATATTTGTTGGTGATGACCATGTCCATGGTAGCTCATCCCCTTGTAACTTCTTCCATCTTCTGGAAGAGGAAGTGGTCAGCAAGAGAAGTGAAGAATTTGTTTGATGTTACATTGTTGGCAAATTTGGACTTCCAAAAGGTATGAGGGTAACTCGTCTTTCTCATTCCTACTGCATATTTGAATACTGGATAATCTGATTGAAGAGGGTGGTTCAGTTTGCCTTGGAGGTCAATAGCAGATTCCACAGTGACATCACTTTGTCAATAGGCCTAATCTGTATGTCTTAGCTGAATCTCCATAACAGTTTAGGATATAAATTCTCAAGTGATCACATCTACTTACATATTTTTGTGACTTTGTCATCCAGCAAGGGTTGTTAATTATGAAAAATGCAGCAGTTGGCTTTTGTGAGTTCTGATACATTGTTGGAAAGGTTTTGTGAGTTCTCATAGGCTGCTGAAATCCAGCTCTGTCACTATAATAATCATTTGCCATCAAGTCAATTCTGACTTACAGCAACCCCTTTTTCAGGGTTTTTCAAGTAGAGAATACTCAGAAGTGGTTTACCATTCCCTTCCTCTAGAGATGCCCTGGGACTGTGCAGCTGGCCCTAGGCCACACAGGCTGGCTCTACTCACAGGAGGCACACTGGGGAATTAAACTTCCAACCATACCTAGTCATCTAGCCAGCTTCTGTCACTAGAGGCCAAGTGTATAAAAACTCTGTGCATTAGTATCAATGTCTTTAATTTCCTCACTTTCTTTATGGTATCCTGTTACAATGCTAGACATTTTTCTCAGGGTCCTGACCATTCTTCTGCTTTATGAGGACAATGCTTAAACAAATGTAGCTTTGGAAGCTTGCTCATTTTGTTGTGTCTCTGAATTGGCTTAGTGTTCCATTTATTTAATTCAGCTTTCTCTTTTCTGTTTTTCTCTCACCACCACCACCCCAAAATAAAATATGAAAACCCTTCTCCAGAGGTGGTATCCATGTGCATACTGGAGATAGGGACAGGAGGTTCTAAACCAGTGGTCGGGGAACAGGGGTAATTTACCCCAAATGGGGTAAAAGTGAAAACCCTGGGGGTAATGAGCAGAAGAATTTCGTGGCTGCTGTCACCATCTGCAGTGATCATGAAGCCCAAGAAAGTCAAATCTGTCACTGCCTCCATATCTTCCCCTTCTATTTGCCAGGAGGTGATGGGACCAGTGGCCATGATCTTGGTTTTTTTGATGTTGAGCTTCAGACCATTTTTGGCGCTCTTCTCTTTCACCCTCATTAAGAGGTTCTTTAATTCCTCCTCACTTTCTGCCATGCTTTTGCGTAGTCAATGAAGCAGAAGTAGATGTTTTTCTGGAACTCTCTAGCTTTCTCCATAATCCAGCGCATGTTAGCAATTTGGTCTCTAGTTCCTCTACCCCTTCGAAATCCAGCTTGTACTTCTGGGAGTTCTTGGTCCACATACTGCTGAAGCCTACCTTGTAGGATTTTGAGCATAACCTTGCTAGCGTGTGAAATGAGTGCAATTGTACAGTAGTTGGAGCATTCTTTGGCACTGCCCTTCTTTGGGATTGGGATGTAGACTGATCTTTTCCAATCCTCTGGCCACTGCTGAGTTTTCCATTGATGATGATAAAAAAAAAGCACACTGGTCCTTTGATATTGGGCTGTGGCACCAGGGTGGGTGACATGACCTTTAGCTTGGTTTGTTCCTTTTTGCACACCACACACAGAATGATTAAAGTGGTAGGAAAAGCCCCCCCCCCCACTCTGCGTTGGCTGTCTCTAGCAAGCATGTCATTGCTAGCACCACTCTGGCAGCCATTGATGATGATTAAATCCTCTGCGAGCTAGCAAAAATTTAATGCAACTTGCTAGGCACGTTGGACACCTTACTACTCCCTATACCACCCCATGGCTAGAGTGCAATGTGTTCCAGCAAAAATAGTGCACATCTTTATTAAATTTGGTGCATCCTGCTAGTTCGGTACATAGCCTGGCAGCCATTGATACTGATGATATATCCTGCTAGTTCGGTACACAGCCTGTGTAGATTCAATAATATTTTGAATTCAAATAATGTATGATTTCCTTCCTTTCAAATCAAGGGGGTAATGTCGGCGTATATAAATTTTTTGGGGGGGTAAAAGGTAAAAAAGTTCCCTGACCCCTGTTCTAAACAAAGTCTTTCTGCTCTGATCATACCTGCTGAGTAGTTTGGTCCTGCCTATGACTTTGACCTTCACTTGCAGACTTCAGCTTACAGCTCCCCTGACTGGATTTGCCAGATTCCTCTTGTGAGGTGTAAGCCATATCTTACCAAGACCTCTTCTTCAGAAAAGCATACAGCATGGTCCAGGAAACCAAAACTTTTCCATTGGTACCATCTATGCCACCAGTTTTTCATTTCCATTATTCTTGTCTCTCTTCCTGGGCCATGCCTTTCAACTGGAAGAAGTGATTAAAAACAACCTGTGCCTCAAGGTCCTTCAGCTTTCTGCACAGATCTTCATAGTCACCTTCAATATGTTGAAAGCCATACCTAGCAGTATCATGTGTTCCCATATGGATCAGAAAGAAGGAATAATGGTCAGTGGACTTGATGACTTTGGGCAAACTGTCTGTCATGTTATGGATCTTCCTACCAAGAAGACCATGCTCCTCAGGAGACATACCAATCAGGTCTGCAAGCCGCTGCCTCTGTTTCCCTTGGAAGGGAGTTACCTACTACCACCAGACTTATCTTCTTTCAGGGAGTGGCAAGAATCTTTCCAATCACAAAAACACCTTCATATTCTCTACAGTCTCTTTCAGAGGCTCAAAATCCCTGTCCATGAGTAAGATCTGCAACTACTGCCCTATTCTAGCAGGTCAGAATCTATATCAGCAGAGAGAGCTTGATCATGATTTGTAGTCCCAAGGGCACAGTATGCATTCTGATTGCTCTGTTTCTCCATGTCACATCCTCCCAAGTTCTTGATTTCTGCACTTGGTATTCTTCTTCCTGTCTAGACCCATCTTCCTGTCTGTTTCTCTTCCAGCATAGTCTGTGTGGCGTCTGCCCAGGTCATGAATATTAATGTGATATCTGCATAGACCAATGGGAGTGCTGGAGGGGTGGAGTCACAAGATATAAGAGACTCTAGCAGGAGTAGGGGGAGTTTTAAAAGAGTTAGTGAGGGAGACTGAGAGTTTTAGGAGGATTGAGAGTTTGGGCTGGAGAGTGGTGGTGGAGAGTGGATGAAGGAGGATGTTTGTTTAAGAGTTAATAACATTGCTTGTCCTATCAACATCTGTAACAATAAACAATTTCTATTTGGTTCTTTTAAAAATGACACATTGCCTGGACCTCTATTGTTAATATTAAACAATGTTGATGTAATCAACTGGTGGCAGCTGAAGGACACGTAGCGTGAGCTCTTAGTTTGGTGAAACAATCAGGGGCCACGTGGAATCGTGACAGTCTGCTCTACTAAATCTATCTTGCTGATGAAGGGCACGTGAATAGACAGACCTCAAGCTACTAGGCAGGGCCACAAGCTTGCATTTAGATTTCTATGTTCTCAGGCAAGAAGGTGAACAAGGTGCAGATCTTTCTGGTCACTGCAGCAGCTCCATCATCATCCATGTGTCTACATCCTATTTAGATGGTGGCACAGCATTCCTGGCCTCTCTCTCAAACTCCTCTGCAACTCCTCTACTAAACACCCTGTCAAATTGTCCCTGTTTTGCTCAACCTGCCCACAAGCTCCTGCTCACAAGGGACTCCTGTATGAGGGCAGCCATAGATATAATAGTTGATTAAGATTTTTTTCGGGTGCAGAGCACATTACTATTTAACATTAATCTTTAATTGTTTAATCTCATGCAATGTTACATCACAGGTTTCATGTTTAGTGAGACTACCACTACCACTGAAGAGTCTAAAACACTTTTTTTAAAAATAGTATGATGGATCAAATGCAAAGGTGGTTCACTTATGCCAACCTACTCTGTGAACTACAAATAACTGGAATGGATGTTAGCCCTTCCCACCAACTTAGCATGAAATCAGTGGCGGATTGGTATTGTGAATCCACTGGGAGAAGAAGATATTCAGAAACAGTACGTTGTTTTTTTCCCCTTTTAGTTCAAAATGTCTACATTGGGTCCCAATCCCAGTGGCAGTGATCTGGTGACTTTTTTTTTTACTAGTAAAGGTTCTTTCCCCTCTCCAAATCCCGAGGCTCCCCAAAGCTTCCGCAGGGCAAAAGGGAACCCTAGCAAGGCCCAAAACCTAAAAGGAGGTGGATAGGAAGCTTTTAACTATCTTAAATGAAAAGCTTCCAGTGCCTGATCTAGGTTATGTGGCACAAAGTGACAACAACAGGATTTTGCCCGGTGTCAAAATACAACAAACAATAGGATGGCCCCTTTGATTTGTTTATTATTTATTTATAATCCACCTTCTGACTTCATGATCTTCAAGGTCTCTTACAATAGATTGGAATCACACATATCCAACCTCCAGCTCATAGAATCCCCCAGGCAGGGGTGTTTGATCTGGACTTCTCCAGCCCTTTATGATTCAGTCATCCAGGACCCTTCAATTTTTCATTGGTGCTTGAGCTGTCAATCTTTTTCTCCTTTGGGCTTCCTTCCTCTGTTACAGTATTACTTTACTTTTCCCAGTGAAACTTGCTGGTGTCAGGTTTCTCTGTTTGTTTTCAAATATTCACTTCAGCATTTTTAACCTTTGAAGTGTCGAAGCAAAATTCAGTGCTTCAGAAATCATTCGGGGCTTTGTTGCTTCACTTTGGATTGGTTCAGAAATAGACAAATACCCCCACTGCTTTGTTTTCTGAATAAAATCCAAATCAAAAGTTCATCCCTAGCAAATTGTATTTAACTACAGGAAGTGAGTTTTCCCCTCTATCACCTTCATTTTGATTTCAGTACACAGATTATGTACCTTCTTTTTAATTTTACTTCTTTTTAATTTTACTTACAGTAAAAACCTACTGAGTGGCAAAAGAGATCCGCTATACAACTAACAGCTCAGTTCATTTGGGTTGTTATAGACTCCACAGGTTTCTCTCTGTGCTGCTGACATTTATCTCCAGACAAGTTCCATTCTGATGTGACTTGAAAACAATGCACTGACATTTACTAATGCCAGCCGTTGTTGTTTTTTTAAAATGTGAAACACATTGGAGGAAGTTAAAAAATAAATAAACAATTGGTCTGTTTGGCAAAGATAGTAGTTAAAATACATTGGGAAATGAGTTCTGTTTGAAGCATCTGTGCTCTTTTCCCACATTTCCTCTACCATGCTATGGTATTGAGATGATTCAGTTAGCATTCTCAGTATTTCTTACTATGAAAGTTCTGTTCACTTACCATAGGTAATACTGTTCATTTTTAAAAGATGCACCACCAAAAAAATTTTTTTCTTAAAAATGGAATGAAGTTCTCTTTCTCATTTCTGGACCTGGATTACAAAGATTTGTTTAAATTCTGGGTTCTCTCTTACTTCCTATTTTGAAACTATTTGAGTCAAAATCACGCCATCATTTCACATTTTGTTCAAGCATAAATTTACTTGGTTTTCTTTTACTGCTATTGTTTTTCTGCATAATTGAACACAATGTGATTTCATGAGAAGTGTAATCATAGAGGCCATAATTGAATTAACATACTTATGAATAGATTACTAGTATACTTTATAGGACTTCACAGTGGATACTTCAATATAGAAAAAACTCAGAAGTCAAGACTACATAGGGCACAGTCTCGTCAAAGTGACACACTTTGGCTGCAAGGGAACAGCAGCAATAGTCATGGTGGCAATAAGAAAAATTCTAAAATTGAACATATTTGTGTAATATCTTTGCATATTCTTTCTAACTCCCATTACTCATATATCCATTGTAGATTTTGATAAAGAACTGTCTCAATTAAAAGGATCTGAAACAAATTTGAATAATTTTGTCTGTGCTATTATTTGCTTGTTGCTAAGCTTACCTTTACAAATACCTTTGCTTCATCTAATAAAAGCATCCCCTGATTTTGAATTTTGAACTTCAATAGGAGGAAGGCCTACTAAACTTGATGGTATGACTTTTGAGTAGACGTCATCTACTGATAATCTGTAGTGTTCTGTTCTCTTATGTGAGACCTGTGAGAGCGAGATTTAAGCATATGTTTAAGGAGAGGTTGGAAGTAATGTATTTCAAGTAACAGTTTCACCTGTAACATTATTTTAGAGTGGGGAACAAGAAGATCATAACATAATAAAATGTCTGGCTTTTTTCATGTAACAAATAATGTTACAGGTGGGAGGAGTTAAATTATTTTCTTGGGGCATATCACCCCAAATTTTGGGCACTTTTCTTACTTTTCAAAGATGGAACATATTTCCAGGGAAGAAAATTTCAAGGGAATATTGAAGTGTGATGTGCATCGTTAGAGGTTCTGTGTGACGTTTCTACAAAAACTACAACAGTAACATTCAGAGCTTTCTTGGGAGGGTTACATAAAAAATACTTTAAAAGTTACATAGAGGACTACTTTTCCCAGTCTCTATGCTTAACTCTCACTGACACTGGTGGGATTTTAAAATGCTTGGTCAGATGGAGTCACAGCATATATTATTAATTGGATGCAACTATCATGAAGTGTTTTTTGTTTCCTTTAAAAAGCTTCTAAAACAACAAATATAAGTAAGGCAAGCTTACTTATGCAAGCTTCAATCTATGTATCCCTAACTGGGTGAAGTTTCACATATACAACAGACAGTGTGATTTACCAGCCTAATGCATGTACTACACAGTCTCTATATGAAATGTTCAGACCCTCCAACCAATTGTTTGGAAAAAGACTGATTCAGTGAGATCTGGGAGTTTAAATCAGCCCTGGCTGCTCCATTCATGTTTTATTGAACTATGATCAATGGTAAAGGACCCTTCCTTATTTTAAGTGAAATCCACATCTGCTTCTTCCACAGCAATACAGTTCTTCTAAGGGATTTCTTCTAGAGGGAAAAGGAGTTGTGTCCAGTTACATAAACAAAACAAGCACTCAGCTGCTTTGAAAAGTAAATTACAGGAAAAAAAGAATGATATTGAAAATTGTTCACTCTACACATGCACACACACACACACAAAGAGAGAGAGAGAGCCCAATTTTCTATATACTTGGAACTTTGACAAGGAAAAGGACTATGTATATAAGACACTTAAAACAATAAGAATCCTGCTGAGCAATTTCCTCATTTAAGTGCTCTGAATTACCAATTCTTTGCGGAAAATGCAGTGAAACAGCTATACCTTCTGTATTAAAAATCAAAGAAAATTGGATCTGCAGGCAACATAGTTTTATTTCCTTTTCCTCTTAGCTATTTGGTAAGCTTGCTTAATCACAAATAGCCAGAGTTTAACAACATCATTATGTATAGATGCAATTCTCATCTTATTTCTGAGTAATCAATTTGTGAGGAAAATATGGCCCATTTATAATGTGAAAATAGTTTTATTGCAGTGAGAGAAGCAGGGTTTTTGTGGGGAAGGAAATGAATAATGTAGTTTTACCAACAAAATGGAAATGTGGAAGTGACAGGTTCTGCAATCACTGTGACCAAATCAAAGTGGAGCTTGTAGCTTTAAATTTTTCTTCCACTTTCGATTTCCCAATATCGTTAAGTGGCTTAAGAAGGCAGCTTAGTCACTACATGATATTGGGAAATTAAGCAATTTCTTTGTTCCTTCATGAAGCAGCAGAGGAAGCAAACAAAATGCCCAAATGTTTTGAAGTAGATTAGGACAGCACTAATGTGCTATACCACTTAGAAAAAAAATAAAAATTGAAAACTTCCTCCTACAAGGAGAAGGAGAGAATAGGGGGCAAAGGAGAGGGGTTTTTTTCCCCTTGAGGGAGGTGGACCAAATAGGTCACTTGAGGTGTGAATGCCATTTGGATGCAAAGATAGCATCCAATGGCATATTGACTTCCTCCCAACCCTAAACCACCATATTTAGCACAATCCAGCCTGCTCCAGTTGAGCTCATGTAGACAATCTCTGAGTGAGAAAAGATCATGAATAGCCTTTCACTTAATGCCAGACTAGAACTAGGGCAACCAAATGAAAAACAGCACATGATTTCTGTACCAGCAATATTTGGGTGAAGGATGAAATTTCAGTAGGTGTAGCTTGCATTAAAATTTTATCTCCTAAACTACTATAAAGGATACCAGAACCTGCTCCCTTTTTCTTCTGGTCATCTTTCTTAGTACATCATGAGAAACACAGCTCCCTTTAAACATAAACGGCTGTCTATTTATCCTAGCACAAGAGTTCCTTAACATGAATTTTACAAATTGCTTTTGCAAAAATAAATTGTTTTTGTTTTATCAAGGGTCAACAGGAGATAAGGGTTCATTTACATATCTGAATTTTCAAGCACTTGTCTTTGAAAGGTCTTCATGCGTTGAGGGAAAACACACTCATTTCACAAATGTGATTTAGGTACCATTCAGCAGATGCATCATCACCTAAGGAGTGTTCATATAAAACATAACTAGGACAAGGTGTGAGGGTTAATTAAACAAGGCAACAGGTAATCAAGAAAGGATACAAAGAAAGACTTTTCAGGACCTCAGCCTGAAGAATCTGTTGCTGTAGAAGAAAAGCTATATTAGACCAAGATCTCCATATCTTTCTGAAAGATGTCCCCTCACCTTTTGAAAAATAGAGGGAGGGCTGAGACTTAGCAAAGATAGGTCACTGTAAACCAAGGTTTGAATCACCCATACTCAATCAAGTTAAGCCTGAACTCTCATAGAGCAAAAATTAATAAACTGAGACCATCCTACATTGCATATATAATGAGAATACAGAACTGACCAGAAAAACAATAATGCTGGGGAAAGTGGGGGGCGGTGCAGTAGGTAGAGTGGAAGACCGAACATGAGATGGGTTGACTCAGTGAAGGAAGCCACAGCTGTTAGTTTGCAAGAGGTGAGCAGAACTTAGTGAAAAAGACAATATTGCTAGGAAGGGGGAACAGTTGAAAGAGAGAACAACCTAACATAAGATGTTGATTTGCAAGATCTGAGCAGAGCTGTGAATGACAGGACATTTTGGAAGTCACTAACTCATATAGTTACCACACATTAGAAGTGAATTGATGGCACATAACATCTTGGGGGGGGGGGGTTCTTAATAACTAGACAACTGTATAGTGACAAAATAGGTGGAATGGTTGAAACTATGACTGAATATAGGCACCAAAACTCTGCGAACATTGAGTAAGTCACAAAGCAAAAACCAGTAATTTCACAGCTTAAATGAATGAGTGTCACCTCCTCTCTCTCTCTATATATATATATATCCTTCCTGTATCTACAATCCACACAATGTTTCATTTCACAATGCTCCTGCCATTTAGCCTGTTCCACACTTTCTCAGTCTTATAACAAAGTGGATGTTTTTCCTTTTTGAAAGGCCTTTTTTGAGTATCAATACTTCAACCTCTGCAGCCTAGATTCTTTCCAAGATAAGCAAGATAGATCTTTTTAATATATGTGATCTGTTTTAATTCTGGGATCATTTGGGGTCACCTATTTCTGAATGGGGGGCTTAAAATAGTTTAACGTTTTAAAAATCGTAACTCAAAAACTGTTTGTCCAAACGTCCCTAAATTTGGCATTGAGCAAGAGCAGACAATCTGCTACTCCTGTGCTGATCAAAAGTCCAATTATAAAATTACAATTTTTTGTTTGGGCTGCCCCTATTTTTAGTATTACTTTATAGAATGTTGATTTGCTCTGCCAGTACAATATCATTATTTCACTCTCATGCAGCAATACTGCACTCTCAGTGAGCCCTGTGGCACAGTGATTAAACTGTAGTATTGCTGTCAAGCCTCTGCTCATAGTCCTGATGAATTCAGATAGCCAGCTCATGATTGACTTAGTCTTCCATCTTCCAAGGTTGGCGGGGGGGGGGGGAGTGGGAGTAAAGTGTTCCTTGCATAATTATGTTGTAAATTGCAAAGAGAGTATTCTAGTACAATGGGTAGTATATAGGTCAAAACAACAGCAGCAGCAATACTTTGGATATGCCTTACAAAACTGAGTGCTAAGTCCCCAAATTTACATAGTAAAATATCCCTTTCTGGAGGACTGTATGCTACACACGTGCCACATTTGGTGCTGATCTAAAGCCCAGTTTCAAGGTTATAATTTTTTGTTTGGGCTGCCCCCATTTTTAGAATTGCCTTGTAGAATGTTGGGTTGCTCTGCTGCACAATAACGTAGCTGCACTTTCAAGAAGCTATAATACTGTTTATCTTGAACATTCACTGCAACAGAAATATTGCAATGGGCATGCAAGCCAAGCAAATAATTTGAATTTCTCCAAAGCAATAAAGAAACGTAAAATATTTTTTAAATATATATTTACAAATTTTCTAATCCCAGTTTCTTAAACCCCTTGTCTCTTAGCAAAGAAGGTACTGTAAATGATGCATTTAAGGAAGAATCCCTGTTGTTGTTTTTGACCATAAAAGATGAAAGAAAGAAAGAGGCCATATTTAATTTCTTGAAAAGGTTAGGTAGCTATTTTGTAAAATGGATTCCTTAGGGCTCTCCAAAACAACTGGGCCATTGCTGTGTAGAAACAATACACAGGCAATATAAAGAGAACAGACTCCTTTGAACCAGCAGCTGCACTGCCTGCCACTTGCCATGACAAGCGGGCCAATTCCATGTGGAAGCAGAATGAGCACAAGATATAAAAAGATCAAAATTGTTTGAACCAGCAGCTGCACTACCTGCCACACTTAATCTTTCCTGGCAATCTGTTTGAGACACACATTCCTTGGTCTAAGAGGGTTTTGCTGTCTGTTGATCTTTTGGGAGAAAGCAGTCCAATTCTTCATATTTATTGGAACGTTTAAACAGTAGACTTAGATATATTTGGGACACAGGGAGAGAAATAACTTTTATTTGGCTTTGGATGAAATTGGAAAAGCATTTTGGATCAACTGCTTTGGATGAACTAAACACAGATAGTTCATGTTGAGTGTTACTTTCGTAAAGCCCCCTACTCCTTTGGCTACCAAGAAAAAGGTCTGCAGTCCTCAGTGATAAGAAGAGGGAAGTATGCTGAAGCCCAGGACTCTTGGCCAGAACAGAATGAAAGTCTGAAAAAAGAAGACCGCTGATTTATGTTTAGGAAAACCTGTGGTTTCCTCTTCCTTGGGTGAGGGGAAGGGGGGTAGAGAACAACACAGAGAGAAATATTGTTTCTTTTTAAAGTTTGGGCCATCTCATATTCTCCCTGGTCACCTCATTCCAATAAAATGTATGTCTGTGAGTCTCTAAAATCACACTTTATTGAACATTAACACATCAACACAAAATTCCTCTTTCAAAAGGGGGCCTAACGTAGGGCGGAGTCATGCTGTGTGCCTGGGGCTGGCCTTGCCCCAGACACAGGCCTTAACTGCTGAGTTCTGGTAAAATCTTGAAGCCCCCCAAGGACGCAGCCCAAATGAGCCTTGGGACTCAAGATGATCCGCGCCCCAGGGGACCCCGCCTCCTCCCTGTCCCAGCGCAAAAACCAGCAGGTATTCAACGTTGTGAGGTGGGAACTCACCTTCAAACTCATGACTTCTGCCACTACCCACAACTGCATAGGGGCTACACAGTATGCCCCATGCCCCCACCATCACTGAAACTTTGGACCTAAGTTTTGAATATTAGGACCTAACTTTGAATATTACACAAATAATTCCAGGCCCATGTCGGATAAATGGATACTATCGGTCTGATATAACTCAGGGCACTGCATACAAATGTCCAGGTGCACCACCATGAACCTGAGGCCAGCTGTGACCAGTGACCACTCTAGCAACCTCACACCACGTGCCTGACACCACGCCAGACTCTGTCAATGCGCCTCAGGTCACAACCTCCATACTCGCCATCGTAGCATTGCTGACCACACAATATGCAGTGCAGGGAACTAGGCCGCTAAGGCCAGCAGATCCATGATCACCTGCAATATAAGGGACTTGCCTTTCCACATAGCCAAATCGTTCCCACCTAGGTGCACAACAACTATCTCAAAAGGCATCTCTGTGCACCGCTGAATGACCAGGTCCATAAAGCTATTCCTTAAAAGTCTTTCCCTGTGCCTTAAAAAAAACAACAACATGGGGGCGATTTCTCAGTCCTCCACCATCCAAGACTTCAAACCATTGGGGGGAGCGGCAACTGTGCTACCCCCCCCCCAAAGATCTCCTCTTCGCCTCATCACCCAAGGCCACGTCACAGCCTTCGCCAATGACTTCTGGTGAAAGGTAAGATGGCAGGGGCAAGCAGCCCCTTAAAGGCTCACCTTAGCCCCTGCCCCATCGTGCCACTCTGTGCACTCTCCTGTGCATGCCTTGCCCAAGCGGGCGGGCAAAAAGCTCCCACAGCCACAAAAGTGACTGCGAAAGGAGCCTTCTTGTTTTGCTATGTATTCTAGCCTCATCCTTATTACTGGATCATCTTACTGAAATAATCATATTTCTAACATACTCCTCCTTTGGAAGAAGTGCTTGATAGCTCAGTGGTTTGGTTATCTGGCTATGGAGTCAGAGGTTAGGAGTTCAACTGCCTACTATGCTTTCTTGACAGGGGCTGGATGTGATGATCCATAGGGTTCCTTCCAGCTCTTCAGTTCTAAGATGCTGATGTGATGATGATAATCATCATCATCATCGTCATCATTATGGCACAGTGATTAAACTGCAGTTCTGCAGCCAAAACTCTGGTCATATCTGGGGTTCAATCCAGGTAGCCAGTTCGAGGTGCTATATGGTGGTATATAAGCAACACACTTTGCTTTGCTTTTGATGATTATCTGGAAGGTTCCTCTTTTCAGAAGTTAATGTAATGTGCTTAAGTTAGTGGATTGTAGGTTTTGTTGTATGTTGGGGGAGCATCCTGATAGTAAGAGCAATTTATCAATGGAAGAAATTACTTTGAGGGGACCTGGGTAGAGTTGCCATGTCTCAGGGCTAGCTGGAGTCTCAGCAAATCACTGTTTTTCCAGGTTTCCAGGTTTCCAGGTGGTGAGATCAATCTCAGGGTGAATGAAAAAAAAGACGGAGTTTGATTTTTGTATGTGGGCAGCCATTTCTAGATGCTTCCTCTAGGCTGGTGGTGAGGTGTCCACAAGCCAGAGCAGCAGCATAAGACCCAGAAAAACACTACCTATCTCTTGCATGCTACCGACAAGGCCATATGAGATGCAACTCCTAGTAGACATTTTGCCCCCTGGCTAACTATCAAATCATTGTATTTTGGGTACCACCACCCCCAGCTCCGCCACCTGATCTGGTTAGCTGGATTTTGCCTCTATTCTGGCCGTCTATCTACACCCCGCCTCATTGGTTTTCACTTAAAGTCAACAGATTTTCTTCATTTAGCAAGAAGTTGAACTAGATCACCTGGAAAGTTTCCTTCTTTGGGTTTATTTACAACATATTGTTATAGCAATTTGATTCTGCTTTAACTGCCATGGCTCCACCTTGGACTGTACTTTGATAAATTATTTAGACATCTCTGCTGTAGCTTCTCTGCTAGAGGATGTGAAACCACTCTGGCACAAAATAATCCATACCTCAGCAAACAATAGATCCCAGGATTCCCTAGGATGGAACCATGGCAGTTAGGATGGAATCAAACAGCTGTAACCATGTGGTATAGATCAAGTGCTTCTCAACTTTGGGTCCCCAGGTGTTCTTGGACTACAGCTCCCAGAAATTCTGGCCAGTACAGCTAGTGGCAAAGGCTTCTGGAAGTATTCGTTCAAGAACGTCTGGTAAGCCAAGGTTGGGAACCATTGGTATACACTATATGATTCTATGAAATACCACTTCAGATCTCAGATACTCTCTAGTGACCTCAGGAATCCCAAGATTCTAACAGTTTCTCCTTCACACTGTAAGTAGAAATAACAGTGATGGGCTAATTAAGAAAATTCTGAAATAACTAGCTTCAACATTAGTACTTACGGGTATAACTGAATTGTGTTACGATTGTAGGTTAAGAGATAATGTCAATCCATTTGTAATTGTAATATTTAGTTACTCATATACCTATGGTGACAAGATTTTACTGAATGGTGAATGAAAACTATCAGCAACATCAAGTGCTGGCTCATTCTGTACCTTCTGCTGCTCAGTTTTTGGTGCTGAGTTGAAGATGAGCTGTGTGAGAGGAGAGTTTGTCTGAATGCAGCTTGAGTATTTAGACGTCTTTTTAAAAAAGTAACATAGAAGTAATACTTTGCCTTTAGCTGTTTAAAATAATAGCTTTCAATTTTATTTCCTTTACTTCCTTTATAGAAATATGAGAAGAAAAAGGTACATTTTTAAAATGCAGCAATAACAGCCACTAGCTTTGTCATGGTAAAACACATTTTAGACCATTCAGTGGTCTAGTTACTTCTGGCAAGAAACTTCAAAAGCTCAGTAAAATAACCCAGCTTGCAATAGTTGATTGAATTTTGAGACAAGCTTATGTGCCCCAGAAAGGTCTGCCCATAGTTTAATTTTATTTATTTTTTTAAGTTTATTCCTTTTACATTGATAGCAAGTGCTGATAAACTCCTTTAGATGCGGAAAGTTAGTTATTATCATCTGTCTAAATAGAATTATTTTTTTCAAAAAGAAACAAACCCTATTCTTGGGCAACACTCTATTCCTGTCAAAACACACACACCATACGAAGTTAACAGAAAAAAATTGCGAAGGCCAACAATATGTTGTCTTAAATCTTTGATGATGAACAAAAATGCAAGGCACTCTGGAAATGCCTTCACAAATGCTTATCTAAAAAGCAATGTATAAATGCTGTATGAGTATTGTTATTATTTCTAGCAATATTCAAAATGTTTGCTTTCGCAAACAGCATTATGGAAAAGCGCAAAACCATTAATTTGCTTCAAAAACAGCACTTACAGCATTTACATTTATATTACCACATAAACATGCTCAAAACATGCTGAACAGTAATAAATTTAGGCTGAGGGAAGTGTGCAAGCACAATCTATCACTAATGTCACCTTATGTATTATTTTAGATAAGCGTACCTCAGGAAGCCTTCCTGATTAGAAGGCAGGATAGAAATCAAATAAATAAATGAATAAATCGCCCCTTACACTCCTATATTAAGGAGGTTTAGCTCTGTAAGTACCCTCTTTGAAAAAGCTATGCGGTCCATGACTAAACTGGTACAAATTCAGGTGTTACATCTGAAAGAAGGTGAAGTTCAAACCATGAGGTGGAGGATACAAATAAGCCTACTCCAATGCTCCTGCCACACCAGGAAGTCACATGGACCCTTGTGTATGCATTATGGCAGTCTCCATAGAAACTGTAAGCACATTCATCTGAATGCACTTACAGCATTTCTATAAGCAAGGCAGAGTCATCAATCATGGAAACACTGTAAGCTTATACAGCTGAATGGCCTTACTGGCTAATATCCTGCAACTTTAGACTGTCCAGAGAGAATGATATCATCAGCCACAGCCATGACTGTTTGAGGGCAATCAAAAGCTTCTTAGAGCCCCCCCCCCCCAGGTTCTGGGAATCCCTAGTAATCTCATCCTTGGGGAGCTGCAGAACAGGCGGGGGAATGACTTAAAGTCTGAAAATTGCTGCCGTTGCTTCCCAGCCCTGCTGCTGATACCAGTGGTGGCTAGCTTCCAGCCTTAAGTTGTTTTCCTTCTCATTCCCATGAAGGTGGGTCCCTGAAACCTGGCGGACTGTAGGAAATTTTGTAGTGCCCTAAAGCAGCTACAATATGGCTGTGGCTGATGACATCATCATCATCATTGTGTGGTGTAAAGTTTTGCAACAGGTTTTCATCCATAACATCTATGTAGGCCTTCATGCTGAACACAGATAGTTCTTTCTAGCTTTGGCAGGCAAAGGGGAGCATGAAGAACAGGCTTATCTGAGTCCACCCCATCCCCACAAAAGTTGAGCCCTACTTGCTTTGAGCCCTAGAGTCGGACACGACTGGACAAATTGTCAAGGCGAACCTTTACCTTTACCTGCTTTCTGTAATAACACTTGAATAGGGCTTAAAATTTAAGACACAAGAGACATAAATAATACAACAAAATAAATAGTATTCATTTGTTTAGAACCAACTGGCTGAAATCCTGTTGCACACTTCTGTATGCACAATGTGAAGATATGGCAAAGATACTGAACATTGCAGCAGGGAAGAAGTGCTATTCAGAAAGCACTTCCACATGCATGCCATGCAGCAGGCTAAAAGGGAATTGCATGGTCAATTGTGCAATCTATTTTGACTGCTGACTGCCAACAGGCTTACAAAGGCATAACATTATGTTATGCAAAGACAAAGAGGATTTCAACCACAGTGTCCTGGGAAATGAATGTACAGAAAGATACTTATATTGAATTCAATGAGGCTCCATTATGGACAGAAGGTATGGGACAACATTATATAGCATTTGTAACCTGCTATCCTCTGAACAAAGGAAGACATAAAGTCTAAATTGTAAGCATATCAGTTTTATACCAATTGTCATGGCTTCTCATGAAACATCCAATATCTGTTAGAGATCACTGTTCTCCACATAGGCATACACTGCAGCAATTTTCAGAGCATCCTTACAAGTGTAAAAAGAAAAAAGAAAAATGCTGCATGATCCTTGTACACAGCCCAAAGGCAATGATGAATAATATATTTCATAGAATCATAGAATAATGATGTTGGAATGGGGCCTATAAGGCTATCAAATCCAACCCCCTGCTCAATGCAGGAATACAAATGAAAGGATATCTACCAGGTGGTTGTCTAAATTTCTCTTGAATGCCTCCAGTGTCAGAGTACTCATCACCTCTCGAGGTAATTGATTCCATTGCCATACTACTCTAACAGTTAGGAAGTCTTTCCTGATACTCAGCCGAAACCTAGCTTCCTGTATCTTTATTCAATCACTGTAAAATTAAAAACATAAGCTAGCTTTCAACTCCCTACAAGTCTTCATCAGGTGACAGAGGGAGGTTGCAGAACAACTGGCAATACTTTGTCCAACAAGTTTGAGAGAAACATTCCAATTCACACCATCAGAGGGGAACTCTGAAACCTACACCTCAGACCTGTATCTGCAGTACCCATTTTGAAACTTGCTTTTAACAAAGGAACCTGGCAAAGATTGAGCTCTCTGGACCAAAAGTAAAGAATCAAACTCCAAATCCCACCAATAATTGCAAGGCAGATGAGATCTCTTTCTTTCTTTGGGTAAGAAGCACCACTATACAATTAATAGGATGCAATCTGTTGAAAAGCTTATATAAGTATGTCAGATAATTTACACTAAATAATGGGTAACGTCAGGAGCATTTGGGGCAACTACCACCAGATCTTCCTTCAGGACATCCTTCCTTTGTAATTGTTATTTTTATGATTTATTTATTTTTTCTGTTTATTGTTTCACCCATAGCCACCATATTGTGCTTTCTACGAATCACTTTTTAATATTATTGTGAGGGAAATGGTTGTTTTTGTTATGTTTATGTTTATCCTTTTATTGGAAACCACCTGGAGTAGTAGCATGGCACTAGATGATGCAGTACAGAAATATAATAAATAAATAATAAATAAATATTAAAGAGCAACTACTGGGTTTATTCCAAAACTCTAAGAATCTGATTATATCATAGCAATTATTGGTGAGACATCCTAGTGTTCGATTTTGTTCCCTAAAACTGTGAAATTTAACTACAATTCTTGGCTTTGAAGCAGATTCTTCCGTCATTAAATACAGACAAGGCTTCTGTTATGTAGTCACTCTGCCTCATTTATGAGGTTCAGGATACTCTCATCTTCCCTTGCCTCCCAGTGTTTGTCCCATTATTTCTCTGTTTTAAAAAATTAAGATGGGGATATTCATATCCCCGTGCAGCTGGACTGAATGAGGGTCTGGCCCCTGGGACTGGGTCGTCCACTCACGCTTCCTGCTGCAGTGCCAGTTCTACTCATCCTGCCAATGGCACCCAGAGCTCTGCTCTCTTCCTGCTTGGCTGGCCACTCCAGGCAGGGGGCAGGAAGATAAGTTTCCACACACAGCTGCTGAGTGGCTGGCTGAGCGGGAAGAGAGTGGAGCTCCGGGCACCATTGGCAGGACAAGTGGGACCGGCACTGCAGCAGGATGTGTGACTGGACGGTTCGGTCCCGGAGGCCGGACTCTCATTAGGTTCAGCTGTGCAGGGATATTCATATTCGTATACAAATATCCCCATCTCTATTAAAAACCTGTTGAGCGGAAAAAGGCAGAAGAGTTCTCCAATGTTTTTCTATTGGTAATACAAGAAGCTGTCTATCTGGAGAGTCCTTCAATCCACAAACTAGTTCACATAATTTAGAATAAAGGAAAGTGAATCCAATATGGAGGACTTGTGCCAGAGGGGCCACAGGGTATGCAGTGAGTTAGTAAAATAAATCTATTGATTCAAGAGAAGAAACTGTGCCACAGGGACTGAATCCTGAAGGGATTACCTTTGCAAAGTTGCAACCCACTTACACTCTGGAAATGAAAAGAAAACCCCAAAGGAACTAAGATAACAAAATGATATGTAGAGTATAAATATTTTGAGTTAAGGTAGATATAACCTAATGCAAATGGAAATCTGCATGGTGATGAGTGTTGTCTATTGTATTTGCTATAAATAACCCTGCCTACAATACGAACATTAAAAAAGAAGTGATGCAAATTTGCTTGAATATTTGTAAGCCTTTAATATCAGAGGATTATCAGGTTTCTAAATCAGTTTTCAACTGCAGGGAGAAGCGTAATTACTGTAATTATGAACTGCAGATAAATGCCACATTTTCACTTAAATAGTTCAAACTCACCAAGGTAATCTGCATGCATAATTTGACCTCATCAACACCTTTAGTTGTTTCTGATTAACTGAGATCAGTGTGTATATGTGTGTGTGTGTGTGTGTGAGAGAGAGAGAGAGAGAGAGAGAATGTGAATTTGAAGGAAAGAGAAATTATAGATACACTGTAAGATACATTGTCAAGTATAATACTATGACATGGCCTTTTGTCACCATATTATACAAATGATGGAGAAAATGAAACTGAGCTTAAATTATGATTGAAATCTCAGTGGCAGGACAAGGGGATGGGTTTGATTAAATAGCTATGTGTCAGTTACTACTTTCTCACTTATTGCTCACTGAAAGGTATGCATACTTGGAAGCAATCTTTCCATTGTTATTCCTGTGGTTTTTTTTAAATCCACTATGACTTCTATCCATTTTATCAAAATTCAGAGACTGGCCTAACCCTCTAGGGCTATGTTGTCTAGGCTATAGCTCTTGTTCTTACATACATCTCTAGAAGGATAATCATAAAGCATGCTATGGGAGAGATTACAGAAAGTGATAGCAATTTTTGGCATTAACTGGGGACAGTAATAGTGTCAGAACTAGACATGGGGATGGATATAAAATATTTGTGTATTTGTGAGGTCCAGAGACCCTGATGAATACGAAACAACGAATATAATCCTTTTATACTTGTCCCTTAGTCTTTTCCTCTCTGCTTATGCCCCCACAGATCAGCTGTTCCTCAGGGGCATAGGCAGAGACGGTTTTTCCCTTTGGGTGGCTTGCTCAAGCCTGCCCAAAGGGAATCCCACCCACCAGTTTACAAAGACAGCAGGAGGGATCGCTTTGGTCAAAGCTTCCCCTGTCTTTCTATGCCCGGATGTCAAAGAAAGACATAGGAAGTCTGACTCAAGGGATTCCACCCTGGCCCCATCTTTACAAAGACAGTGGCGGGAATCACTTCAGTCAGGCTTCCCCAGTCTTTCTATGCCCACGTGGCACAGAAAGACAGAGGAAGCCTGTACCAAGCAATTCCCGCCCCCACTGTCTTTGAAAACAGTAGGGGGGGGAATCGCTTCAGTCAGTCTTGCCCAAAGGGAAGCCCTCCCTGCTGCTCTTTGCAATGGAATGGAAGCTAGGCTGCTGGAGCAGAGATCACCATTCTAGCAGCCTAGCTTCCGTTTTGGCAGATGCAGCAACAGAGCAGGAGGAGACAGCATAACAAGGTAAGTGGCAGTGGGAAGGGGGTGGGGGAAGGCAGTGTGGGTGGGAGCTCAGCTTCTTCCTCTTCTAGATAGCCCCACAGGTTGTCTAAAAAAAAAGTCCTAATGAACCGACAAATTTATTTTATTTATTTATTTAAATTGATATGGTTTGTGAGTTTGTGAACCATTTTGGTGGTTCGCCCCCATCTCTAGTCAGAACAATTTAGAACACCATAAATAACCAATTCTTCCTAGCAAGAAATGTTTTGTATTGTCTTTAAAGCTACCTGATTGCATTTCCATGCTCCTGACATAATACTGGGAAAATGGAACTATAAAAGTAGAGCCACTTAGGGCCTGATCACACCTGGCAAAAGAATCCCAGTTATACCAATCTGGCTGTGTTTTAGATCGTTTCATAAATTTCTGAGCACACGATGCATGGCCAAGATCCACTCATTTTCTCGGCCAGTAGTTTATTTCTGGTTTATTTTCCCCTCAGTGAGAGGATGGTTTAAAATTGTACTGATGATGTATCGATTGGTATAGTATGTGTTATGTTCCTATCAATTTTTTCCCCATCCTTGGTCCCTGGGGAAGGTGACTGCCATGATTGCTGCTCAGCTGCCCTGCATTTTTTTATTTTATTTTTTTTAGCCACTATATTGATATATTGATAAACTGAGGTCTATGGCTTTACAGAGACAATCTCAGTGTGGATTGACTTCTGTGTGCCATTTGTCTTGTTTACTGCTTGATGCTTCAGCCTACTGTCTGCCAAGCAGTATGGGCGGGGGGGGGGGGAATCATGGTGGGCAATGCATTACTTCCAGAGTCACAGGCACCACAGATCAAACATTCCCAAAAAGGAATCCCTTTCTGCCATATCAATGTATCAGTTAGGATTTTGAAGAATAAAATGAAATAAAAGTAGGGGCAGCACTGCCCCAGGAAAGATCAGAGAAAATAAATCAATTCCATGGTGTAACTGGCAGTAGCATTTCAAGTAGGAAACCAATGGGAATGCTCCCGTAGTTATATATGCCACGTGACTGCAAAAATAGATGTATCGGTACAACAGAGGTATGGAAAGAATCTGTATGAGGCTCTTTTGGCAGGTGTGATTAGGCTCCGATTCTGCTCCTTCCTTCTTGTTCTCTACTGTGCATGACCCTGTTACCTAAATATAGTTATAAACAAAAAGAATCATTTATTGGCACAAAGAGATTTTTTTTAAAAACACGAGTAGCAAGTTTTGAATAGCCAGTGTTGGCTGGCATGGCTTTTTTTCTCTCTCTCTTTAGAACTGCAATTTCTTGTTTTATCTTTCATGATTCATGTGTTACAAGCAATCCTGCCAGCCCATTGCATTCTGGCATTGTCTGAGTTGGCTATCAGTTGTTTTTCCATTCTAATTTCTGGATGGTTTGGGTTTATTTTTTTATTTGGAATAAAATACAACTCTCTAATATAAGCTGGCAAAGGTCTGTGGCAAATGTCTTTTGCCTCTAATTAAACACATCCTGTTTGCAGATGGAGTTTGTTTTATTATTTGGTGGAGGATGAAGGATTTGTGATTAATAGTGGAGGCTTAGATTAATAGCCTATTGATTCTGACTGGAATAGTACAGGGTCAGCCAATGGGGAGAATGTATAGGTTCAGAGTAATATCAGGAAGCTTTTTGTATAATGACAACCTAAGAGAAGACTGAGAATCTGGAAGACTTGGATCAGGCTGGATGGGGCTAAACAGGGTGACTTTGGGGTGCAGTATGTCACTTGGTGCAATCCTTGCATCCACACACAAGGATTGGGTGGTTTCAGGACAGGAAACCACACCGCACCTCAAGCAAGCCTAGCATGTTCCTCCCTCTAAAGGAAAAGGGGGAACAGGGGAAAGCTGTCATTTTTAAAAAATATATTTCTAAGTGGCATGGCACTGAATTGGCTTGCCATACAACCAACTCATTGCTGGATTGCAAGAGATTTTTAAAAACAGTTGCATTCTTTTCTGTTCCTCCCTCTGAGGGAGATGGGGAGGAAGCTTTACATTTCTTAATACAGTAGGACCCCCCCGTATCCTCAGGGGATCATTTCCAAGTCCTTGCCCCCCTCGCAGACAGTGAAAAGCGTGGATTATAGCTAACACAGTCTGTTTGACCCAGGACTCCCCTGTAACTTTATCTCAATGGGACCTCTATGAGTAAGAGCTGAGTTGAAATCTTCTCTCCTTGCTGTGCTAAAGACTGAAAAGGACTGTTCTCTCTCTCTTTCTCTGACACATACACAGTCTCAATGGCTCTGTGGGTTTTGTTCAAATACAATTAAGGATCCATTTCCTTGTTTGCCTGGGAATCTTGAGGAAAGGGCTAGCTGTAAGGTAGGAAGGGGCAGATGGTGAGAAATCTCTCCTAGGAGGCAATTTGTCTTAAGGCTTGCACTCCTCCCCCTACCTCACCAGCCAATCCAACTCTGAGTTTGATAACTATGACACTGCTCTGGAGAAATGATGGTGGTTCCCTCTAGTGGTCAGTCTGATAATTACATCTTGCATTTGTATTTGTAGGTACAATATTTTCATTTAATATATTAGTATGCATTTTCAGTTAGCAGATAAATGAATCAGCAGTTATTGATCCAGCAGATATGGGGGTTCTACTGTAACTGGTTAGTTCTTGAAGAACCTTAAGCAAAGTAACAGCCATTCATCTAGTTTGGTTTGATCCTGGTGATCACACATGCTGGAACCAAACCAAAAACAGTGCAATCCTGTCCAAACTAAAACAATAATGAAAAAAAGAAAGAAAGAAAAAACAGTAGCCCCTCACACAGATCCAAAAGATACAGCTAGGTAAGGGTAAGGGATGGGCCAGTTCATGATTACCTGTATGTTATGTGATCACTGGTAAAAACCAGCCTGTTCCCAAAGTGGATCAAACAGTGAGACAAAGCAAACATCTGATCTCATCCTGAGATTGGAAGTTGAGATTCATCAGTTAGGGGATGGACACCAGAGAAATGGGGAGGGGAGTTTGAAGGCCTTTAGGGACCTGGCAAAGGGGGACCACCATTCTGCAAGGCGGTCGAATGGAGACATTTAGAGTAGGGGTTAGGAATGGTTGGTGTTATTCCAGTCATTGGTGGAGCAAGCAAAAGGTGAAGCCTCAACCTCCAAAGGTGGGTTAGGTCTCAGAGTGGAAGGTAATGCTATGAGGATGAATCAAAGGAACAGGCAGTGAATCAGATTAACCACCTGTTTGAAGAATGTCATCTAATTGCCAGTAGTATTAGCCTACAATTGTGCAGAAACCTCCTTTATTTTAAAAATACAACAACTATACAATCCATTTCAGGAGACCAAATGCCCGTATGGTTCACACAGAGCATTAAAAGGAGGACATATTTACCTATTCAGTGAACCAGACTTTTAAGCCAATGAGGCACCATCTTCAAATAACTGACAAATCTCCACATAAAACAAGTCAGGTCTGAACAAGCCGTAGATTAATCCTCACTTTGCTGTTTTAATTGTTGTGGGTTTTTTAAATAATTGCTTTGTAGTTTGTACATTACTCTTGTTTTATTGTTTTATTTTAATGATTGATTGATTTTTTTATGCTGCCTTCCTCCTCTAGTGGGGAGCCAAAGCGGTACCAAAAAAATTAAAATTCACAACTATTTAACACAATTAATTAAGATTTAAAATGATAATATATACACATTTAAAACACTATTTTTTAAAACTATAACATTTAAAAGACTACCCTGTCTCAGTTGCCTCCTAGCTCTCTAAAAGTCTCTCTAAAGCGATATGTTTTCACATACTAGAAGAAGGAAAGGAGGGAAGGGGTCCACTATAGATGTGTCCAGGGGAAATTGATCACACACCAAAACAAGATGTGATGGTGATCTAAGGTCACTGGACCACAAAAATAAGAAGCAAAGCAAAAGGAAACATAATTAGAGTAGTAGGCCTGGGAGTTAGAAACAAAGCAGAAGAGCAACTCTTATAGTGCTGTATAGCCAGCAATTCGTTCATTGTGCATACCTGCTACAAGTAATCAGACAATTGGACATCACTGGATGGCAAATACAGATATCCAATAGACTGTAGAATTGGAAGCAGATGATGGAGAAGTTCTATTCTCTCTGCAAAGACATGTCAAATAGTGGAATGTGGTGGAGACTGGGCAAAATCCTGTTGAAAAACTTTGTACCTGGTGTAACTCAGATTGACATTTAATTTATGTCAATTAAAATCTTCAACACCCCCCCCCCCCAATATTATGTTCTGATGCTCCCGAGGGCTCCCTTTTGCTCTGTGGAAGACTATGGGAGTCTTGGAATGGGGAGAGGTGCTTTAAAAAATAAAATAAAAAATCACCACCAGTGTGCACTGCTAATCAGGAGGTGATTTTTGGGTTTTAAGAGCTCCCTTCCCACCCTAGAGCTCTTAAAGACGTTCCCAAAAGCTCTTTGGAAACTAAAACAGGGAATAGGAAGTTTTTAATTGGTATAAATTCAATGTTTCCAGATTCCAATCCAAGTTGCAAAAGGCACAAAGTTGTACAACCAGATTTTGCCCGGTATGAAATATAATTGGCAAAAATGAGAGTAAAGCTGAAGGAGAATACTAAAATAAAAATAGCACCAGAATATAATTTAAATAGCATTCCTAATGGATTTAAGAACCGTATAAAGAACAGATTTGCATTACTACACTCAACTGATGGCAAACAGGAAGAATTGTGAATAAAAACCAGCTATAGAAAATAAAATGGTCCTCAGAGTTGAAATGTTCAATATGCATTCCAATCCAAAAGAAAACAAATACCAAATAGTACAGTAACCACTGGACCATCATATTAATCTCCCATGCAAGCAAATAGATACTGAAGATTTTATAACAAAGACTTTCACAAAATATGGGGTAAGAAATGCCAGATTCAGAAAGTGAAGGAGCACTGGAGAGCCAATTCCAAATGCACAACAGTTTCAGAAATGTATTGAAGAATTACAGAGAAAAATAAGTGTATTCCTTACAGCAAGGCCTCCAACTGTGTACATCAGAGAAAAGTGTGGAATGTTCTAAAAGAGACAGGTTGTCACAATATTTGATTTCCATAATGTGTAATCTATGACCTGGACAAGAGGCTACTATTAGAACATAATATGGAGAAACTGAGTGGTTTATCAATAGCAAAAGTGTCAGAAAAGGGTGCATTTTATCTCCCTACCTCCTCAATCTATATGCAGAACACATCATAAAGTCAGATTAACTTCCAATGAAGTAGAAGTAAAAATTGGCAGAAGATAATAATTTTTTATTATTTGCAGGTGGGCATGTTAGTTGTATTTCATGTGTTGTTATATTATGGAAAATTAATAAAAAATAATAAATGATAAAAATAATTGGTAGAAGAAATACCAAGATCAATTATACTTAGACAACAGCACATTAGTGGCAGAAGATAGAGTTTACTGGAAACGACTATGATGAAGGTGAAATAAGAGTGCAAATCCAGGACTGCATTTGAACTTTACAAAAACAGAAAATCATGACTATAGTAGAATTATATAACTTCACTGTTGACAATGAAGGAACGAAAATTCTTGAAATTCTTCAGTCCAAATAGATACTACAGATGAGGATTTATTTATCCATCCATCCATCCATCCATCCATCCATCCATCCATCCATCCATCCATCCATCCATCCATCCATCCATCCATCCATCCATCCATCCATCCATCCATCCATCCATTCATTTAACTAGTCTTGCTAAAAGCCAAAATAAGGCTAAGATTTGGAAGGGCAGCTATGAAGGAACTAGAAGAAATCTCTGGGTGTATTTTTGTGTCGCTGGAGATCAAGGCCAACATCATCCATAGTATGGTATCCACAATTGCGACAGATGGATATGAAAGTGGGATAATGAAGAAAGCTGACAAGAAACCAACAAACTTATTTGAACTCTGGTGTTGAAGGAGTGGTTTATAGTACCATGGACCTCTATTTTAATATTATTCCCAGTCCAAAATTACCATATTAGTTCCATTAATAAATGGGAAAGCTAAAAGAAAGGAGTAAATTAATATTAAGCATTGGATGCAACATTATCAAATATTTTGGAAAATATGAATGCAATTATCAGAGATTGTTTAATCTCTTCCTGATTATACCGTTTCCCGAAAATACTGTAAGACCTAACCTGAAAATAAGCCCTAGTACGGTTTTTCAGGATGCTTGTAATATAAGCCCTACCCCAAAAATAAGCCCTAGTTAAGTGAAACCCCACCCTCCACCATTGTGCAGCATTTTGCAGCAACCAGAAGATGACATGACTGTAAAATAAAACATCCCCTGAAAATAAGCCCTAATGCGTTTTTGGAGCAAAAATTAATATAAGACCCTGTCTTATTTTGGGGGAAACATGGTATTAGTTATTTGTCTCTGTGATGGCTAATATCACTTCATCCGGACATGTTTTCTTTCTCAACATTATTAATGGTCAGAAGTTAACTGAACATGAGAGGAGAAAGAAAGACAACAATACCTAGTAGGATCAAATTTTCAAATACCCTAATAAAAAGTTACAAAGATGACATCAACTGCTTTCTGGATATTCTGATCTACTTTTTCTGTGCTCTGATATTATCTCAGTTTACCAGAGGCAGTCACTAGTATATTGTTACTGTCTTTATGGTTGCTTTTGAGGGAAATGAGGAATTTGTTCCCTCCCCCTTCCCAATTCCATTATTGTGAGAGGCTGTCACTGACACATTTCAGTTTTCCACCCTCTAATTTACACAAACATAGAACTTTGGAGTTAGATGGGATCGTAGAGGTTATTCTTCCAAAAACAAAAAACAAAAACCCTGGTTTATGAAAGTGGGATACTGTGCTTCTCTATCCATGATTCAAAAGGCCAGGAAATGGCCCAATTTTGCTGCACAATATTGTGCCCACACTGCCAGCAGTAGCTGTTTTGGTGGAAGGAGGAGTTCCATTTATAATTGCACACAAAGCCTCACAGAGGACATGGATTTTGACCGTGATTTGAAGCAGCAGAAGGATCTTTTGTTAAAGCAGAGGACGGGATGTGTTGCTTAAGCCAGACGTGTTCTCTTTCCTAATTGAAGAGATGTCAGCTCCACCACTGACCCTTTAATTCAAGAGAGATTTGGATGTGACTTGCGCACAGAAATGGTTCTGCGCAGATTTTTTTTAAAAAAAAAAATGGTTCCAGGTCACCTACAGCTGACCTAGCTGTATGAGTTACGGACACAACTTTAAAAGTGGATTTTGTCTAGCTTTGGCTTAGTGCTTCTTTAATGCACTTTCTGTCATTCACCGTAAATATTATTCAATATCCTTGCCTCTTGACTGGAGATGTGAGGCATTTTTAATTAACTCCTCAAGATTTTTTAAAAAAGTAGAACAAGGTATAAAGGGTATAATCCTTATTCTGCCTGCTCATGAATAAGCAATGTGCATTGGTGGCACACTGTAAATAATTAATATAAATAAGTCCTCTCAATGCCGATGAGACTAGCTCTTGAGGCGGCAGGTTCAGGAGCTCATCAAAACTTTGTTCAAAAGCATACAAAAGCCCTACAGAGACTTCTGCTGACTTGAAAGCTCAACCCCATTGGCCCTAATATAAGGCCCTATTAAGAGTACAATTGCATAGGAGAGAAAATGCAAGTTTGATCCACTGTGCAGTCACAGGTTACCAAATTAGGCTTCTGCAGGTGCAACTGTTATAGCCATTCAGATGACAATTTGCACGAGTCAGAGAGCTTGGTTTGGATGGGGCTCCAACAGCAGAAGCTGCCATAAAGTGCTAACAAGACACTACATGGCAATTTCCAGCTCTCTCTTTTTGTTTATTTAGTTCGCCTAAGTGCCAGGGCAACACTGTGTTCCAGGGCTGAGTTTAAACAATTTTTTAAAAAATAATTATTTGGAGAATAGGAGTGCTCATTTGAGGGGAACTGACTCTTTTGCATTTGGTCAGGTAGTCACACTGGGCAGAAAGTGGACAAGAGCAAAGTCAAGCTGATCTGAACAACTTTAAACCACAATTCCCAGCTGAACAATAAAAGATGATTCCCTGTTCAAAAAAAGGTGATTCCACAATGGGCTTCCCTGCACTGAGCTGTCAGGCTGTCACTGGATTTTGTTTCAAAGCTGCTGTTAGGACAGAATATGGAGAAAACAGAATGGGTTCCGACTCTTTTCAGTCTTATGTTTTCTGCAACACTTTGGGACACTTAGAGAGAAGAGAACTCAGACGCTGATCTTCAATATCACACTGACAGGAAACTGTTCAGTCTCAACTGTCTGCAGGTTGTAACTAAAGTCTCATTTTGCTCAATGCATGAACTTTTATTTGTTGATTGTACTCTTAATGTAACCACATGTCTAGTTATATGAAAAAGTCTTGTAAGAATTTTGTAACAATTTTGGCCTGAAAAGCAATACTGATAAGATAGTGATGATGTACCGAACTGCTCTGGATGTACCTTAGGAGGAACCAGTTCTGAAAGTATACAAGCACCCTCTTTCTGCAATGGATAATTCACATATCTTGGCAGCACTGTCTCCTGCTGCCTTCTCATTGATGATGAAGTAACTTCATAAATCTCTAAAGCCAGCAACTGCCTTTGGAAGACTTTGATCATCTGTGTGGAATTGATATGGAATCAATCTTTCTGTTAAGCTGAAGATGTACAAAGCTGTTCTTCTATCCTCTTTACTTTATGTAGTATAGACTTGGACTATCTATTATTGCCATGCAAGAAAGCTCAATCATTTTTATCTTACCTGCTTTCAGAGAATTCTCAATATCAAATGGCAGGATAAAGTCCCAGATACCAAAGTCTTGGAGCAAACACAGATGACAAGCATGTTTACAGTCTTGTAAATGACAACTTCACTAGGCTGGCCATGTCATCAGGATGTCAGATGACTGTCTCCCAAAACTTATTTTTTATAAAGAGCTTGTTGTAGATACTCAACTGTGTGGTGAACAAAAGAAATTGTCCGAGAATACATGAAAGACAACACTGAAGAAATTTAATTTTGACTATGTCAATAGGGAAGCTCTCACTCAGGACTGAAATGTCTGGCAAAAACACCATCAAAAAAGGGGCTAAAAAATTCAAAATAAAATGAATCAAGGATACACAAAGAAAGAGCAAAATAAGAAAGCAAGGATGAAATATCTCAACAGCCCAATGAGCCCAGGATCAGCTTGTCTGCCCCCATTGGTTCCATATCTGCCAGGCACATGTTGGACTACTTAGTTACCAGCAGCTCCATCAATGTGCTACAGCTCAGTCTTAATCACTCACTTCTGTTTTATCCTAAAGGGGGAATCTGATTGAAATGGTCTTCCTTGGAAACAATGAACATACTTTATTCCATTGAGCTTAATGTGGTTTACTACTGGGTAGATGTACTTACATAGGATTGTGAAGATGCTATACATTCACCTATATTTTCCAAGGCAGGAAAAACAACTTCTTAAGCTTTTCATCTGAGATTCAGAAAAGAAAGAAAAATACTCATTTATGAAGTTTCTTATTAAGGCAAGCGGGATGGTGGCCACGAAGCTGGATAATTTTTTAAAGGGGTTTGAAAAAAATATGGAGAAGTACTTTCTTTGGACATTAGCCATAACAGTTATATGGAATCTCCTCATTTAAAGATGGTATGCCTCTTATTACCTAATGCTATTTATTACTATTGTTACCACTGCTTCTGCTTCTTCTGATAGTACTGTTACCATTACTGCTATTAACGATGCTGCTGACAGCAACAAGAATAACTGCAATTTATTTGCACCATTGTGAAGAGACTGCCACCAACACCCCAGCAAGCCATCTGCCCTCAATCCCCTACAAACACACTGGGAGCCTGAATGGAGCAGCTACTCGTGCCTCTCAGAAAGGCTGAGAGGAAGGAAGCCCAGGTATCTCCAGTGAGCCAGCAGATGAGGAACAGCTGACAGATTGGGAGGCAGTTCCATCAAGAGGGTTAAAGAAGGGTGTGGAAGAAAGGCTTGGGGTTCTCTTTAGGCCTGGAACACCCAGCAAGGGATCGGCCAAGGACAAAGAGACCTAGGAGGCTGTGGCAGGGTAGATGGAGCCTGTCCTCTGCACGACTGTAGAGCTGGTCTGGGAGTGAAACAATGATCCCTGGTAAGAACCAGAAAGCAGCATCCAGGAGACTAGGGGCCAAGGCCAGGGATGAGGGACTTCTACCACCCCAGCCCCAAAGAAGGCTCCAGCCCCAATAACTTTGTCGTGGTCAAGACGCATGATGAGTCCTGCAGCACCCATACCCAAGCAGTGAAGGTGCTGGTAGCACAAACAGCAGCATGAGAGTAGGAGGAGGAGGCTCTTTGAGGAACAGGAGGACAGCCAATGCTCACCAGTCACCCCTATCAACCCTCACTGAAGGACTTCAAGCCCAGCCCAAACTGGGCTTGTTTATTATTCGGACTTCACAGGCCTTGAGTGATGGGAACTGAGACCAGCACTGAACTGACTACTTCCAGGGGACTAGTGCAGGAAACACAGCCTCCTGGGGTGCAGGAAGGCATTAACAAGTAACTGCTGGTAAAAAACTCCTGCCTCATCAATCAATCAACCCACTCATATCAGCAACCTGGAGCCAACGGAATTATTGGTGGGAGACCCCAAGGCCACGGGTTCCACCAGGGAGAGGGGCAGCAGGTCTCACAACCATCAAATTACCTGTAGATTAACATAAGAAAGGCTGAATCTGTGGATATCACAAAATGAACTATATGCTAGTGGCAGGAAGACTTCAGGGATTGGGAAGCTTCTTTGGAGGAGGGTTACTAGAACACCAAGATGCATCAACTTGATATACAAACTAGCCAAGGCGGAAGTTGGGGAGAGAAACACAGAAATCAAGAGTCCTTTTTTGCACACACACATATTTACTCCTCATTCCACTGTCTCCCAGCTTGTCTCATTTTTGCAGCCTAATTTCAGGTTTAAGGTTTGTGTAGCAGGAGTCTTTGTGTTGATGGAAGTGTTGAACAACTGCAAATGATAAACACTTGCTGCTCTACTGAAGATCACCTCAGCATCACCTCACCCCATCTGCCCTCTGTCTTTCCTTGCTGTATATGACAACAAATGATCAGATTATGCAGATGTTAATAAAATATAATGCCAAATGCCAAACACACTTGCAGTTTATAAAACACCAAGACAATTTCCAAGCTCATTTTGTTTCCTGGTGTCCTGAGTTACTGGTGTGTGTCATGAAGTTTCCTGCTGTTAAATTCTCTGTCTACTTGAGTGTTCCACTTCTCTCCCCATACACCGTCTGTCTCCTTCCCTTCACAACACTTCTTTTCAACATTCAAAGCTGAAATGCTGAAAGTTAAAGAGCAGGAGAGCCAAGAATAGAAGATTAGAAACTTAAGCAGTTTCTCAGTTCTTTGAAGGGTCCCCATAGATAGCCAGTATAGGGAGCCCCCAATGGAGAACTTCATTGAGAACGCAATCCTCCATCTTAGGGACTCTTCACCAACACAAACAAGTGGAACAGCATGCCATTCTTCCTACAGTGATCGATGAAATGCATAGTTGAATACAAAAAAAGAAGATGCATATGCTAACTAAAGGAAGCTAAATCACAAGTAAGCAGCCAAATGTGTTCTAAAACAGTACCACAGGAGGCACAGCTGTTCAACAAGACCTATGGAGTGTCTTCTAGTACAGATAAAATTTTGTACTGTAAATCAAATTTGTATGCAAAACATTAAGACTAGAGTAAGGAAAACTCTGAAGAGTCTGTCAGGAAACATCGTATTTCCTCATGATGCATCCAACCCAATTAGAAGAAAATGTATATTGGGAAGAAAGCGGTAGCAGTTCTAGGGGGTTTGCCATATACTGTGTCTTTGATATATATCTGTAACTTCTGAATATGAAAGCCAGAACAATTATGGTTGCCTTTTCATGTGCAAATCAGTAGAACTTAGGTGACCTTATAACTGCAATCCTGTTCCATCTAAAACAGAATGAAAACATGAATAGTGGTTGTTGTTTTTAAAAATTCAATCTCAAAGGAAGTACAACTGGCATATTTGACCATCCTAAGAAATAAAATGCATAAATTTACCGATGATGAAAGACAATAGCCAGAATCCTATTGGTTATGTACGCCAGTGCAAGTGCAATGGTGTAAATGGCAACAGCAAATTGCCACTAGTTGGCAAGCCACTGCTTGTATTCCTTAACTAGAGGAAATTCACCACTGCAGTTTATGTCACTGTATGTATGCTGAAGTAAATACCCAATGGCATCCTGGTCAATGACTAAAATACGCTGAGAAATTCTCCTGCAGAGTGTTCATTGAAAGACAAGGGAGCTGCTCTGAACTGGCCCAACCATAAGACTGAACGAGGCAGCTATCTCATGCAGAAGATTTGCCATTCTATTTCTATGAAGAGATAGCACATTTAGCTATTTATTATCACTGCATTTTTACTCCCTGGGAGAGGTACTTCTGGGGTTTTCTGCCTTGGGTGGCAAAAAATCCTTGACCAGCCTTGGATATTAAGCACTTTGATGGTGTGTGTGTGTGTGTGTGTGTGTGTGTGTGTGTGTGTGTGTGTGTGTGTGTGTGTGTACACACACTATATGCTGTTTTGTTTCAGACAGCAAAATGTCCTGGATAAGCCCTGTGAGCACCTGGCCTGGCCAAAGCTTCTACCATAGGAGGAGAACTTAAGGCTTTGTTTTGTTTTGCTTTTTAATGTCCTATGCAGGAGAAAGCAAAACCTGTGTATTTTCCCATCCCTAGATACAACGTGGGGGTAGCAATTTCCTATTTGGTAAAGCAACCTTGGAAAGAAATAATTTTGTTCCTCTTCCCAGGAGCACCTGTAATTTCAGTCACCATGCAACATGATACAGTGGGAACATCTGATAGTGAGTCCCCTCAGCTTCTGGCTTGGAGCCAAACACAGTTGTTTGCCTGCTTGAGGCAGCTTATATCACCCACAAAACAATTGAAGCAATGAACTTTCAAAGTTCAAATTTGCAATACATCACACACTCACACTTACTCACTCACTCTCTCTCTCTCTCTCTTACACACACACACCTCTGCTGGATAGCTCAGTGGTTTAGGTATTTGGCTGTGGAGCCAGAGGTTGGGAGTTCAATTCCCTACTGTACCTCTTTGACAGGGCACAGTGGGAAATGATGATCCATAGGGTTCCTTCCAGCTCTGCAATTCTAAGATGATTTATAGATGATTCATACAAATCCCTCTCTCTGTGTGTGTTTGTGTGTGTGTGTGTGAGAGAGAGAGAGAGATGCATTGCAAATTATATATATAGTAAAGAAAAGATTCACATGCACACACAAAATAAAGATTAACCCCAAGAGCCAAAGAACTGTGTGAACGGGGCCATGTGAGTTGCAGTTCCCTCTCTGTCCTCTTCTTGGAAGGACAATTGAATTTTTTTTTCCAAATCTGTGTATTAATATTACATGGGATGAGATTGCTGGTTTTTGTGGGGGTTTTGTGGGGGTTCTGTGCCTCCAGGACAGAACCAACTTACAGCAATGCTAACAGCACTTTTAAGGTGAGATACTTAAGAAGTGTTTTTACCATTTCCACTCCCCCAGTCAGTTTCCATGGCTGAGTGGGGATTTGAACCCTATTCTCCAGAGTCCTAGTCTGTCACTCTATCCACTATACCACACTGGGAATCACCAGGGTTTTTTATAGAGATAATAAAAAAAACTCCCATAAGCCATGAACCACATCCCTCTGGTACTTTGAATCCGAAGTTTCCATTCTTTATTTTTTGTTTTCACCATTCGGCAGCTACACAGGCATTCTGCTCACATGCCAAACTAGTTTCATCAAGGTGCATTAAATTTCATGTTTAATATCCGGTTGTTTGACATTTCAATCAGTTCCAAGGAAGCCCTCACTTTTGCATTTTGTTTGCATTACGGTTTCTGTTCACGACATCAGTGCTGTCACTCGAAATACCAAGGAAGCCATCTGGTCTCCACCAGCATTGAACAATGTTATTTATTACTATTACAGGAGACAACTTCTCACCCTCATAGTAAGATGATTTGAGCACATTGCAGCACTTCAGCAGGGAGAGATGTCACAAAATGAATTTAACAGAAGACTCACATCACAAAATTAATAGCAGAGTTGCCAGATTTTTCATTCATCATTTATGACCCCAAAAAATTTTTTAACTACTGTTCAGTTTGCTCAGGGCTGGTTTTTCACCCACACATACCAACATCACTGGATGGCCACAGTGTAGGATGGTCACATACACTCTGCCAGCATGTCAGGGGAAAGATTATACTAGTAGGCATGGAAGACAATTTCATTTTATTTGTATTTTAATACACGCATATCAAAAATGTGTTTGCTGAATCAACATGCCAGCTGGCACACAACTGTCCAGCTTTCATGATCATCTGAAACAAAAAGCACAGAGCCAAGGAAGACACAGTGCTGGGTGCCCAACACACCTCCCACAGTGCCTCATTCATGAGCCCTACCACCCAGTTATTGATACTTGGGTTGCTGGCTGGAGAGAAGAGTCTGACTGTTTCCTGGGGAGGGCCCTGCTCCATCCATGACCCACAGCTGTGCATCAGCCAGTAAGTAAAAGCACCTGGGTGCATGCAAGTGCAAGGCCCAGGGGATAAATAGGGGAGCAGCCACAGTAGTAGCCACAGTGGTTGCCACAACCACCAGGGAGAACCAAATGATGGAGCAGACAAGGAAATGGAGGAAGAGGACTGGGTAGACACCTCAGGTGGATGGACATCCCAGGAGAAGAAGCCACTCGACACTTTTTACACTCTTGATTAGAGATGGGCATAAATGGACACAATGGTGGTTCCTGGTTCCTCGGTGTCCACAATCCAGAAATGATAAATCACGCTGAACTTTTTTTTAAAAATGAACCATTTTTGGTTTGTTCAGTTCGGGTCCATCTCTAAATGAGGGAGGCTTTCTGTAAAGCTCAGCTATGCAGGAAGTTCCCCTTCATGGGTTCCCCACCCTGTGATCCCCCTTCATGGGCACCAGCACCTTACCTTACTTGCTACAGCCCTCTTCCTCCCCCCCCCCCTGCTATACTGTGCAGCTGAATAGGACAGTAGGCTGTCTGGAGCCTACACCCTGCCCCAGTGCTTCTTGCGAGGTTTAGGGTATTGTGGGAAGTGCAGTTCTTTGTCAGTTTCCTATAGATAGCCCAATGGGTAGCAAAACTACACTTCCCACAATACCCTAAGCTTCCCAGGAAGTAGGCCCCAGACAGCTTACTGTCCTAATCAGCTAGGGAGCTGCAGTGAGGAGGAGGCTTAGAGCAAGTTCTTTATTTATTCATTCATTCATTCATTCATTCCTTTGATTTGTATACCACCCTATTAGTGCCAAAGCACTATTCTGGGTGGTTTACATACAGTTAAAAAAGCTATAAAATTAATATAACATAAATAACAAAAACATGGTCTAAAAACTTAAACAATGGTGCAACCAATTTTTGAAGAAAGGCAAGACTGGAGGTGAGGCATTCAACCAGGTCTAATGCCTGGAGTCTGTTCTGCAATGGATGCAGGAGAATGGACTGAGGCTGAACCCAGATAAGACTGAGGTCCTGAGGGTGGGTGGCCCCGCCATCAGTGGTTTGAGAAACTTCCTCTCTTTTTGGGGAGTGACTCTCACCGCGAAGAGTGAGGTTCGCAGCTTGGGGGTCCATCTGGATCTGGCACTTACCATGGAAACCCAGGTGGCATCAGTGGTCCGTTCCGCCTATTTCCATCTTAGGCAGATTGCCCAGCTGCATCCCTATCTTGATGTTGGGGCGCTCACCACTCTGGTCCATGCACTTGTAGTCTTGAGATTAGACTACTGTAATGCTCTCTACGTGGGGCTATTTTTGAGATTGGTGCAGAAGCTTCAAATGGTGCAGAACACTGCGGCTAGACTTCTCACCTGGGTGAGAAAATATCAACGTATTTCCCCCACTTTAGCTGCCCTGTATTGGCTGCCCGTTCACTTCCGCATTGATTTCAAAGTGTTAATGATGACATATAAAACCCTAAACGGTTTAGGACCTCGATATCTAGCGAAACACCTCCTCCCACCTAGATCTACCTGAATCACTCATTCTAGCCAGGACGGGTGGCTGAGGGGCCTAACGCTGAGGGAGGCCTGGAGAGAAAGAACAAGAAACTGGGCTTTCTTGGCAGTGGCCCCCTGACTTTGGAACAATCTGCCCGTAGAGATTTGCCTGGCTCCCTCGCTGGGTGTTTTTAAGAGCAAACTTAAGATCTGGCTGTTTAGGCAGGCTTTCCCTCCTGTCATCACTTAATTATTTTGCCATCTTGATTTATATTATTAATCTTCCCTCTATTTTAGTATATTGTTTTTATTTTTATGTTTTATTGTTAGCCACCCAGAGTATACTTTGGTCTAGATGGGCAGGGTATAAATTGAATGAATGAATGAATGAATGAATGAATGAATGAATGAATGAATGAATGAATGAATGAATGAATGAATAAATAAATAAATAAATAAATAAAATAAAGGCCTCCCTGAATAGTAGTGTTTTAACTGCCTCCTAAATGACTACAGGGAGAGGTCCAGGCATAGTTCCTCTGGGAGTTGATTCCATAATGTGGGTGCTGCCACTGAGAAGGCCCTACCTCTAGTAGATGACTTTCAGGCCTCTCTCAGAGTGACTACACAGAGGAGCCTGACCTGAGAGGATCTGGTGCATCGGGTAGATGACACTGGGGAAAGACACTCCAACAGGAAATGTGGTCCCAAACCATGAATGTGAGTGGCCCCAAACTCCCAAATGTGAGTGTCAGAACCTTGAACCTGATTCAAGACACAACGGGTAACCAGTGAAGACTGAGCAGCACTGGGGTGATGTGATCAAATTTGCTCACACCAGCCACCAGTCTGGCCACCACATTCTAGACCCACTGTAGTCTCTGGGGCAGTCTCAAGGGAAGAGAGCATTGCAGTAGTCAATCCAGGAGATGGCCAGTGCCTGCACCAACACCCTGAGTGAGCCCTCGTCTAGATAGGGGCAGAGTTGGGCATAAGCCTGAGCTGATTAAAAGCTAATCTGGAAACCGCTGCAATCTGGGAATCCCAAGAAAGAACTGGGTTGAGAAGAACACCCACATTATGAACTTGATCTCTAAATGGCAGAGCAGTGCCATCCAGTCTAGGGATAATTCCCCCCACAACCTTGCAGAGCCCCCCCCCCCCCAGAACAGAATCTCCATCTTGTCTGGATTCAGTTTGAGCCTGTTTGCCCTGGTCCATTCCAGTACCAAAGCCAGGCATTGCTGAAATGTCTTGATGGCCTCCACTGCAGAGGTGGTAAAGAAGAGCATACTGATGACACCTTACTCTGAATCTCCTGATGACCTCCCCCAGTGGCTTAACATAGATGTTAAACAGCATTGGGGATATTAATGACCCCTGGGGCACCCCATAATTGAGGGTCTAAGGGGTCACCAACTCATCTCCAAGCTGAACTCTCTGGACATGGTCCTCAAGGAAGGACTGGAGCCAGTTTAATGGTAGCCCCCACCCTCACCCTGATCCAGGTCTCTGAGAGCCTATCCAGAAGGATACAATGGTCAACAGTATCAAAAGTCGCTGACAGATCAAGGAGAACCAATACGGTACAATGACCCCTGTTGGCCTCTCTTAAAAGGCCACTGTGCAGTGTGACCAGGATCATCTCAGTACTCCTTTGTGGCCAGAATCCAGACTGGAATGGTTCAAGACAATCCTGTTCCTCCAGGTATGTCTGAAGCATACCACCTGAGGGGCATTGGGGGGGGGGGGGGAGAGAGAGAAAGTAAAACAAAATGCCAGTGATGAAAGAGTTCAGGATTTTGTTTCACTTTGTGAAAGTGCTCTTCCATGAAACGCCCATGAAACAAACCATGAACCAGATTGTTTTGTGGAGGTTTTTTTGGTTTGTGGTTTGTTTTATGTCCATCTCTACTCTGGATAGCTTGGCTAGGTACATTCTAGACCAACCATCCTTGCCCGCTCAAGACTGCAGACCTGAAGGACCTCCACTCCATCCCAACATACACTGATCTAGAAGAAGTGTTGAAGGAGAAGCAGTCAGGCTTAGTGTCTCTGGAATCCCAGACCACTGGGCCCACCCAGCAGAACCTTGAGGCATTCAATCCTGAACCCCACTCCACTCTAAGGGAAGTTTACTTGAGGCACAGTTGTGAGAAGGTGAAGCAAATCACTCCCAGACTGGATGTAAGACTGTGGACTAAGGACTTGGGAGTGGGTGGGTCAAGAGGTTGAAATCCTGTGAGAAACTAGGGACAAGTGTGCACAACTATAAGTATACTAGTGTAAGTAGCATGCCAAAAAAAGCACTATAAAAGTGATAACACTTTGTAATGTATTAAGCAAACACATGGAAAAAAGTGCATACGTAACTTAAAAGACTCTTAGGCTGTGATCACACCAGCAAAATGGTTTTGAGTTACTCCTCATGAATTTCAACCCTTTTTGGGGGGTTCAGACAACGCAAGGCCATTATCGACTCTTTTGTTCCCCCTCTATGTTATCTCCACATCAGATCCAGCCCATTGGGAGGCTAGTACAATATATGTTCTGTGTTTCATCATGCAGTACAACTGACATCCCATTGAGTGTGTACTACAAAACCGATTCATTTCCTATGCATTTGGCATTCAGTCCCACCTCCCTCACCCACTGTCGTTCGACTCCCTTAATTTTTTTAAATTAATTTTCAAACGGGAATGTTGGTGCATTGGTATACTTCTGTCAAATATGGAGCATCAGTCCCCCTATTGTCTTTTGACTGCCATTGCAGTGTGCTGTGGGTTCTCCTCCATAAGGGTAGTGAAACATGAAAATAGGAAGAAATGGCCCAGATCAGTATATGGCCAGCAAGGGTGTTTTACCAACACATCGATGTACCCACACATTTTTTTTTATAAAGAGGGGAAGGGAGGCAGAGAAAGGCATAAGAAAAGGAAGGGTGGTAGACAAACGTACTGCATCTAATTCACCCCAAAAAAGCTGAATGGTTAAAAAACGTATGAACCACTATCACAGGATAAATGCCATGTGATTACAATGCATGACTATACAGGAAGCAGAAGACATGTGAAAGAAGGGGGCCATTTCTCTTATGTGACCCTGACCTTATTTAAGTACATGCTGCTTCAGTCACTGGAAATATTAGCTCTTCCCAGGAATAAATTTATGTGTCATGAATGAAGTTTCCTGACCAATGTTCTTATGACTTTGCATAATTTGGGATAGAAATGGCTAGCTTGCCACTTCATACACAATCATTAGTCACAAATGAGTGTCTGAAAGGAGTTCTAATGGATTTATGGATTATAGTAAGCTAAATCATGATTTGGAAGCTTTCATTGAAAGCAAATCTGGTGACTGGCTTTTTTGCCTGAAAGAAAGAAATGCTGATATTTCTACAAGAACATTTTATTGATTCAAAACATTTTCAGTTATTGACCCCAGTCCAACCTCTATTTTACTTCCTTTTCCTCCTCTTCCTCCTTCTGAATCTCTTCAAGGAGAAAAACATGCAAAATCTGTAGTTAAGAGAATACAACAGCAGAATGCCCATAATATTCTTGAATTTTATTTCTGACATTTGCCTTATATGTCCTATATGGAAACACAATAATGGTAAGAGAAAGATAGGCAAGAAGAGAACAGATTACTTCTTAACAATTTGGGGGATTCTGGAATTCGTAATAAATGAAGGGATCTCACAAAGCATTTTAATTTCAGAAATTGCCTCTGGTAGCATGGACATACATGTTTTTTTTCCCTCATGTGCTAGTGCTCTCTAGAGAAGGATACATGCATTTTATATGTACTCTCTTTAGACAAATGTGCAAAAACAAACAAATTGGAAGTGCTTGTGCAATTCCAGGGTGACTATGAGGTAGAACAAAAAACTCTTAGTTACCTATACCATGGAGGAACACAGATCCTCCATGTTCCTTCCAGCACTTGTGGGGTTAAAAAGGTTTTAAACAGAGATGTATGTCAATTTGAACTTCAGAAACAGAAATTGAAAAGATTGAGCTGCTTATGCTGAAGAGAAGTCAAATGACAGTTAAATCCTCCAATACAGCCCAAAATCTCCCCTGAACACTCCAACCACTGAGGCAGTAGGGAGGATTCAAACTAAGGTCAGTATGTGCCATATACACCCTTGCAGTCATCACACCAAACAGTTTGCACAAGTGAAGAGAAGGGCACGTGTTGTCATTGCTTGCTATTTTTCTTTTTAAATGTGTGTCTGGCTGTGGATGAGCACCTATCTTCCTCTTGTATGAGCTTTGACCGGCTAGATCAGAATTAGTGTGTTGGTGCCTCTCCTTCCTCTCACCATCTCTGTCTTTTTTCTTCTTTCTGGTGGTGCAAATCACACTGCCTGCTAGCCTTTTGTACACTTGCTAGAAGAGTGACCATGGGCAGAAGTAAAATCCTCCTGTCAACCTGGCACCTGAAACTGATGATGCTGCATAACCCTCAGGTCATCCTGGTTTGAATTTTTCCCATTTGCAGAAATGGCTTTTCTCATGAAAATCAAGAAATGCACAAATCCCATCATGGGCGCAGACAAGGATCTGGTCAGAGTGTCAGCAAAAGGGCACAAGGCAGTGCCAGCACATATCTGTGGGCCTTTATTCAGGTAGGGGGCTGCTGTACATCACTAATGCACATATATATTCAGTTCACATAAGTCTGCAGCTGAAGTTGTAGAATTTGCAGACAGATTTACTATTGTATCTGTAGTTTGTGAGAACCAGGCCTTCATGAAATATCCTGTCACAACACGCTCTCTTTTTGCAGTGAAAATCAATCGAATAAATCCTACCTTACTTTACAAGATTGTACTTTACTACAAGCAACCGGCGATGGAGCTCTTAAGGTACCATGTACCACATTCTAAATGACTGTAGCTAGAATATCCTCACCTGCACAGTTGTATTTATAGAAAAGAAAGCTTCAGATAAATTGTGCACATTTCTACCACGGGAAGTTGCTGCAGGATGTGGAGTTCAATAGATCACCCATCCAATCCCCCTAACATGCCAAAATCTATTATATTGCTGTTTGTTGTAATGATTCCCAAAGTTCTTACACTATATTTAACAGCCTTAAGAAAAAAAAAGTTCTTCAAATATATGGCCAAAATCCATGTCCACAGAGAAAGCATTTTCATTGTTTATGACTCTTTTTTTGGTAGCATACACCATGGATCTGCTACAATTCATTTCCCTTTTCCCCCCAAAAGCCATTTGAAAATCATTATCCTCCAGTTTAACTCGATTCTAAGCTCTGCCCTTGATCTATTTTTAAGCGGCTGTGATTTTTTTTCCTGGAGTTTAACTCTCCACATCAATTTTGGAGGAACAAGCATTTCTTCTGGTTTCCCTGAGAGATTTCAGAATCTCAAAGCAATTTGTCCCCCAAATTATTATGAACTCTTTCCTACTTCTCTGCTGCAGTGCCCCCAATTGCGTTTTGACTTCCAAGAAGCAGAACTTGTTTCTTCTTGTGGAAACTTTTATTTCCTCAGTTCTGTGTAGAGGCTTGTCTTGCTGGGCATTTAAAAGTTTGTTTTTTTCCTCCTAGTCAAAAATAGAAAGTCATGGTTTCCAGTAGATAAGCTTTAGTTTATTGATTTTTAAAAAGCTTGAAGTTTTGCTTCTCATCTATTTCAGTACAACTTGCCTTGTATGCAGTTACTTTTTATTATCACCATTGTATCTTGCAAAAATTGCATTTACTTCTTTCAGAGTTTTGAACCTTCCAATGCTTCCTCTGAGGTCCACTGATCAGGGAAGAAGTCCAGTGAAACATATTGAATCTTCATGTTTCCCTCAACTCGAGTTTCAATAACAGAAAATGCTGAGTTGAGACAGCAAAAAATGCCACTAGACTGAAATCCCCAGATTCCAGAAACAAACTGCCTTTTCAAAGGGTTCAGAAATACATCTGGTCTGAGGTCTACTGGGGTGGCCATGCAAAAATTCACCAAGGAGCAAATGTCCTCACTCCCTCACTATATGTAGTGGTCAATCCAGTCACGCTATTTTGGCTCACAAGGGAAAACTTCTCACAAGTGTCTCTCCACCTTCTCTGCCAGTATAATTAATAATTAATTAAATGTGGTTGCTGTTGTTTTTGATGAGGGTGACAAATTAATCAACTAACAAGTGGCTGTCCTTTCATAACACCTTAAACCTGCTTCCTGAAGCATCCACCTTTCTCTTTTTAATCATATGATCAGTTCTACATGCTTAGACCCCAGAATGCTTTTCAATAAAGAATGTAAGAGGGATAGGTAGTATTTGCTCTGTATTCATTTTATTTCTTTCATTTCTATGCCACTTTTCTCCTGGGCAGTTTCCTCTTTAAAAGACACATGATTTAAGGACAGTTTAAAAACACTTTTAAAACACACATGAAAAAGCAATCAATAATGCAAAATCTTGTAAAAGCCTTTCTTCAGCTGCCTGATTTCAAGGTATGATCAGGTGGAGCTTTGTTCCACTATTCAGTCCACTTTGGGAATGAGATGGTTCACTTCTCTGTCCAGCACCTCCATGACATACATGAAATCAAAAACCAGCCCATCCCTCATCCATGCATACCCATACCTGGGAGGAGCTACTGTTTTTTTATTGCAGGTTGGATTGGTCTGTTTTGTTTTGGTTCTTGGCATATGTGATAGCAAGTTTTAAACCGAAGTGAATAGCTTAGCTGTCATTGCACCCTTACCCTGAAATAATGACGCAAGACAAGTATTATGGGATAAACATGGGCCACACTATATTAAATAATCATTCTTGCCCCCCCCCCAAAAGGGGGGTCCTGCCGTAGTGCAGAATTCAGGTTTAAGCACAGAGGTCTCAACGGACCCCTTACAAAACAAATGGGTGAGTCCCTAGCCCCAAGTTCTCATGGTTGTGAAGACAGCGAGAACCCGGCCAGCCCAAATTTGACCACCCCCGGACCTCAAGCCACCTTCTGCTTGTTGACTGTTGGTCCGGGTGTGGCCCCAGCGCATCTTTCCCCCCCAAGCACTGTAATCGCACAATCCGCAGCGCTGGGAGGTTAGATGAGCTATACATTACCTGTGATTGCAATGGGACTCACCGAAACCTGTTCTATCCGCACTACCCACCTGTGTGACCAAATATTTCCACCTCTCAAAATGCCATCGTACCTGCTCCAGTGTGGGATAGGTGAAAAATCCCCGCATCCAAAAGCCAATCAGGATATGGGTAAAAAATTCCTATCCGGCCCCCGAAGGTGACCAGGTAAACTCACACTAGAGAATAGGGCGGGTGGGTGGGTTGACAGCAAGGAAGAGGACGGAGTGAGGGAGGAACATCAATTAAGTAGCTCACTCATTCCCCCCTCCCCTCCAAGGAGGCTCTTGCAAGACTCCAAGTGTCTTGCGTTATTCTGGGAAGGAGGCAAAGGGGACCCACGCTGCTGAAGGTAAGCTCAACAGCAGATCCAACATTTTGCTTAAGTCAGCTCAGTTATTAAGAAATGTAAAAATTTCTCCAGCTCCCTCTTGTAGTGGGAGATAGAAAAGGATGCAAAGGGTTTTTGTGTTTTTTATAATCCCTTTGATTTCAGCACTGAATTAGTTGATTGGCAGGCCAATTCAATGCTATGTTACTTAGAAATACTTTTTTTTTCAATTGCTGCTTTCTCCCACTCCCCAACAGATTGGTAGATAGGAAGGGATACAGAGGGGAATTTTGTTGTTGTTATTTCTCTCCCCACCCCCCTTTCCCCTTAAAGAGAACAACAGGCTCAATAGGGCACTTGAGATGCAATGTGGTTTCCTGCCTCCCAAATCATCCAATCCTTACATTTGGATGCACGAATCACTCCAAATGACATACCACACCACAAAATGACCCTGTTTTGCCCAGTCCAGCCTGATCGAGCCTGTGACAATTTGGCCATCTGGTCACACCCACAGTTGTGAAAAGCATGCTTTAAAAGTAATGTCTTGCCTGCCTCCTAAAAGACAGCAGGGAGCAAGCCAACATAGCCTCTAGGGCAATGGTCCCCAACCTTGGGAAGTCTTCTTGGACTGCACTCTCCAGAAACCTTCACCACCAGCTGTGCTGGCCAGGGTTTCTGGGATTTGCAGTACAAGAACACCTGGGTTAGCCAAGGTTGGGAACCATTGCTCTAGAGAAACAGAGTTCTACAATCTGGGAGAAGTCACCAGAAAGTCCTTTTCTCACATCCTCACCAATAAGTATGTCTCTGTCTTATTTGGATTTGTTCATTCTTATCCAGTTCATTAAAAATAGTTTAGGATTGAAACAACACACTGGGATCAATACTCCATAGTATGAGGCTGTATGACTGAAACATGGTGTCCATCCCTGGATTGACTGGACCGGGTATACGTAACAGAATCCTGGCTTGCAATGTATTAGAACTTCCCATCTGCCAATGTCTAGGCTTCTAGCCTAGAATTGCAGAGACTAGTAGAACACAGTTTATACTAAAGATAGGCCACTGTTTTTTAGCATTGTTTTCTATTCATGAAAATGTAAATGTTAGAGATAAGGTGGGGCCAGGGACATAAAGACAGGAACCAGTAAGATAATCATATTTGAACTTTTACTGGACAGAAATGAATGGGCTGATGGAGCACATTTCTGGTCATAGAGTGGGTATAGTAGGCAGACATGTACACATACATTGTTTTGGACAGCCATTTTGAAATTAATTTCCTTAACCTTTCTTTCCTAGAACTCAGCAGAAATAACTAGGAGAAAGGCACTTCCAATATTGTGCAAAAAGCCAACTAAAACAGTGAAGACAATTGACCAGCACAAAAATAGGCTTGCTAGCTTCTTAATATTAAATCCATAGGACCACTTTACAGAGAAAACGAAAATGTCTGCTACTGATGAGCTCATGTCAAAGCTATAGCTTTACTAAAGATCTGCGTTCTTCCTGTCTTAGCTTCATAACACTCCAAGGGTTCTTTTCATTTCACTAGAAGTCTCAGCTGTGATGTACTTTCTGCTTCTGTAGTTTTCTCCTTTTCTATGCTTGGTTGAATTTCAAAACTCTAAACAACCAACTTTGCTGGTTACCACAGCACGAGATCAAGGCACTAATGCTCAACTGCTGTCTAACAGAATCTTTTCAAGTGCAAGTTCATTGTAATAGCTCCTGTCACCACTGGAGCATTTCTTCATTCATGACAATGGTGCCACCAAGGTTACTGAGCAAAACTACCCAATAAAAATGTATTCCTCAGATAAGTTTCCTACTGCAGATTTCATTGGGAGGGGAGTCGACCAAAGTAGCCAATACAAGCATTTCGATAATCATGTTTAAGAGTCTGTAGTTGTTCTTTGCTGATGGATGTGGTTGTTTACATTGATGGACACTTCTGGTCAAAACAAGCATAGGTACCTTCCCAACTAAAAGCCAGGCAAAGCAGCACTGTTTGATTTGGCTCTTGCCATTTGGTTCCCTTAACTACAGTCCTTAAAGTAAGTCTGGAAATAGATGTTTCAGAATATTTGGCTGGTAATCTAGTTTGGCTCTAACATTGCTTTTGTGAGACTCACGAAACTGATTTTTCATTTCTTACCTTTCAGCCAGAGATTACAATATTAGCTTGAAAACAAAAGAGCCTTAACATGTTGTGTTAACCATTAATATGGCCAAAAATCTAATCTGGATACAAAACAAAAAAAACCAAAAATGAAAACAAACCTATTTGACAAGTTAACAAATTCATTATCCTCACAGGTACCACAGGTACCAAGTATCATCTTGTATTTCTGTATAGATATATTGTGTCAGTGCAGTTTTGTGTTGCTGTTGATATTGTGGTGACCTATGGTTTTAAACAATAAAGCTTGTTCTGTTCTATTCTGAGCTTAGAAACATAAGATTGATAGGAAAAAATGACACATAATATTTGTGTTGATACCATTGATATATTTTGTTGCAGGCCACTTCAGAAGCTCCTTGTAGAGTTTAAGTGGCCTTCCCTAACCTGTCAGGCAAAAACAAAACAAAAATGTGTTCTTCAGACTTGCCCACAAAAACTCACATTGAAATATAGTAGGTAGTCTTTAAGGTGCCACAACATTTTTGTCTTCTTTATTATTTGTTTGTGTTTTGTTTTTGCCTGACATGCTAGCATAGACTAACACGGCTGTTTCTCCTAAAACTTCCCTGACCTGTCCTATTCCATATGTGTACCAATCCCACAATCCCATTGTTGGCTGGAGATGGTAGATTTGCAATCCAATACATCTAGAAAGTACAGGTTGGGAAAAGTTGCACTAAAGCATGGGTTTAAACAAATGTGTGCAGTTAAATATGCATGTTGTCCACTTGCCCTTTAAACACTGCAGAACGGTCCCCAACCTTTTCGGACCGTTCGGGAGTGCGGGCTCCATGTGCGGGGGGGGCGGGGGCACCCCCACACTCACGGGTGGGCGTGTCGCGCTCACGGGTGGGCGTGTCACGCTCACACGCATGCGTGCAAGCGCGACACACCCACCTGCGAGTGTGACACGCCCACCCGCAAGCGCAACATGCCCTTCCACGAGCGCGACACACCCACCCACGAGCACAACATGCCCACCCACAAGCGCGACATGCCCTTCCGTGAGTGCAACACGCCCCTCCGCGAGTGCGACACGTCCACCATGCGGGCGGATGGGGGGGCGGAGATCCGTCTCCACGGCCCAGTTCCAGGAAACCCACAGACCGGCACTGAGCTGCGGACCAGGGGTTGGGGCCCCCTGGTTTAAAGGAGTGACATAAAACATGAAGAAATTCATGTCAAAACCCTCTAGAAATTCCTTTTAAAGTAACTTTAAGTAAAATACACTATTTGTTGCACAGATACTCTGGTAGTTTCATTTCCATTAATTCCATTATTTTTTAAAACACAACTCCACTATACCCTTATCATCCCTCCCTCCAAGGGTAACTCACTAAAAGCAAAGCAAAGCAAAGCGTGCTGCTTATATACCGCCCCATAGCGCTTCAAGCACTCTCTGGGCGGTTTACAAGTTAATTATGCAGGCTACACATTGCCCCCCCAGAGAGCTGGGTACTCATTTTACCGACCTCGGAAGGATAGAAGGCTGAGTCAACCTTGAGCCGGCTACCTAGGATTGAACCCCAGGTCGTGAGCACAGTTTTAGCTGTAGTACAGCAGTTTAACCACTGCGCCACGAGGCTCTTCTTGGTCTACATAGAAGTGTGTTAACTTGTTGCTTCCAGTCTCTGAACTCACTTGTGAAACTGCAGAAAAGGAATAATCCTATGATTCCTGGGAAATTGTCCCATTCTTCTCCATGACCAGAATGGGCTCAATGGATAGAGAAGCAATCCTGCCCTTATAGGCATCTCCATTAGCTCAGCAGAAATTCTAGCCCTTTCCTTTCCTCCACAGGTGGGAAGTCAGACCAAGGAAGTAATTGGATCCCATTTGCCTGATTTATCCCTGAAAGAGGAAGAAAAATACACCAGCTCTGGACAAGGGATGGGTTGCAAGATCTCTCCTAGGTCACATACATATTTTGTTTTAGAACTTAAGCAGCCTCACGGAGCTCTATTGAAGATTGCTGAGGAAAATGGCATTCCAGGAGAGAGTTTTAGGGCACTTTGGGAGAAGGTTGCACTGGGCTGCTTTAAAGACTGCTATGGGGGAAAGGGCACTTTCAGAAAGAGTTTTAGGACACTTTCCTTTCTTCAAAGCAACCTGTGAGGTTGACTGTTAGTAAATTAAAAACTATGGGTATCCAAAACAGGAACGTCCCACTTCATTTCTAGTTGGGACACAAGAAATAGCATTTTTGGTGTTGTTTGCAAAAGCATCATGATACAAGGCAAATTTAAGGAGGCAAGAATCTGTAGCATAGTCAGATACAGTACAGTTGCTGTCTCACTGGAATAAAATGAAGTAAGAAAAGGCAATCAACTTTCACTCCAGGATTCTTTCAGACTTCTAAATTGCCTCATTTATTCCACTAAACCACTACATGTTACAAATGTGAAGAATCATAAGGATGCCAATGACAAATTACTTCAGAAGTGAAAGTTCTTTATCTGGTTCTATCTAATGGTCTCAAGGGAAGGGCAAAGGAATGCCCCAAAATTGGGAGAGTTTCCTGAGAAAGTTTATTTATTTATTTATTTATTTATTTATTTATTAGATTTTTATCCCGCCCATTTAGACAATGTCTACTCTGGGCGGCTTACAGTAAAATATCGTAAAAACAATTAAAACAAACAATTTAAATTGATGATATTAGTATTATTCAAGATGGAAAAATATAACAGAAAATTAAGATAAAAAGTAAAAGTCAAGTATTGACAGGAGGGAAGGCCTGCCTGAAGAGCCAAGTCTTTAATTGGTTCTTAAAAACACCCAGCGAGAGTGCCAGGCAGATCTCCGACAGAAGACTATTCCAGAGTCGAGGGGCCACTGCCGAGAAGGCCCGGTTTCTTGTTCTTTCTTTCCGGGCCTCCCTCGGCGTTAGGCCCCTCAGCCGTCTTTCCTGGCTATAGCGAGTGATTCGAGTAGATCTAGGTGGGAGAAGGCATTCTGCTAGGTATCGAGGTCCTAAACCGTTTAGGGCTTTATATGTCATCATTAACACTTTGAAATCAATGCGGAAATGAATGGGCAGCCAATGCAAGGCAGCCAGAGTGGGAGAGATATGCTGATGTTTCCTCGTCCCACTAAGAAGTCTGGCCTCCACATTCTGCACCATTTGAAGCTTCCGCATCAGTCTCAAAGGTAGCCCCACGTAGAGCGCATTACAGTGGTCTAATCTCGAGATTACAAGCGCATGTACCAGAGTGGTGAGGGCCCCGCCATCAAGATAGGGACGCAGCTGGGCAATCCATCACAGATGGAAATAGGCGGAGCGGACCACTGACACCACCTGGGTTTCCATGGTAAGCGCCGGATCTAGATGTACCCCCAAGCTGCGAACCTCACTCTTCGTGGTGAGAGTCACCCCCCCCAAAAGAGAGGGAGTTTCCCAAACCACCAATGGAGGGGCCACCCACCCTCAGGACCTCCGTCTTGTCCGGGTTCAGCCTCAACCCATTCTCCTGCATCCATTGCAGTACAGCCTCCAGATAGCGCTGAAGGGACAGAACGGCATCCACTGAAGTAGGTGAAAAGGAGATGTAGAGCTGGGTGTCATCAGCATACTGATGGGACGAGTTCAGCTAATGGAGGAGGAGAAGCCCAACAGGTGAGCAAGTATTGCTTCAAAATCACTTTTCATTTCCCCACAAAATTTATACATTAAAGTTATATTATAGCTGCACAAGACTGTAGCTATGTTATTGGGCAGCAGAGCAGATCAACATTCCACAAGGCAATTCTAAAAATGGAGGCAGAACAAAATAAAAATTATAACTATGAAACTGGGTTTCAGATCAGCACCAAATTTGGCACAGTTGTAGCAGACAATCCGCTCTTGCTCTGTGCCAAATTTGGGGAGGTTTGAACAATGATTTATAATATTCTAAAAAATAAAACTGTTTTGTCCCCCCCAGAGGCAGACCCAAATGACCCCACCTTTAAAACAAATCACATAAACTGAAAAGACAGATCTTTCTTATCTTGAAAGAGAATGGTGGGCTGCATCTGCTTTTTTTATTTGGAAAGAATCCAGACTGCAGGGGCTGAAAGACTGATCCTCAAAAAGGCCTTTCAAAAGGGAAAAACAGGCACTTTGTCATAAGACTGAGCATAGTACAAGCTAGCTAGGGGGAGCTTTGCAGAATGAAGCATTGTATAAATTAATAGGCAGGGAGGGAGATATCTGGAGGGAAGGTCACTGAAACAGACTGAAAAGTTAGGTTTTCTTTAAAGAGGGAAAAACAGGTTTGCTTCAAAGAAAGTAATGGAGTGACAGTCTTCCAGAAACAGGGATATTTTGCCATGTATCTTTAGTAAACATAATTTCAGAAATTTTGAAATCAAAGAGTCTCCTCACATAAGTTTTCAAAGGGGAAATCAGCTGCATATCTGGGGCAATGTGAACTTTTGACCCTTTCAATCAGGACCTAATTATCTGACTTTTAGAGCAAATGTTTTATCCTTTTAACTCCTTCCTGGCCAGGCCAAACAAGCTTATCGATATCATGCTTGCAAAGGGATTCTCTGTCTAGTTGTAAAAATTGAAACACAAAAAGAATATTAAAAAATTATTAAAATACAGAACTTCTGGATAACTCAGTGGTTCAGGTATCTGGCTGTGGAGCCAGAGGTTGGCAGTTCAATTCCCCACTGTGCCTCCTTGGCAAGCACTTGGCCTCAGTGATCCGTAGGGTCCCTTCCAGCTCTGCAGTTCTAGAATTATTATTATCAGATATTGAAAATATATATTAAAAACTTATTATAAAAAGAGTATAGAACAAATATTCAGAACCTAACTCGTTTAGGCTGTGAAATTACTGTTTTTGCTTTGTGGCTGAGGATAGTCTTACTTCATGTTAGTGGAGCTTTGGTGCCAATATCCTGTCACACTCTCCATTTCACTCCTCTTGTCGCTATACAATTAACTGGCAATTTTTTAAAAAAAAACTCCAAAGATGTTCTGTGCCATCAAGTCATTTCTGATGTGTGGTGGCTCCATGAATTAATAACCTCCAGAATGTCCTATCACTAATAGCTCTGCTCAGATCTTACAAACCAACGACATCTCATGTTGTGTTTTATCTTTCTACCACCTCCCTCTTCTTAGCAGTATTGTCTTTTCCAATAAGTTCTGCTCAGGTTTTGCAGACTAACAACAGTGGATTCATTTCTTGAGTCAATCCATCTCATGATAGGTCTTTCTCTTTTCTCCCTCCCCCACATCACTTTCTCTAGCAATTTTGTCTTTTCCAGTCAGTTCTGTATTCTCATTATATGTGCAAGGGAGGATAGCTCCAATCTACTCATTTTTCATATGGCAATCTTTGCTAACTCTCAGGCTCCCTTTTCTATTTCAAAAGATGAGTGGAAATCCTTTGGGGGAAAATGCAGCCAACGTATTTGTAGAGAACTGGTGGAAAAACAGCCCTGATAATTGCTTTTTGTTTGGATGAGTTCAAGAAGATCACAGAAGATAGTCATATGATCTAAGTCTGCTGTAAGGTGACAGAACCAAGAATAGCTAGAATATGGCTGCAGTCTTTCTGTGACAAAATATTTTGAAGGGTGGATTTGGACTTAATGAAATCATGAAGCAAAGATGTGAGCCAAACCCTTTCCTTGGAGTAGGCAACCTGAGGAAGAAAAGCTAAATGTCACCTTTGGGGGGGGGGGGGAATAGGGGCTTGGAGTTAGCAAAGATTGTCACTGGAAACCAAGGTCAAAATCTTCCATATTATATGACAGACAGTAAAGAAAAATATGGGGGGGGGAATCAACTCATTTGAAATGTGGTGTTGGAAGACAGCCTTAGGGATACCACAGCAGAAAGGCTGTGGGTAGGTGCTCAGCCAAGGTCAAATTATCCATATAATGTAAAACAGTGGTCCCCAACCTTGGGCCTCCAGATGTTCTTGGACTACAACTCCCAGAAGCCTTCATCACCACCTCTGCTGGCCAGGATTTCTGGGAGCTTAAGTCCAAGAACATCTGGAGGCCCAAGGTTGGGGACCACTGATGTAAAAGACAGACAGTGAAGAAAGACATTTTGAATTGGGGACCACATAATATCCCACATTCATAAACATATAACATGTTGCAAATGTGTTTTACTTTTTGATTGTTTTTTTTTTAAAAAAAACACTTTAAAATATAAAAATGAACAAAAGCTTCAAATACAAGACTCAGAGAAACAATATGGGGGTGGTGGGAGGACAACAGTAATCATTATCCTGAAAACCAACAATAATACATGGACAGAATCCTATTGTTGTTTAAGGTTTGTGTAACTTGCTCCAGCCAGTTGAGGCTCACTGAGGAGGTACTGGGGCAGTGGGGAGTTCTCAGCAACATATCTAGTCATGGTCTTGATTTTGCAACTGGGATATATTGCCAAAAAAAAATAAAAATCTTATGAGACCACTAATAGCATTCCCGCCAATGTCAGCTGCAAAGGAAACTCCAGTCTCCCACCATATATAATCAAGCCAGGTGTCATCAAAGGACCAAACAATATAATGAACTCCTCTACACATTTGGGATCTCAAAAACCTGCTATTAAAATACACAATGAAGCCTATTCTGTTCTTAAAATATAACAGATTAAAATAGCAAAATGTCATCCCTACGGAGTATTAGATCTTAGTCTGGCTTACATCTGTCTAACATTGCTACTGAAAAGGTAAAAGAATTGTGCTTTGGGAATATGTTAAAAGCTTAGAGTACATTTTGCACTTATTAAGCTGAAGGACATTCAAAATGTTCTCAATTATGTGTTCCTAAAATCTATAGGGACATGGTGGCGCTGCAGGTTAAACCGCAGAAGCCTCTGTGCTGCAAGGTCAGAAGACCAGCAGTCATAAGATCGAATCCACACAACGGAGTGAGCTCCCGTCGCTTGTCCCAGCTCCTGCCAACCTAGCAGTTCGAAAGCATGTAAAAATGCGAGTAGATAAATAGGTACCACCTCGGTGGGAAGGTAACGGCGTTCCGTGTCTAGTCGCGCTGGCCATGTGACCACAGAAACTGTCTTCGGACAAATGCTGGCTCTATGGCTTGGAAACGGGGATGAGCACCGCGCCCTAGAGTCAGACACGACTGGACTAAATGTCAAGGGGAACCTTTACCTTTACCTAAAATCTTTTTTAGTAAATATACCTGCTTCATTCTCAGTGACACATTTCTCCCAGACTGTTAAGTGAACGTTCTTTCAAGAAAAGAAAAAAATTAAAAATGCTTTTGTTATTTTTTTTTTTATTAAGCTCTCTTTGAGATGATTAAACCAACGGTGATCCCCCCCCCCAAATGGAATTTCAAGTTTGATGGAATTTCACAATAGATGACAAGTATAAGTGTTTCCCTAAGGGCACTTCACTTCTGAGTTAACTCCATTAAAAGTGACATTTATATAGTGTTTTCTATATAATTCCATATATGTCCACATATGTTTTAAATACATGAAACCCATTATGTTCATCTTAAGAAGTAAAATATAGGCCATAGAAAATTGGAATGCCATATAAGACACACATTAACTCTCACTCGGATAGATAGGACATTTTAGAGCCCCAAATTTCATGTTTTTTGTCTGTTTGTTTGTTTTTGCCGAACCAGTCCAAGTAATTATTTTATGACATTGTCACTGGAAGAGTTTTGAACAATGACATGAGCTTCAGCTGCCTGCCATGTACAAATTTATTTTATTGACAAAAAACAGTGGGACAAAATTATCTCATTACATTTATTGTATTTTTCCTATTGGGGTACCACTTTGTCCTATGCAACATAATATACAAGGATAGAAAATATCTCATAATGTTTTGTGGTGGAAATATAATACAGAGAAGTTGGTACGAGTCCTGGGATGAAACCCAACTTGTCCCACTGCCAAACAAAGGGTAAGTGGAAGACCATTGCAATCTGAAACCCTACCGCCTACATAGCCTGTTGTCCACTAAAGTCGTGAAGTGTTCTGTTTGTGAAGGTGAAAATATGCCATCCGTTACTTCTAGCCAGATAGTTAGGAGTTTCTCAAAGAGTCAGAATTACCTGAAGAATTAATCCATGGTTCTCCATCAACAGTAAGTGTATGTTTGTAACAGGGCTGTGCAAGGATCCGCTGATGCAATTGAGATTTGATTCTGAAATTCAGATTAAAGCCTGATGTGGTTCACACAGATTTGATCAGATTTGGACCTGAATTTGCTTCAAACCCCAGAGATCCAAATCTTTGCATCTCTCACTGATTTTCTTTGGGAAAATAAAATCCATATGATTTTTTTTTTGTCTGTTTTATAGGTACGCATGAAAATCAAAACACTGTAACTTTCTTTAAAACTGTGTTATTGGTTGGTGTGTATTTTAGATACTTCTAAAGTTTCCTCTAAAATTGTCCCTTTCTATGTAATTGGGGACATTTTAGCCCCTTCTGAGTTTATTTTTGATAGATAGATAGATAGATAGATAGATAGATAGATAGATAGATAGATAGATAGATAGAAAGAAAGAAAGAAAGAAAGAAAGAAAGAAAGAAAGAAAGAAAGAACTTTTTATTTTCATCTGCTTAAAGTTTATGAATATATTTGCTGCTTTTATGCATTATGGTCTTGGCCATCACTTGTGCACAAAGGCTTACTCTGTAAAGACAGAACAAACACACTGAGGACATCACAAGAAAATATAACCTAAAAAATCAAGTGACTAAATGGGATGTCAGTGACAGTAGATCAAGGAGATGCTGTCATCTGATAAAAGTACTAGTAACACATAGACTCACTCAAATAAGCAGCAAACGTAAATGGGAAAAAAATGCTTCTGTGAAGAACCCCACGGCTAGCTTGTTGTATATTCCAAAACATATGAACATATACTTTTGGCTTTGGCTGTTTGGCATTCCCAATGTTTGTTCCTTCTGCATCTGCAAATACTCCTGTGGACACACGGCATGTTCATACTCTACAATTCATCAACATTCCATTGGGTTCAGAAAATACTAAAGTCACTCAGTGCAGAATTGTTTATCTGCTGGAAAAGAATTAACAAATGCCATCAAAAACCAAGAGATTATTTGATATGCATAATGAAAAGACAGACTGGAAGGCAGAAAAAAACCAGTTGAACGTTGTCTTAAAGTCACTAGAGCGGGGGGTGGGGTGGACCTCTTTTCCTGTCCTTTAGCATGCATATTTATGGATGGAGATGTCTCCAACCAACCATACTCCTTTGGCTGTAGCAAAGAGAACAGCTGACAGAAGTTGGTGGCAACCAAATGCAATTAAAGACAACTGTCCTGAGTGCAGCTTTCTGATGACCTTTGCAAGAAAGCTATCACTGATCATTCAGCCACTCACTTTGCAAAGAGTTTACTGATTTTTATAGGTCACCAAAAAAGCACAAGAAAATCTGTCTCTTGTGTCCGTGAATTGATAACAGGCACAAATCTGTTGCTTCCATGGCAATTTATCAAAAGCGGTGTTGTCCTCATATGCTTTCCTCACACAGCGCTTGACTGTAGAAAACCCAGAGACTCCTCACTTTGAATTCAACACTCTCCCAGAACTTGGAAAAGTCATTTTTGGGAATTGGTAATGAAGTCTGCCAATCCCCAAAATTAACTTTTCCAAGTTCTGGGAGGGCCTTGAATTCAAAGTGAAGAATCTTTGGGCATTCTACAGTCAAGCACTGTATGAGGCAACTATATGAAAATAATATGAGAAGAACAGCACAGCTTTTGATATATTGCCATGGGTACTGGTAATGATGTCTGCCTTTTCTTGGAAGCTCACCTTAACATAGTGAAAGGCTTTGAGGGTGACACTGAAGCTGTGAGCAATGCCCTCTGAAGACCAGGTTCCACTATGAGCCTGGACCCTAATTGGGTCCCCCAAACCAGAATCATCACAGCTGAGACACAAGACTAAGATGCAGCCACCCTTTCCAAAGCAGCGACTGGGTAGCAGTGGCATTTTGTATACTTTGGTTCAATCAGCAATCTAAATATAGACAGCAGCCAAGAAATCAGAAAAAAACTGAGACTAGGAAGGGTAGCAATGAAGGGATTAGAAAAGATTGTCACATGTAAGGACGTGCCACTAGAGAATGAGACCAAGATCATTCTCACTCTTGTATTCCTGATAACCCTGTATAGTTGTGAAAGCTGGACAGTAAAGAAAGCTGACAGGGAGAAAAAATGCAGCAGCCAGGCTGATCTCTTGCAGCCAGGTGCAAGAAAAATTGACCATATCTCCTCAATCCTGGCTCACTTGCACTGGCTCCTTGTAACTTTCCATGCCAGATTCAAAGTGTTGGTTTTGTGAAAATAGGTGATACCTTTATAGACCACTTAAAAAATCATCATACAATATGCGAGCTTTTGTGGATTAAACACCACTTCATCAGGCTAATACGAGTGTGCATTTAGTTGTTTGTTTGTTTGTTTTTTGGATTGACCACATGGTTCCCCTTTATTTCAGTGTTGGTTTTGACATACAAAGTCCTTAACAGTTTTGGACCTTGATACCTGTCAGACCATACCCCTCAAAGAACAGCTATCCATTTCATCCAGTCCTCCAAGGCCTCACTACTGAGGGTAGCCAAATTGAGAGGTGAGAAGAATGTCTACTAGGAAGAGGGCATTTTTGGGTGGTGGTCCCATCCCTGTGGAATGGACTTCTACTGGAAGTACACCAAGCCCCCTCCCTCCAAATTCCCAGGAAACTAGTGAAGGCAGAGCTGTATAGAGAGGCTTTTAACAACATACTCCCCTGAGATGAATTCATGATCCACCATTTATGTGTTACATGTTGCCATACAGTTTGTCATTTGGGATTTGGTTATGTTTTTTAATCTGTTTGTTCAGGGTAGGGGTTGGTGGGTTGGTGGAACTAATATTCTTCTGTTTTTACTGTTCTTGTGTAAACCTCCCAGAGTAGTGGTTTTCACTAAGTTGGGCAGTATAGAAATCAAATAAATAAATAAATAGCTGGAGAAGCGTTTTGCAGATACCCTGGGCTGTCAGAAAAATGAGCAAGTGGGTCCTAGATCAAAGGTGCAGAAAGGTGAACTTAAAGACTTGAGGAATTGGGGGAAGATTTCTTATTGACCTCTTTGTCCACACTGATTAAACGACGAGACCACCTGCAACCCACTAGATGGGGCCCTGTTGTTATGGATGTGCATCCCCAGAAAGAACCTTCCCCAACAAAGCAGGAGCAATTCTGATTCTGGCTATCCTTCCATTCTATGAATTTAAACAGCTGCAGTTTGTTCTGGGTGCTGCTGATCCCTAGCAAAAGCTATGGTTCCCAGGATTACAAGAGAAGAGGATGTGATGATAAATATGGTTTAAATCTGTCAGGAATAATTGCAACCCTCAAAGAAAAGTACAATAAAAATAAAACCACATCTGTCCCAAACTACGTCTGCTCCCATAAATCTATAGCAACATCATATATTATCATATTTTAAAATTCTGCTCTGCTTATTATTATTATTATTATTATTATTGTATGTGTGTGGAAAAGTTACTCAGTTTGGGAAGTCTTATAAAGTATAAGTACTGCATGCCTCTTTGCACTTGGTTGTATTTCTCAGCCCTATCTCTCAGCTTAATTAAGTTTGTTTCTTCATGCTATAGATTCTCTTCCTTGTTCAGCAGCAAGAAGAGAAGTAAAAATCAAGGGACATGCACCGAGCCATGAAGCTGTCAGTCCATCATAACTTGAATATTGATTATTGAGGGCTGGTGGCATTCCCCAGGTGCACGCATCATAGTTGTTGACTGAAAGCTTTAGACTTAATTGAAAATCAGGCCTGTGTGAGAAGCAATGAACAATGCAGCCACAGCATAAGCTCAGCTTCCCAGCCCCCCAGACGTCATTTGTGTAACCAAAGGTTATGAAGTGCTGTACATTTTCCAAAACTCTGCATTTATTGATTTTAACAGAACTAGACATTACCAAAAAGAGGAAAGGGGGAATAAAGAGCAAAAAAATTGGATTTGCCACCCAAACCAACAACCTCATATTGTGCCCCCTTCTTTCATTCCATAACATCTATGATTAAACTGAATACATGTCCAGGAGCTCCACAGTTTAATAATTTCCCCACAAGTAGACATTACAAAGGGGGAAGACAGAACTCAACACATGGTTGCTGGATTTAGCTTCCCTCCCATATTTTTATAATAGCTGCAAAATGGCTTTTCACTTTCCCCCCCCCCCCCAATTAAACATTGGGCTATAGCATTAGTCTCAGCTCAGGCAGACTCACTGGGTGAGTGAGGCTTGTTAAAAGGCCACTCTTACACCCCATTGATTCGGTCTACTCCACTTAGCACTAGCAACTGGATTTACTTTGCTTACTAGCTCTCTCTGTACTGGAGAACATCCCTGAATACCAATGAGAAATTTGTCTTTTTACGGTGACATTCAGCCAGGCTCAGTGGTTGGCTGGCTACTGGGAAGGGTGGGTTGTCATGCACAGCTGTCCGTAGGAGCAGGGAATATACGGTCCTCCAGAAGTTGTTTGTCCACAACTTCCACCTGCTTCACCAGCCTCGTCAAGGACTAGGCATGATGGAAGTTGCATTCTACCAACATCCAGCAGGTCATATGGTTCTTTTTCCTGGTTTAAAGGACGTTGGGTGAGCTACATTATGTGCATGCATGTACATTAAAGCTGGAGAAGAGTGGAGGACCCCAGACAAAACATTATTTTGCTATTTCTAATCTTCTTACATTCTCACACTTCTTACCCATGCATAGTAACTTGACAGAATGCAGAAAAATGGGCACATGACACGGAAAGGGATTTTCTGTCCTCTGTTATTATTGTGTTTGATCCTACAGAAAAAATCCAATTGTCCTTGTTATTGAACTCTGATATTATCCTGGCCCTACTCTTTTAAGAGGAGTGTTGTTTTCATCCACAAAGAGCAAAGCAAGACAAATATAATGAAGCTTTGCATCTTATTGCAAATGGAAAATGTAATTGCTGGCATGTGGTGTTCAGCAGTGAAATCAATAAGACTATTACCACTCACATCTTAGCACTTTGGCTTAAAAGTACTGTGGATTATTCTAGGCAGTGGTGTTTAAACTCTCTACTTTCAGGAAGTACTTCCACATCCACTGGTCTGCTTAGGAAGGCCACTTACACATCACCAAAAGGCAGATATATATCACCCAAAAGGGCTGCTTCACACATTATATATTGTGCAAAATCTGAATGGGCATCAGGCTGGAACATTGGAAAAGTTTATCATAAGATTAGTTGGATAATACAAGCACCTCGTACCTCTATGGGGACCAGCCAAAAAAACACAAAGTGTTAGAACACTAGAGATCTTCTCTTACTTGCCAAATTGCTTTCTCCATGTCACTTTCAGGTGGCAATACAGTAGGACCCCCTTATCTATGGGATCAGTATCCACTGATTCACTTATCCACAGTCTAAAAATATTTTTAAAAAATAATAGAAGAATCGCAAAAATATATATTTCTAAAGATGTCATTACTAGAACTGGCCACTATAGGGAGCCAGAGACCATGCTATATATATATATATATATATATATAGTTTATATATAGTATAGTATTCACTATTAAAATAATGTTTCCTATAATCCATGTTTTTCAGCCTCTGCATGGGGTCTTAAAACCAATCCCCATGGATAGGGCGGTTCTGCTGTACTACATATATTTCCCTGAGATTAAGCCCTGCTGAATGCAGGGACCAGGATCTGTGCATCCTAAATAGACAAATGCACAGGCACTCCTACCTCTGCAGCTGGGTGTATGTCATAGTCTCCCACACTTTTCATTTAGGAAAGCAATCATGAACCCAACTGCACAATGGACAGTGAAAGGAGGGTGGGTGGAACTGCTTGTGCAATGGCCCATACATGTGCATGTTTCTTCAATAAGATTTTGCCCAAGGAGTTTTACATCTGTGTATGCATGCATGGGATTGGGCTGTGTTTATTACAACCTATAGAATGAGGTTTCCATAACACAGGGATTTGTTTCTTTTCCTCAGAGTCCCGACATCACACTTGAAGGAAAGTTCTGGTGAACGTTGATGTTTCACATTGTGGCTTTCATTTGATTCTGATCAAATGGAGGAGAGACATAGGGGGTTAAACTTGATGACTTTGTAGGCCCCTTCCACCTTCACTTTTCTATGATTCTATGATATGGCTCTCTAGATGTTGCTGGACTACAGTTTCCATTAAAAGCAAAAAGGAACTGGTACATCCACCAAAGCTGTTATGCAAAAAGAGACTCTAGTCCCAGGATCTAAAAACTAAAGTGTGCACTTTATTCCAAATAAAAAGCCCAATGCGTTTCTGCTTGGCCTTTTCGGCCTTCTTCAAGGGTTATTCACTATTTACTCAATCTCATAACTTCCTTTTTTTTGTAGAGAGACAGAACAGTAATAGGCAAGTAGAAGCTGGTGAGTGTGGGGGCCACCACTCCCTGTGACCTGCCCAACTCATGTCCACTGCTGTAGCTTTTTCATCTCTGTGTCATACGTCTTGATGAAGCTACAAAGATGGACAATATTTCTGAATTATCTTTATATTCTATTAGGAATGCACTTGGTAAGTCTCCCCACCAACAAACAAACCTTCCAAACATATGACATTTAACAAAAATAATGTCTTTCTCAACACTGCCACATTTTCCAGACATGTTTAGAGCACTTTGTGTGTTCAGTAAATGCTATTAATTCATATTTGAGAGATCTGTAATTTTCCCCCCATTACTGAAGACTGTATAAGCAGCAGAGCAATTATATGAGCACAGAAAAATCTGGACTCCTTTGGAAGGCAATTTTTTAAAGGGAAAAAAAATGGAAATCTGCTGTCAGTCTTATAATTTGTGAGCCCAGGGATGGTAGTTTCTCAAATCCTAGCATAAGGGAAATCTTCTTTTACAAAATAAAGCCTAAATAGTGAGTGACAACTAATTCATAGCTTGCAGAAACTTTGGGATGATGGTAGGATGGAGCCTGGCAAGGGTTAAGTACTCTGGAAAAAGGAGAAGTCCATGGCAGGATGAAAGAATTAATGAAGTGGAAGACTGTCATTTGCCAAAATAAATGGAGATTTTCTGTCATTCTGCAGAAAAGCATTTTAGGCATAATCATGTTGAAGAATACATGCTGCAGAGCAGTGCCTCTGATGGCAAAGAAGAGCCTGAGGATATTCCAAAGTGTGAAACTACTCAGGCTGATGGAAGATAGAAAACCCATGTTTTTTAATTAGATAATACATCTACTTAAGAACTCAAGAAGATCCCTTTATGAAGGCCCATTTAGCTTGGTATCCTGTTTCTCACAGTGGCAAGCCAGATGCTTACTAGAAGCTGACAAGCAGGAGGGGAGCTCAGTAGACCACTTTCACCCTTGAACTTTGGCTATTGCCATTCAAAAGCATGCTGCTTCTTACTCTGAATCCAGGGCAGGTCTTAGGAGTCGGTGAGTTGGACAGCTGCCCAGGGTGTTGAGCCAAAGGAATCCCAATATGAGCTGGGGAAGGTGCAAACTAAGTTCAGCCACTGTTTGTCAATGAATTGTCTCCGGTAAGCTACGGAAAGATAGATGCTACAACAAAACAAAAAAGCTGTAGCACAATGCCTGACCAATCAAGGTCTGGGCGATGTTGTTCCCCATGGATAAGCATCTTTTGAGAGCCACCATGTTCCACATGACTAAGACTTCTTTAGGATCCTAGAACTGGAACCAGAGTACATTCAAAGCACCAAATAAGTGGTACCTTGCTCTTGGCCCTTTCTTGCTGGGGAAAATCCAGGATCTGTTACAATGCTGTTTTGCAAGTCATTTAACTTTTTTTAATACTGCAAAGCTGCATGACTGCCCTGGAGAGGGGCAACGTGAGCAATTTTCCTAAGCCCTCATAAAACAAGAGTTCCCCAGCCTCAGTTCACTGGCATTCTGCCTCCTACCTTGCATCAGATGGCATGATGGGCCCAATAACATGCACCCATTGGCTCTTGCTGCAACTCCCCTTCACTTGAAGGGGAGTTGCTGCACCATTGTTGTACAATTTATTTTATTTCATTTTATTCATATACTCTCCATCTGGCTTCGAAGGCCACTCCAGGTGGTTTACAAAAAAAAACCACAATCAACAGTTGTAAATAAACAACATTGTTAAATCAATGTGAACATCAAATAATACAAAGAAATAGATATATACTAAATATTATAACTTAAAATACAAAACAGTAAACATTTAATAAATGCATTCAAGATGGTGGGAATCAGATATCTTAAAGGCTGGTAAGTTCCCTGAATTCTGCTGGTGGAATAATCTGGAAGGCCTGTCTAAATAACCGGGTTTTAAAAAGTTCCTTAAAGGTCTGCAATGAAGGGGCCAAGCGAATATTGGGTGACTTGGTTCCAGAGGCAACTGCCAAGAAGGCCCAGTTCCTAGTCTTCTCCTTCTGGGCCTCTCTCGGGGTTAACGTCCTCAGCCACCCAGCCTGGGATGAACAAGTTGGCGGGCAAATCCCATTGGAAGAAGGTATTCTGCTAGATGTCAAGGTCTCAAACCATTTAGGGCTTTGTATGTTAATGTCATCACTTTGAAGCTGGTACGGAAATAGACAGGTAACCAGTGTAATGTGGCCAGAGTGGGAGAGATATGTTGGTATCAATTTACTCCGCTCAGTAATCTGGTCTCCATGTTCTGGACTTGTGGGAGTTTCCGTATCAGCCTTATTGGTAGCCCCATATCCCAGCGTCAAGGTATGAATGCAGTTGGGTGATCTGCCTGAAATGGAAGTCGGTGGAGCGGAACGCAGATGCTATCTGAGTGTCCATTGATAGCACTGAGCCAAGCAGTATGCCCAGACTGTGAACCTCATCCTTAGCAGAAAGAATAGCCCCCCCAAAGAAAAGAAGGCACCCAAACCACAAACACCAGGGACACCCACCCACAGGACCTCCATCTTGTCTGGATTGCCCCAGTCTGCTGTCCCTCACCCACTGCAGTAGGCCCCCAGGCAGCGCTCAAGGGATGGGACAGCAGCCTGTCAGGCCCTCTGCCCTGGTGATCCCAGGTCTGGAGGCCCTCCACAGGTCGTTGGGGACCAGGGTTGGATTTGAGATTGTGCTGGTTTACCGTGCTCCTCACGACCCAAGACTTTCCTTTCCGGAGCTGGTGGGCTTAATCTTGGTGGCGCTGTTGAAGTTCCCCAGACTACTTGTTCTAGGCAACTTCATCATCTACATCAAGGCTGAGGTCACTGGGTCAGCTCTTGAGTTCCTGGAAACCATGGCTTCCTTGGACAAGTCCCAATTTGTCAATGGTCCCACCCACATGGCAGTTATATGCTGGACCTGTTTTTTTTTTTCAACGGGACAGGGAGAGAATAGTCTGAGAGTGACTGACCTTGTGTCAGTCCTTCTATCATGGTTGGACCACCACTTGATCAAATGCAACCTCTCAGTGGTGCTTCCCTCCTGTGGGGAGATGGAATGCATTAAGATGATTTGCCCCTGCATGATATTGGATCCAATAGGCTTCCAAGATGCAATGTGTGGGATACCATCTGTGGTGTCCGCCCAGGTCATGAATATTAGTGTGCCATCTGCATGTACCCATGAGAGTGCTGGAGAGGCGGAGTCAGGAGATATAAGAGTCTCTGCAGGAGAAGGAGATAGGGAGATTAGAAGATTGGTGATTTTGGAGTTTGAGGTGGAGGAGTTCTGGAGTTTTGTGTAAGCAGTACGTGGATGACACCCAACTCTATCTCTCCTTTCACCCTTTCCCCCATCCCTACCTTGAGGTTAGATGGAATAACCGGGTGGGCAGATAAGCAAAAGGGTCACACTGCCCTCAGCGCCCACCCAATTTTCAGTAATGCAGGCCAGATCTGCACCTTCATCCAGGATTGAATCCTGGATACATTGGGATTTATTTAGGGCAGATTTGGGGCCAGAATGGAGGGCTGGCTGAGCAGGTTACCTTGTACCTGGTAACTGGTAGAAGAGCTAGAACGTGGACCAGTCTTCCTACGAGCACAACATGCATTCAAAGTGAGCTAAAGAACCCTCTTGCCATCTGGAAATGAGTAGAGATGAATGTGCAGGACTTAAATCCACCACCCATACAAAACTGTCTCTTCTCACTCTAAGATTTCTCTCCCCATATGGAAACCCAGACAACCAGCACCCTGTTGATTACCTTTCAGGCCAGAGTATTACATTATTTTCAGAAGTGCTGTGTTAGTTGGAACCAGTGGCGTGCTCGGTTGAAGCATTAAGTTTATTTTTCTTTCTACATCAGACTATGCCTTAAATATATAAGAAGGAAGCTGACAATGAGGCAGATTAGACTTGTATCCAGAAATCTCCATGCTTGACTTCCCACAGTGCCTGAACATCCATAAACAAGAAATGGACGCTCTTGCTTAATGGAGTTTAAATCTATAACCCAATGCTAATATGTTGCATTCCCTGCTGGGGTTGTGTGTTATCTGAAGCCACACTGATCTTTGCTGATCATCAAATGAACTGTGTAAGCATTTGGATTTGGCATGCAATGCAAGGTCTTGGCCTCCAGGTAAAGAAAGAGCATTAAAACATTAGCAAATCAGTCATAATAAGTAATGTTCATAAACCATTTTTAAGCAACTTCTGCTATGTGAATAATAACAGGTATTAGAAAGAGACCCCCTTATCTCAGGAAAACACATTTGTTAGGTGCATAAACAAGATATAAATTATGTATACCTTTGCTGCAATGGCAAAAAATATAACCCTTACATTAAAAAAAATCATTAAATTTTAAACAAACTGCTGCAGTAACTCATGACAAAATGTTTTATTTCAAGATGTTTCTGGACCTCTAAACTTCCCTTTGTCCTCAAAGGGCAAATGGTATTATTTGTTATTCTCCAGAGAAGAAATGTTGAATCACTGAGAAGGAGCCTCAAGGTGCAGTGGTTAAAGTGCTGTACGGCAGCCAAAATTGTGCTCGCGGCCCAGGGTTCAGTCCCAGGTCGCCAGCTCAAGGGTGACTCAGCCTTCTATCCTTCCGAGGTCGGTAAAGTGAGTACCCAGCTCGCGGGGGGGGGGGAGGCAATGTGTCGCCTGCATAATTAACTTGTGAACTGCCCAGAGAGTGCTTTCAGTACTATGGGGTGGTATATAAGCAGCATGCTTTTTGCTTTGAGTAGGCAGGGCTGAATTCCATAATTTTGAATTAAATGTTTAGGAAGAGGGGAAATGAGACTAGCCACCCCATTTCAAACTTGACCTTGGAAGAAAACAATTGCAGAAGCTTTATCAAGGATCAAGATACACACACACACACAGAAACTATTTCATTGCAATATTTCATTTTGCCATGTTACTCCACTTTCACAGTCAAATCAGAAGCAGTCACTGTCTTGATCAAATAACTTCTGAGCCATTCTGTCATAAATCCACAGTTCAAAGTCCTGTTTTTCAGAGTAAAGCATATTTACTGTAGTCTCTGTTTCCAGTCAATACAGTAGAGCCGAGAATACCTACCACTGAACAGTGGCATTCTCAGATCCAATTTTAAGTTTCTGTTGTATGTTATATTCTTCATCTTAAGGAAGCTGCTCTGGGATACCTCCGTTCTGACTTTTATTGCATTGTTATGATCCCACTGTTCGTTTAATTAAAATCCAGCGTACATATATTTGTCAACATGCTCCACATTTTCATTTTGGATTGTTAACTGCATTTCTTGGGCTGCTTGCTTTTTATTGATTACTATGAATCATCTCTCCTCAGAAGTAAATCACACACTTGCTTTAATAGGGCTTACTCCTGAGTAATGATAAAGGATTTCACTTCTAAGTATATTGTATATGTAAATATGTATCTTGCAAGGAAGCAAAGAACCTTAGCACATTTTAAATTATTTGTTCATTTTCAAATTTCAATACCACTTTTCACAGAGTACAGTGCCACAAAGCAGCACAGAGTTTTAAATAGTAAAATGTTAAAGAAATAATATGTAGTAATAGTATGAGCCTTCAAGGGAAAGAAGCAGACAATTTTGGTTGCATAATGGAGGCTGGTTAGTCCTTCCCTTGGTGAAGCAAGAAGTCTTCCTTCACTGACCATAAAGAAGACCTTAAGAGACAAAGAAGCAAATTAAAAGTATCCTGTTTGATATTTACATCTGCACGGTGCTCCAACTGCAGAAGCTACTTCAGTGATCAATTAGGGTTCTAGTCATGCATGATAAGCGCCTTGTTGGATGTCCACAGCTGCTTCCACAACTGGTGTTGCATTTGGGATACTGGCCAGTCATCATCATTATCATCTTAGAACTGTAGAGCTTGAAGGGGGCCATATGGATCATCAAGTCCAGCCCCTGTCAAGGAGGCACAGTGGGGAATTGAACTCCACCTCTGGCTTTGCAACCAGATACCTAAATCACTGAGCTATTTAGCAGTTCATAGGAGGTGGCATTCGGTAAACCATGCATGGCAGTCAAGAGAGTTGTGAATTAAACCCACATTATGTATGATATAGGATGATAATCTGAATTAGCAATTTAAAGACAGGTTTATGGAGGCAAGCAGAGTTTTTCCTATCACTCAGGAAGATCCTTGATGCTTTTCATGAAAACAAGCTTTAAATTTTGCATGGGGGAGGGGAGCGCTGAAATGGTTGTTGTTGTATTTTCTTTTTTTAGAAAAAGAGAGGTAGTAGAGTAACTGAGCCTTCCTCATGGAATAAGGGAATTAAAACTAATTTTCAGTACGGCCAGCTAGTAATCTCAGCAACTACATTGTCTACATTCACAATATTTATGATGTCGCTTGAAATTTTGGGTGGATTAAAAGGACTTGTATGTGGATGTGTGGGGGGGTGTATTTGAGCAAGCCAGCAGTCTACAAGTAGGACTAACATTGTCTAGCTAATAGGCTTAAAAAATCAGAAGACATGTGAAAAGACCCATTTAACGTGCCCATATGTAACCATCTCATATTCTTCTATTTATACAACACTTACTTTGGAAGAACAATATTCCTTAAATCCATAACGACAAGTGAAATTCCAACAATACTACTACTTGCTATTAAAAAGGAGTTTTTATTGCATCAGGCTGAATAGGCAAATACAGGCTTGGATCTACTAGCCAGTTGAAGATTAGCAACTGAACATAAGCACTTTTAAGCTCTGATCTTAGGCATCCCGTTTTAACAAGGAGAACTGACAGAATGATGTGTGCACTCAAAATCCCCAGGACAGATTCCTACATTATAAGAACAATGCAGTAGCTGCTCTGTTATAGTGTCTACACAACTTCTGTCATGCACAGTCCTTCTCAGAGTTTGCTTTGGTGATATGCAAGCTTCACCATTCTGTGTGAGGCCATTAAGACTGAAGGAACTGAACTGTTAGATTTCAGCCTTTGGCATTTTTGTATTCTGAAGTGCATTGTTGTATGTCTACATGAGGGAAGAGAGAGAGAGAGAGACTTCATGTGTTAGACCTTCTATAAGCATATGCCTACACACATCACGCCAGCCTCACATTTGGCACAAATGTAGCAGACAGTCTGCTCTTGGTCTGTGTCAAATTTAGGGACATTTGGGCAGTTGAGTTTTTAAAAGTAAAACTGTTTTACCATCCCACAGTGCAGACACCCGCTTCCTTTTCTGTCTGCAGATTTAAAACTTGGCAAATACACTGAAAAGACCAAACATACTTACCTTGAAAGAGAATGTTTAGTCCCAGCCTCACTTTTTCTTGAAGGAATCTTGAAGGAATTCTTGTTGAAAAAGAGCCTTGAGAATTACTTGCTGTTTGGGCGAGAAGTAGTTAGCTGATGAAAAAATGAGTCAGCTTCTGGGATTTCCCTTTGCACAGTGTTACCTTGTGAATGGTAGTGAGCAGAAGAGGGTAATCTCTAGATCATCTTAAGTGCTGCCATTGGTGTTGTTAACATTCAGGCTACCCTTTGCTATGTAAAGCTTGGCATCCTTTTTCCTGCTAGCAACACAGGGAAGATACTGTGCAGCAATATTGGGCCAATGTCTGGCTTTTTGAATTGTGGGTACAGAAGCACAATATCTCGCATTCATAAACCGGAGGGGTTTTTTTTAGGAATGAATATATTTTGTGACAATAGCATATGAAAATGTATTATGTTAGGGAAACTGAAAAAAAAATCAATACCAGGACAAATACCGACAAATGTCTGCATATTAGAAGAAAACATAAATGGGTATGAATTACTGCATGAGATTTTGGTTTTTTTAAAATATGTGAATTGATGTGGAAACTATGTGGAACAGAGTTACAGCTGGAAAAACAAGAAAATTAGAGAGACTGAAATTAATAGATTTCATTTTTCCCTGGGCTTATAGAAAAGACGTAACTATAATTGTTATTCACATTTCACAGCATCTTTCTGTCTCTTGACAAAGATGTCTAGGATAGTCTTCCCACCTCCAATGACTGGAATGTTCAATGTCTGCTAAAGTAGACCTAGTTAGAGTAGCTGCTTCTGATTCCATATATATGGAATTCATACGAAGCTGTCAGGCACATGAAACTTGCATATATATGGAATCAGAAGAATATATGCAAGTTTCATGTGCCTGACAGCTTCGTATGAAGCTGTCAGCATGGCATCACAGCTGCTGCGTGGACCTTTTCTGGACCCCCTGGGCTGGCTTGGCCACTCACTGTTCTTCACACATCACAGGGATCTTTGTGCTCCGGCAGCACGCCAATCTGGGCAGTTGCTCAGATTGCCCATCCCCATCATCTCCTCAGGCAGCCAACCATTCTGTCGAGGAGGCGGGATGGGATTCTCCCTGTGCAGCTTATGAGTGGTCAGCTGTCTGAGGAGACAGGGACGGGCAGCCCAAGCTCCTGCCCAGATTGGTGCACCACCAGAGCAGAAGGACCCTGGTGATGTGCAAAGAACAGTGAGTGGCCCAGCTGGCCCGGGGTTGTATGAAGCTGTCAGGTGCACAAAGCACCATTCTCAGACAGAGAGAGAGAAACACAGAGAACTTCTTCAAAAGGGAATATAGCTGAATGGTGTAACACTATCTTTCTGTGTAGGGAATTCTGGATTTTCAGCTCTGAGCAGTGGGGCTAAAACCATTTTGTTTAGAAGAGAAAGTATGGTGATGGAAATATCTGAGTGAGATGATCCAAACCCCTAAGCAAATTAAAAGCAATCTCTCTCCCTCCAGGTGTCCCTTTATTACCAAGTATTGTCTTTACTATCTTTGTTTACAGCAGTAAGTGGAAAAGTAAATAAACTGTTCAAGAACACAATGTTCAGGGAATAGAGGCAAATATTGACTATGCCAAAGAATTTTTTTCCAGCACTTTGTTACAACAGAGAGGATTCACTGAGCAGATGTAATTAATGATTTTTTCCAGCATACAGTGGTATCTAGTCTCTTTAGGCAGAACAATATAAGATCTAGAACACAATGGTTTTGGTTACCCAAAATTTTATCTCAGCCAAGGGGATGCTATGTGAGGCCCTTGGGATTCTGGCAACATATCCCAGGAAGGTATATCTGTCTGTGTGTCATCCTAGTAGCTTACTGGAAGAGGGAACTATAGACCTCCTCTTTGCTGTGCTTAGATACCACTAACACTGTGCCTAGCCAGAAAGTAGCTACCAGCTCAGCAGTTGCCAGATAACACAAAGAACCAATAGTGCATCATCTGGTTCCATGAAATCTGAGTTGCAGGCCTGGCTCTTTATTCTAAAGATCTCAACAGTGGGATCAAGATGACATTGATCTCCAACAGGGCTGAACTCTCATCAGCTTTTTCAGATTACACACACATACACAACCTTGAAAATCAGGATTTACACGCTCAGGTCCATTTAAGAAGTAGTATGTTGAAAATTTTGTTATAGCTGATTTCTTTCATAGCTCATCTTCACCATCTACACGTGTATGCTTCTAATAATTAGTGTTGGTCTAGGACTTGAGAAAATCAGATTTCAGTCTAACCTGCACCATGAAACTCACTGAATCATTCCATCTCAACATCTCCTTCACAAGATGTAGTGCTGTAACACCTGAAGATGCTGATTTCATCAGATCTCAGAAACTAAGTAAGGTTGTCCATGGTTTCTGCTGAAATGGGGCAAGGAATTGATAGGCAATAGCAGAAAGCTCCAGGTTATACCAGGGATGAATCCTGCCTAAAACCAAGAGACTGATAGATCAAGAATCTAGATCATTGTTTCCCAAACTTTTTCGAGTCATGACCTCCTTTTATAATATTCTAGCAACCTGTGACCCCCAGCACATATGCATAAAAAGGCATTTTAATAGAGTAAAGAAAACACATAAAAATAGATGTTTCAGAATATAATTCTACCCTAATATATTAATATTAATGTGTTAATACATAATTATGGGGGACTGTAAATCTGCCTCTACCAGATAGAATTTGAGAAGTTAAAAAAGGTCAGTGCACTTTGAGTTTAATTTACTTTTTTGGGTGTGGAAATGACTTTCCCTTCATGTCCCCTTTCCCCTACCAGTGAAGAGCCTCTCTCCCTCAAGCCCAAATGAATACCTTCCCCATGGGGAAGGTGACTTGTGCCCCATAACTTGTGTCCCATTCCTTCCCCGGTTCTACTCCCTCACCTTTTTGCCCCTCTTACCTTCCTCTTCCATGACTCAAGCAGGGCCCAGAGGGATCTCTCTGGCCAGGTCCCCTCTCCTTTCATTGCTCTGCCATCGCCACACCCGGAAGAATCAGAGAATGGTAGCATGACAGGCCAGAAGAATGAAAAGCACCACTGCTGCAATGGCAACAACTTTTCAATCCTGCCACCATCTTGAATGTCAGTATTCTCAGCGTGCACCGCAAGCTCACCTCATTCAGGCCTGTTTAAGCCAAGCTAACACCCTGGTCCAAAAGGCTGGCATCAATCCTCCAAAGGTGGATGTGGAGGAGCAAAGAGAAACAAGCGAGCGCAGTTCTCTCAGAGGGGGCTGGAGTGACATGCATGCATAAAAGGAAAATCTGTCCAAAAGGATACAGAAATAACTAAGAACTCTAGGTTGCCTGCAATTCCAGTCCAGATTAAAATTATCTATCTATGGGCCAAGATTAAAATACAACAGCATTGTGTATACCATATTTAATATAATAAATACAGAAATAATTGCAACTAAAAATAACTGTGGTGACCCCCCCAGAAAACACTTTGCGACCCCCTTGAGGGTCCTGACCCCCAGGTTGGGAACCTGTGGTCTAGATAGACCAAGGCTCTGATTACCAGTATAAAACTACTTCCTGCTTTCTTATATATACTATCTTGGAAACTGGAATACACATTCTTAGTATTCATGTTGCTGCTTATGAGAATGCACAGTTATCCAGAATTCACTAAATCATAAATTACATCCCATTGGGCTGCCTGAATCAGGTCTTTACCCTGGTTCATCATAGGGCAAGTCGCACAAAGATTCAAGCAGTTAAATCATACGCCAGTTTGACCTGTTTCTGAACTTACAAATTGCTGTAAGCAAGAAACAGTATCTCCTTTTGAAGCTGAAAACTAAATTAATATACCTCCTGGTCATTGAGTCATGGCAGAGGAGTATGTCTTCTGAGTGGATACCATAGGATTGTGTAGAGGAGCTAGTCTTTGAATTGGAATGGATATATCCAAGAAAAAAGGAGACTTTCATCCTTGTCTTTAAATTGTACATAAGGACCACACAGCTTTGTTATTTGTTTGTTGTTTCAGTCTGTATACTGCTACATAGTGTACACACACTCTCTCCTTTTTTAAATAAATGCATCACATTGCTTTTCAGAAATGTATCTTTAAAAAAACCAAATATGCACATTATCCAAAAAACCCAGGCACAACTGCATACGTACAAAAGATTCTGCACATCACTCCCTTCCCTTCCCTTCCCTTCTATGGCTGCCCCTTGAGACTGATCTTGCACTAATTGTTGCTAATTTATATACAAGAGGCCTGGGAAGAGAGGGATGACTAGATACACAGGAGGCAGTGTGCTGTGCAGATGGTGGATCTGGGTTCTAAGCCATACTCTGAGGTTCATGCACTCATATCTGTATCTAAGGGTACTGAGAATCTCTGGTGCCATAAAATCTATTCTTGTTCATTTAATATAATGTGGGTTTTTCTCCCAATTATCTGACTTAAAAGCTTTTTTAAAAGCAGTAGCTTGCTTTCCTCTCCAGACTATCAAACCAGCACAGTCACGGATCTCCCAGTTAAGAAAACTAACCACACAAATAAATAGAAATAATTGAATATAAATGTAAACTGACATACATGAGTCTAATGGAAATACAATATTTCTGAGAAACAAAGAATGGTGCAAAACCTTTTCCATTTTCTTACATTATTTTCCTTTAAACACATGCACATATTAACACAGGCATGCGCACAAAATTATGATTACAGTAAGATGTGTTCCCTGCCATCTAAAAAATATTAAGACTAAGCATAGCTTTTTTTTGTAAAACAAAAATTGCTGCCTTGTGAGTGAGATTCGTATGCGAGGTTAGTTAAAAGAATAAGTGTTCACCTTTTGAAGTGCTTTCTATCACAATCAGACATTTTCCCTGCAGGAATTTTGAGTCAAGAAAATATCTACTGTTTTTCAGGAGAAACGTTTCTACTGCCAAAGAAACTGTATTCACAGCAAGACTTTGTAAGCCAACAGTGGCATCCAGTGGAGACTCAATTTATCATAGAAACAGATTTAGTAGGGCTGCATTTCTTCATGTTTCACCTATCTGTTATGTTTGCAGCCTGAAAGGGACAGTTCTCTGGTCTACTTCAGTCATTTAATATTAGCATCTCCCTGTTGCCATTTTTATGAGAGTGTGTTCTCCTGAATAATGGAGATCATAAAACTGGAAGAGGATTTGATGCTATATGTTAGCGCAACAACTATTTTTCACAGCAAAATTATCTGAAAAATGTAATGAATTGCTGAGCAGATGTTCTGTCCAAGGTCCAATGTATGCATATCCTCCAAAATTTCGCATATGAAATCGGAACATTCCTACATCTTAAAACCCCAAATACCTCCCAATTTCTCTCACAAAAGATACTGCTCATTTGAGTTCCCACATTGTAAAGACACTGCTTACAGACTATTAATTTCCCCTGCAATAAACTGTTCTGCACTGTCTTCTAAATCATAGCTTGCCTGCAAACGGATCGTAACAATTTTTTTGAAAAAATTAATGCTTAATTAATTGGTTTAATTAATTGATGGATTGATACTCCAATGCTCGAGGCATTCAAAAGAAAATTAGACAACCATCTGTCTGTCAGATGTGGCTGTACAAGACCCAAAGACCATGAAACTGGTCCTATGAGCCCAATCGGCCTTTATGCTTTCCTCCGCCCCCAACCTTTTTTTTAAAAAAACTGAGTACAGCAAAGTGCTTTTGAAATGAAGGAGAGCTTCAAAACCAGTCTGCCATTTAGTATTATGGTTAGCTTTCCACAAATAATAGAAAAATATGAGGAAAAAAATTGTTGCTTGGCAAAGCAAGGTGCCTATGAGCCCAAGCAGTCCTTTGAATCTCAATCCAATATATTTATTTTTCTTTTCCTTTTTTTCATCTTGCTTTTTGACCCAGAAAGAAACAAAAAGGGACCAAACAAAACAAGGGACAGGCAGAGCTGTGTATGTTTGGTCTATGTCCATTTCACTTTTGTTTATGAGTCTGTTTCTGCATTAATGTAATTTTTTAAAAAAGTAAATAAAACATTATTTATAACTACATAAATAATTTGAATGCATGTCCCCCAAAAATTTATCAATGCATTTTATCTAGCTGTGCACACCTAAAAAAACCACTATCATAAAATATGTGTTTGGTAACATTTTTGCCCCCTTCCTCAGACTCATTCAAAGAAGGAGCACACATGGCACTGAGAATTTATTCATCTGCAAGGATTATGGGGCATTTCAGAGAAACAAATTGCTTACAAAGCTGTGCACATGTTTTAAATGCAGCTAAAAACATATACAATTAAAAAAACACATACAGACACATTTTAGCAAATGGAGAAAATGCCCTCATTAACCAAAATGCAGGGGGAAATGTTCACGTTAGATGAAATGTCTAAACGAATGTGCACATTATAAAAATATTTGTAAAATATGTGTGCCAATTTCAATGCAGGAAGAAAATACAAATTACCACAATCCAAAACAAAAACAAAAATTGTTTCAAAGGAAATGCAGGTGGAATACAGGGAAACAAAACAAAATCGAGACTGAGATACTTCCACATTCTCAGAAGAAAGCCACTTTTTCCTTTTCCCATTCTTGAAATCCAGTCTGCCACAGCATTTTTCTACATCAGTGCTGGATTAAAACACAAGCCATGTAGGTATCCTTCTCCAGATTAGAGGCCTCTCAATTCCAAAACAATTCCCTGGACTGCAAGGAGAACAAACTTATCCATTCTAAAGGAAATCAACCCTTGCAGTGCTCACTGGAAGGACAGATCCTGAAGCTGAGGCTCCAATACTTTGGCCATCTCATGAGAAGAGAAGACTCCCTAGAAAAGACCCTGATGTTGGGAAAGTGTGAGGGCAAGAGGAGAAGGGGACGACAGAGGATGAGATGGTTGGACAGTGTCATCGAAGCTACCAACATGAATTTGACCCAACTCCGGGAGGCAGTGGAAGACAGGAGGGCCTGGCGTGCTCTGGTCCATGGGGTCACGAAGAGTCGGACACGACTAAACGACTAAACAACAACAACAACTTCGGAAGAGTAATGATTCTGAAGTGAGATTATGGAGTTAATGCTGTGGGGACTCTAAAACATGACGTAACTTAGAGCCCCAGAATGTCTTTATCAGTGGTTTTTCAGGCTCTGTGTGGTGGTGAGCGGAAGGGAGAGGGATGACAACTAATGGGATCAAATCAGGCATGGAGAGAGAATTTAACCCTTTCCTTTCATATATTGGTCTTGAGAAAACTGCATATCTAAATGTAACATTTCCTAGGGGCTGAGAATCCAGGAGATCAATTCTATTATGTCCCAGTTCCAGTCTGGAAACAATTCCACCCAAAGAAATTCTAAAAAATATGATATAAATTTCAGGGTACGATTCCACTGGCAACAAGAACCACAGTTAAATCAATTTAAGCATTATTTAAATCTATTTATAAATTTCCAGACACACAGCACATGGGTGAAATAGATTTATATGGGCTGTAAAGTGAGGGTTGTTGTTTTTCCAACTCAACAGTAGGGACTTTTTAAAATACCTCGCTTCTAAATCAATTCAATCAGTTTTGTGGATGTAATGACTGCTGTCATGTTAATTTATGCCTATGTGAATTTTGGGTGTCATTTTTCCTGTAATTTTTTAAAAATTCTTTCCTAAAATGTTTATCACTTCATCAGTACATTCAATGTTACAACCACCTACCCCATTCATTCCATTTGGCTGATGAAGGAGCAGCAGAACACCAGTAGTGGCAGAGCTAGTGGGGATGCAAACATAACCTGCAGGCCATTCCTCCCCACCCCCCCCCCCCGAGAAGCAGCATCCAAGAGAGTGGTGCAGGGGCTGGGGTTTCAGTGTCAGCTCACTTCCTGCTGAACTTTCTGGAAGACCTGTCCCCTCATTCCCATTTTTTTCATCATTAATCAGCTGGGGTCACCTCTCCAGCATTTCTCCTGTGGTTTCAAATGACTCTCATGACAACAGGTGGCACCTCATAGACACTCAATTCAGATATGTTTCACTTATTTTTTTAAAAAAAAATAAAGTCAAAATCTTTAAGAACAACATGCTCCTAAAACATAACGGAAATTAGTCAATTTCAGTGTAGCCCCCACAAAACCAGTTTTAATTACCAGAAACAAATCAATGTAATTTCAATCAAAAGTTGAATGCAGTTACCAATTTATATATTGTATGACTTGAACCCAAGATAAAAAAAGGCAGAACAGGAATCAATTCAGATTGTCACTGGAACTGCACCCTCAGTTACAGTGGATTTCAAAGGCTTTTTCCCATCAGAAAACATATACTTGGTGAAAGCAATGGGTGGGTTGATTTTCCTATTCTACATACAGTGGTGCCTCGACTTACAAACGTCCCTACTTACGACCATTTTGAGTTACAACCAGCTCCGGCCGCAAAATTTTGCTTCTACTTGCGACCGGAGCTTCGAGTTATGAACAGAAAAAGGCAGGGGGGAAAGGCGGGAAATTCAAATTGCTAACTGTAGGTGGCGGCAAGGCTGCTTCTTTGTAGCTCTTTTGCCCCAGCAGTTAGAGAGTGTGCGATTGGAGGAGGCTGCCTGGTAAGGTAAGGTGCTGTTTTCTGCTTTTTAAAAACTGTTCTGGGTGTTTTTGCAGCGTGGTTTTGGGCTGGGGGGGTTATGTTTCTGTGCTGTGATGGGTCTTGGGGGGGTTGTTTGTTTTTTGGTTCCCCCCCCCCATTTCCGATGGGTCTTGGGGGGTTTCCTTGCTTTTTGGAGTTTTTTCCCCCCATTTCCGATGGGTCTTGGGGGTTGGTTTGTTTTTTGGTGCTTTGCTTTTCCCCCATTTCTGATCTGTCTTGTATGCTTCACTTGCTTTTTGCATTGCTCTTTCCCCATTTCCAATCTGTCTTGCATGCTTCGCTTGTTTTTTGCATTGCTTTCCCCATTTCTGATCTGTCTTGCATGCTTCGCTTGTTTTTTGCATTGCTTTCCCCATTTCCGATCTGTCTTGCATGCTTCGCTTGCTTTTTGCATTGCTCTTTCCCCATTTCCGATGTGTCTTGCATGCTCTGCTTGCTTTTCTCCCCCCCCCCCCCCCCTTCGGCTGGAAGGGATTAATCGCGTTTCTGATGGGTCTTGCAGTGGTTTGTTGTGTGGTGGTTTTTTTGGTGATTTTTTTCTTCAGCCAGAACGGATTAATTGCATTTCAATGCATTTCAATGGGAAATGGTGCTTCGACTTACGACCATTTCGACTTACGCCCATCTTCCGGAACGGATTAAGTTCGTAAGTCGAGGCACCACTGTACATGTACAAAATACCTCAGGGAAAGAGCATGACAGCTAATACTGAGCACTGTTTTTTCAGCATTAGTGACTTCCAGCTCTTAGAAAGTCCCATTCTGTCTATAGAAGCCACTTTTCTTAAACATACTCCAGGAGACTCATTTTGAACTTTTGAAAATTGACTAGCTGTCCTCGTTAGATTGGACAAGTTATCATGCTGTTATGGTGACAGACAATCAAATCATTAAGTAAGTGTTTTTAAAAGCTAATTGCTCCTATTTATGTTCCGCAAAAAACTTCTGGATAGCATTTTATGTTTGTAAAGCCATACAGAAAGTAATAGATTTGGGGATGGGAGAGAGAAGAGAACTCTATTCAGGAAAGTCAGAAAATCCTTTTTGGTTGTCATGGACAAGATAGAGGGCACCATGGAGCTAAGCAGCACACAGATCCCACCCATAAGGAAGGCTGAGGCAAATTAACATTCTTCACAGCCAATCCAGATCCTTCTACAACTCAGAATTCCCTATTTCTCACTCCTGGATGTTCTGATTGGCTGCTGGCAGCAGTGATGCTATTTGATTAAACATTAAACATTCCCCCAGGCAATGTGACAGATAAGAGGTGAAGGAAATGGCAAACAAAAGAGGGGAACATAAAAGAATCACAAGCTTCCATGCCTCTCTCTTTTGTTAAAACAAAGCATGTGGGTTAAGAGGTTCTCTTTCAATACGGAACAAAATATTCTGAAAATGAAAGTAAGAACCTCTTTCATATTTTCACCATTCAGGTTAACCTAAAAATCCTAGTCTTACTTGTTTGGCCAGTGAAATAACATTATTCCTTCTCCTTGCAACAGTTGAACATTTATTTGCCAAAAAGTAACTAATTACAGATAACAACATTACTTGTAATATGTTAGTTTCAAGATCTGTTCTAGCCCTAGTGTTAGCATTAGTACCATAATGAAACAAGTAAAAACAAATTCAGTCATGAGATCATCAAAATTCTCAAAGTGATACCACACAAGGGAAAATCCCAGAAACAGACTCCTTTTTCCATCATTTAACCACTTTTCACCCAAGCACAACACAATTTTCAGGACTGCTTTTAATATGTGGAATGCTGAATTTGGCTGTCGCATACTATATTGGGGCACTCCCATACATACACCAATAATATAAACACACACACACACACACACACACACACACACACACACACAACTAGGACCAGACCTAATTTTTGCAGAAATGTGTTCATTACAATGACCTAGGCACAGTTATAGTTGCTACAAAGTTTTCCTCAGTCCCATAGAGGAAGAAGGCATAGTCACTATTTATTTGCCTGCTTCCCATCTTCTTCCCTTGGAGAGGTTGAACTATAACCACAGTTTCTGGCAAATGCCCCAGACAATTATATCTTTCATTCTTTGGCAGCTTCCATTAAATGCGAAACAACCCACTCTCAATAGCGCAAGAGACACACGCCACAGCTCATCCGTCTACAATATGCAAAAGCTGACCTTCTGAGGGGTGTCAGCTATTATGCTGAACTCTCAATAAACCATTTCTCAATTTGTACTTCCCTTGTCTTTGTCACCACTCATTTGGCATGCTTAATTACTTCCCCTGTATGGCGGCAGCAGAAATCTCACAGCTAATATTAAATATCATTTAATATTTTTGGAAACTAGATCTGCTTAACCATGGCATACTGACAGAATGTGGTTAATCTGAGGGACACATTTAAACAACAAACATAACTTTACAGATATGTTTATTAATTGGTTTCACTACAGTCTCCTTGTGTGTTGTTGGGAAATACTTATTTCTGAAGTACACATATACCTGGTAAAAAAGACAAGTTTTTTTTCTCTCTCAGTCACATGATAATATGACATAAAACCTGCAACACATTTGAGTCAGACTGGGTGCCTGGTCTAAACAATACAGAGACTTTCCTGAAGCCCTTCAGCTGCACCTCACTTTACTTAGGCTTCCGTTTCTCCTGAGTGATGGACTTTGTAGTAACAGCAGAGAGGAATAGCTTTAATTCCCTTAATTACACAATGGAAACACTAGTAACTTTAGGAGTTAAATTTGAGTAGCAAGTTCTAAAACACACCCAACCACTCCACTGCATTTAACCAGCTTAAGTAATTACTCAGATACTGTTTTTAAGATAAAAAGAAAATAGCTCTTTACTTCCTGAGAATGTAAGTTGTAGGCTTCAACGAGTTGTGTGGCCATGTGTCCCGCTTACTGTGGGCTGTATTTGAAAACATTTGAATGACTATTCAATCCAAGCCTGTTTTAAACAATAAAGAACCACAAGAAAAGAAAGTGAGGCCTTGAAGTTGCCCAGCAACCCATAGAATATGGCCAGCAGACAGCGGGTCATCTCATCACACACTTCCTCACTCTGATGAGTGGTCTTTCTGTTTCAGTTACAGTGGTGCCTCAACTTATGGAATTAATCCGTATTGGAACGGTGGCCGTAGGTCGAAATTTCCGTAAGTCGAAGCACCATTTCCCATAGGAATGCACTGAAAACCGATTAATCCGTTCTGGCCGAAGAAAAAAATACCCCCCCCCACCAAAAAAAAAAACACTGCAAGCCCCTGGGCCTGCAAAAAAAACAAAAGAAATCCAAAAATAAACGTAAACATAACCCCACCAGCCTAATCCCACCCTGCAAAAGCCACAAAAACAGTTTAAAAAAAGCAAAAAGCAGCACCTTACCTCCACTGCCGCGACCACCACCACCAGGAGACCTCCTGGACTCCAACCGCCGCTGCCGGGCCAGGGCTCCAGCCACCTCTGCGGAGGCTTCCTGGGCTTCCAAAGCCGCCCCGACCACCGCACCGGGTGCTGGCTTCCCACACTTCCAAAGCACCGGCACCCGGCGCGGCGGTCGGGGTGGCTTTGGAAGCCCAGGAAGCCGAAAGCCGCCCCAACCGCTGTGCCGGGTGCTGGCTTCCCATGCTTCCAAACAGAAGCGCCGATGGTCAGTCCCCAACCGCTGAGATCCGGGTTTCGGGAGCAGATGCGACGTAGAAAAAGCGGAGGGGGGGAGGATTGAAAGAGAGAGAGAGAGACAACTGGTCGCCTCTCTGAAACTGCGGGCTACTTGGTGGAGTCTCGGTTCTGCGCTTCCCCCCATGCTCCCACGCTCTTAAATTGAGATGGCACCGGCTGGCAGGCGGAGAAAAGCCAGCACTGGGGGGGGGCGAGAGGAGGAGGAGGGGAGGAGGAAGAAGAAGATGTGCCCCCTCTAGCTTTCGTGGACGCAAGAGGCAGCTTCCCCCTTTTGCCCGCGGGGCCGAGAGGGGCCCACGTGCGTGTGCGGACAAGTGAGGCATCAGGGCCGGGAAAAGAAGCCGCCGCTGCAGGCCAGGGACTGGTGGCCGCCTGGAAAGCCACCCCGACCCCCGCGCCGGGTGCCGGCTTCCTGCACTTCCAAAGCCGCCCCGACCGCCACTGGCTTCCCACGCTTCCAAAGCACTGGCACCCGGTGCGGCGGTCGGGGCGGCTTTCGGCTTCCCGCACTTCCAAAGCTGCCCCGACCGCCGTGCCGGGTGCTGGCTTCCCGGGCTTCCAAAGCACCGGCACCCGGCGCGGCGGTTTGAATTTCCCGCCCTTTTCCCCTGCCTTTTTCCTTTCGTAAGTAGAAGCTCCGGCCGCAAGTCGAACCAAAATTTTGCGGCCGAAGCTTTCCGTAAGTCAAAATTTTCGTAAGTAGGGACGTCTGTAAGTCAAGGCACCACTGTATTTATTTTTCTAGTAGTGTTAGTATAGCTGGCTGGACAGCTATGTGAGCTGGGTACCTGGCTGTAGAGCCAGACATCAGGAGTTTAATTCTCTTCTGTGACTCTTGGGAGAACAGCCAGCTTGTGTGGTCTTGGGCCAGCTGCACAGTCCCAGAACTCTCACAGAAGGGAAGAGTAAATCACTTCTGAGTACTCTATGCCTAGAAAATCCTGGCAAAGGTTACTATCAGTTAGAATTGACTTTAAAACACATAATTAGTTAATATCAGCATATATACATTTTATGCAAAATCATCTTCTCTTTATTTGTTTGTTTGTTTCATTTCTACACTACCCATCTGGCCAAAGGCCACTGTTTAGTCTTCTTTTCTGACAATACAAACTGTCAGATGACAAGTTACCTCCCTTAAGCAGGGACTTTCTACCAGAATTTTTAAAAAATAATTTGTTATTTTTAAGTCCCACTTTTCCTGAAGGTGTCATACATGGTTCTTCTTCTCCCCGCTTTATCTTCTGAGTAACCCTGTAGGGTTTTCAGAGTGAGAGAGTGCAACTGGTTTAGCATCACTTGACATGTTTCATGGTCAACTGTAGATTTCAACCCAGATCTCTTCAGTCAAAACTGGCTCTAACCCCTACACCACGCTGGCTCTCAAAACATTTTTGTGGGAAGCTCACAAGAAAATCCTTACGTAAAGAAACATTATGTTACTGATAAGCAACTGTGTACTACTTCAATTATTTTAAGAAAAATCACCAGTATAGAACATTTATGCCTGAAAAAAAATGACTTCCACCTTTAATACAGATAACGAACGGAATTCAGTACAAGAGGTGAGAGTAGCATCAGGAAGCTAGCTAGCACAGCAGGACTGTCACACCCGTTTCCAAAGCAGTTGAAACTGAGATAAATATGAGGAAAAAAGGAAAAAGAGAGGAAGGTGAAGACAGCCTCTGTGGAGCAAGATGGTGGCTTCCAAATATTCAAATCAGAAAACAAGTCTGAAATAGAAACCTTTATGTGGACCAAAGTGTATCGCCTAACCTTTTGTGGTGGATATGGATAGCCACATTCATTTCTTTGGCCAGAGCTGGCTGGTGACACATACACTAAATCCCTAACTGAATCATTTCAAGGCCTGCAATGAACCTGAGACCTGGCATCTGCATATCTGGGCCATTTTAGTGTTATTCCCCGCAATCTGGTTAAAAAGAAGGATAATTTTTGCAGAGATCTAAGGACACTTTTAGGGCCATGGTGGTGCTGCAGGTTAAACTGCAGAAGCCTCTGTGCTGCAAGGTCAGAAGACTAGCAGTCGTAAGATCAAATCCACGCGACGGAGTGAGCTCCTGTCACTTGTCCCAGCTCCTGCCAACCTAGCAGTTCAAAAGCATGCAAATGCAAGTAGATAAATAGGTACCACCATGGTGGGAAGGTAACGGCATTCCGTGTCTAGTCGCGCTGGCCACGTGACCATGGAAACTGTCTTCGGACAAACGCTGGCTCTACGGCTTGGAAACGGGAATGAGCACCGCCCCCTAGAGTCGGACATGACTGGACTAAATGTCAAGGGGAACCTTTACCTTTTAAGGACACTTTTAGTACAAGATCAAGTCACAGTATAACTAGCTAGAAGGAGAACATATTCCAAAAGGAAGTGTGAGAGAAATGTTTGCATAAATGATAAAATCTGCTTATATCATCATTGCACACTGAAACATCTTTCATTCACAGAAATTACACAAGAGAGTACAAAGCACAGTGAAATGCATGTAACATTTCATACATTTCACACTTGGAATACAGCATGGTACTTCACCGAGACATGACAGTGAAAATGTAAAGCTAGTCTGACAAATAAATATTACAGGCAAATTCAGGACCTAATATAACATTACAAAACTAATGCTGAGGAGACAATCTGTCACAAATTACTGAAGTCCCAATTCTGATAATGTCCCGGGCACAGGAAAAAATGAGTGGGACCAGATAGGTGCCTATCTGAGGGTTTGGCATCAGAACAGAATCACTGTTTATCATCCTAGTATTTAAGCAAATTTCTGTTTGTTTGTTTGTTTGTTTGTTATTTTGTTTATTATTTCAGCTTCTATACTGCCCCCATTAGGGGCCACAACCGAGAAAGTGCAGTTCCTGGTGTTAGCTCTTTTGGCCTCCTTAGGTGTCACCATTTTTGACATCAGGAACTGTGAGGAGTGGGTGGGATGGGTAGCTGTTTTGTGGGAGAGATGTTCTGACAAGTATTGAGGTCCTAAATCACTATAGATCATGACAAGCTCCTAGTATGGGGCATGAAAACTAACTGGGAGCCAATGGAGACTGGATATGTGTTCATATCTGTTGGTACCAGTGATCAATCTGGCAGCTGCATTTGGGACCTGCTGTAGTTTCCACATAGACTTCAAGGACAGCCTGATGTAGAGAGTGTTACAGTATTCTGTTTTACAGATTACCAACACATGAATCATTTTTGCTAGGCTTTTCTTATCCAGGTAGAGGCACTCAACCAAAGCTGATGAAAAGCACTCTTGGCCACAGCAGATATTTTCATCTCCATAGAGGGAGGGAAGTCCAAGAGTACTCCCAATGAATTTCTGATATAAATAATGACAACAAGGTATTACCCACTGAAAAGTCTTTAGACTCTTTAACCCTCATTTAACTTGAGAGAGCACTTTCGTTTCCAAAGCTATGTTTTGTTTTACAATTCATACAGAACAAGAGCTACAAGGTAGGCATTTTATGACACCATCACCCAAAAATTTGTAAATAACAGGCCAAGTGTCAGCCATTCGGGGGGGAGGGGGGTTGGCTTGTTTTTTTTAAAAAAGATGAGAAATATTTGGGTCAAAAATTGTTCCCACAAATCTATTTTGGTTTTGGTTCTTTTGAGGTCCCTTTCAAAAATCATGGCACTGGAACAACAGCAACATCTCATGCTGTATTTCTGTGTACTATGATGCTGAGAAGCAGAAGCTATGTACAAGCAGTTTGGTCTGGTAGGGAGGGGAGTGGGGAATTACAGTTGTCAGTGGTTTCAGGAAATACAAGATATGTAAATGCAAAACCAGTCCCATACTTAACCGTGTTTTTAATCCTTAGACTTGAAATTTCCATGGGGTCAAAAAATACCCCTAAGCTCACTCTATGCACATTACTTTTTATTCATGTGAATGAAGGTTAGCAGTAAACATTCCTTATAAGTACAAAAAATAGAATTTTCTACTAACCAATGGGTGCTCCAGATGTTCCACTTCCCCTGCAACAGCTGTTTTTAGTTGGTCATGAGAGAGTGGGGGGCTCAGTTTGTATCTGCACTGAGTTGTATGCCAGTCAGCAAGTGCCAGAGTTGTGGTATCTAAGCCAGTCCTTTGCCAAATGCCAGAGGTCAGTATACATTGTGTGTCAAGCCATTAGCAGACCAGAACAAACCAAAACAACCAAACACCCCATGCCTTCACGAAAGGACAAAAATGCTCAAAAAATCATGGATTTGTCATTGTTTGAACTGAGGCAAGTCTTATGTCAAATAGATGATGGGGAAAATACTGATATTATCATTGACTGATCAGTTACATCTTGGAGAACAAATACTCTATCTGCAAGGGTCCCAAGAAACACTTTCATTTCTTGAGGTGCTTTTGATAACCTCAGGGACTGCTCAATTGCCTTATTTTGAACTTTTTCTAAGCTTCCCAGAATGTAGTTGTTAATAACTTGTACTTGTGCTTTCCACAAGAAATGCTTCATCTCAAAGCAAAATGTAACAAAATGGTTTTGGTTTTCATATTGTTTGGCCACTGGTCCAATGAATAATCCTCTAAAATTTCTAGTTTAAAAAAAAAAGGAAGTTCATGAATGTTCTTCTCAGTCCTGTTGCAAAGGCCCCCTTGTCCCGCTGACAATTAAGAAGGTATTTTGAGTTCAGCTTCTTTTTGTTTGGTTTGTATGATGTGTTGTGTGTTTTAGAGGTCTTTCCATCGCAATCCAACAGTCAGAATAATTCAACTGCCCGTGGAGGGAAATCAGAGTGCAACACAGAATTAAAAGGAATCCAATAATGAAAGCACAGCGAACTGTCAAATATTAACTTCATTAACTTTATTTCAATTGTACTTTTACCAATGATGGGGAGAGATCCTTATGCAGTTCTCTAGAATTTGGCTGGCTCTTATTAGTAGATATACTAGGGAGGAATTTGTTTCTACTTTGAGGGACATTTCCTTCTCCTCCCAAAGAAAAAAATATGTATCAGGTCAGCATAGTTTAAAAAAAAAAAGAATGGAAAGGAAGGGAAGGGATCTCATCAAGTGAGATAATTGTTTATCCAACAAGAGGAGCAACAGCAGCATGAGCTCATCCATGGTGAGAAATCACTGCATAGATGCAGTAAAAATATGTAGCAGTATCTGAGGATAGTGTTACTGTGATATATCTTTGCATTTTCTTTGCACCTATATGCACGTACTTTGATCTTTAGCACCACAGTTCACCGACATCTGGAAGCCAACAAAACAGTGGGAAGATAAGAACTTGGAATCCAACAGCACTTATGCAGAACAGAAGAGGTGCCGTGAACTCCAGTAAAACGTAATGTGGGGACATTGAAAACAAAACTATAAAATGAAGAGGGAAACACAAGATAAAGAAACATGGCGCTTAAGAACATATTTAGCATTTTTTCACATTTCTACTCACAGCTGATTCCTCAGTTCTTCCCCTGGTTCCCCTCACTTCTTAGAGGGACTCTCTCCTTACATTGAGGAAGAAGAAATATACGAAATGAAGGGCCATCTGCAGTTTATTGCAAGAAGGCCTGTTATTATTAAAGCCACATCAGTCCTAAGATTTTGTTTCTGCAGACTGTGTTTGTGTAATTTAGGCACTCAGATCAAAAATTTTCAGCATTGCAAGATCAGAAGAAGCAATACTCACCTCAGCTACCTGCTCTCCCAGTGAGGCTCTCTTGCATGATAATCTGAGCCCAACAGCCAGGCCTTAAGTAGGTGTGCTCCCAGAGATCGTTCAAAATCTCTTGCTGAATACCCAGATGTGTGTATGAGTGTGTATGCATTAACATAAATTTACAATTCTAGGAAATATGTTCTTCTTCTGCCCCATTGACAGCCATGGTGGCAATGGTAGGGTGTGTGGCCTACCATGGGTTCAAATCCCTGATCCCAAAAACTGCTCCCCCAGTTTCACATTTTAAAAAAACAAGAATTTGATGTTGACATCAGAGTTATAACTTCTGCAACTGTACAAGGAGTATTGGAGTATTTACCAGAAGAGGTCCCACTTCAGTGAAAGGTAATCTTGTGCTATTTTAGCTAATAGGACTATTACAATATCCTTTTACAATTCTTGGACCTAAATTAGCTGGAACTAACTGATCCCATTGATTTCAATAGGATCTAAATGTATTGGGACTATGGTGTTTAAAGCACTCCAACTTTCTGAAAAACAGCCAAGACTTTTTGACTTCAACTCATCTCATTAAATACATACATATTCAGCCCATGAAAAATATTCCCGAAACCAAGGGCAAATTGGAGGACTCTTGTCAATTCTTCTTTCTAAAAGGCTACAAAATGACTACTTGTTTAGGGAATACAAATCTAAAGAGTGATTTTGATAACTTTCAAGTTCAAGTCAAAGTCGTATCTTTTTCTATCTTTAACAGCAACCCAAAGGCAAAAATGGGGGAGAAAAACCAAATGTTTTTCATGTGCTGAAGTGAAAAAGCAGCTAAATTCAGCTGTGACCTTCAGGAATATTCCTGCATACACTCACAAGGATAGCAGAGAGACTACTTTGCCCATAAAATATATCCCAAGGGCTACCAATATCAAATAGTTTGTCCTTTCATCTGTGAAGTCAGGATTCCTGCACATGTTTGAGTCTTTTTGCCGCCAGAGTGCCTAATCTTTTAACAGTCATTGACAACCTTTTATCTGTTCAAACACAAACACACTTTCCTGATGATCTAAACAGTTAAGGACTAGCTTATCTTCTGCAGGAATACAAGGAAGAATAACTAATGCTCTCATCTCTGGGCAGCTTCAGACATTCTTTGCCTTCCTTTTAAACATGAGCAGATTAAACTGCAATGCTACAGACGGGGGTCAAATCTGTTTGTGTATCTGTACAGCAAGTAGGCAGGACATTTCTAGGAGATCTTTAAATCATAGGGATGTAGACCCTCATGTGACTCATCCTGGCACAGGAGGTTAACAAAATGTCACGTCATTGAACTCCCTGGCATGGATGGTAAAAAAAACACCACAACTTCCTTGGTAGAGTTCTTGCATGGGTGAGGATGATGTTTTGCACTGCACTGCCCATTTCAGGCACAAAGCTGCATTATTTATTTATTTATTTATTATACTTATATCCCGCCCATCTAGTCATAGACTACTCTGGGCGGCTTACAACGAGTGGAATAAAACAATTTAAAATGTAACAACAATATACAGCAACAGTATATTTCCATGAAGCACCTCAAATTAAGATGATGGCTGTTTAAAAAAAGCACTGGAACACTAAGTAGGTTGTGTGCATCTTTCATAAGAATCATCCTGCCCTTTTTTGCCTTGTGTAAGGCAAAATTATTAGACATTATTAATTAGACATTACTAGCATGCATTTGCTGTGATTAAGCCATTCATCTCACCCACAAATGCATTTTTTCAGAAGTGTTTACCTCAGAAATCACACTTCAACATATCTGTCATTTGACTTTACATAATATTTGCAAAGTCTGATTATCTTTGACTTTCTAAATTGTGTCATTTATATATCAGAGTAGATCCATTTACCTTAGATTTAATATTGGGGATTATGATTATCTGCACTTTTGACCACTTAAAAATGCCTCACCCCTTTGCTAATGTGCTCTTCCATGTGTAGAAATCAAGACTAACTGGCTGGAAAATTTCATTTTCAATTCAGAACATAGCTGCTCAAGTCACTAGAGCAAGGTTGGAAAACATTAGAGGTTCTGGTGACATCACTCGCTCCCCTGAACCTGGGGGGGAGGAGCAATGCTCTCAAATAGCATATTGAACCCCAGACACCCCAGTGGGTATTTGCATTTGAATCTTTGTGTATTGCATTCAGACATCATTGGTCAGGAAGATATTTTAGAAGCAAGAATTAACTGGATGATTCTTTCTGGTTTCTTGAAAAAGTTCTCTTTTACCTGAAACAGGTAAGGGGGAGGCAAAATAGCTTTTAAATGGCAAGTTAAAGTAGGTACTGTAATGTTCTCCATGGGCCTGTTTTTTGGTGAATGTATGGTCTGTAAGGAATTAGGTTAAGTAAGACATGCACTTTTTTCAACAATGTAAGGGTTGGTTGGCTGCTAACTACAAAAATGAACTTCCTCCATCAGTAAGCTTTAGAATATGTTTCTTTTCCCATTTCCAGTTTTTACTACCATTAATTTTACAAATGAAACAGCTAAACCCAGCTTTACTTTGAGGTGAAAAGACTCTACACTATGAGAGAGAGAGAGAGAGAGAGAGAGCGCATCTTGAAACACATCTTGCATTTGACAGACATTGAAATAACAGATGTCCAAATAGGGGAGGGCTGAAGTATGGCTCCCCAAAATTTACTGAAAACAACTCCCAATATTCTTCACGTCTGACTAGGCTGTTAATAGGCAGTGGTGACTTGCTCTCTGGTGCCCCCTCTCCAACTCAGTCAAAGGCCACCTACAGGCAAGACAGTTGAAATTCAAGAATATCTAAGTCATTGGTCTCTGCTTCCTCCACCACAAGTGATTATCTTTCCTTATCTCCAACGGCTCCCCCTTCTGTCTCCATCTTTCACCCAGCTGACCATTCTGGCTCACCACCACCTTCTTGCACAGCTGGATCTCCTTTGCAGTTTTCTCTTCCCTTCCCAGATCAACCAACCCACTTCTGCACCTGTCTGAAGCCCAGCGGTTGCTAACTCAGTCACATGTTTTCCTCAGGATAGTGTGGGATGAGGGCAAACAATGAAGTATGCAAATGTCTCTTTTAAGCAAATGGCTCAAGACCAAAGTCCCAGATATCTTTATTGCCCAAGGCAATATAAATAAATCAGCTCTTGATGTACAGTCTTTAAAGCCCTAAACCAGGTGATAAGGGTCTATATAATCTTCTCGGGACGTAGATGCTGCTGCCATCTTGGGTTCTCTCTCTCTCCCCCCCCCTCTTATAAACTGATATTTTGAGGCAGAGCCCCTTCCTAATATTTCCCCATCCACTAGGCTGAATCAAATAGTTTACAGGGGTTCAGTTACACATTGTATTGCTGCAGTAAACATTGCAGTTTCTTTTTTACTTCATTGAATATTGCAAGAATTTTAAGCAGTAAGTCAGCGTTATTTGATGCCATCAGTGCCTTAACGTAATATCGTTTCTTGGGTTAAAATGAAATTAAGCACCTTAGTTCTGTCAGCTTTGTCAGAAGCAGCAAATTGTGTGTACCAGGAGGTGTCATCATGAATTAATGGAGACCAACTCTGATGGGTAATCCTAATGTGAGCTGCCTACCTTTGGAATATAGGACTGTAATTTAAAATGAAATCTAAATTTCCCAGATGATTTCATCAGTATTCTGTTGCAGTGAGTGTGAATTTTGATTCCATTTTTAATAATGAAGTGTCTCCAAACAGACAAAAAAAATGGACATTGACTATTAAAAAATACATAGAATCAAAATTGTCCTTGTTTCTTCACTCCGTTATTGGGAGAAGTCTAAAATTCATGGAGATAATACTAAGTTTAATGTTCTACCATATCAACATTTTGTTTGCATGTATTATGAGCTTAACAGATTGCTTTTTCGCTTGTCACTACTCTGTATGCAGTAGAACTTTCACTTGCAACTTTTGCTGAAGCATTTTAATTAAAATGGGGCTGTTTGCATTTGTTTATGGCACATTAATATTCCAGCATGTACAGAAATGTTTAATAAATAATATTAAATAATTAAGAAATAATATATTATTTATTGGTTCTGAAGAGTTGCCTACAATAATGTAAAAACATTCTGCTGTTCTCTTATTGCAAAGTCAAACTGATGACAGCAAATAAATTGCCCCATAATCTGTATTGCAAATGTACAAACGCTTAGGATACATTTGTTAAATGCTCACTAAAGATGTCCTGGCATCCTCCAAAATAAATGTGAATATATCCAACAACAAAAACAATGACATGAGAAATGAAAACTGAACCTCTGGTGAAAGACACCTATTTGTTTTTTGTTTGATTTTCGTTTGATTCCTAAAATCTGGGCTTGAGTTGGTATATTTATAGAAAGTCCCTGGTGCTATACCTTTGGAGACTATTTGTCAAGATTTCAGCATTTTCACAAATGAAGTACTGCCTAAGAAGCCACTGTCTCCCAGACGGTCAGCTCATGCCCCAAACAAGGGGGTCCCCCCTACAATTGCCAGGTGCCCTTTCCCCTAATCAGTCCATGAGCTGCTACTGGGTTGAATGGAAGTCAGCTGGCAGTTATTTATTCTTCACAATTTGTAAAGGAGAACAATTACACACAGCTGGCACTCCTATTGCTGGCTTCATGTAATTACTATCATATAAAGCTCCATATAAAGGTAACAAATATGGGACAAAGCAGACAGCATGTTAAAAACAGAGCAAGCAGTTTTGTGGTAGATTACTGTTCAACAGGGACGTGGTGGTGCTGTGGGTTAAACCGCAGAAGCCTCTGTGCTGCAAGGTCAGAAGACCAAGCAGTCGTAAGATCGAATCCACGCGATGGAGTGAGCTCCTGTCGCCTGTCCCAGCTCCTGCCAACCTAGCAGTTCGAAAGCATGTAAATGCGAGTAGATAAATAGGTACCACCACGGTGGGAAGGTAACGGCGTTCCGTGTCTAGTCGCGCTGGCCACGTGACCACGGAAACTGTCTACGGACAAATGCTGGCTCTATGGCTTGGAAACGGGGATGAGCACCACCCCCTAGAGTCGGACACGACTGGACTAAATGTCAAGGGGAACCTTTACCTTTACCTTACTGTTCAACAGTGCATATTGCAGATTTGATGGGTCGAGTTGGACCAGAATTATCAGTGTCCTCCACACTAAGACCCCAACCCTAGGCTAACTCTACTTTAATTTTATGTTTTCTTCTAGAATAAGCAGAAGACTGGGACCCTGTGTTTGCTGTAGTTAAACACAAAATGCCTAGATACAGCAGGAGACAAGATGAGACAGCAAGTTACTAAAGCCATAGCAAAAACAAGTTAGCAGATGGGGCATCTGTGACAGGGCCAGTGGAGCTGATCAGTTCAGGCTCACCCCCCATATCTCACACTACACTTATGCTTATGAGTGACTGACACCCATTTATTGGCATCCAATTAAGCTATTCTTCCCCTCCTCCTGTTTTGTCTGTTCCTATTTGAATACGTTATATCCTTCAATCAGTACATTCCAGTCATAACTCTCATTTAATATGCATTACCATTCAGTATTGTCTCTTAAATCATATTTGCCTTTCTGTGCTAAGGATTTAAGCTTCTCTTGTTTATATCCAATGTTCTTCCAATGATATTTGAAACCATGAGTCTTTCCTTCCAACTGCTTCATTGCTGTCCTTTACCCTTTGTTGGTGGATCTCTACAGTATCATCCCAGTTTCTGACTCAATCACTGTATCAGCTATTCCCAACCCAGAAGGAACCATGTCATTGCTTATAATTTAGCTGATAAAGATGAGGAGTTTTCGGGGTGTGTGGGAAGAAGCAGCAAGCCTAAATCAGCATTAATGTAATTTAATTCAATTCTTTAAAAAAAAAAAAAACCTCTCTAGTTTATGAGTGTGGGACATTGTGTTTCTGTTTCCACAATTCAAAATGGCCTGACAGGAAATGGCCTGACATTGCTGCACACTATTGTGTGTGCATTGCCAGCAGGAAAAAGAATGCCAAGCTTTACGTAGCAAAGGACAACCTGAAGGTTGAAAATACCAATGGCAGCAGTCAAGATGGTCTATATGATACCTTCTTCAGCTCACGATTATTCACAAAGTGACACTAAGCAAAGAAAAATAAGCAGTAAGTTATCTCAGGAATGCTTGGTTTTTAATTGTTTTTATACTTGATTGTTTTAATCGTAATATTTGTTTAATCGTTTTTTAATTGTGAGATTTATATAGAGTTTTAACATTTCTTATTTTACCTGTTTGTGAGCCATCTTGGGTTCCCACATGAGGGAAAAGGTGGCAAATAAATAAACAAATATCCCCATAAGCTGACTCGTTTTTTCATCAGTTAACCACTATTCACTCTAGCACAAAGCAATTGTCAGGGCTATATTCTCAAAGGCTTTCATAGCCGGGACCCGATGGTTGTTGTAGGTTTTTCAGGCTGTTTGGCCGTGTTCTGGAGGTTTTTCTTCCTAACGTTTTGCCAGTCTCTGTGGCTGGCATCTTCAGAGGAGAGGAGTTAGAACTCTGGCTGTGTTCTGGTGTAGTATCCCACACACTACACCAGAACACACAGCCAAACAGCCCAAAAAACCTACAACAACCAATTGTCAGGGCTGTTCTTTGACAAATGTGAATGGTACTGAGCACAAGAGGGTAACTTATAGATCATCTTGCCCCAGACCTGGAGTTGATTTCCCTTTTGAAGAATTGTGTCAGGAGCCTAGTCTCAAAGATCCCAAGAGAATATTCACAAAAGCACACAGGACGGGGACAAATACAATAGCCCTGTGCTTTTGTAATATAGAAATACTTTGAATATGCTTTACAAAACTGTATGCTAATTCCCTGGCAATTCATGGCAAAATGTTCCTTTCTGGAGGACTGTCACTCCATTATTTTCTTTAAAGAAAACCTGTCTATTGACTGTTTCTGTGACCTTTTATTGCCCTCCAAATATCTCCCTTTCTGGGCCACAAAGCTGTAACTATGTATCTACTTCAGAATGCTATTGCTAGTATGTCTGTTCCACACATACTCAGTTTATAACAAAGTCACTGTTTTACTCTTTTAAAAGGCGTTTTTGAGGATCAGTATTTCAGCCTTTGCAGCCTGCATTCTTTCAAAAAAAATATTAAAAAGCAGGTGGAGCCAAACATTCTCTTTCACGATAAGCAAGATAGATATTTTCAATTTATTTTATCTGTTTTACCCCGCCCCCTCAGCCCATGTGGTTAGGAAGAGCAAAGGTCAACCTAGAAAAAACATCACACCAAAGAAAATATCTACCCAAAACATACCTCACTTCCTCCCTCAGCTTCTTCTTCAACAAAGGGGCTTAAGAGTTTCTGCTAACCCCCTTTTAAAGCTGAAACCCCGCCCCCTCAGCCCATGTGGTTAGGAAGAGCAAAGGTCAACCTAGAAAAAACATCACACCAAAGAAAATATCTACCCAAAACATACCTCACTTCCTCCCTCAGCTTCTTCTTCAACAAAGGGGCTTAAGAGTTTCTGCTAACCCCCTTTTAAAGCTGAAACCCCGCCCCCTCAGCCCATGCGGTTTGGAAGAGCAAAGGTCAACCTAGAAAAAACATCACACCAAAGAAAATATCTACCCAAAACATACCTCACTTCCTCCCTCAGCTTCTTCTTCAACAAAGGGGCTTAAGAGTTTCTGCTAACCCCCTTTTAAAGCTGAAACCCCGCCCCCTCAGCCCATGCGGTTAGGAAGAGCAAAGGTCAACCTAGAAAAAACATCACACCAAAGAAAATATCTACCCAAAACATACCTGGGGGTAGGAAAAAATCTGGTTTTGACCCTAATTTGGTAAATAGGAAAGCCAATTAGCATTGCATACACCTGGGGGTAGGAACCTTTTAAGGGTCAGATCATACTTCCGCACTATTAGAGAGCAGGCCGGGTAGGTGGGGCTCGTCAGCCCTGAAAGGCAGCCCATCTAGGAGAAGGAAAACTCCGATCTCAAACCTCCACTGCCTTGTGGCTATATCCACTGATGGAAAAGGCTTCAGGAGTTAACCTCAAAGCAAAATCCGGAGCTGGAGTCCCGGAGGCAGTTTGTGTCGTTCTGGCAACTCCTGCGACGTCGCTGGAACCAGTTGTATTGGCTCTTGCCTTTCCACTGGACTATCTCAGCGATGTGGAGAGGGGGGATTTGCTGCTTGGGTAACAGCCTATCCTCCATATTATTTTACCCAGGCTTCGTGCTCTGGAGAGGACACTCCAGCTTCGCATACAGCGTCAAAATAACACGGGAAGTAGCAGTTACCGGTTATAAGTCTTTGCTTGATTGGCGTAGAGCATGACGCCAGGGACTACTTCTGACGGTGGGAGAGGTCATTGCACCTCACTAGGTAGATACCGCCCGCCTTAAGCTGGGCAGCCCCCAGCCAGTAAGGTGCTACCTCGCCACGGTCTGTTAACCTCATGGGGTGCGTGGGGTTTAGGGTGAAAGCCGACAAGCAGATCGATAACCCTGCACCATGCAACAATCGTAAGAAAAATTCTGCCCTAAAGCTGGGCACCTGGAATGTACGGACAATGACCCCTGGCTTTTCTGACCACAGCTTTTCTGACGACCTGCAGGAAATAGACGATGTGCACAAGACAGCTGTCATCGACATGGAACTGAGTAGACTGCAGATGGACATTGTTGCCCTGCAAGAGACGAGATTGCCAGACTCGGGATCTGTCAAAGAAAAAAACTTCTCATTCTTCTGGCAGGGAAAACCATTGAATGAGACCAGGGAATATGGTGTTGGCTTTGCAGTCAGAAATACTCTGCTGAGATCTATTGTTCCACCTACTGTGGGGAGTGAAAGAATCCTGTCTCTGCAGCTCCACTCATCAGCGGGACCGGTCACCCTCATTAGTGCATATGCACCAACACTGTCATCCACTACAGAAGTCAAAGACAAATTCTACGACGATCTGGCAGCTACTATCAAAAAAGTCCCTGAAAGAGAGGCACTGTTCATTCTCGGAGACTTTAATGCTAGAGTTGGTGCTGATCACAATTCTTCGTCCACCTGTCCAGGCCGTTTTGGCATTGGGAAGATGAACGAAAATGGCCAACGCTTGCTGGAGTTTTGCTGTTATTATGGTCTTTGCGTCAGCAACACGTTCTTTAATACGAAGCTTCAACACAGAGTTTCCTGGAGACATCCAAGATCCAAGCATTGGCATCAGCTTGATTTGATCCTCAATAGACGTTCTAGCCTTCCTAGTACTACGATCACACGCAGCTACCAGAGTGCTGATTGCGATACTGATCACTCCCTGGTGTGTAGTAGAGTAAAACTGCGAACAAAGAGATTATATCACATGAAAAAGGAAGGAAGACCACGTATTGACATCAGCAAGACTCGCAATCAAAGAAAAGTGGAGGAATTTGCCCAAGCGCTTGAGGAAACCCTTCCAGGCCTGGCTGATGCAAATGCACCTGAACGATGGGAACATTTCAAGAACGCTGTGTATAACACCGCCTTGTCCACATTTGGCAAGAAAACCAAAAAGACGGCCGACTGGTTCGAAGCCCATTCGGAGGAGTTGATGCCAGCCATCGAGGATAAGAGGAGAGCTCTAGCAGCATACAAAGCCTGTCCTAGCAAGTACAACTTGCAAGCTCTTCGAGCTGCTCGTAGCCAAGTTCAACAGGCTGCCAGGAGATGTTCCAACGATTATTGGCTTCAGCTCTGTTCTCAGATACAGATAGCAGCGGACACAGGTAACATCAAAGGAATGTATGACGGTATCAAGCAGGCTTTAGGTCCAACACAGAAGAAATCTGCTCCCTTGAAGTCTGCTACAGGCGTGATCATCCAGGACCGAGCACAGCAGATGGACAGCTGGGTGCAGCACTACTCTGAGCTATATTCCAGAGAGAATGTAGTAACCGAAGAAGCATTAAATAACATTGAGTGCCTGCCTGTCTTGGAAGAGTTGAACAGCGAACCAACCTTAGCAGAAATAAAAGCGGCCTTGGATTCCCTCGCCTCCGGCAAGGCACCTGGCAAGGATAACATCCCTGTTGAAGTGCTTAAGTGCTGTAAAGAGATCATCACCACCGAACTGTATGAAGTCTTTCATCTTTGCTGGAGGGAAGGTGGAGTACCACAGGACATGAAAGATGCAAACATCGTCACATTGTACAAGAACAAAGGAGACAGGGGCGACTGCAATAACTACTGTGGCATCTCTCTTCTCAGTGTTGTAGGGAAGCTACTTGCCCGTGTTGTGCTGAAGAGGCTCCAGGTGCTCGCAGACAGAGTCTATCCAGAATCACAGTGTGGATTTTGAGCTAATAGATCCACCACTGACATGGTATTCTCCCTCAGACAGTTGCAGGAGAAATGCAGGGAACAACAACAGCCACTCTTTGTGGCCTTCATAGATCTCACAAAGGCCTTTGATTTGGTTAGCAGGGATGGCCTTTTTAAAATACTTCCCAAGATTGGATGTCCACCTCGACTCCTTAACATCATCAGGTCCTTCCATGAGGGAATGAAAGGCACTGTAGTTTTTGATGGTTCAACATCAGATCCCTTTGACATCCGAAGCGGAGTGAAACAGGGCTGTGTCCTCGCACCAACCCTGTTTGGGATCTTTTTTGCTGTCATGCTGAAGCATGCCTTTGGAACTGCAACAGAAGGTGTCTATCTCCGGACTAGATCAGACGGAAAGCTCTTTAATCTCTCTAGATTGAGAGCAAGGACCAAAGTCCAGCTGAAATGCATGTGGGACTTCCTCTTCGCCGATGATGCAGCCATTGTTGCCCACTCTGCTGAAGACCTCCAACAACTCATGAATCGTTTTAGCAAGGCCTGCCAAGACTTTGGACTAACAATCAGCCTGAAGAAAACACAAGTCATGGGCCAGGGCGTGGACTCACCTCCCTCTATTACCATCTCCACACAAGAATTGGAGGTTGTTCATGACTTTGTGTACCTTGGCTCAACTATCTCTGACACTCTCTCTCTAGATGTCGAGCTGGATAAACGGATTGGCAAAGCAGCTACCATGTTCTTTAGACTCACAAAGAGAGTATGGCTCAATAAGAAGCTGATGACATATACCAAGATCCAGGTCTATAGAGCCTGTGTCCTGAGCACACTCCTGTACTGCAGTGAGTCCTGGACCCTTTGTGCACTGCAGGAGAGGAAGCTGAACACCTTCCATATGCGTTGCCTCCGACACATTTTTGGTATCACCTGGCAGGACAAAGTTCCAAATAGAGTAGTCCTAGAACGAGCTGGAATTTTTAGCATGTATACATTACTGAAACAGTGACGTCTACGTTGGCTTGGGCATGTCGTGAGAATGGCTGATGGTCAGATTCCAAAAGATCTCCTGTATGGAGAATTAGTGCAGGGAAAGCGCTCCAGAGGGAGACCACAGCTGCGATACAAGGACATCTGCAAGCGGGATCTGAAGGCCTTAGGAATGGACCTCAACAGATGGGAAACCTTGACATCTGAGCGTTCAGCCTGGAATCAGGCGGTGCATCACGGCCTCTCCCAATTTGAAGAGACCCTTGTCCAGCAGACCGAGGCAAAGAGGCAGTCACGGAAGCAGCAAAATCAGGGAGCTGGACAGGGGACAGATTGTATTTGTCTTCAGTGTGGAAGGGATTGTCACTCTCGAATGGGCCTTCTCAGCCACACTAGACGCTGTTCCAAGTCCTCCATACAGACCACGTTACCATAGTCTTTCGAGACTGAAGGATGCCTAATAAATAATAATATCTGTTTTAAATTTGGGAATGTCTGGGCTTGCTTGTTTCTGAATACCAGCTAAAAGCAAGGCCACTGATCCCTAGACCTGATAATCTATCCAAAAGGAAACAGTGGTTGACAGATTCAAAAGTCACTGAGAGCAAGGAGAATAGGGTTATACTCCTCCCCATCAGCCTCCCTTAGGAGGTCATTCTGCAGAGTGACCAGTGCCATCTCGGAACCAAGGCACAACCTAAACCCTGATTGAAGTGGATCTGTACTATTGGTATCTTCCAAGAACACCTGCAACTGATCAGCCACAACACTCTCAATTAAGTAGCCCATAAATGAGATGTTAACACCAGACCTGTAGTTGTTTAAATCATCCATTGGTACATTGGTTTTCTTTAGAATGAGCTGAACTATGATTTCTTTCAAACAGGAAGGCATAAAAACCTCTTGGAAAGATGCATTAATCACATGAGTGGCCTATTCTATAGTTAAGTCCTTGGTAGATTTCAATAGCCAAGATGGGCAAGGGTCTACTGGGGAGGTAGTGGCTTTACAGCATGCAAGTGCCTTGTCCACATCCTCAGGCTTTACCAGTTGAAACTCATCCAGTCAACCCAGAGAAGATGATGGACATATCAGGTTGCACTACTTGAACTGCTAAGGGAGTCAAGGTCCTGTTGGATGGCTTCAATCTTAGATTGAAAATAAGCTGCAAACCGGATACACATGGGTATATCAGATTGAAGGCTATTTGTCAGTCTAGCATTACCAATCCTTACCACTTTTCCATTAAACTAATTTAGCATCACCCCTGCTGGATGAATGAACCAGGGCTCACAAGGATGGCATCAGTCTCTAGGATCTTGGGGCAGCTGTCAAGATCCTAGTGCTCTGTCAAAACTGTATGCCTACCCTTCTCCCACTGGTTTGCCATTAAAAGAAAAAGCAAAATTAAATATCTGTGTCTAGCCACGATTTTAGTCTCTGAATTAAGTTGCTGAGAAAAATTGTGGGAAAAGGTTTCATAGATTCAACTGCTCAACACTGTGCACAGTACAGTCATCATGGCCAGAATAACCCTCCAGGACACAACAAGGACTGAATCCACCAGAGTGTACTTTGCCAGGAGCCCTCATAATCCTGGAGCCCTTGGAAATCGGAGTCTTTAGATAAATTCTGTAATGAAATTCTCTGCCACTATATCTGGAGGATTTCATAAATAAGACATCATTTACTGTCATGCAATTCTATTAAACTTTAGAACAGAGGCAAGTAATTTTGGGGTTTACATGAGACCTTCAGACTAATCCCGAGGGTCTTTTCTTTCCAGATGTGAAGTCTCTATATTCTGAAAGCTCCACTGTTTCTGAAGAAAGTAATCAGGCAAGGAACTACTGTGAAATATGGATCACTTGCTTGGTGACATTTCTTTGCTTACCTGAGTAAAGCAGCTTGAATGCATCAACCTTATGCACAGAGCCCTTCTTTATCCTATTGTACATCACTATGGATGGCTCCAGAGTTACCCACAAATGCTAATTAAGACCTCATTGTCAGATGGATTATCCATTTAATTGAGGTTTGCAGGCTGTCTGTTCTCCCATTGGGTTCTGTTTCAGGCACCAAGCAGATGCCAGCAACAGATTTTAACAAATGTGATATTTAAAAAGAGGATAGGCAAACAGTATCCATTAGAGTTTGGTAATACTTTGGACTTACTGGAACCCATACATCCGTTTGTTAGCTTGATATGCCTTCCAGGTCTTTGCATGCTATAATGATATCATGAGTTCATCGTTGGCCTAAAGTAGGACCTCTGGGCCTGCTGAACCTTCACAGCTGTCAGGCCCAGCTCCTGCCAAGTAAATGCAAGGCAGAGAGTAATATGGCCTATAGCCAGCAAGGACGAGCAAGACCACATATTAGCAAATCTGGAGTTTTGGGGAAGGAAATTTCCACTAATATAACAGATTTTCTTATGCTTTTACCAGTTAAATGCCTTTTCTAAATTTACAGACTATACGACAGCTTTAGGAGATGTACAAATATCACTGTATAACTGCCTGCCAATTCATTTGTAGGTTTCAGAAGTGCAAATTTGTTAAGTTCACACTAAAATGGAAACCAAATGAATGTCTCACCCACACCAACTGAAGTATCGCATATTGCTAAGGGCTTCTTTCTGCTTTTCATATGATGTACTAACTTTCTAGACAATACTCTGTGCTATTGTAGCTTCTAACACAGCTATGAACATTTTACATATTACATTTTCCTTTCAAAATATAGGTGTAGGTATGGGCATGGATGTGGGTGTGTATATAAACATCTAATATCACAATGACTCTGCTTGTAACTACTATATTTTAGAAGTAACTTCAAATAACAAACATACAAACACCTTCCAAAACATTTACTATTTGGAAGGAATTAAAGAAACGACACATAAGTCTGTGTAGTTCAACACACACTGACAAAGACATGGAACAGCATCTCCACCTCCTCCCCACCCACATGCCCAAACCCTAACAAGTTTAAAACAAGGCAAGAATTTGCTAGTTATGACTGCTAGGATTTGTAAAATGTAAAAAAACAGATTGTATGGAATCATACACACAATGAACTCTTAGAAAAAAGTATAAATCTAAAAATATGAGATATAGTATGACCCTCTTATCCATGGGATCAATATACACTGGTTCACTTATCCACGGTCTGAAAATATTAAAAATATTAAAAGAAAAAAATCCAGAAGAAACTATTTCAATGTGTATTACCAGAACCGACCACTAGAGGGAACCAGGGACCATACTATGAATACTTGTTAATGAAGAATACATAACATGGTCTCTGGTGCCTTCATATATGACCTTTGTCAGTAAGTTCTGGTAATGCATGTGAAAAAAAAATTTGTTCTGTTTTTTTCCCCCTTTTACCATGCTCTCTCTCTCTCTCTCTCTCTTATCCATGGTTTTCAGTATCCACAGGGGCTTGAAACCACAGGTTAAGTGATCATCATCAGCAGAATACACTATTGCTGAATTCCATAATTTTTAATAATCAAAAGCCTGAGAAAATACATGGACATTGAATTTTTGGATGACAAATGAAGGAGAATATTGTTCTCTTTCTCTCTGGAGCAATTTCAAAACCTCAAGGCTGCTGCTAGAAAGTACCTTCATGTCCCAGGCACCATTCTGCCTACTCTGAAGGAATGAGTTTTGAGCAGGGCCAAACATGTCTGATTAATATGTATAATAATCTTGGTTTTATCTGGGTTTAGTGAGCATAGATACTTGTAACAAACAGCTCCCAATACCAGCAGGGTCCAAAACTGTGAGAAATGTCAGCTATACTTAAAGTAGACCTGTGAGATCTTCCACTGACCAAAAAGCTATATAACTACTTGAAGAGCTGAAGCAACAGAGAAGGAAATGTGTATGACCCTTGTCTATAAGGTATAAATATTCCCCACAGATAGACGGACAGATAGATACATACATAGATACGTAGATAGAACAGATGGTTCTAGAACAGTGCTTCCCTACCTTGGGTCCCCAGAAGTACAACTCCCAGAAATCCTGGCCAGCACAGCTAGTGGCAAAGCTTCTGGGAGTTTTAGTCCAAGATCATCTGGGGGCCCAAGGTTAGGAACAACTGTCCTAGAAAACAGTCCAAAGGTTTTGCAAAACATAACTGTGCCTTTCCCAGTCTGTGCAGGGCTTGAGCAAAAACAATACCTTGAACTCTTTCCATAGATGATGGGGTACCCATGCAGCTTGGAAATGTGACAGTGCCCCAAATTCCCAGCCAGTATGGCCACTTGCAATCCAAATGAGAATTTTTTCCCCAAGATTAGAGTACCCAATCTGCCTGCCAAAATGAAGGTTGCATGATTAGCTAAAGGGGCATCATGGACCATGGGTTTCATATCTCATGTGGTTAGTTCTCAGAAACATTCATATTTTTGGTGATTGTATTGTAGAAACACATAGTCAGGCATGGATGCCCAAGGCCAACATGCTAACCATTTACGGCCTTTTGCCAATTTGCTGTTCTATGACAGCTAGGTCATTTTAATAAATTAGATATTATGCTTTCTCTCTCACACACACACTCTGTCTCTGTCAGTTCAGCTGCCTGCATTTTTCTACTCTCCTTGCATGCATGGCTACTTCTCAGTGAGCTCCTGCACTCCAGAATTTATGACTATACCTCTACTGCTTAAAAAAAGCCACAACAAATACTCTTGTGACCTTGAATATATCCCAGAATGGGCATTTGAGCCTTGCCCCAATTCACCACTTCTCTGAGATGCCACCTCTCTGGATAGCAGAGCTACATGTTTTGCCTACTGTAGGTCCTCTGTTTGAAGGGCCATCAGAGGACTCCCTTTGAAGAATTAAATTGAAAAGGCTGCTAAGTCAGGAGAGCAGGGGCCTTGGAGTTGCTCAATGACACAACAGTTAGCAGCAACAGTTAGCTTTATCATCTTTCATGATGATAAAATGTATTATACCTCTAATTCACTAAGAGTATTTTTTTCCTAAATTACCAGCTATAGATAAAAATTAGCAAGTATTAGCACAATCATGTCCTTTCTTCTGATGATACAGCAGCCTCTTCTGTAGAATTTTCTGAGTTTAAGGAGGCTTTACTCTTAGTCCGTAGTCTAAAACAACATCTTCACATGACAAACCTGGGAAGTTATCTCTTTAGGATTCCTTTGGATTTAAATTAACATGTTTTTAATAGACAGAAAAAGGAATTATTTTCAAAAAAGCCCATTACTAATTTCACATGCCTTGCCATACTGCCCTTCAGTGCAATGGAAAAGGCTTTCTCTTATAGGCTGTATTCTTTTGATGTTATGAGAGAATACAGCCCTTTTGTATTTAAGATTATGGGGTAGTTTAAAGACAAGAGCACCCCCCCATTGCCCCCTCTCGCACTTGAATACTGGAATAAGGATTCAATTAATTTCCCCCAAAATCATGTCACAAGCAATATGGAAGGCAAGTCATCATCCTGAATTTCTTCAAAAGAAAGAACATAGACTGGATACTGTGGGGGCAACAAGGACTTGTTCCAAGTGTTCAATCTGCTTTATTTATATTACCCCAAGAACCTTAATATCTGTCAATGTGTCTATTCATGTGCACCACCAAATATGTCACCACATTTCCTTACCAATCATTTTAGCCAAGATCAGCCGGAGGCAGTTTGAAATACTTTCCTCAGAATTCCGCGGCTATGGATAGGGCACTACTGGGGTGTAAGAAAACAGATCTATAGTGTTCTTTAGAATATCCTGCATCCTCCCCACTATCAGCAGCTTCTAGCCTAAAGTGTGGTGAAAGACTGCCCATTGATGACACCAGGATAAAATTCATTTATTGCTCCAGTAGGTTTCTACATGTGGGATAGGAGAATGAAACATATTTTTTGCATCCTTCATTTGAGGCTGGAAACTATTTTGGACTGGCCCATTTTGGAGTATCCCACACTCCAGTGCTTTTACCAAGGCCTAAATCCACTTGTTAGTTCAAGCTACTGTAGGCTCAGTCTGAGTGTTACTTTGCCAAATTACTGGAGATTCAGTGGGTCAGCTGGAGTTGGGACAAACAACTGGATTTGGGGCACTGCTTGCTTTTTCCCTCTTCTCTCTCCACTCCATTCACATTTTTAACATCTCCTTTAGATTCTAGAATAGTGGGGACTCTCCTGTCACCAAACTTTGTCTGTCCTGTGGTAACCTCTTGTGGCTGAATATTAGGGCTGAATATGCTTGAAAAAAATTAATTCATCAATTTTGCTTGAGCTGCAGCAATTTTGCAAGTATAGCCCAACCCAGAGTTAGGGCAGCTGTGTAACCTGCTTTATACAGGATGGTCCTTTGTTTAGAGGTAACAATAATTGAAGTAGTGGCAGCTGTTTTCTTCCTAGCAGACAGCGGGACTGCCCAGGCTGCCTCTGCACACAAATTATTTTTAGTTATTCATATTTTTATTATGAAAAAAATAAAAGTACTACACTTGCTTAGGTACCTCTGTGTATGTAGTGCAGAATGATTGTTTACAAGGTTAATAGTGCTTCCAGAAGTGCTGTTAGACTAGAAAACAAGGTGCATACACCACATGTGTCCTGTATTGATGGAAAACAAGGTGATTTTTTGTGCTGCAGAAAATTCTGTTGTTAATTTTAGGTGAAATTTGTATGGCTCCTGGCAAATTAGGGGCAGAGAATTTAGCCTTCAGATTCACAAATTAGTTCACCTCTAATCTAAGAACACTTTATAAATTCCCCAAATCTATGTGAAAAAGACACTGATTTATCAGAGTCAAGTGCTAGAAAATAGACAATGGCCCTGAAACGTTGTTAAATGCCACCACTAGCATTTTAAATGCCACATTAAAAGCTATGTTTATTTCCTAGCAATGAAATGTCTCTCAGATCTGAGGGGGGGAAATAAAACCAAAAGAAAAAATACACTTACATGTCCAGTGTATGTGTTTTTTTGAATAATACTAAAATAAAAATTTGAGATATAGTAAGTTTTTGAAAATTCCCCAACAAAATGTTCGGTGCATAAGAAAACATCAGTTCCATAAAATCTATGTAGGAAATGTTTGCATTTCCAGAAGCCTAGATGTAGGTATTGGGGAGAAACTCATTGAATTACTGATGAAAATTAATTTGGGGGCCAGTTGAGATTCATTGAGAGAAGAAATCCACTTGGCCTCAAGAATTCTCTCTCTGTGTGTTCTATTTTGTTTTGAGGCTTACAGGGAATTCCAAAGATATAAAGCACATACAAAATAATGTGTAACATTTAAAATGTGAATGACTAAATGTATAGAGTGGGAAAAATATGTACAAACATGGTACAGTCAACGTGGAAAATGCATAAATTAAATAACATGCATAAATAAATGTATAAATTACAAGAATTTTTTTTTAAGTACATGGATTTCAATGCAGCAAAACACTCTTGCAGTCTATACTCCAATTTCATCAGTGTGGCAAATCAGTTCTGAGTTTTACTCTGAAATTTGCAATATCCTCCAAATGGGTTCAGCATCTTGGATAGTTCCTCAAAATTTCACATTAAAACCTGGAATGAATTTATCACCTCCATGAATGTGAAGTCCTCAGCCTTCAGTAGACTGAAATTTTCATCTATTTCTGTGGAAGCTGGTAGGAGTGGTTTCCTAGCAAGACTGGCTATTCTTCCCACCCACCCCCATTATAGATGGTTTGTACTCCCCTTCCCTTCCATCAATTCCTGCAAAGATTACTGCATATATCAATAAAGAATCCTTGAGGCTTAGTCCTCTGTTTCATCATGTGAAATTCTGAGTTGATAATCTTTAAAGTCAAGCATGGCCCACTCATACCCCAAATGTATTTTTCAGACCTTGAAATGTAGAGACCCAACTGTATCTTCGCTTCCGATGTCCTCAAAGTGGGATGTTCACATCTCTCTTTTTCTGCTAGGGTTATATTTCATAATTGAATTAACTTTTTGTTTTTAAAAATGCCATCTTGTTTTTTTTTACTTTGCTCACAGGAAGGGCTTGTAAAAATCATATTATTTGGGGGGGCAAACTCAGGGGTATTGTTCAATTCTAGGGGGAAAATACATCTTGCTGGCGGTTGCTTTAAAAACACTTATCATAATGTAAATTCAAATTTAAATGCTACAGCAAGTTATACTTTGCTTTAAAAAAAGAAAATAAAACCAGAGTGCCTGGAAATGTAATTAAAAGGCTGGAATTTTATTTCAGTGGTGCATTTTTCTCTGATGAAACATTCAATGGGAATCAATATGCTTATTGTGGCTCTTCATTACTTTAGGCCTTTAATTTTCCCTGAGTTTTACATTGTGCTCAACATGATTTGCCAAGTCATTTCCCGTGGTATATCATCCACATGTTAGACAGCAACTGGAAAATGTTAACGCGGAATCCTGCAAGCCGCTAGCTGAGAGTTGATTCTGGTCCTGATGGTAAAAATAACTCACACAGACACGTTCTCTTCCAGCCCGACACGTGTATTTACAGCAAATATACAAAGTGGCAGCGTGACAGCATGAAATCAACATTTGTAGAAGTGGTGGTGGTGTTCTGTACAACTCAACTATATACACATAAGCATCTGCCCTTGCCCAATCAGGGCAGATGTTGCATCATCCAGTCTTCACCCAGATGTTGCATCATCCTTTCTATAGTCACTGTGACTCAGCACTTTTATACTTACACACCTGCATGACATGGCAGTTCATTAGTACTTCTGCTCTGCTCTGTTCAGGCCTGTAAATTTTTTAATACCTTGACACCCCTCCTAATTTACACCTGAACAAAATTCAAACCCAACTCTTTGATTATTTCACTGTGTCTTTGAACACTCAAAGGTTTTGTAAAAATATCAGCAACATTTTTATCCGTTTTGCAGTATTGTAACTCTATTAATTTTTCTTTTATGGCTTCTCTTACATTATGATATTTGATGTCAACATGTTTACTCCTATTTCGCATTTTTTCTGTTACAGCCATTTGTAAGCAGGTTGTATTATCTTCTAAGACCTTTATTGGTTTATGTGTTTCTATCTTTAAATCCTTAATTAATTGTCTATACCAGATTAATTCTGAGCATACTTCCGACAAAGCTGCGAATTCAGCTTCTGCTGTCGAAGTAGCCACAGAACTCTGTTTTCTGGACTTCCACCCTACTAAAACATTTGCAAACATTACAACGAATCCAGACATTGACTTCCTGTCACTTTCATCATTTGCCCAATCACTGTCAACGTAGGCCTGTAAATTTAACTCTTTTGAAGGATTTATGATCAAACACTTGTCACTTGTTCCTTTTAAGTATCTAAAAACTCTTTTTATACCCTGCCAGTGTTTCACAGTGGGCTTCGACACATGTCTACTAAGAATGTTCACTGCTGCTGAAATGTCAGGCCTAGTCCAATTTGCTAAATACATCAAACTGCCAATTGCAGAATGATAAATTTCTTGACTCTCAAACTCTTTGTTTTCTTCATCACACTTTTGAAAATCTATTACCATGGGGGTTTGTACATCTTTACAATCTTGCATATTGTATCTCTCCAACATTTGTTCAATTTTTAACTTTTGGTTTAATACAAAACCTTCATTTTTTCTCTGTATTTGCACCCCTAAATAATTTTGTATTGGACCCAAATTTTTCAGTTTAAATTCCTTTTTCAGCTGTTTTTCAAATAAATTCATCTGGCTCTGATTTTTTGTCATAAAACAAATGTCATCCACATATGCCAACAAAATATTTAGCTCACTTCCACATTCTTGTATGTATAAGCATGGATCAGCCAGACTATTCTTAAAATTCATTTTTTCTAACACTGTATGTAAACATTGGTTCCAGTTTCGGGCTGATTGTCGCAGCCCGTAAATGGCCTTATTTAACCTGTAAACCATTCCTGGTCTTGACCCTTCAAAGCCAGGTGCTTTTGCCATGTATAATTCTTCCTTTAAGTCAGCATTTAAGTATGCAGTCGTTATATCATAATGATTTATCAAATACCCTCTAGATGCCGCTAGAGTCAAAGCTACCCTCATAGTTTCTGCTTTCACTGTAGGGGAAAATACTTCATCATAGTGCAAATGTTTCTTTTGAGTAAATCCCTGAGCCACTAACCTTGCTTTATACCTAAAGTCCCCATTGTTTTGTAACTTTCTTTTGAAAACCCACTTACTGCCAATCACTTTATGCTCCTGTGGCAGCCTAGTCTCTGTGAAGACCTTGTGGTCGTCCATAGACTTCATTTCCTCAATCATGGCTTCCTGCCATCTTTTCTTTTCTACTTCAGGAAGTAACATGACCTCTTCATAACATTTTGGTTCCTGATACACATGGCACACCCTTATTTCTCCTACACCAAACCTTGCAGGCGGAACCCCTTTGTTAACTCTCTCTGACCTCCTGGGGATTTGTGGCTCATCCTCAATTTTTGGTTCTTGCTTAATTCCTATCTCACTTTCTTGATCACTACACTGCCCATCGTCTTCTTCATCTTTTGTCTTGAACTGGCTCTCTTCTGTTTCTTCTTCTTTTGTCTCTAACTGCCTATTCTCACACTCTCTTGTGTTTGTGAATGGTATGAAAACTTGGGAATTAGCATGAACCCTATCCCAATTCTCATGCTCACAAAAATTGGCAGACCTCGAAATCACTACATTGCTGTTTCCATCAAGGAAGCGGTATGCCTTTGAACCTCTTTCATAACCTATGAATTTCATTTTCTTTGCCTTTGGTTGTCCCTTCCTTCTTGTCTCTTTTGGGATGTGCACCCACGCACTGCACCCAAACACCCTCATGTGTTTTAAAGATGGCTCTCTCCCATATAACATATAATAAGGAGTCTGCCCTATTGCAGAAGATAACAATCTGTTATTTATGTAGTTCGATGTAAGCAGGGCTTCTCCCCACAGGCCATGACTCATGTTAGCGTCAGCTAACAATGCGTCTTTCATTGTCTGCAACACTCCGTTTCTTCTTTCTGCCACGCCATTTTGGAAGGGTGAATATGGACTAGTTTTTCTATGATATATCCCATTTTCCTTCAACCAGCTTTGAAATTTGTTAGATAGGAACTCAGACCCTCTATCCGTCTGGATTTGCGCCACCTTGTGGCCATAACGTCTCTCAATGAAGCTTAGCCAATTTCTGAAGTTGCTAAACACCTCTGCCTTTGTTTTCAATAAGTAGCAAAAAGAATACCTTGAATAATCATCTACAATTACCAGGACATATTTTGCTCCACCCAAAGATGATGCAAAAGGGCCAATCAAGTCTGCATGTACCAGTTGAAAGGGCCTTTCTGTTTGACTGGTTCGTTCCTTGTTTCTGGGGCTTACTTTAGATTTTGCCATTTTACACACGTTGCAATCTAAATAATTTTTACACTCTTTCAACTGTACATCTTTTGCCACTGCTTGCATTCTCTGAATTGTTCTAAAATTTGCATGACCCAACCTCCTGTGTAACAGGTGTGCACATTTATCATGCTGAGGTGCGTTTTTCACTGTTACATGTGTGTCACTTTGTATTTTACACCTCAAAACGTACAAATTATTTTCTTGTTTTGCCCTTGCGCAAACACACTTTCCTTTCTTAATTTTACACTCATCATTTTCAAATATGACTACAAAGCCCTGTTTTACTAAAGCAGACACACTTAAGATGCTACAGTCCAACTGTGGTACATGAAGAACACCTTTGAGTTCTTGTTCCAAACCTGACACAAAAACTGTCCCTTCTGCAGCAACAGGCAACTTCTGTCCGTTTGCCAGGCTCACGCTGCTTTGTTCCGAAGCACCTAGAGAAAGAAACAAATCTCTTTCATTAGTTAAATGTGTAACGGCCCCACTGTCAATTATCCAGCAAGCTTGCTGAACGACCTTGGATTTATCTCTTGCTGCCTGGACAAGAGAAATCCTCCCTTTTCTCTTTTCGGTGCTTCTTTCACTTTTGCAGCCAGCTTTTCTGTCGTCCCTGCTACAGTCTCTCAGAAGATGATTTACAGATCCACAGCCAAAACAGCATCTCACGGTCATAGCACGACCACTATCTTCTCTCCTAGGAGTTGTTTCTCTGTGTAAGCTGTAATCTGTCTTTTTCCTCCAGCCGTCTTGTTTCCTTTGACGCTGGATGTTTTGTTTCTCTCCGTCACCAGACATTTCACTCTTACGTCGTTCCTGTTCCAGCAATCTGCCCGTCAGGTATTCCAGGGTCAAATTCGCCTCAGGCATAGACTCTAAACTGGTGACCAGAGTGTCGTATTCATCAGATAAACTGCTTAGAATGAGGTACACTTTCTGAATTTCTGGAAACTGCACATTCCTTTGCTCCAGTTCATTAAAGAGACATTTTATCTCTTGCAAATGTTTAGACACGCTCTCACCGGGCTGTAATCTGCACCTGTAGAGCTTTCTTGTTAAGGATACTTTAGATCCTGCTGAATCTCTCACGTAAATTCTCTTGAGACATTGCCAAACTTCTCTCGCCGTAGCCAAGCCACGCACGTGGATTAATTGGTTGTCTTCCAAGCAAAGTATCAAAGTACTCAGAGCTTTTTCATTTTTACGTTCCTCCTCTTCATCAAGCTGTGCTGGGAGGTTGGTTACAATCTGCCACAGATCTTCCCTCCTTAATAGCATCTCAGCTTTGACGGACCACGTCTGGTAATTACAGTCATTTAACTTCGTTAAGGGAAAAACTCCCAGGCTTGTTCCCCCAAACGCCATGCTGCCTGCTCTTCTCTCAGTCCTCTGTTTTCTTTCCCCTCCTGGGCACACAACAGCAGAACTGCTTTCTTTCAGGACCTCTATTTCTTCCTCCTTCTATTATAGTGGCACCCACTGGTACTCACCAACGTTCTCAGCAGTAGACGGTCTGCGCAGGGCGCGTCGCTGGGCCCATGACCTTTGTTAACGCGGAATCCTGCAAGCCGCTAGCTGAGAGTTGATTCTGGTCCTGATGGTAAAAATAACTCACACAGACACGTTCTCTTCCAGCCCGACACGTGTATTTACAGCAAATATACAAAGTGGCAGCGTGACAGCATGAAATCAACATTTGTAGAAGTGGTGGTGGTGTTCTGTACAACTCAACTATATACACATAAGCATCTGCCCTTGCCCAATCAGGGCAGATGTTGCATCATCCAGTCTTCACCCAGATGTTGCATCATCCTTTCTATAGTCACTGTGACTCAGCACTTTTATACTTACACACCTGCATGACATGGCAGTTCATTAGTACTTCTGCTCTGCTCTGTTCAGGCCTGTAAATTTTTTAATACCTTGACAGAAAAGAGGTCTGCGTATGTTTTGTGTTGTATCTGTGTTTCTTTATTTATTCAAAGTCCCTAATACCACCCTCTGGAGGAACTCAGTGTGGTGTAGTGAACAGAGTGACAGACCAGGACTCAGGAGGTTTTGGTTCAAATCCCCACTCAGCCATGGAAGCTCATTGGGGAAGTGGAACTGATAAAACCACTCCTTAAATATCTCACTTACCTTGAAAGCCCTACTTGAATGTGGGATCAGTTGTAGAACATGGAGTGGCAGGAGGAGAAGAGCAAATTTTGTGTGCCTAAAATGTCTCCTGTGAAGTCCATTGTCCAAAACTCCCTACTTACGGGACAATGGAATGGGATGCACTCTGGAGCACTATTGGAATATAGACCTTCTTCCTACTTTTGATGACTTCAGCCTTTAAGAACCAGCTGCCACCTCCTCCCGCCCCCGTTGGTTTCCATGGGCAAGTAGGAATTTTAGCTAGGTCTTCTGAGCCTTAGGCAGACATTCTATCCACAGCACTAACAACAAGGTTTCTGATTTGACAAGTAACTGAGGAAATTATTTGACATCTGTTGCTCTTGGTTATGACCTTTGAAATGAGATGGAGGCTTTTCCATTCTGATGACTGGGGGAAAAGCAGAATTCAGGTATTGACAAATTTACACTTAGTAAATAGATGGAGGAATGAAAAATAGATAATTCTTTCTAAAAACCTCTGAATACAGAAGAAATCCTATATTTCCTGAAATCTTTACTGCATCTCCAGCAGGTGAACGGAAAGAAAATTTGCTTCTATTATTACCTTAACTCACAAGAGAACAGAATTTGTAAGATGTATGAGAATATAACTCTACTACAGCAGCAGAGATTCTTGATGCATAAATATTCTGTATTCCTTTAACACTGTTAGTTTAGAAAACTGTAGCTTGATCACTTGCAAATCATAGGTATGACTTGAATGCTATTTTGATTTTAAAACACACAGACGTGTGCATGCGCAAACATGCACACTTGGTATCTCCCTGTAACACGTAGCATTATATACAATGCATTTCTGTTATGAAATTGTTCCATTTACTTTCAAGACAATAACTTTTCATACTATATTCTTTAACTGTTTTACAGTTCACTTTTTTTAAAAGCAAGCAACATGGATCAGTGGTATTCACTTGTGTACCCACGTAATGGTAACCTAGCAGGGTGATGGATTATTCCATCAAAAACAGGTGGTATTTAAAACAAAAACACTGTATTAGGAGGGTGGGATGCAGTGCTCATGGGAATTCAGGACAGAAAGTGCTATTCTGGAAGCAAAATAAGCATATAAGAGCAAATGCAAACCCATGCATGCATAAATGTAGCAATTGGCAACCATGTACAACAAATAAATCAGAGCTAGCCAATTGGAATTCTTCTGGCTGCATCCACATACCACTTTGTACTGTTCTGTTTTGTATTTGTTGTTGTTGTTTAAATGGGTCCCACTTCAGTTTGGAAGCAATTTCTTCTGAACCTGATCTCCACCCTGAACAGATGTCTATGGGTAGAACTATACATTTCCAATAATCTCTCTGCAAGCGTCAGACCAGTTGGGACACACACCAAAGATACAGAACATTTTCTTCTTTGTGTTAACCCATTATTGATGGGTGTGCACACCATTGCTCTGGGCATGCTGGGGGCTGAATGTGAGGTCACATGATGGGAATGGAATGTTGTGCTCTTATCTTGCCTCCTGTTTTTTTTTTAAACTATTTTTCTGTGTACATGCAGATGTGCAATTTAATAACAGGTTCAAAAAAAAAAGGAATTGCACATCCACATGGGTGGTGAAAAACAATAAATATATAACAATGATTAGAGAAAAACAAGGGGTGGGGAACATGTAGATGGGGAAAGGGAAGGCAGAAAGGAATCCACAGTCTTAGACCCTGAGCTCTCTGGAGGCTCTGCAGGTTGCCCCTGAATCGCAAGGGGCTTCTTCTAATTTATCTTAAGTAATGATCCTTCTTAAGTCGTGTTAAAAGCAGATATGCACAAGGGGATGGTGAATGGGGGAGATGGGGAAGGGGTGGGCAGACAACTGGCATGAATAAAGGAGTGGTCCTGTACTGCCTGAAACTGCAGAGTATCTGTAAAATCCAGTGCAGAAAAAAACTGGATACAGTTTTGCATACAGAAGAGTACCTATCATGTTCTAGATGGTCAGACCCTGTCCAGTCATGCTGTTTCCATTACAAGTCCCTAACAGCATTCATGCAATACGTTCGTAAAAACCAAACCCTATTCAGGTGGCTTGTAAATGTGCTTTTAAAATATGAGGAAGGCCTATGCACTAGCTCTATCTCCACTCCTCTGGGTTCAAGTCCCTTCTCAGCCATGGAGGCTCATTGGTAGTTGGCAGTGGTAAAACCACAATTTAAATAACTCACTTACTTTGCAAACTAGGGTGACCACAAATCAGAACTGACTTGACAGAACATAACACAGACATACAGCACATGAACAAATACACAATATACATCACTGAATACAGAAGACACATAGCATCCACTGAATACAGAGGACACATAGCATCCACTGAATACAGAAGACACATAGCATCCAACCCCAGTCGAGGTGGTTGGTTGTAGACGATAGCAACTCTACTTGAAGCTCTTAAAATGCTGGAGCAATCTAAAATATTGCATGTTTCTCTGCTGGTGGTGACAACATAGAGAAATACACAGCCAGGCAAATACTGGCAGTAGCACTTTCACATCAATTCTCATCCCTAGCAAGCACAACCATTTTCAACAGCCTGGGTTCACATATAGATCCCCAAAGGTTGAGGCACTGTTAGTGCCATTCTGTACACATCTGCTCAGAAGTGAACCCCGCTGAGTTCAATGGAAGTTTCTCCCAGGGATGTGTGTCTTGGATTGCAGCCAGAGATTCATATTGTTAAAGATGTGAGAAAACTGCAGGAGAGTTTGCTAGGCTTATCACAAAAAAATTCAGTTTCCTTCAAAATGTCTCCAGTGTTTTACCTAAAGATAAAACCACACAGGTTGCTTTGAATGCCACCTTAGACAGCATCTTACCTATTAGTCTTAATGATGCCTGTGAGTGGCAGGCCATCAGCCTGAGGCAACATCAGTGCCATCCACAACCCCTTTGAATGCCAGCTTTCTAGAAGGATATGTCTGGCACCCCTCATCTGGGCACTACCCAAGATAGGATGAGCCCCTAGCAGATATTAGTTCAGTGGTTGCACAGACTCTAGGCAACTCTGGGAAAGTGGGAGAACCTTTAGGAAGGGAAACGGAAGCTATAGATGTTGCCATGTCTATGGAGAGCATGAGGACTCACAGACACTGTATAGCTTATTATCTAGCCAGCTTCGATGAAAAGCCAAAGGGGAGCTTACTTTTATATCATCTTGATATAGTATCTGCCGCCGCCACCGCCACCCTGGTAACCTATTCACAATGAAGGAAACCCCAGTTTACCCAACACGTTAATATGAAGTTAATGCGGCTATGAAGTTAGCAAAGGAGAACAAAAGAAAAAAAGAACTCCAAGCCTAAGAGCTTGCTTTCTCTTTACTTGAGAAAACCTCTGATATGTGAACCAAGCAGATGGGCCATGGAGAGGCTGGAGGATATCTAAGGAGGAACTTCTTTTTACCTCTTAAGGAAAAGAGTTAGGAAGTATTCAAAGCAAAAAATTAGTACAAGGTAGAAAAAACACAGTGATAAGGATCTGGATACAAAACTTAACAAAATGGAGCAAAAAAAAAACAGGAAAACATATGCAGGCATATCTGGATGACTTGCTCAGCCAAGCAGAATCATAATCCCTGATTAGAGATGGGAATGAAATGAACCACAAACCAAAACCCTCAACAAACTGGACTGGTTCGTGGTTCATTTCACAATGTAGTTCGGGGATCCCATTTTGCAAAACAAAATGTCAAACTTTTCCCCTCTGACCTTTGCCTTGGCAAAAGGACATGTCCACCCGCCCCCTTCCCACTGCCCCCATGGCCTCCACCCACCTGCTCCTGCCTCCGCTGCTGCAAAGGGTGCCATCCTCAGGGGCAGCAGGCATCTGCCTAGGCACTTGCTGCCCAGCTGATACACTCCTGGTAGGTAAGTTGGGCCTGCTGCCTCTGAACTGCAAACTGGTTCATTTTTCCAGGGGTTCGTGGTGGTTTGTGGTTAATCACGAACCACCATGAACCGCTAGCTTTCCGGTCGATGCCCATCTCTATCCCTAATACAAACTAGCCCATTACAGTCTTGCTTCCACTCACAGCAATCTAGTTGCTTGTCATCCCACATTCTCCTACAATGGCCCACCGAAGCGGGAGGAGAAGGAAGCTTATGCTAGTAATTAAAATTCCCTCAATGAACCCAAATGGCTGATTCCTGTGAGGCATCAGCTGATTCCTTTCTCAAGGTATTAGCCTTTCAAATATTTACAGGTTTACATGTTGAAAACCTGTAGTGTGAACATTGGGACTTTATACATATGTTGCTGCATAACAACACAGATGAATCTGCAACAGGTGGTAAAATGTCTTTGAGAAAGGGAAAGAGAGATGGAGCATAAATATACGTAACCCCTATGAAAATGCTGTTGTGTAACTCCGGTAAAGCACAATCTTTGGTAAAGAGCACTGCTCTTTATCCAGATTGTCAAATTATGTGTGTTTCACCGATTCCACTTACACAGCTTTCACAGGAAATAAAAGACATTCACAGTTTAATTTGGTCAAATTATATGCTGTGCTGTGTTTTTGCTTTTTTCTTTTTATTCTTAAAAGGGCAAGCAATTAATACCCGTTCCCACACACATGTTGGCAATCAACAGAAATAGCTTAATGGTGGTAGAGAGGGTGGGGAGGAGGGAATAGGGAAATCAAACGGCTGGAAAGCTCTAAAAGCTCTTTTTCTTCTGTGAAGAGTTCTGGGAAATGGCCAAGTGTTTTTTTGACCATTGGAAAGAGGCTTACTCTATATCCATAGCCACCAGTTTTCAACATCCAACAAATGCAGAATCAGGCCAGAAACGGACATCGAGAGAGATCCTCCAGAGGTGAGAGAAACTCTTCTGGTGACACTCAAGACTGGTTCTTAAGAACTTCTAGTCCTGGGCTATCTTGAGCATCTGTTTCTGGTTTTAGAGTTTGACTGCATATAGGGAAACCCACTACTGCCATTACATTAAAGTTAGTCAGAAGGCATCTGCAGAAAACTGTTACCGTAAAAAAACGGTATATCAGGAATTAATTTCCCTGTGATTCCATTTTCCCGATTTGTAGTGGATAATCCCCATTTAAGTTTCTGGTCTCTTCTTGTCCCTAGTTTATATTTTTGAAAGATCTCGGGAATGTTGCAATAATTTGTTAGTTTGAACAGCAGCAACAAAAAGTCTTCTGCAGCCCCTTCCCTTGAAATAGTCAGAGGAGATGACAACACAGATTTGAAAAGTAACCGTAAAATACAGTAATAAACAACACATAATAATAACAGCAGAGAGAAGCCATTCTTCAACTTTCAGCCCTGCAGGCAAACCTTGCACAGTGACTCTTAAAAGCTAATTCAGCATGTAATTTTTTGCAAAATACTGAACATCCCAGCAAGGTATTTTTCAAATAGATACTTTTTCTAACAATAGCCTGTTGCATTACTTTTCTATGAGTTACTTTTCAGTTTGCATTCTGGAAAAAAATCATCTTAAAAAGTCAGGAAGTCTCTCAGCATGGTCCCCAAGCATTGTGTCCCTCCAAAGTAATAACATGAATAAAAACAGAAGGATTACTTATTACACAGAAGAAAAGTTACCTGTTGGTACACCATTTTGCAATAAATGAAAGCTGACTGATTATGCCCTTGTTATCTCAAAAAGGTAACATATGACAGTCAATGTTGCAACAAGGAATTTCAATGTTCTGTCCAGCTACAAACTGTGGGAATTGTACCCCAAAATATCTGGAGGACACCAGGTGGAGGAAGCCTGGTGTAGCTGCCCTCAGTTCTACTTTATGCCTTTCTATCCCATCCAATGTGTGTCATACTTTTACATACCCTGATAAAAGTAAAGATCTCCACTGAAAAAAATTCAGTTCATTTATAGGATTCAATAAGTTACTACACCAGCAAAATTCAGTTGTTTACAGTTGAACGGAAATGTAAACAACTGCAAGAAATATAACTACAGGGAGGCAAAGAGACACACAACAAGACACCATGCCACACACACTGGGTATCAATAACACAGATACTGCAACCAGGTATCAAACAGCAGCAGGCATGTAGCAGTGCAGCAGCAGGCTTCATTTCCAGCAGCTAGCAACACAAACATGGATTTTCTTCTATAAATGCAAACTGGTACAAGGTTGACTTGGCTGGGTGAGAACACTATTTAATAATTTGTTCATATAATATGCTTAAAGGCTGATATGTATTTTTCTGTATGTAGTAGGATCCCTATATTCACTGGGGATAGGTTCCAAGCCCCCCCCCCCCTCGGTGGATACTGAAAATCCTGGATAATAGCAAACAATATGTGTACATAGCATGGTAAAAGGGGGGAGGGAACAGGAAAAAAAATTATTTTCAAATGCATTAACAACACCAGAGACTATGCTATGTATTCTTCACTAACAAGTATTCCTAGCGCAGTCTCTGACTCCCTCTAGTGGCCGGTTCTGGTAATATATGTGAAAATATTTTTTCTGGATTTTTTTCTTCTAATATTTTCAATATTTTCAGACTGTGGTTAAGTAAATCACTGGATACTTATCCCATGGATAAGGGTGGCCTTACTGTACAGTAAAGGAGGTATTCTCTTCTTTTCAATGTGCCTTTTTAGGCTGTAACTTCCAGTACTTTTAGAATGTATACTACTACAGTTTTGAAAAGTGATTGTAAAACCTACAACTTGAGTTTTGTTTTTGAAGGTACTTTTGTTTGCAACTTCTCATTGTTGTAAGAATTTTGGATGACAATTACACCACTTCACAAGTTGCAGGATGGATTTCTTTTAAGCATTTGTACCTGCAGTTTTTCCACAGGCATAGGATTTTTGGAAGTTTTGAACAACTTTGAAGTATTTTTATGCATATGGAACATAGAAGTAATGTAGATAAACAAAGCTTGTAGAAATAGGCAACCTGATGTTGCCTGGAATCATTGTAACCATGAAGCAATTTTTACCTTGATACCCTGATGAATGCTGATACGACTGGAAATGGTTATCTGGTTTCATTCTGGATTTAACTCTTTCTGAGATAAATGACAGTTGTAACAAACACAGGCTTCTGTGTTGTTGTTTTTAAAGAGATCTGTTCTGTTCTGAAACTTTTATTGGCATTCACAAACTACAACAACACAAGCAAAATGGGAGAAGTAGAATTACACAAATTGGGAGCGAGAAGCAGGGGACAATTTCAAAATTGCAGACAAACTTGCAACAGCAGCGGTCAGGGAATTACATTCGTCACTCATAAAAATAGAAGGAATTGACTCAGGAGAGTTGGAATAATAAAGAGATCTATAAAGGTCCATAGGGCTCTTAGAAAGTTGCTCAGGTCTCAGACTTTCTGACCTGACATCTGCACACATTTCCAGATCACTGAAGCCAGAAGTGGGGTGAGAATGCAGGCTCTTAAAAAGTCCTGGGGAAAGGGCACAGTCAATAAAGTAGAGAAGAAGTCTATAGAACAAGCAATGTCAGAATCTGGCTTCTATCCAGATTTAAGTCCAGCCCAGCCCTGAAAGCAGTCATAGTCCTTCAGGATCCAGAGTAACTATGTGGGCAGGTTGAGAAGGGGTGAATGAGTGTTCTCCATCATCTTTAGTGATTTGCTATGAGAGCACAGCAGAAAGAGACCAAGGGCCTGTCCAAACAGGGGATTTTGGAGCTGTTTGGTTCGGATTTAAAAGGTTCTTATATTTCGTGCAATCTATCTTGTCTCACACTTGAGTGATCCTTCCATTTACACTGGAAATGTTTATTCTCTGAGAAGGGTCCAGACAGATCTTTGGATTGCCTGTTTACTCATATGTAAGGTTTACCCAGTGTATGCCTGAGTAAGGAGGGGACAGGAGCAGTGGAACAAGTTTGAGCCATTGGTAACAGAGCAAGGGGGAAACAAGGTTGGGAGATGGCAGGGAGGTAAACCCTCTTTTTCCTGCCTTTCTCCTGACCTGGGGCTTTGCTGGGGCTGCACTGCTTTTGTGGGGTCAGAGCCTGAGCATCCAACCAAAAAATAGGTGCTTTATTCTTTGAGAATGTGGGGGAGGGGCAGGGGGCCAAGGAAAGCCAATCTCCAACCCAGATAGTTTCCCCCATGGTTGCTTTTATTTACTTTTCACACATCTCCTCCCTGCCCGCCCCCAGCAGCCACTAAGCCAAAAATAATGTGGATGAAGGAAAGATGCTGTCATCTGTCAATTAATTTGAGGGGAGGGACTCATATAGCCCCCTTCCCTGCCTTTTCCCACGGCCATCATTCTGTCAATGGTGGTGATTTTCCCTTTTTTCTTAAATAAACTACGTGACATAGCAAAACATCAGTGCATTTACCTAGCAGAGTGCACATAATACCAACAACATAACTTATTTATCCAGAATAGCATTGATAGGGAAATATTTTTTAAAATTAAAGCAATAGCGAAAATGAAAACAAAGAAGGGAGGCCTCCCATTGTCCTTTTCAATGCCACATTTCACCTAATACATCACAGGGTTGTCACCTCAGATAACACCACCCATAGTTCCATTTGTGTGCGAACTAACCATCCACTCAGGCTGTACAACAGGATAATGAGGAGCATGCCAAATCTCTCTCTCTCTCTCTCTCTCTCACACACACACACACACACACACACCAAACAGAAGACTTAATGCTGTGCCAAAAAAAGGAGTGGGACAGCTTTAAAATGGGACAGGATAAAACACTCTAAGTCAAAACACGTGTGGATGCTGTAGTTTGATTTGAACCAGATTAGACTAGGCATCCTTCAGTCTCGAGAGACTATGGTAAAGTGCTCTGAATAGAGGACTTGGAACAGTGTCTAGTGTGGCTGAGGAGGCCAATTCGAGAGCGACAATCCCTTCCACACTGAAGACAAATACAATCTGTCCCCTGTCCAGCTCCCTGATTTTGCTGCTTTCGGGACTGCCTCTTTGCCTCAGCCTGCTGAATAAGTGTCTCTTCAAAATGGGAGAGGCCATGATGCACCACCTGCCTCTAAGCTGAACGCTCAGATGTCAAGGTTTCCCATCTGTTGAGGTCCATTCCTAAGGCCTTCAGATCCCGCTTGCAGATATCCTTGTATTGCAGCTGTGGTCTCCCTCTGGAGCGCTTTCCCTGCACTAATTCTCCATACAGGAGATCTTTTGGAATCTGACCATCAGCCATTCTCACAACATGCCCGAGCCAACGTAGACATTGCTGTTTCAGTAATATATACATGCTAAAAATTCCAGCTCATTCTAGGACTACTCTATTTGGAACTTTGTCCTGCCAGGTGATACCAAAAATGCGTCGTAGACAACACATATGGAATGTGTTCAGCTTCCTCTCCTGCCGTACACAAAGGGTCCAGGACTCACTGCAGTACAGGAGTGTACTCAGGACATAGGCTCTATAGACCTGGATCTTGGTATATGCCGTCAGCTTCTTATTAAGCCATACTCTCTTTGTGAGTCTAGAGAACATGGTAGCTGCTTTGCCAATGCGTTTATCCAGCTCGACTTCTAGGGAGAGAGTGTCAGAGATCGTTGAGCCAAGGTATACAAAGTCATGAACAATCTCCAATTCTTGCGTGGAGATGGTAATAGAGGGAGGTGAGTCCATGCCCTGGCCCATGTCTTCTGTTTTCTTCAGGCTGATTGTTAATCCAAAGTCTTGGCAGGCCTTGCTAAAATGATTCATGAGTTGTTGGAGGTCTTCAGCAGAATGTGCAATAACAGCTGCATCATCGGCAAAGAGGAAGTCCCGCATGTATTTCAGCTGGACTTTGGTCTTCGCTCTCAATCTAGAGAGATTAAAGAGCTTTCCATTTGATCTAGTCCGGAGATAGACATCTTCTGTTGCAGTTCCAAAGGCGTGCTTCAGCATGACAGCAAAAAAGATCCCAAACAGGGTCGGCGCGAGGACACAGCCCTGTTTCACTCCGCTTCAGATGTCAAAGGGATCTGATGTTGAGCCATCAAAAACTACAGTGCCCTTCATTTTCTCATGAAAGGACCTGATGATGTTAAGGAGTCGAGGTGGACATCCAATCTTGGGAAGTATTGTAAAAAGGCCGTCCCTGCTAACCAAATCAAAGGCCTTTGTGAGATCTATGAAGGCCACAAAGAGTGGCTGTTGTTGTTCCCTACATTTATCCTGCAACTGTCTGAGGGAGAATACCATGTCAGTGGTGGATCTATTAGCTCGAAATCCACACTGTGATTCTGGATACACTCTGTCTGCAAGCACCTGGAGTCTCTTCAGCACAACACGGGCAAGCAGCTTCCCTACAACGCTGAGAAGAGAGATGCCACGGTAGTTATTGCAGTCACCCCTGTCTCCTTTGTTCTTATACAATGTGACGATGTTTGCATCCTTTATGTCCTATGGTACTCTACCTTTCCTCCAGCAAAGACAGAAGATTTCACACAGCTCGGTGGTGATGATCTCTTTACAGCACTTCAGCACTTCAGCAGGGATGTTATCCTTCCCAGGTGCCTTGCCGGAGGCGAGGGAATCCAAAGCCGCTTTCATTTCTGCTAAAGTTGGTTCGCTGTCCAACTCTTCCAAGACAGGCAGGCACTCAATCTTATTTAATGCCTTTTTGGTTACTACATTCTCTCTGGAATATAGCTCAGAGTAGTGCTGCACCAAGCGTTGCATCTGTTGTGATCAGTCTTGGATGATCACGCCTGTAGCAGACTTCAAAGGAGCAGATTTCTTCTGTATTGGACCTAAAGTCTGCTTGATACCGTCATACATTCCCTTGATGTTACCTGTGTCCGCTGCTATCTGTATCTGAGAGCAGAGCTGAAGCCAATAATCGTTAGAACATCTCCTGGCAGTCTGTTGGACTTTGCTACAAGCAACTCAAAGAGCCTGCAAGTTGTAGTCAGTAGGACAGGCTTTGTATGCTGCTAGAGCTCTCCTCTTATCCTCGATGGCTGGCATCAACTCTGAATGGGCTTCGAACCAGTCTGCCATCTTTTTGGTCTGCTTCCCAAATGTGGACAAGGCAGTGTTATAAACAGCGTTCTTGAAATGTTCCCATCGTTCAGGTGCATTTGCATAAGCCGGGCCTGGAAGGGTTTCCTCAAGCACTTGGGCAAATTCCTCCACTTTTTTTTTATCGTGAGTCTTGCTGATGTCAATACATGGTCTTCCTTCCTTTTTCATGTGATACAATCTCTTTGTTCGTAGTTTTACTCTACTACACACCAGGGAGTGATCAGTATTGCAATCAGCACCCTGATAACTGTGTGTGATCATAATACTAGGAACGCTAGAACATCTAGTGAGGATCAAATCGAGCTGATGCCAATGCTTCGATCTTGGATGTCTCCAGGAAACTCTGTGTTGAAGCTTCGTATTAAAGAACGTGTTGCTGACACAAAGACCATAGTAACAGCAAAACTCCAGCAAGCATTGGCCGTTTTCGTTCATCTTCCCAATGCCAAAACGGCCTAGGCAAGTGGGCGAAGAATTGTGATCAGCACCAACTCTAGCATTAAAGTCTCCAAGAATGAACAGCGGCTCTCTCTCAGGGATTTTTTTGATAGTAGTTGCCAGATCGTCGTAGAATTTGTCTTTGACTTCTGTTATAGACAATATTTATATTTATGTTTAATTTATATGCAGAATACATCATGCAAAAGGCTGGACTGGATGAATCCCAAGCCAGAATTAAGATTGCCAGAAGAAATATCAACAGCCTCAGATATGCAGATGATACCACTCTGATGGCAGAAAGTGAGGAGGAATTAAAGAACCTCTTAATGAGGGTGAAAGAGGAGAGCACAAAAAATGGTCTGAAGCTCAACATAAAAAAAAACTAAGATCATGGCCACTGGTCCCATCACCTCCTGGCAAATAGAAGGGGAAGATATGGAGGCAGTGACAGATTTTATCTTCTTGGGCTCCATGATCACTGCAGATGGTGACAGCAGCCACGAAATTAAAAGACGGCTGCTTCTTGGAAGGAAAGTGATGACAAACCTAGACAACATCTTAAAAAGCAGAGACATCACCTTGCCGACAAAGGTCCGCATAGTCACAGCTATGTTTTTTCCAGTAGTGACCTATGGCCATCTCATGAGAAGAGAAGACTCCTTGGAAAAGGCCCTGATGTTGGGAAAGTGTGAAGGCAAGAGGAGAAGGGGACGACAGAGGACGAGATGGTTGGATAGTGTCATTGAAGCTACCAACATGAATTTGACCCAACTCCGGGAGGCAGTGGAAGACAGGAGGGCCTGGCGTGCTCTGGTCCATGGGGTCACAAAGAGTCGGACACGACTTAACGACTGAACAACAACAAAATAGACGACAGTGTTGGTGCATATGCACTGATGAGGGTGACTGGTCCCGCTGATGAGTGGAGCTGCAGAGACAGGATTCTTTCACTCCCCACAGTAGGTGGAACAATGGATCTCAGCAGAGTATTTCTGACTGCAAAGACAACACCATATTCCCTGGTCTCATTCAATGGTTTTCCCTGCCAGAAGAATGAGAAGTTTTTTTCTTTGACAGATCCCACATCTGGCAATCTCGTCTCTTGCAGGGCAACAATGTCCATCTGCAGCCTACTCAGTTCCATGTCGATGACAGCTGTCTTGTGCACGTCGTCTATTTCCTGCAGGTCATCAGAAAAGCCAAGGGTCATTGTCCGAACATTCCAGGTGCCCAGCTTTAGGGCAGAAATTTTCTTATGATTGTTGCATGGTGCAGGGTTATCGATCTGCTTGTCGGCTTTCACCCTAAACCCCACACACCCCATGAGGTTAACAGACCATGGCGAGGCAGCACTTTACTGGCTGGGGGCTGCCCAGCTTAAGGCAGGCAGTAGCTACCTAGTGAAGTGCAATGCCCTCTCCCACCGTCAGAAGTAGCCCCTGGCGTCATGCCCTATGCCAATCGAGCAAAGACTTATAACCAGTAACTGCTACTTCCCGTGTTATTTCGACACTGTATGCGAAACTGGAGTGTCCTCTCCAGAGCACGAAGCCTGGGTAAAATAATATGGAGGATAGGCTGTTACCCAAGCAGTAAATCCCCCCTCTCCACGTCACTGAAATAGTCCAAGGGAAAGGCAAGAGCCAATACAACTGGTTCCAGCAACATCGCAGGAGTTGCCAGAACGGCACAAACTGCCTCTGGGACTCCGGCTCCGGATTTTGCATTGAGGTTAACTCCTGAAGCCTTTTCCATCAGTGGATATAGCCACAAGGCAGTGGAGGTTTGAGATCAGAGTTTTCCTTCTCCTAGATGGGCTGCCTTTCAGGGCTGACGAGCCCCACCTACCCAGGCTGCTTCCTAATAGTGCGAAGATTAGAAACACAGACCTCCAGCTGCTGGACCTTGTCTTCCAAGAGGACCACCAACTTACACTTAGAGCATTTGTACCCAGGCACCTCATTTGGCAAGAAAACAAACATGCCACAGGTGTTACAAGTGCAACAGATCCTGTGCTCTCCATCTCGACTGATCGGTCGGTGAATTAAAAAGAGAGGAAGTCTGATCCTCCCCCTAAAACTTCCCTGCTCCCCCAGGTGTATGCACTCCTATTTTCTTTTCTATTTACCAAATTAGAGTCTAAAAAATAAAGTCAGAGAATTTCACGTGCCGTTAGGCGCGCGCTTCTGGTAGCCCTTATTTAAAGCTAAAACCCCGCCCCCTCAGACCAGGGAGAACAAAGGTCAGAGCAAGCACACCCTTGCAAGCCTAAAAATCCACAAGCCTAGAAAAAAAATACCACATCAAATAAAATGTCCTCCCAGACACAGCTCACCTTCTGCTTCCCCTTCCTCTGCTTCCTCTGCAGGAAAAGCTTTTGAACCAAGCTGCATTAAAAGCAATCCAGATAACGAGCTATATACCCATCTAGACAAGCCCTAAGAGATTCCTTGTCAGAGCTTGGGAAAATTACCTTTTTGGACTACAATTCCCAGAATCTCCCAGCCAGCACAATTCCAAGGTCTGCTGGCTGGGTTATTCTGGGAGTTGTGACAATGACTGTCTCAAACTCTGCTCTGGGTTCAGGAACTAGCAGTGTGCACACAACTTTGATCATTGTTGCATTTTTCTCATCTCCCAGTTTTTACAAACTACAATAAACCACAATAAGCTGATCATAGCAAGTGTCTTTTCAAGCCCAGTGACAGATACTATTTGCCAGTATGAATCACAGGCTATTTATTACTGCTGAATATCATGAGCTGCCTGCCCCCTGGTCCATGCTGGTTCAGATTCTTCTGCAAAATTGATTCCAGTTGTGCCTTCTTATTGTCATCTGCCTTTTACAGATCACTTACCACTTTAATTAAGCTACCATGCAGACAGGATGATTTTAGGCGTTGTTTTTTAAGGAGAGAGAGAGAGAGAGAGGATACTGCAAACCATTTAATTCAATTTCATACTGACATATTACAGTGCAAATTTTATTCTAATTTATTGTGCATGGGGACCTTTAAAGCTGTGGATCTCTCATTCAAATACCATAGCACTCCATCAGCAAATAACTTACAGCAAAGGGCTCTTAAGCACACACCCCCATGCCCCTGGTTGAGAGACCAACAAAGACTTGGGCAGAAACATTGCCATAATATGCCAGCCACAATATGAGAACTGGGTCAAAGCCCTGAAAAAAGAGAAGGCCATTAGAAACCATTAGAAATGTTACTTAACGTACGATGCCAGTATGATTATGTCAGCTTGTTTTAAATGGTTCCAAAGCACAGCATTTGCCAGAACTCAGAAAAGCAGCGGCGGCGGCTACAGTAATAACACAAATTTACAAAACAGTTACAAAAATATGACTTCCATGCCAGTGACAGGAGGTGATTCAGCTAGCTGGCTGGCGGTAAAGGTTGTTTACCAGGTTTTGGACTCCTAATTGGGTTGTTGAGCTTGCTAAGTAGCAGCTGGTCTTTAATTAGTTGAAAAATTATTGCCGTTAAAAGTTGCCACACAGAAAAAGAAAGAGAAGAATATAATTAAAACATTACAATCCATATGGTGAGACACTTATCTCTGCTTGTCAATAGTCTTGCTTACATTTCTTCTCCTTGCTTGTCATTAACAGCAGTCAAAAGTGGGTATTTACAATTTCATTTCCCCCCCTCTTTAATTTCTGCCAGAGAAAACACCTAACAACCCCTAGAGTGCTCTGAAATGTTAAATGCACCAAAAGACCAATGCTCAGATGTACTAATTCTCCATTTGACTATGAAATTATCTATGTTGCTAGCTTCTAAATCTCGAGTGGAATGACTGATGAGTCATCCTTGTTAGCACACCAAGCAGAAAATCCAATAATGGAGCATCATAATACTATTTCCAAGAGGGTGGGATGCTACGTATAAAGAAAATTAACATAGCCTTGATACTTCTGACTTGCAGGCTACATTCAAAAAAGAGAAAAATATTAATTATGCTATATAATTTTTAAATATTGTCTTTTAATGATGTTAATTCCTGTTGTATACTCATTGTTTTCAACTTTAAATATTGTATTTCATTGTTGTAAGCTGCCTTGGGTCCTTTTCAAAGAGCAAGGTGGGATAAAAATATTTTAAATAAATAAATAATTCATTGCCGTTATATTTTAAAAAGTAGCACTCGTATTTAAAAAACTAACTTCAATAGTTACATTTTGTTACTAAAATATCTTTCTACTGCAAGCCTCTGGCCTATGTTACAAAATATTATAATGTAGTTATACCTTTGTTCTAAAAAGAAGTAGATACAAGTAACTTGTGAGTTGTATGTAGTAGGCAAAAATCCAATGGAGATTTTATGCGGCAAATTGCCTCAAGTTAAAGAAATCACTGTAGATATCACCTGTTGTGCAACGGGTTTGCATTATGCTTGCAAGTGTAACTAACAGCATTTGGGCCATTATTTCCAAGCTCTGACCTCAAATATTTACCTTCCTTAGCCTGCAGTCTGTTTCATGAAGACTTAGGGCATAGCTAAACTAGCAGCAAGGAGTGAGCTAGTGTGGGCCACTTTGGAACATTCATTATTTGATTAGAAATGGCAGGAGCCATTTCCATTTGAATGGTCAGGCTTGATGAGATCGTTCTAATCAAACCTGACTTTCCAAAGTCAATATAATGAAGCAGCTCAAGGCAGAGGTCAGGAGAAGTGAAATTGTGGGATTGAAAGGGAGGCAACGTGAGGAGGGAGAGAGAAATACAAATGGACCTAAGTATGTAAGTAGGGCCCATTGATCTAGTGAAAGGGGGCAAGACTGACATGTGTACACAGGTGTGTTGCACCCACCCACCCCTACCCACAATTCCATGCACATATTTACTTGCTACCTCACTCTATTGCCCCACGCCCAAAAGCTTTAAAATGATGTCAGGTGGATACACAATTGGCTACAGAATCATACTTGGATGATGATTAATGGGTCCTTCTCTAACTGGGAGGAGGTAACAAGTGGGGTACCCCAAGGCTCAGTCCTGGGTCTGGTGCTCTTCAATATTTTTATTAATGACTTGGATGAGGGAGTGCAGGGAATGCTTGTCAAATTTGCAGATGATACCAAATTGGGCAGAATAGCTAATACCCTAGAAGACAGAAACAAAATTCAAAATGACCTTGATAGGATGGGAGCACTGGGCCGAAAGCAACAGAATGAAATTCAACAGGGATAAGTGCCAAGTACTGCACCTCGGAAAAAGAAACCAATTGCACAGTTACAAGATGGGGGATACCTGGCTCAGCAAAACAACGAGCAAGAAGGATCTTGGAATTGTCATAGATCACAAGCTAAATATGAGCCAAGAGTGTGATGTGGCTACAAAAAAGACAAATGCTATTTTAGGCTGCATTAATAGAAGTATAGTTTCCAAATCCCATTAGGTGCTAGTCCCCCTCTATTCAGCATTGGTTAAGCCTCACCTTGAGTATTGTGTCCAGTTCTGGACACCACGCTTCAAGAAGGATGCTAACAAATTGGAACAAATTCAGAGGATTGCGACAAGGATTATCAGGGGGCTGGAAACCAAGTCTTATGAGAAAAGGCTGAAAGACTTGGGCATGTTTAGTCTTGAGAAAAGAAGATTGAGGGGTGATGTGATAGCACTTTTCAAATACTTGAAAGGCTGTCATACAGAGGAGGGGCAAGATCTGTTCTCGATCATCCCAGAGTGCAGGACATGTAACAATGGACTCAAGTTAAAGGAAGCCAAATTTCAGTTGAATATCAGGAAAAACTTCCTAACTGTTAGAGCAGTACGACAGTGGAACCAGTTGCCTCAGGAGTTAGTGAGTGCTCCAACACTGGAGGCATTCAAGAAAAACTTGGCAGATATGCTTGAATTGTATTCTTGCATTGAGCAGGGGGTTGGACTTGATGGTCTTGTAGGCCCCTTCCAACTTCACTTTTCTATGATTCTATGATGTACAATGTCTGGCTCTATTGATGATGGAAGTGGATCCCTCCACGGGGGGGGGGGATTGTGAGGTGCAGCAGGTCACTCACTTGGATGTCATCTGTCAAAGCAGGGTTGTTGGAAGAAGAGAGGAGGTGGAAGCAAGGGGGAGAAAGAGAAATATATAATGAAGACAATAAAAGTGGGAATCAGAGGCTGTGTGTGGCGGGGGGAAGAAACAGAAAGGAGGGCAACGTTAGGAAATGAGAAATTCAGACAGAGCTAAGTAGGGGCCATTGGTCAAATACACCCAAGGCTAATCGGACTTAGGTGTAATTAACTTTCTCTGGATTAAGGCCGTAGAAAAGCTGAACCAGTATGGGATATAGGATGAAAATGTTCAAGATAATTCTCATCATAAAAGAGCACTCTGTCTTCCTGTAGTATCACACAGCCAATATGGTGATTTTATAAGGCCAAAACAGAGTAAGTTCAGGAAGCATTGACTGTGCTTGAACTGAGGAGTGAGCTGAGTTACAAACACAGACATCTGGGGCAAACTGGATATTAAAAACAATGTGTATACCCTACAATTAATCTTTGTTTTCTCTCCCACAACAGGTGACTTTCTCAAAGGTACATGTCTTAGAAATCAGAATTGTAAATTAAGACGGTGTTTGCCTTTCATTGACCAATCACAATACAAATCATGTTCAGTACAAGGTAGACAAGTGACAGAAATCACTTTTTCACCACTGAAGGGAGCACCACTATTTTTTTAAAGATGATGATGATGCCATCCAGGTATCCATTCTAAATGAGGTCAATTTTTCTTCCCATCAGCCATCCAGGCTGGCTATGTGATTTCAAACTGGCTGGGATCTGTAACTCTGCAGGCTGCTATTTACATCAGTGATCCCAAAGAAAAGTAAATAATGCTTGGGAAAGAAGGGAATGCAAGTCAATATTCAAAACAATATTTGGTAATAGGTTTATTAAACTGTATTGATAAAATCAGGAGCTGGATGTGTTATTATGACTAAATTCCTCTTCACTCTGCAGAACTCCTATTGTTGCATGAATTTAATCAAACCTAGTCTAAAATGGGATTTTTAGTCATTCTATGTCCATATCTTGGAATGAAGGACCTAGAAGGGAGAAGAGTCTATCATGTGAATTGGTGTCCTTACCTTATCCGACACACAGTATAGAAATGAAAAGCTCTTACATGGTTCATTTTTCATGCACATTAATTACGTGAAATTAGAGCTGCAGAGAGTGGGCTATTAAGTGCTGATTAGACCATAATATCAAGAACTCTACCAGTGCTGGTAATGATGTACCTAATTTTACTTCCAAAAGGAACAGAGTTCATTACAATTTTAATTTGTTTCCCTACAGTTCAATTATAACATGCTTGATGTGCTACATCTTAACCTTCAGGGGCTGGAACATAAGTCTAGACCAAACCAAATTACCTTGCTTGTTTCCTGCTTGTGAACAAAAGCAGACACAGCTGGAACCAAATCTCTTTTTTCTGTCTCATCCATTCAGCCCTTTATCTGCCTTTGCATTTTCCACTGTTTAATCCACCTGTACTTTGAAAGTACATATAGGGGCAGAGATAGTTCTTAGTGAGACAATGAAATCAGTACCTGGGCTGTTCTATTTTAGATTTGGAGGAGGGGCTCATGTGGAGGAAGGTTTCCTCCCAAAAAAAGAATCCTTCACACATGTCCTGGTTGACATGCCATGTCATAGGCTGGCTACAGTGCTTTTTTCTCACATGCTTATTTTCTATGTAGAGGAAATTTTCTGTGTCAATTCAGTCATGTGAGCTCTCACCTGCAGTCTGTAACTGTATAGCCCAGATTTAAATTTGCCCCTTGGTAAATGAGAATGACCCCATAAATTTCATAGTACAAAGGAGAGTGACTCCTGTCCTCAGGTGAAGGCACTGTGAACTTGACAGGACTGCATGAGTGTGTCCTCAGTTGTAGTGACATAGTTTGTCAATTCATTGCACCAGCACATATGAGATTTTGAGCCACACAGATGTGCCAGGAATGTGAAGTAGACATGGGTTATTCATAGTCGTATCCCTGGGGATACAAATACAAATAGTGGTACCACAGGTGCCACGGAGGCCCATTCCCTCCCCCCAGAACTGACACATCCACTCACCATTCGCAGTGCAACACTTGGCTCCATCGTTGCGTGTCGCGAAAGGAGCCCAATTGGCTCTTCCCCAACCTCCCCGTGCAGCTGACCACTGCAGTGCGGAGGTGGGACAGGGAGTCTCCCCTCTCAGCTGATGAATGGTAAGCTGCATGGGGAGGTGAGGAAGAGCTGGCTGGGCTCCTTCCATGATTGGCGTAAGAACAACGACAGAGCTGAGCCCCATTCTGCGAACAGTGAGTGAACAAGCCAGTTCTGGGGGGAGCAAATGGGCCTCTGTGGCACATGTGGTGCCACTATTCATATTCATATCCACAGGGATACAAATACAAATTGCCCATGTCTAGTGTGCAGTGGTACACAGATTTTTACTGTGGAAACATGGATGCAAAAGAAGCAAGAATAATAATGATTCCATACACTCTCACAAGATCAGTTTTGTTTTCTGCTGGAGGGCTGTGGCATGGGGAAGAACACATAAACAATCACTGCACAGCTTCAAAGTCTAGGTACGTACACTGTACAACAGTACAGATAGTACCATTGCAGTGGTACTGAAGGAGTCAAATGAACACATTTATATAAAAGAATAACTTAGCCTAACAGCAGCCATCTTGCCTCTGTAATTTGCTTTGCTTTGCTACATGAATGTGTAACCTATTATATCAGGTTTCTGCTTAGTAGACAGAAATAGACAAAGGAGAAAAGCCACCTGCATTCCTTTGCTTGGAAGTAACTGGTTTTAACTGGGAATTTATCCTTGCTTAGTGATAAGAGAGTTTTGGTACCTAGCGCTAAGACGGGAGAGAAGAGTTACGGCCAAGAGCCTAGGCACCAGCGACCCCTCCTTTGCCCCCTCCTTCTCCACACCGCTCTGCCTGCCTCCTTTTCATCTGAACTTATAAAATGTATATTCTGTATAGGCGCCTTATGCCTCTCCTCTGTTTGTTCTGGCGGACAGAGCTGCGTCCATTTACTTTTGCTTCATTTCAACTAAAAATAAACAAAAATATATTGGATCTCCTTGTCCCTGGTTAATTGAAAATATATCAGAGACAGGTTAATGTCAAGAAATTTGTTCTGGTACCCTTCAGTACCATACATAAGAGCCACCATGCAAAAGAAGCCATCATAGCCACATAGCAGACATGAGCACTCACTGTGCATATACGACACCAACACATACTCCTCAGGATATGGGTCAGGAGGAGGGGGAAAGAAAGCTCATATCACCCAAATAACAAGGTCACTGTTTGTACTTAGGCAAACACAGGAAGGCAACAAAAAATAGAGTTTCACAATTTCACATTACAAGGAGACAGGGGCTGGTCCAAGAGGGTTGTTGAACATACTCCTCCTCCTTCCACAAGGAGGCAAACCTGTAGTGGAGGTTCTTTAGCTTGCTGGCCACGGCCACCACTTTAAGCCAAAAAAATTATGGTGTTCTCCCTCTATGGAATCCTCCCCGCCCGCCACCTAGACTGTCCCCTCATTATGCCCTCCAAGCCCTGAAACATTGGCCAAAGTTGGCTGGCTCCTCACTAAGGAACTGTGCTGCACTCTCAAAGTTGGAGGGCATAAGCCACTTGACTTAAAATGTCCCAGTCATAATGTCCCATTCTTCTCTGCCCAGAGGAGCAGCTACAGCAATGGAAGTTTCCAGTACCCTTTGCTGCTCCACGCTTTCAAGCAGGTAGAAATTGGAATTCCATCAAACTGCCACATTCTGGATTAGGTGGTGCAGTGGCTATGCCCATTTTTCTTGCCTCTGTTGCAATAATACATTGCCAGTTCTCCCACAAATCCCAGACACCATGGGGAAAATGCCCTGCCACTTTTCTGGCCCATTCATTTATATGAGATATGCAGCATTTCCCTCAGAGCCTCTTGAACGTTGTGAGATGTATGGCTGCTCTCCATCACAGCCACATTCAACAGGGCCCACCTGTATCCTGCCCTTGGGTGTTGTCTTATGCCTGATGCCTCCACCTCATACTACTGTCCTCTTAAGATGACACAGGCATGTTTTGCATCTAGGCTGCTCTAAATATCACTTGTAAAATGTACCACCTATGCACTGGCCAACTGCTGCTGTACGAGTCACCTGACTTCTCAATATAAATTTGGCACCATCCTGCAGCTAACGGTCATTTGGGATGGCAATTGGTAATGGAATGCCAGTGCCACAAACCTACAGAAACCAGTGTTGTCCACCAGAGAGAATGGATGGTCAGTCAGGGCTCTCCTCTCCCCTAGGTCAGTGGTTCTTAACCTTTGTTACTCAGGTGTTTTTGAACTGCAACTCCCAGAAACCCCAGCCAGCACAGCTGGTGGTGAAGGCTTCTGGGAGTTGCAGTCCAAAAACACCTGAGTAACAAAGGTTAAGAACCACTGCCCTAGGTGATGAGTAATCCTGGCATTTTTGTTTGCAGAAGGCCTTTTCCTGCACTCCTCAAGCGCTTCCAGGGTAGCCTGGAACTTACTGAGATGTGGCTCTGACATAACAGGTGGCCCAAGACCTACTCACACTTGAGCACCTTCTTGCAGTGCATGCACTCAGCCATGCCAGCATCTGTTGTACAGTGTTGAAAATACTTCCAGATTATTAACTTCTTGGGAGCTCCAGTTTCTGACTGCATGTTCCTAACATGAATTGCTAATCTCTATCCCTGTTCCTGTTCTTAACAGGGATTGCTAATCTCTGTTCAAACGTCTCCAGTGTTGGAGAATCCACCACTCCACCAGATTGCTAATAATTAGCCATAGGGATGAATATAAAAACGAATCAGGATATTCGTTAAATATCCCTGATTCATCAGATATCCGTTGCTTCGTATTCTTGGGGTCCAGAGACCCCAACGAATACGAAGCAATGAATATAACCCTTTTATATTTGTCCATTCATTTCCTATTTGCTTATGCCCCCGTGGATCAGCTGTTCTTTGGGGGCATAAGCAGAGAGGGGTTTTCCCTTCAGGGGCTTAGCAAGAGGGGGAAAGGGATCAAAGCACTGCAGGATTGCTTTGATCCCTGCTTTCCCTCATCTTCCTAAGTCCTGCGGGTCTTAGCAAGAGGAGAGGGAAAGGGATCAAAGCAATCCAGAAGTCGCAGCTGCGTGATCGCTTTGATTCCTGCTTTCCCTCTTCTTGCTAAGCCCTGTGGTTCAGGGGAAAAAAGCAGGGATCAAAGCTATTGCGCTGCCAAAGCTGCTTGCTTGTTTTTATCCCTTTCCCCCTCCTTTTGCTAAGCCCTGTGGGAAAGCAGGGATCAAAGCGATCGTGCAGCCCTTTGATCCCTGCTTTCCTTCCTCTTGCTAAGCTCCACAGGGCATAGCAAGAGGAGGGGGAAAGGGATCAAAGCAATCCCGTAGCTGCGGCTGCACGATCGCTTTGATCCCTGCTTTCCCTCTTTTTGCTATGCCCCGGGGCATAGCAAGAGGAAGGAAAGCAAAAAAAAAAAAAAAAAAAAGCCCAACGAATGACGAATTTATTAGTTGTTCATCAGGTCACTGGGGGGGGGGCAATTCGTGGTTCATCAAGTCTACTAATAATGTGTCATCACCACTAGTTCTGGTGTTAGGAAAGTGCAGCTGGAGGGGCAGGGATGATTTCAGTGTCAAATGCTTCTGAAACAGTGCCCACCTGAGTTTCCTCAGTCTCTTCCTCACTTATGTCAGATGTGTATGAGAGTAAAAAGATTTTTTTAATGTTTTACATGTTTGAAATCATTCAAGGTATTTTAATCAGTTTTATGGGGTTTTTTTTTAAAAAATGTATAACTTATTGTGTTTTAAATTCTGTTCTTTTTAATACTCTGAGCCTTGAGCCTTATCAGGAGAAAGGTGGCCTATAAGTCAGATAGACACTTGAAGGGAAGTTTCCACCAACTGTCATGCTACTTTGCACAGGAGAGATTTGCTGGGAATAGGGGCTGGGGTTAAACCTTTCCTTGAATATGACGGAGCTGCATGGTATGTATATGGAAGGAGTGGAGAAGGCTCCGGAGCCGAAGAGGCTTCGGTAGACATCTGGTGCTTAGTGGTTTTCGATGCCGATGATCTCGGTATCGAGGGTTTCGACTTGTGCATTTTAGAGGTCTTTGATGGTGTGGATGGAGTGTCGGAGTGAGATGGTGTGGCCAATGGACGTTGTTTTGAAGATTCGGAAACAGCCTTTTCCATCGCTTTGGTCTGAGAAGTGGCCTTACATGGAGGTTGGGCCATTTCAGTTGGTTGAAGGGATTGCTCCCAAAGGCGGAGTTTAAGCCTAGACAGATGAGATCAGAGGACTCCGCGCTTGAAGTTCTTACAATGGGTGCAGGAGGAGGTTTGGTGTGCTTCTCCCAAACAAAAGAGGCACTTAGCGTGGCCGTCCGAAAGCGGTATTTTGTTATCGCAGACCACGCAGTACTTCCATTGGACAGGCCTTCAAGTATTTGAAGAAGGCCATCATATCGCCTCACTGTCTTCTCTTTGCCAGACTAAACATACCTCTGCTACCTCAACTGTTCTTCTCAGGGCTTCGCTTCCAAAACCTTTCACACTCCTCTGGAAACACTCCAACTTCTCAATATTCTTCTTTAACCTGATACTCTTTTGTTAACAGTCCCCATGACTTTTTCCACTGGAACCATGTCCCTTACAGAATTCCAGGTGATAGGAAACTGAGAAAAGAAGTAGAGATGCTCTCTTCCTCCACTACTGCCAGTTAAATGGGCACAGGGATTAAAAAAAAAGGATAGATTCAGTGTCACTATTGGAAGTGCAGTAAGGTTTTATTTCATTGTTACTGGAAATATCACCTTTTCCCCCCTATTAAAAATACAGACCTCCATCAGGTAACTCCAATAAACAAAGCCCAGGGCAAAGAGTCACCCACCATTCCAAACTACACCAAGTGATTATGAAAAACAGAAGTACAACCTTCCATTTTCCTGTCTGCTCTTTTTTCTTCCTTGACTCAAGTAAAACATGGGCTATGACTAAGTGGAGAAAGAAGGGCACAGAGAAAATAGAGGATGCTTCCTGCTTGTTACAATAGTCTATCACAGAGGAGGATAACCTCAGGCCCTGGGCCCAGAAGCGTCCCTCTGGAATTCCCCAAATGTATCATTTGTGGTCTCCTAGCTTTTGTACAGTCCCCCCCCACAACACACACATTCTATATAGATGCAAATCAGCAGCATAAAATGCCTCTCTCTCCTCATACTTGGTTACTGGCAGTATGAGCTTTAAGCTAGAACAGCCAATATTTTTGCTTTTGGTACTGCCCACTGTTGGAGGTTGGTCTGATGGAATTTGGTCCTCAGTCTGAAAGTGGTTTCTCACTATTGCTTGGGACAATAATATGGGGGAGGATGAGTGGAGAACAAGGCTCTGCTGTGCTCACTTAGAATCCTCCCCACGGGAGAAAGGGTACTACATATGTTGCAAGATTTGTTTGAACTCTCAGAAGTTAGCAAGATTTACTTCTTAATGAAACTTCCAGCTGTTCAATTCTGTGGTAACTAAACAAATGAAAATGAAGAGAGCTCTAACCTTGCCTCCTCCATTATCCTCTACATGTGGAAGGTAGCATTCTAAAGAGGACACTTCCTGCTTACAGGATGTCAAAAATACTAGGGGACAGAAATAGTTCACTTCTCCTCCTTGTATATGTTTAACAAACCAAGAAGCTTAACACCTAAAGAGGGCTAGTGTGTGTTTAGGATTACAGACTCTTGCTAATATTAAGCCAAGGAAAATAATGAAAGACTTGAATTAACAATTCTGAAACATGTTTTTCCCCCAATAATAAGGGAGCTATGTAAATGTGAATGGCAAAACTATTCAAACTCTAACATGATTAGCTCTTAATTGGCACATATTGGAAATCAACTCTGGAAAGAAAACAAGCCATTAAACCTATTCATATCTGGAACAAACCAACCTCAATTTACTCATAATGGCTAGATGTAAAATTGTTCGCAGTTCTGGGTGAGTTAATGTTGAGATTCGAAAGACAAACAGGGTTATTGGCTATGTTAGTATGGCATAATTGTAAGGAAAAACATATGGTATTAACACAAAATAAAATAATCTCAGTTCAGAATTCAAATTGCAATAATTAAGAACAGTAGTTCTTTTGTTAAAAAAAAAAAAGGTTTGCCTTTTTAAAGAGAAACAACAATGGTTTGGCTCCAAAGCCGTGCATGACAAAGTTATGCACCTCCAAGGGAGCTTCAAACTTTTCATACAAAACTTTTCGTTTTTTAAAAAACAAAGGCTGACAATTCTACTGAAAATGCCCAAATGCTTGGATACATGTAAAGTGTCACTTTAGATTTCATCCACCATCTGTTAACGATTCTAGTATATTGGCCCTAGGTGCAATTGCTAAGACTTATTCAGGTTTTCAGAACAAGGGCTTTGCGTGGAAATATCCCAAAGTCCCTACCCCTTCTTCGCAGCAGCTGCCTTTCCATAGCTAAAGAACACCTTTCTCAATTTATCACTTACACTAACCCATTATAATTTTCAGAGAAGGCCACTATTACTGCCATACCTCCCAGTGGCACAGAGCAAGCTGTCATCTAGTCTGTGACCTACCAGGTGGAATGATCTCTACTCTGTAGAATGTCAGGTTCCAAACCTGATAAAATTTATATTGTGGCTGAAAACCTAACTTTCTGCTTTCACCGTTCTAAATTCTCTCCTTGGCAAATGAACCCTTCCTTCCCCAACCATTTCATGTTGTTCCCAACCAATTCTATTTTACTGGGTTGTTTTATAGAGTTGCTGGGAACTGTTCTGGGATTTCTGTGGGAAGTGGTATCTATATATGAGCTAGTATACCTCAGTAGATTGGAGCACCTAGCTGCGGGACCAGGGGTTTCAATTCCCATTGTGCCTGTTAGGAGAGAGGCGAGCAGAGACCATCGAGAGAACATGTAACTGATGGGATTATTGCCCTGCTGCTTTGGGCAAGCTGCAGATGTTCCCACTTGTGCTGCCTTGGGCAAGCTACAGACTCCCAGAGAGCCACAGAAGGAGGGACTGCTAAACCACTACTAAGTACTTAATACCTAGAAAATCCTGGGAGGGTCGCCATAAATTGGAGTTGATTTTACAGTGTAAATTTATTAAATATATACATATATTTAAATAAATAAATACAAATAATTAATCTGGCCCCATTGATCCCAACTTTATCGTAAACTACAGAAAAATCTTTAAAATAATGAGTACATCCATACTAATTTAAATTCATGTACATGTTGGTAGATACAAGGAACCTGTCAAGATGCAGGAGTCTGTCAGTCACCTGTATTTAAAGGCTGAGGAAGTGGTGGTGCCAGCAGAGGAAATGCCAGGCCCAAGCATCATTAGACAGTAGAGACACACGCCCTCACCTAGGATATTGGAGACCACTGAATCTGAAAATCCAGAGCCCCTCCAAGTGTTTAGATCCATGAGCTAGTGCAGCATCAGTGGTGCCTGAGCCTAACACCAACAGCGTACCAAGCTTAACCACTGAACATGGGAGAGCTCTGATGTATTTATCAGTCCAAACAAGACTATGGCTGCCACACTAGTGTTCTTTCCAGCAAACATGCACCAGTTCTGTTACCACAAAATGTGTAGCACTGACCATAACAGGTGAGGTGTGAATCACACTCCTGTAATAAGAGACAACACAAAACCTAAATATGGAAGCAGAAACACTGTAAAATGTTGAATTGTGGCCTATTAAACAGCAGCCAGTTTATTTTTCAGATTAGATATTCCACACCTAGTTCTATACATAATTGGACAAGATCACTGTATGTATGCTAGAGAAAAGGTAGCTAGCTGTGGCCCTTCAACAGGTCATCCTATTTCAATGTCCCACCTGGATCAGAAATGTAAGGAAGACATGTTGGCTATGCAGCTTCTTCTGGTCTTGTTTTCTCTTCAGAATGTATGCAAGAGCCACAAGGAATAGAAGGCGGAAGCATAGCCACCTCTTAGGGTTAGAAAACAATTGTTGCTTTTTTCACCTTGATGTCATCTTATCTTGAACTTCAAGCTAATAGCCAATGATGCCCAACCTCTGAGCAGTTTTGGTTCAGCAACCTCTCCTTCTGGGCTTATGAAACTGTGAAGCTTTGTTCTGGGACACACAAAGGATGGGACTGGTGCAATATATAAATGTTGCAAATATTGCCACCGCACTTACACAGTACTATAAAAACTCTCAGATTAATATATAGCACCTGTTTTTCTTTAAGACCAACATTTACATATAAATACATTTTATGACCTGTACATAGACAATGCATTTCACTTCCTAGAATAATCAGGTAATTGATGTATAAACCTGAAAAAATATTTCTATGTCATTTCATGAAAAGCTTTGTGCCTCTGCAAAACAGTGTGGAGTTCTTGAATAACATTTGCTGGAAGCTGCTTCTCAGACTCCAGGTGAGTCTGACTGGTTTTGTTCTCACTTTTCTTCAGTGCCTTTGATTCCTTGTAGGGTTTCTGGTGCAAGTCAACAACATCTTGACCCATGTCATCCAAGCAGATCAAGCTTCGGTGCTTTCTTGTACGGCTTCGGGCTTTTTCCTCCTTCCGTTCTAAGCACTGAGCTACCCGTGATACTCTTTCCTTTAAACTCCTCTTGTCCTCAGTTAGGTCACTTTCAGATTCAAGCTTTGAATTCTGAAGAAAAAGGAACACAAGTTGAATTGCACATATAATAAATTGACCCAGAAGAATTGTCCATTGCTCATTAGTTTTAAAGCAATAGTAGCCATTGATATAGGGGTCATTAGCTGTACATGAGATCTAAGATCGATCAGACTCTGTCACAAGCAATACTTTCTTCCTCAATAATTTCAATACTAAGATGAGCAGCACTGTACACCTACCCCCAAGTCCTAATTCCACGCTTCTGATGTGAAGCAAGGAATGAGACCATTATACTATCCATAGTATAGATTTTCAAAGTGCCACCAGGAACTAGATGATGTATAGAAAAACACAGACCCTTCTCCCAGCAGGTTTCCACAATGACTGACTGAGCACACAGAGAAGCAAATCAGCCTTAATGAGCCAGTGTGAAAAGCTATTAAATTTATTCAGGACACTATAAAAGAAAGAGGTAGAAGAATATGGAAAACCCAGTCCGAGGGCCTAACCAAATCATGCAGGTTCCTCATTCAGCCCACAGAGGCCCTTAGGCAAGCCTCTTCCACTCCCCACAGGCCCCCTATCTGGAGGTTATCTAAAGGGAACCTATGCTCTCAGATCACTGTATAGAGATACCAGTGATTCTTTTTCAGGCTTTGCTTCTCTTCCCCTTTTTTTTGCATAAAACAAGGTGGCAGGAGGAATGAAGCCAAACATGCTGCCAGCTGGCATGCACAAACACTGGCCAAAGCAACTCTGTACCTTCTCCTCCTTCTCTGCTGGGTCCCTGGAGAAAGTGCCGGTAGAAGAGCTCCAACACAATAGCACTGGGGGCAAGGCTACATCATCTGATGCCATCAGGCCCACAGAGAGCTCCTGCTACTATTGTTGTTTGGGAGGATAATCCAATTGTAGTTCATCACCCCTGAAGTGAAGGGTACCAACCAATATTCCCTCTAAGCTGTGTGGGCGTGCGGCTGTGCAGTGCTGCATTGGTGCCATGCACCCATAGCCATTGTTGGTTCCAGTCACAGCTATAACTTCGTGAGCATGGGACGGGGCCCTGGCCAGCGTTGACAGAAAATTAGAGGGAACATTGGTACTGATGCAAGGAACCAAAAAGGAATAAAACTGCAGTTAGGAAAAGGAAAACGTAAATTTGGGATATGTGAAAGGATCATTGGGCTGCCTATGAGGTCGCTACAGAAACTTCAGCAGGCCCAAAATATGGCGGCCAAATTATTGTGGAGAGTAAATAAATACCATCACATCTCCCAGCAGGCTGGTTCATCCTGTCTGCCTTGCATTGGCTACCTGTTCATTTCCATGCCAGCTTCAAGGTGATGACGTTAATGTACAAGGCCCTAAATAGTTTGGGACCTTGATACCTGGCAGAACTTCTTCCAATGAGATCTGCCCGACCTACTCATTTGTCCCAGGCTGGATGGTTGAGGACATTGACTCTGAGAGAGGCTCAGAAAGAGAAAACCAGGAACTGGGCCTTCACGGCAGTCACACCACACCTGTGGAACAAACTCCCACTCAAGATTCGTCTGGCCCTTTCACTGAGGTCTTTTAAGTGACTTTTGAAAACTTGGCTATTTAAACTTTTCCAGATATTACATCAATAGAATGCAGAGCTCTTTCCAGTCCTTGAACTATCAATTCCACCATCTTGGATGTTTTTAATTACCTGCTGCCTATGTATTTTCTTTTCTTTCTTTTTAAGTTTAATTGGTTAGTATATGTCTATCTTCATTTTTATATTATTGTGATGCTTATGTGCATATTATTTTATGTTGGCATTGCTGTTTTATTTTTTTGCAAACCGTCCAAAGTGGCCTTGGTAGCCAGATGGGCAATGAATGAATGAATGAATGGATGGATGGATGGGTGGGTGGATGAATGAATGAATGAATAAATAAATAAATAAGGATACATTATGGACTAAATGGCTAATCTCAACTAGAATGGACCCACTGAACCAATTGCTGAACAGTAATACTTTGCAAATCCCACTGATCCAGCAGTTAAATTTAGGTCAAGGACTAGAGGAGAAAGAAGAAAAGCAGATAAAGAAACCAGAACAAAAGAAAGACATTTAAAAGTCAAGAGAAGTTTATATAATCATGTATGAAAACTTCTTCCATATGTCCAAACTGGTAACTCAAAAATGACTCATATATACATAGACAAACCATCTGCTGTGTCTCCATATGTTTTCAGTAATTTCTAGTTGAGTAGATGGTGAAGTTAGAGTTATACATTATCTTTTCTTATCTCACCTAGAAACAGAATTAAATACACTCAAAAGACACAACTCTTACTCCTTGTGTGAGCTTATGATTAATCTTAAAAGATCACATAAATTGAAGAGACAACTCCCTTTAAAATCTAAATATTCTGCTGGAATATGGGTAGGCCTTTTTTGCTATGGTGGCAATGAACTTCTCCTTCCAGTCAAACAAAATGATAATGGTACTGTATGACAGGCAAAGTTCCAGATGAGGCTTAATTTACCATTGCAACTATTTCGTACAATTTTAGGATATACATTTCAAAACTGTCCTGCTTTTTGGGAAAGCACCAGTATATATATGAAAAATAAAACTTTTCTCTGTTGGATTTATTGCAATCTTTGAAGCACAATAATTTTTATTTAGTTCTAATGGATGATTTTCTCTAGATAAGGCTTTTATTTAATAAAAAATAAAATTGTGACCAAAAAATCCCCAGCATAATTATTTCCTGTGCATAAAACTCACAACATACTGTATTTCATGAGCTTAAATCAATATATTATTTTATGAACTAATATCATACACTATAGCTCTGTGCATATTATATACTGAATTGATGATCAGTATACAAATCAGATATTTGTATCTGTTACAATGAGAGAGAGAGAAAAAGCAGCAATGGCTGCAATTCTATGATTCCTGAGAGGGAATCCCAGGGCCCACAGGCTCTTCCTGCATGAAGATGGATGGGCAGAGAGAACTACCCTTGAAGGGGAGGTCTGACCTAGAACCCCTCCTTCCAGTCTCTGCAGAAATAGCCACAGTCCTTATCTCCTGGAGCTCTGAAAAGAAGAAAAAGGGCTAATCACAGGCATAGCATGGATAAGTAGGGAGAAGGTTGGGATCGACAGGTTACTCACCTGTAATTGTAGTTCTTCGAGTGCACCTCTGTGATTCACACCCTGGGTGATCTGCGCCTGCACGGAGCCTTGTCGGAATATTCTAGAGCTTCTGCGGTAGCAAAAAGTACATTACAATAGACCCCTCCCCCTCCATATAAGTACCTTGGCGCCAAGACTCTCCCTTCAGTTACGTCAACTGCCGCAAGAAAGAGAATCCGCACGGCGTGACAGTGGGGAGGTTAGGTGGGATGTGTGAATTACAGAGGTCCACTCGAAGAACTACAATTACAGGTGAGTAACCTGTCGTTCTTCTTCGTGGCCTCTGTGAATCACACCCTGGGTGACTAACAAGCTGTCTTACAGGCAGGGTGTCATGCCAAGGTGGAAGCCAGAACAGCACATCCAAATGCTGCATCAGATTTCTGTCGAACATCGAGTCTGTAATGCCGGATAAACGTGGACGGCTGTGCCCACGTAGCCGAAGCGCAGAAATCGGGAAGGGATACTCCCCGGAGCAACGCAGTAGAGGTTGCAAGCGCCCTGGTGGTATGAGGGCGAATCACCCGAGGGACTGGCTGATGTGCAAGCTGGTATGCAAGGTGAATTGTAGAAGCAACCCATCTAGAAATAGTTTGTGAAGTCACTTGCAAGCCCTTCTTGGGAGGTTGGTGGCTGAAAAACAGGCGTAGTGAATACTGAAAGGGTTGAGTACGAGCCAGGCAGAAAGCAAGGGCTCGTTTGACATCCAAAGTATGAAGGAGACGTTCTTGAGTGGAGGATGGTGATGGAAAGGAGGAGGGGAGTACCAAAGGTTGAGAGAGATGAAACTGAGATACAACCTTAGGGAAAAATGAAATATCTATAAACCGTTTTACTTTATCGGGAAAAAACTGTATATAAGGATAGTCATGGTGCAAAGCTGCTAAATCACTTGCTCGACGAGCTGATGTAATTGCTACAAGGAAGACTGTTATAAGGTAAGCAGGCGAAGGTACGTTCAAGCTAATGGTTCAAAGGGAGGTTTAGTAAGTTGTCGCAAGACAAGGGTCAAAGACCACTGCGGAGAAGGTGGATGAACATCTGGGTAGGCATGTGATAAACCTTTTAGAAAGCGCTTCAGCATGGGATGCCTGAAAAAACAAGCCGCCGGAGAAGTCGGTGGTTGGTAAGAGACGATTGCTGAGAGGTAAACTCTAAGAGAGGAAAGAGAAAGGCCGGTAGATTTAAGATGTAACAGGAATCGGGCGACAGTGGAGAGAGATGGGTTGATAGCAGTAGGGAAGCAGCTGTAGTGAAGGATTGAAATTTTTTCCATTTATATAGGTAGGCCTTTCTGGTTGAGGGCTTCTTAGCTTGACGGAGGACATCCATCAAGGAGGCAGAATCCTCCACGCTGCCAGGTGCAGAGTAGGTAAGTCTGGATGAAGTATCCAGGAGTTGTTCTGCGTTAGGAGGTGCGGCAGAAGGGGGAGGTGACAAATGTCTGATGATAGGTTGTGTAGGACTGGGAATCAAGGCTGTTTCGGCCACCAAGGGGCTATGATGATGGCATTGGGTTTGTCTTGTTGTATCCGCACAACTACTTTGTGGAGGAGTGGAAACAGTGGGGAAAAGGTACGTGAGAGTCCTGGGCCAGTGGCCAATGAATGCATCTCCCTGGGACTGTCTGCCGACTCCGGCACGGGAGCAATAGTGCCTGCACTTCCGATTGTCTCATGAAGCAAAGAGGTCCAGAGTTGGTTTGCCTCACTTTTTGCAAAGGTGGAGGAAAACTGCCTGGTCCAATTCCCACTCGTGAGGTTGGGAGTTTGTACGGCTGAGGAGGTCTTCCGGGTCGTTGTCTTGGCCTGCAATGTGTAGAGCTGTCAGGTAGATGTGATGTGAAAGACACCATTCCCATAGGTCGGCCGCTAAATAGAGGAGGCTTGGGGAGTGGGTGTCACCTTGTTTGAGGATGTAGCACACATCTGCACCATTTTGCCAGCCAGGATGTTCCTGAAGGCTTTGCATGCCTTTATCACCGCCAGTAGTTCCAACTCGTTTATGTGGAGGGAACGTTCTCTGCGGGACCAATTGGCATGGATTTTGAGAGAGCCACAATGTGCTCCCCAGCCCATAAGGCTGGCGTCGGTTGTGACCTGTATTTGACGACGTGGTTGCCGGAAAGGACGTCCTACTGAAAGGTTTGGGATGAAATGCCACCATTGGAGTTGGGAGGTGAGTTCGGGGGTGATTCTCAACAGAGTGTGAGGAGGGCCTGTCAGTGGATTGAAGAGGGCGAGAAACCACGATTGTAGGGACCTCATCTTCAGACGTACATGTTGTACAACTGAGGTCATAGAAACCATGGTGACCAACACGCGTTGGACCAGGAGGGCAGGTACCAGGGCATGGGGAGTGAAGTCATGCAGCAAAGAGATAAGGCTCTGTTGCTTGTCTGGGGGGAGGGATGCACGGGGTTGGATAGAGTCTATGCGAGCCCTGATATAATGAACGACCTTTGTAGGGCTCACTTTGGATTTTTGCATGTTGACCGTGAGACCGAGATCGTGAAGGAGGGATAAGGTGAAATCGGTGTCTCGGCGAGCCTTGCGACAGGAACGAGCCACCAGGAGCCAATCGTCTATGTATGGGAAGATGAGGATCTTTTGAAGTCTGAGGAAAGCAGCCACTGGGGCCATACACTTGATGAAGACTCCGGGAGCTGTTGCAAGCCTGAAGGGAAGTCTTTTGAATTGATAGGCCTGGGATCCGAGTTGGAATCAAAGAAACTGTCTGTGCGAGGGGTGGATGGAGATGTGGAAGTACGCATCTTGTAGATCTATGACTGTGAACCAGTCGTTTTTTCTGAGGAGGGGCAGAACCGATTCGAGGGTCACCATACGGAATTTGGTGGTGATGACATATTGGTTGAGCTCTCTGAGGTCTAGGATAGAACGAAGACCGCCATCCTTTTTGGGGACGGTGAAATAACGTGAGAAAAAAATGTTGTTTTGCTGTATTGGTTCTATGGCATCTTTGAGAAGTAAATTTTCTATTTCTTCTTGTAGAGTTTGAGATGATGGTGTAACAACGTGATGTGGCGGAAGGAGCTGATGGAAACGAATGCGGTATCCATTTTGGATGATGGACAGAACCCAGGCATCGATGGTGATGGATTCCCAGACAGGTAAGTGTTTCCACAGAAAAGGGGGGGGGGAGTGTTGATTTGTGATCTCGGTCGGGAAGATGTCAAACATGATGTTTGGGTCTGTGATTGTTGCACCTCTGGATAGGTTGTTGGCGGAGTTTAGGTTTATATTGTTGTTGTTTGAAATAGGGTGTGTAGGGCGCCTGATGTTGGGGTTCACGTTGGAACCGCTGGTAAGAATTGTAGGGTCGCTTCCATTGGTTACATTGGGGGCGTTATTGGTAGGTAGGATAGATGCCCCATTGTTTGGCAGCCGAACGTTTCTTTTGGACATTTTCTAGGATGTCATCTGTTTCAGCATTAAAAAGGCCAGTCCCGTCAAAGGGGAGGTCTTCAATGCATGCCCGGGCATCTTTGGCAAGGCCAGCTGTTCATAGCCAAGAAAAACGTCTCAATGCTACAGAGGTAGCCATGGATTTAGCTGTTGCATCTACAGTGTGTTTGGCTGAAAACATCTGTTGTTTAGCAACAGAGAGGCCCTCTTGTTGGAAGGTTTGCACTAGTACCTTTTTATCCTCTGGCAAGGAATCAAGAAAAGTGGCCATATTATCCCAAAGGAAGCGTTGATACGCTCCCATAGCTCCTTGCTAGTTTGCTACTCTCATCGTGAAAGCCGCTGAGGAGTAAAGCCACCTGCCCATAGAGTCGATTCTCCGACTGTCTTTGTTCGATGGAATAAGGGTCTGTCGATGTTGAGATCGAGACTGTGAGGCTTCAACGAGTATTGAATCCGTGGCTGGTTGCTTTTGAAGAAAAAGCGCTCTGGGGTCATGTATTCGGTAAAGGTTGTCCATTCGTTTCGAGACCGAATGAGAGGTGGCTGGTTTAGTCCAAGACTGCTGAGCAGTGCTGAGAAGGGATGGTAGCATGGAAATATGGACTGGAGTAGTTGTGTCTTTCGAAATAGGATCATAAAGGTGATCTTGCTGGTTCAGTTGTGGGGCGATGGATCTGTAGATCCAAAGACTTAACCATGCACACCATGAGTTGAGCATATGTTTGAAAATCTTCTGCTGGCGATGGAGGATCTACATCTGCCAGGTCAGAATCCAGTGATGTGAGAAGCACAGATGGAGTTTGTGGCCGTGATTCGTGATCTGAGATTTCGGGGTCGGGTCTGGAGTTGACAGAGCGTTGATCGACTTCGGTGTCGAGAGGTTGTGGGTCATAGTAATGCCCTCGGTGGCCCGTTACTGAAGGAGGTGGCATGTCCATGGACATCTGTCAACATCGAGGATCGTTGACTGCCATCGATGTCGATGCTGTGTCCATGGGCAGAGGTAAAAATCCTGGAACCTCGGTATCATAGTCGACGTCGTGGTATTGAGGTAGGTGTCGCTGTCGAGAGTCAGCGATCGGCAAAGAGTGAACTGGAGCATCCATGGACCAGGACGGATATCGAGAGTCATCGATATCAGAACCAGTATCTCTATGATGTTGAAAAGGCGGCTGTGGCTGATTCGATGGGCGTGTCGGCAGGCCTGCCGAATACATCGAGGCCGGGGACGCCAAGCGGGAGGAACGGTCTCCATCATTTTGAGGAGCGGGAAAATATTGGCTGACAGGGGCTGCAAATACTTCACAACTGGAAGCGTGTCTCTTAACTGCCTTGAGCTTTTCAGGTGGCTGGTAGACACCTGTCTGATGACCACGTGGATCTGGCTGGTAAGCTCGCTTCGACACCGAAGGCTGTCGAGATGGAGGTTTCTAGTGCAATACTACCGTGGGACCAGACACAACAACCGGTTGAGCACCTCTGGCAGATTGGTTAGTAGAGCACTGATCAGGGCAAATGGCTACCCAATGAGAGTGCTGAGCACGGCTTTGGCCTGCGCGCGCTGGCGGAATTGCCTCATAAGCTTGATGTGCATGGTAGCGCGCTGGTGGCCGTGGTGGCAGGCTTGATGGTACAGGATAAGGCACAGTGTCTGGCTGAGGCTCCGATTCCACTCTCTCCGGTGAAGCGTCCATGGACGGGTTACTAGGACAGATAGACTGCTGGGGACTAGCAGGCGAGGAAGTAAGATGATCTACTCGCTTGTCCCATTCCGGCGACTGAGAAGTCGGGTGGTGAGATGGGATTCCTTCATCGTCAGAAGGTGAGCCAACACAAATCAAATCGCCAGATACGGAGAGCTGCTGTGGAGTGATCACAGGGGTTTAATTTTGGTTTGTTTAGACCTCTTGGGTTGAGGAGGATCTGGAACCGAGGAGATCTTGGGAGACAGCTTTCACTTTCTGGAGGACTTTGATGTCAAAGTTTTTGATGTCGAATGCTTGGGTCTGTGTTCCTTAGAAGTTTTCGACGAAGTCGAAGGGGCATTAGAGTGAGATGGTGTGGCCGAAGGGCGCTGTTTAGATGATTCTGCAATGGCTTTTTCCATGGTTTTAGCTTGTGAAGTAGCCTTACACGGAGGCTGAGCCATGGGTTTTACAGGTTGTAAAGATTGTTCTCAAAGATGGAGTTTAAGTCTGGAAAGGTGAGAACGGAGGACTCCCCGCTTGAAATTTTTACAATGAGAACACGAGGAGGTTTGATGTGCCTCGCCTAGACAAAAAAGGCACTTTGCGTGGCTGTCTGACAGTGGTATTTTATTATTGCAAACCACGCAGTGCTTAAACGGGCCCAAAGGGGCCATGAACAATTAAAGAAAGGAAAAACAAAAATGGAGGGGGTGGGGGGTGCGATGGCCGGGGGCCAAGGGATGTGAAAAAAAACACCAGAGAACAGTTCGTATTATGATATTTTTTTGTATCAGTAATAAAAAGAAAAGAAAAATATTTAGAAATCAAGAGTAAAAAACTCTCTTTCGCTTTTAACTCACAGAAGCTAGAAGTACGAGGCTCTTCAATGCAGCGGTTGAAAGAAACTGAAGGGAGAGTCTTGACGCCAAGGTACTTATATGGAGGGGGAGGGGTGTATTCTAATGTATTTTTTGCTACCACAGAAGCTCTAGAATATTCCGACGAGGCTCCGCGCAGGCGTGTGATTCACAGAGGCCACGAAGAAGAACCACAAGATCCAAAACCCTCCTGGTATTTAGATTGAGCCCCAACATGGGATGGGAAATTCTGCCATTCCCGAAGAAGCCGATGAGGAAAAATAAAATCCCTTCCATTGTTATACCAAAAATGAAATTGTTAAAATGGAACAAAACATCAACATAGAAATGAAAAACAACACCACCTCTCTGTTGCTACACTGGGCTCCTACCAGCAAGGCTTCGAATGTCTTGGAGGATTCAATAACAGTGCTTTCTACAGCAGCAGGCAGGATTGCCCTGACAAATGCTGGGCACCACGTTTAGTCAGCAGCCTACCTCTGATGAGTTGACTTTAGCTTTTGGAATGTTTCTTTCATGCTGAATTGGTATTAAAGGCAAGCCACCAATTTTGGGATTTTTCGTAATAGATTGCTTTCTGATCTTTCCATCTGGCGGACAGATATTACTGTGCTGCAAAATAAGGTTTGTTTTATGTCATAAGCATTACTGTTACAAATCACAAGTCATTTCATATATGAAATTAAAAATAGTCAACTTTAGAGCATTGCTAAATTTTCAAACACACAACAGGCAGAAATATACATCATTTGATAATAAGAATCATTTTGTTTATTTGTATTTATTAAAATATTTATACCCCCACCCAATACCAAAATATCTCTGAGTGGGTTACAAAGAATGCAACAATTTAAGCAGTAAAAAGTTTAATTTAATTTAATTTAAAGCAACTTAACCTGCTTTAAAACCACTTACATTAAGAAAGACACCAAAACCTTTTAATGGTTACTAGTTCCCTAAAGCTGTAATGAAGAGCCAACTTTCAATTTACTGCCAAAAGGTAGCCAGTTTTGGTGCCAATCAAGCTTCCATGGAAGGGCATTCCATCAAATTCTGCAGCAGATAATGCCCCCACATGAAGCAGTTATTGAGTATAAGACAATTAGCATCATCTCCAGATAAAGATGTGGATATCTGCCATGCTCTCTTCCCACATATGACTGGTATCAGTCATGTGCACTGGGTTTCCTTCATGAGGACAGGAATTCTAATTAATTAGGCTCCTATTCCCCTTTGAGCGGAGGGTGCCCTTCCTATCTGGTATATTCATATGTATGTAGGGCCTCAACCAATGCTTAATAGAAAAATAATTACAGAGAAGCTTAACAAATTTACAACATATTTAAAGTGGAGCTACGGTGTCTAAGAGGTGCTGGAGAGAACTTTAAAACATGGCAAAATACCCCCCAAGGCACACAAAATGAGTAATCATAGGAGGTAGTTGATGGGCTGAGGAGAATCTGGTTCAGAATAAATGGTTCCCAAGAGGTAAGAGTGAAAGTGTTCCTAATCTATCTAAATAGGTTTGGGGGATATGGAGGAAACCGGGAATTTTCACTAGACCGTGTGTGTGTGCGTGTGTGCGCGCATGTGTTTTAGTGGGCCAATTTTAAAATGTAAATGGCTAGAAATATACACAGACATAATTTAGTCAATTGGAAGATATATGTGCCTTAGAAAAAATGGGTAATGAAATGTGTATATATGTAAAACCATTTCCCTTAGAGCCGGCTCTGATGCCCTAAGGGAAGCCGCCGCCATCTTTGCAAAGGGCGGCCTGGTTTCCCTTAGGTTATTAGAGCCAGCCTTAAGGAAAGCTGCAGCCGCCATGTTTGCAAAGATGGCGGTGGCTGCAGCCATGGTGGCAGAGACCGTGGCGGTGCGAGCAGCGGCGGCAGTCAAGGTAAGGAGATGACGGGGGCAGTGAGAAGGGGGCAAAGGGCTCAGGGCTCAGCTTTTTAATTTTTTTAGACAGCCATCGGCTGTCCACCACCACCCCCAAACGAACTGATCCATGGTTTGTCAGTTCAAAGGGGGATATTCATGGTTCATCAACCTTGATGAACCACAAACCAAGACCCCATCTCCCCATCTCTAGTGATGAAGCTTTCCAGCTTAGGTCTTTCTCCCAGGTGAGCCACATTTAGGTGTCTGTAGGTATTTTAGGGGACATTTAGGGACATGGTGGCGCTGTGGGTTAAACCGCAGAAGCCTCTGTGCTGCAGGGTCAGAAGACCAGCAGTCGTAAGATCGAATCCACGCGACGGAGTGAGCTCCCGTCGCTTGTCCCAGCTCCTGCCAACCTAGCAGTTCGAAAGCATGCAAATGCAAGTAGATAAATAGGTACCACCTCGGTGGGGTAATGGCGTTCCGTGTCTAGTCGCGATGGCCACGTGACAACGGAAACTGTCTTCGGACAAAACACTGGCTCTATGGCTTGGAAATGGGGATGAGCACCGCGCCCTAGAGTGGGACACGACTGGACTAAATGTCAAGGGGAACCTTTACCTTTACCTAGGTATCTGTGTGTCAAATGGGACTCCCAGAATGGAGAATTATAGGATCCATAACATCACAAAAATGAATGGCACATTCCTTCTCACAACCCAAAACAAATAGGGGATAGGAATAAAAAGGAATGATATAGCTGTTATTAAAAACCACAGCAGAAGTTCAGCTAAAAGATATTTTGCACATCAGGAAAGTTGCAGCTGAGTTTTAAATGATGCCAGCACTGTTAATAGGCAAAGTCAAGGAATGTATCTACACTAGTCAATTATATGAGTTTGATACCCCCTTTACACTTCTGGGTCTATCTTATAAAATTACGGAATTGTAAATTGGTAAGGTACTTAGAATGCTCTGCTAAAAGGCGTGTTACACTCTTCTTAGAGACGTCTCAATGCCAAAACAAACTACAAATCCCAGGATTCCATAGAATAGAGTCAAAGTGGCACCAAACTGATATAATTGTGTAGTGTAGATATAATCAAGAAATCTACTAAAGGCAAGAAATTTCTGGAAAAAATAGAAGTCTTGTCCAGATGAGAAGAAAAAGGACACTTTGAAAAAACGCTTTTTCATCTTCTAAGAATATATAAGATTTACAGATTCTAGAGCTATATTTCAGATTGTTAGTGTGATAGCTGACTCACATTTCATACAATTCCCTCTGGAGCTTTAACAGGTTCTCTCCTGTGTCAATGGTACTTGAACAGAACCATTAAGCAACTTTTGCACTACCACTACCCGTAGTTTGTGAACCTATTCATTCTGACACTACTCATGTTAATCCCCTTGAGATTTTTCTCCATCTTACTTGATGATTGTTTCCATAGAAACTGTAACAGGTGCTGTGTTTAAAGAAGCACATAGGATCTTGTTCTGAGAAGACCTGATTTTGATTGAGATATGACACATACAAGTTCTGTTGTTCACCAAGTCACTAAGGCTGATGATGACTCCCAAAATTTTACTAACCTAAAATAACAAGGTTGTGTTATATTCATTTTGCATTAGCTATAAAACTAGAAGCTTCAGTTGCTCCAACAATACATAAATATTGGTCAAACACATGGGTTAGAATGCTTGACCAGAAAAAAAACAAATAGGAAAACTTATGTGTTAAATCTTTAAGATGCCACAAGATTCGGTATTTATCCACAATCTGTGGAAATGGAAGTGGAGTCTATTCTACTTGGGGGAAAATATTAAAAGACTCATATTAAAAGGAGTGTGTTACATAAAACAAGGTTATGAAGAAATACATCTCAGCTGACCGTGGTCTGTTGGATCAGATATTACCTCCTATTTAGGCAGGAATTTTTAATGGGCAGATTGTAGTGTATACTGCATTTTGAATGGGCAGATACATTTTTTGCCTAATTGATATTTACATACAAACAGACAGAGAAATATGTAAACATATATTACACATACTTTAAAATCTAAATTTACTTTTTACAGCCCAGAGCAATTTTGTCATGCATAACAGAAAAAAGTAATACCTGTGCAATGAAAATGCTGCTCAGCCATTCCAACTGAGAATCCTGTCCATCACAACATAAATGCCTAGAAAACATATAGCAATTTAAATCTTGTCCTGACAATGTATTATATCGCATGCAGTGCCAAACAGATTGTAACTAGTTTGCCGGTATCCTAATTTTTAGCAACCACACGCTCATTCTTACTTGTAGGGAAAAAAACAGAAGCAAAATCAAACAGTGTGGGGTAGATATATATGCATATTTAACCTGGCCATGCATTACTCAGTCTGCTGAGTAGACAGACCTTAGTACTGTTAAAGTCTATGAATTTTCAATTTTGGAATTTCTTAATAGGGGAGTTAAAAAAAAAAAGCCCAGTAAACTTCAGTTAATTCTTAGACCTGAATTGGAAGTATCTGTTTAGAGATATCTGTTCATCTTTGACTCTCTTTAGAAAATTCACTGTCTTTCACCTACTCTAACTCATTAGGCACCCATAGTCTTGGGGTGAGTGCATGTGTGTGTGCTCATCCTACCACTTCCATATGAGACACCATCCTAGACAACAGGCTGCCTGTATTGCTAGATTGTTAAGAGGCTAAAATAGAAGACCATAAATAGCCACAAGTGTCTAAATATAACAAAGTTGTGGGGGCTGGCAGCAAGAGAAGGAGATATTTCTAATCACTTACCAGTGGTGCTTTTCAGAATATAATGTCAGACCCCAACTGCAAAAACACAAAATGAACACTGAACAGTGAAGACTATGAGTATGTTCTCAAGAAACATGCATTGAGCAAAACCAAGGACAACACTCAAGAGTTTAGCTAAAAACTCTAAGGCAAATCATTACTTAATTGTTCTGGATCAATCTATTTAATAATGAGAAGAAATGGTCAAGTTACAGAAGGCTCTGTATCAGTGTGTTATTACTTTTCATAACATAGGAAGCCTAATCCAGGGGTTATACAGGGTGCTTAAAAACTACTTGTTATGCAGTCTCCAATCAGTCTGCTGAATTTCTGTGGTACAGCAACAGCAGCAACAACTACGAAAGAAGCATTAAAGTTGTCATTAAAACAAAGCCTGTTGAGAGTGTGTGCTTTGTTTTTAAGATGATTGCAATTTCCAGAAGCCTCCTGGAGGCACTAATTCTTTTGGGGAAAAAGTACCTGCCTTCGTTTAGAGGCAAACACCAACTTCTTTGGGGATCTCTGTGCTGCAGAGCTGCGACTACATGGTATGAGGAGGGGGACTACAATCTACTTTTAACACAAGGCATGCAGAGACTGCATCCTTTATTTACAAGATGATCAGTGCTCCCAAGTGGCTTCAGAGAACACTAATAATATTTAGGAGGAGGAGATGGAGGAGAAGGAGAAGGAGAACTGCAGAGCTGGAAGGGACCCTATGGATCATCAAGTCCTGCCCCTGTCAAGGAAGCACAGTGAAGAATTGAACTCCAAAACAGGATTGAAAATAAAACAGCCAACATTATAATGCCATTGTACACAACACTGGTAAGGCCGCACCTGAAGTATTGCGTACAGTTCTGGTCACCATATCTCAAAAAAGACAGTGGAACTGGAAAAGGTGCAGAAGAGAGTGACTAAAATGATGACTGGGCTGGGACACCTCCCTTATGAGGAAAGGCTACAGCGTTTGGGGCTCTTTAGTCTAGAGAAAAGGCACCTGGCATGATTGAGACGTATAAAATTATGCAGGGGATGAATAAAGTGGATAGAGGGAAGCTCTTTTCCCTCTCACACAATATTAGAACCAGGGGACATCTACTCCAATTGAGTGTCGGGAGAGTGAGAAGAGACAAACGAAAATATTTCTTTACCCAGCGTGTTCTTAGTCTGTGGAACTCCTTGCCACAGGATGCGGTGATGGCATCTGGCCTAGGTGCCTTTAAAAGGGGATTGGACAGATTCCTGGAGGCAAAGTCCATCGCAGGTTACAAGCCATGATGGGGATGTATAATCTCCAGGCTTAAAAGGAAGGTACTTCAAAATGCCAGATGCAGGGGAGGGGTATCGGGAGACAGGTATCTAGTTGTCTCATGTGCTCCCAGAGGCATCTGGTGGGGCCGCTGTGAGATACAGGAAGCTGGACTAGATGGGCCCTTGGCCTGATCCAGCAGGGCTCTTCTTATGTTCTTATGGCTCTGCAGCCAGATACCTAAATCAATGAGCTATGATATAATGGAGAGAGACATAACTCTTATATTCGTGGAGGTTGCCAACTCTTGTCTGGCTTTAACCCAACACACAGTTTGCATGCTTTTTGGGGAAAACAATAGAAATACCTAATATAACTAAAGCTGGAACTGTAGCAACAGAGCAATAAAATATGGATTGCTGTTGTAGGTTTTTTTGGGCTGTTTGGCCACGTTCTGGAGGTTTTTCTTCCTAACGGTTTGCCAGTCTCTGTAGTTGGCATCTTCAGAGGACATGAGTAGAACTCTGTCTGTATTCTGGTGTAGTGTGTGGGATAGTTGAGTATTTGTAGCTGTGGGATCAGCTTTTGTCCTTTTCAGGAGATTGGGTGATTATGGTGATCAGGGTGTTTTTTGTTATGGGTGTATTGTTGTGATAAGGATTAATTAAAATACGGAATAATTTCCTGACGCAAGATGGGGGCACGGGACACAGTATAAATATAGGCTTAAGTTCAACTGCTAGTCTCAACTAGAGTATACCCACTGAAATCAGCTGCTGACACATTACTTCCACTGATTCAATGGGTCTACTATAATAGGGACTATCATCTGGATCTAGGCCTAAACACACACCTCTGAACCACTCCTCCCTCTTTCAGTTTCAATGATATGGTTAACATTTTCATTCATCAGTTAAGACTGCAGCAGCAACAGCAGCACAGAACTGAATCACCAGGATTGTTTTTAGAGAAAGGATGAGAAATAGGTAGCCCTGCAGCTATTGTTGAACTCCCACTTCCCTCCATCTCTAACCCATGACTGAGCTAGCTTAGGCTGATGACAGCTGAAATCTAACAACATCTGCAGGGATCACATGTTCCTCCATCCCTGCTTTAGGAACTGACCACATACTACTGCTCCTCTGGCATTTCAAGGTAGACTGTGGCCTTTTGTGTCTTTCACCTAGAATAGGAAGCATGCCTACCCACACTAAAAACAGAGAAAAACTACTCCAGAAAAAGCTTTACTTTGGGTTGAGATACCAGTAAGATGAAAAGAAGGGAGGCGGGGACATGTTAGGGTAGCAACAGAATATGTTTTTAGATCAATAGTCATTTGAGGTAGAGGAAGCTAAATAAAGCTAGCATCTATTCCTCCTTCAATCTTCTTTTAGTGATTTGTTATATTACTTCTATTTGTCAATTTTGGATTTGAAGTTTTTCTGGTAATGTGTGCATGTACCCATGTGTATTTAAATAAACTAAAACAGATTATACTTTGTAAATCCATTTCAAAGCACAGAAAATTTTAGCAGTTTCAAGTTAAAGATAGAAATTTCTACATGAGAAGGGTAGAGTGCACAAGGCTGCAGGTTCAGCATGCAAGCAGTATTATATCTGCACAGGAGCCTCAGACAAAGCCTATCTTTTTCATCCCTGGATCTGAGGTTGACCAAATAAGTGTATCTGACCTTCTCGCACATTGAATATCTGCCTAGAACTAGGATTCAGGTTAAGTTATCTGAGATAATTTGAACATCAAGACAGCCCACAAGAGATACCACAATGAGATTAGAAAAGGCCATTCAATACAGTAATTTCTTAATGCAGAAACATTAAAGCAAAGCAAATGACAACATGTGGCCAAAGAACAACAAAGAATGGATACGGATTACTTTTCCTGTTTTATTGACTGTGAAACGTTTTATGTCCCTCAGTCAGCAGGAAAGCAATACTTCTGGTTAAAAAGAAATCAACACAAGTTTTATTTACTTTTCTTCTTTCTTACTTTGTTGGTGGCTTCAGTTTCCTCTTCACTCCAAGATAAAGTTTTAGTGAATTGACTGGCAGTACTTTGTCAGGTTTATTACTCTGTTGGGATCAGAAATGATTAAATTCATAGAATATATATGTAGAAACAGAAATGTTACATAAAATCACCTAGATCTGCTTATCTTTTAAACATCCTGCCTCACAAGGCAGTTAATCCCAAATAATTTATTTTCCAGGTAACGTGCAACTGGCAACAATCTGTCCTGGTTTATGTAGCTAAAACCTACTATTATGACTGCCATAATTATTATTGTTGCTCTTATACTAGTCTTTGTCATGCCTCTGCTGGAGAAGTCCTCTTTGGACAAGGACCAAGAACCTCTTGAGCCACATGGCAAAAAACCCTGGCAGCTTCCGATGTCCCAGGATTGCAGAATTCCTTCAAGCCAAAGCAAAGCGCCCAAGGAAAGCCCTTCTGAGCACATCTGATGCTGGGAAACATGCAGCTGGATCTAGGGTGGGGCAAAGGCCAACTCAGCTGCTTAGCTGCAGACTGAAGCAACTATAGGGAACACTGTGATTACCTGGAACACCAATAACCAAGTTTTTTTCCCCCTGAATCTTTTTCTGTCTTGTCTTCTCTGTGAATGACCCTGGTATCTACCTTACTACCACTTCAGATTCTTGGCAACCTGAGTTTAATACTCTGCTGACTTACTGTATCTTCTGGATGCTCCCTGTTCAGGCTGAAATTTGGTAGGATTGATTCATGGCTTTGCCTCAGCTTGTGTTCTGATTCTCTCTTGGTCTATTCCTTAATACTGCCTGCTGCCACCTATTTTGTCCCTGGTCTGGCTTAGTGGACCTTCCTTTTGACACCCGGAAGTACTGCATCCTTGTCTAGCATGCTTCCTAAGTGGCTGGGCAGTTGCAGGCACAGAGCACAACAGAATTATTGTTGTGGTTACATCAGGAAAAGTAACAGAAGGGGCTGTATGGAAGATAGACTTGCAAAGACTAAGAGGACTTTCCAGAAGTAATGGACAGCTAGCAAACATGCAACCTTTGTTCAAAATCATGCAAAACATTAAGATATATACAGCATACAGTGAAAAAGCAGCTGTTGTGCTCTGGGTATGTAGTCACTACATTTTAGTAACACATGATCAATTCCTTGTATGGTTGAGCTCATGAGATACCAATTCTACCACAAAACCAGTTGTGGAAAACTCTGGTTGACTGGCCACTATGATATAATGGTCCAGCCTCCTCCCCATATACCCAGAATAGTTTTATAATAATGCATTCTTCATTTTTTAAAAATTAAGCAATGAACAAATGATAAATTGAAAGAAAAAATCTGAAATGACTAAGCATTAGAATTATCTGAAAAACTATGTATGTTATGAAATGTGCCTGTTATGTATAGCTTCGTTGAGATATTCTTTCTGTGTAGACCCTATGTGTGGTGGACAGCAGAACTATGCTGCTATTCTAGCCTTCCACATCCTATATGGCTTTACTAGACATCTGCCAAGAACACCTGAATGAGGTTTCTATCTGTCTTTTTCAAGGCAAAGAGAGGAGAAAGACAGGCCTGGTTTGCAAGCAGTGGTGGGGGATCTACAGTGACTGCTGTTTCTACACATTCTAGAGACATGTTGTAAGAGCCAAATGTTTCCTCTAAGGCCAATCCCTACAATGGAAAAATATAATAACAAAGTAAGAACAAGTTAAACTGTCATCATCAATCATTATGCAGCTTCATTTCGGGAAGTGGATTTTATCAACTGTGAACCCAACACAGCTGATCCCAATTTAATGGCAGCTCCTGCTCTCCTTTAAAAGACAACACCATAACATCCCCATGCTTAAGACAGCATGTGTGTCTAGCATTCACTGCTTTAGAGGTGAACATAACTTGCTTCAGAGTTGTCTTACTGCCAGTGTCTACTTGGTTTTACATTTTTTTTAATAAGGTTCCTCACCAAACTCCACTATTGTAATAAAAGTGGTCATTCATGCAAAAGAAATGTAATTAATCTAGGAATGCACAAATGAGTAAATTTTTAGAATGATAAGTTCAAAAGCATAATACAGGATCTTCAGACAATTAATGTAATATTCTGCATAATGAAACAAAACATCTTTGCTGATGTCTTCTGTTTTGGATGGTTTGCCCTATTAATTTACACAGATGTTTGGAGAAAGAAGAGAAGGTTTCTGCAAGGGATTTCTAGCCTTGCTTCTTTGTATTTCATAATATGTAACGGCTGGAAATAATGCAATCCACTCTGAACCTTCAGGATAGGACAAGAGCAAGCTAATACAAGGAACATGTAAAAATGCAAATTCATAAACACTTCTTAGAGCAGAACCGCTCATTAAAAAAAAAAATTGGTAGTGAGCAAAACAGAGTTTAGATAGTCCCCCTGTAACATCCAGTTCGCAACAGACTGCTTGTTATCTTGACACTTCAAATACATGCATGGAAACCCAGTTCATATGGAGTGTGACCTGGGAATTCGCAACAGAAATATATCAAAGCATGGCGTAATTTAAGCTAGAAATGGGAAAGCTTTTCATTTCCATGGGCTGCATAGCATTCCTGCACTGTTCTCACACTCTTGCTCCTCATCTCATGTACACGAACACAAAAGATATAGAAGAAGGGGAAGCTTGCTGCAGGGAAGCCAAAGTTTTTGCAACACTGTATCCTTAAAATAAAGAATCAGGACATAAATAAAATAGTGAATACAAAATGTCAGATATTAGAAAGTGGGACATCTTTTGCTTCTCTTTTTTGAAAAACCTTTTATGACTAAAAAAATACCCTTCTAGTGTCTTCTCTTATGTACACACGCACACATCACTATGAAAGGGGAAACATTTAAGTAAAAAATCATGAACTTAAAAACCTATCATAAACACTTGGTAAGTGTTAAGACTTCAATCATGCTCTCAGTTACAGATGTGTAAGTATTAAAGGTGCCAATTTATATTCACAAATGTGCTGATTTCAGATTATAGTACTAAATAAGTAGATACTTCCAATCTACCTTAAAGCCTGTTACTGGGGAGTCTTAAGCACTGCCCCTCCTGCTCCTTGCTTCTTGATTATCCTAAGGATATACTGCATCTGGGTTTCACTGAATACATGATGTATTGCCACTTCCAAACCCTCCCCCCTCCTTTGCTTTTCCCATTGTCTAGATTTAGCATTGTAATTTTGAGTCCAGAGCTTTACTGATGGTGACATATGCAGTACATATGGAATAAAGAAATAGATCTTTGCCATCTGCAAAGCAAACTACTTAAGCAAACAGGCTTTTCAAGCTCCACGAATAAGTAAGGTCCTGCTTAAAAATGTTGGCAATACATTCTACATTCACTCATCAAGTGTGTTTGAATTAAATGCTACACTGAAGTACATTGTTGTGCAAATCAGAATAAACTCCTTTTCAAACTCTCACTTTTTCACTTACCCTGCTGCCATAAATCAGGCTGTTTCCCAACTTTCCTCACAGGCCAGCAGAACAATAAGCATACCATGTCAACTGCCAAACCCAACATAAAGGGAAAGTGTTCTTAAGCATAACTGTTCATGATTTAAAAGGGCTCAATATAGGCATCCATACCTTCATATCTTTGTAAAAGAGGAGATTTCCTTCCCGCAAAACAAAATAACGCTCTTGAAATTTATTTCCAGATAGTAATTTAGATGGCTCTTCTTTGTATTTCAGATAGCTGGCTTTTACTGTGCCTTTTGTATTTTTCTCTGTCAAGATGATAAAAAGAGCACTTTGTTCACTGGATTTTTATAAAATATCATACAGACTAGTACAGAACTTATACAGCCTGTGCATTTATCTGCACAAACAGAAAAAAAGATTTTAACTGCTGTCATTTATTTTGAACTTCATGGCCTTATGTAAACACAATAATTCTGCATGAATCGGTTTCTTTAAGTTAACTGCACCATCAAATACCTTAGTCACAGTTACGTCTATGCCAGAAACAACAATATGAAATCACATAAATTATCCATGCCTAACAGCTCTTAGAGAAGCACAAAATCAGAATTGTACAGCTGGAAGGGACTTCAAGGGTCACTGAGTCCAACCTGTGATTTACAGTAATAAGTCAACTTCAAACTGTGGTATAAAATTGGCTTGTTTCCTTAAACCATGAGTAAAAACAATCACAATTCAGGATTCAAACATGATGATAAGCCAAACATGTGAAAAAGAGAAGCTTTCAATGTCCTTCTCATGGCTGCACTAGAGGGAAACAGATTAGTAAGCCTAAGGTTTGAGCACATTAACACAAAAGCATACTCTAATATTCCATCTGAACTATGGCATTTGCCATGTTCACATGTAATGCTAAACCCCAGGCTTGGGCAAGTCACTTTTTTTACTAGGCTACATGATGGCTGAGGGAGATTCTGGGAGTTAGATTCTGGTAATAGATTGAGCAATAATGCTGGAATCAGAGAGTCAATGTGATTGATTTAGAAAAGATTTGCTCAGACATAGGCAAAGGGAATGGAATATCTAAGTGCCTTCAAATCTATTCAAATGTACCTGTACAAGACAGGTATGTACATTGTACCTTGACAAATCTCAGCTTAATCAAGGGGATGCAGTGGGTAAAGACCTACACATATGTCTCAGATTGAGAGATAGGAAAAGTTACTTGTTTGCACTACAATTCCCAGATTAAGCAATGTGCATGCTAACTGCACAGGGTTGAAAGCCCTGCATAGAGTTGAAAGCTATCTTATTTTAGGAGTTATAGTCCAAAAAAAGAGGAATTTTCCAATATCTCTGCAAATCAAGAAATTTGTCACTAAAGAATTCAGACAAAAGACTCCCTTAGCTTTCAGTGAAACAGAGTTAATTACATGCATCATTCTTTAAGCTTCTTTAAAACAAACAATCAATCAAACAAAAACTTTTCATCCCTTCATCTCTCAACTGCATTGGAATGTTCTCAAGCTTTGACTAGATTGTGCTCATAGGCTGCGATAATATAATATAAAAGACCACTGCAGTTAGGCTTATAATAAGTCTATAATAGAAATATGCACATGTGCATGCACACACATTTAATATTCATGTTAAAGAGTGGCCACCAAATATGTAATCAAAGATGGCCACAAGACAATGATTACCATCAAAATGTTTTGGGATTCCTCCCCAGCCCCAAATTGGTATGGCTATGGTGAAATGACACCACAGAGCTGAGGAATCTTTTTCTTCCCAATTAGAAAGGAAAAAAGAAGAAAAAGCTGTATGGTTCTTGCACAAAATCCACAGGCAAGGGTGAGTGATACATTTTGGAACTTATTTTTAACAAAGAAACCTGATAAGTACATCTGGCCATGATTTCTGCAACCTTTGTTTTTTCTGCATCATCCACAGCTCTGTGGTACACAGCCTGATAAAGACCTGCACAGGGTTGAAAGCTATCTTATATCTGTGTGTGTGTGTTTTTCTACTGAAAGTATCAGTCACCCTTGCCTTTTCTTCCCCCATCCTGTCTATATTTAACTTTGTTCTGTGTACTTTCCCTTAACACATATAAAGAGCTGCCATCACATTACAGCATACTGATATAGGGGGAAAAGCAAACCAATCCTGCTGAGAGTTCCGAATAAATTTTTAACTGCTATGGCCAGCAGTTACAAGTATGACACCATTCCCCAATTCATAGACTTGCCATTTCACAATATACCAGGTATTACACCCAAGGAATTTGGGTGTTGCCTTGTTAGTTAGTCAATTATGTGCTGGTTAAATCAGAATTGATTTATAGTGACCCTAATAGGGCTTTCAAGGTATCTGATAAATTTAAGGAGTGGTTTTACCAGTTCAACTCCCCAATTACTTTCCATGGCCAAGTGGGGATTTGAGTCCTGGTCTCCAGAGTCCTAGTCCATCACTCCATCCACTTCACCACATTTGGTACCTAGTTGCCTTGTATCTACTTAGAACTACATAGCATTTAACCAAAGCTGAGCATGTTTTGGTCACATGTGCATTTGAAGTTATTTTATTATTGTCCTACCTAGCTCAGTATTGTCTACAATAACAGGAACTGACTCTCTAGTGTTTCAGGTAGGATCCTTTCCTAATCCAACCTGGATGCAAATGGTTTAACCTGGGACGTTCTGTATACAAAGCATGTATTCTCATATTGAGCTCCAGCCCCTCCAGTGTCCATTCATGTCATTCCATAGGGGATCAGGTAAGCAGATGCTCTTGCTGAAAACACTGGAATGTTAATGGCACTTAGGCTTTTGGCCTAGTTTTAGCCACTCAGTGACAACTATACATAAGTTCTGGGGTTTTAGAAAGATCCTTAAGCCATCCTAAATACAGGAGTTGATTTGAATGTCTCCTCCACATCCTTCTCTGCAGTCTTTGAGAGCATTTTATTTTCCCTAACATACCACTTTTTGGGGGAGCTGTACATAATAAGGAAAAAATGGGCCCATGGATCTCCTGCTGTAAACTTCATATTAAAGTTTGCTTGGCTTAGAAGTGTGACCACCTCTTTCATTCCTGCAGCTGATATGTGCATTTTAATATTGTCACCATTAAAGATATTCTGAAGCTATTTTAAAGATAACCAGGATGCTACTGCAGAAGCTACTCTGCAGGTGGTTACCTCTGAAGGGCATCTGTTCCCAATACATTAAGGTGTGTATCTGTAGCTATACCTACAGATGTACAGTTTAAACAGAACTAAGCCATTTGTCACAAGAGCACCGTTGTCTAGTTTAATGGTTCTAATATAGGGGTGGGGAACCTTTGGCTTTCCAAATGTTTTGGGTTTTATCCCCAAAATTCCAACCACCGTGGCCAATGGTAAGGGATTACATGCACTGCAGTCTGAAACACTTGAATGGTGTTCCCAACCCACCTAACAAAAGGCTTCTTAATACTACCCCTTCCCATAAACCTGTGATACAGTGTGCACTGTCACACCTACAGACAAGTCTCTGTAATATATGGAATGGTCTTCTAATTTTAAACTAATAATGTACACAAAAGGATGGGGTGGCTAGCTTTGAGGAAGCAGGTATCTCTCCATCCCCATACTTGGCACAAAGCCTAGGTACAATATATTGAAGCCTGGTATTCTGTCTTCAGTTGTTGGTAAGGTATCATAATTCAGTAGCTGAGCACGTGCTTTGCAGACAGAAAGTTCAGTTTCCAGTATCTCCATGTAGGCCATGTGGAAGACATGCCTAAGATCCCAGGAAGCCAGTGCCAGTCAGAAGACTATACAGGGCTAGACAGACATACAGGATGCATAGGGACATAAGAAGATACCACAATTCTAAAGCATCCTAACACGTTGTAAATAAGCCAGTGAAAACCGACTTCCACAGGTCAAATGAACCATAGAGTAGGAGCCAAACCTCTGATTTGTTTTACCTCTAATAAGATAGAAGAACTCCAAAACGCACAATGGGTTCTTTCTTTAGCTTTGGAGGAAAGGAAAAACCTGGAGTGCTCACTCCTGCCACATTAAGTTGGTGCACTAAATAGAACATGGAACTTTGGTCTGTTCAGCTGCTCTGGCTTTATAGGAGGAACAACTAGGCAGTATGCACTGGGACTGTGTTTCTGAATGACAAGCCAGGGTTCTCCCCAAATCCTGGTTTGTCTTTATATGGTACAAAGTATTTTAAGTGATTTTTTTGTTGTGTTTCACAGTTATTTATAAGTCTAGGGAGATCAAAGGGCAGAATGATAGTTTGGTTCCATTGGTGCCATGCACCACTTAGCTCATTGGAACATCTTGGAAACTGAACTATCAACCAAGATTAACAAATGAAGGTCTTTGTTGTTGATAATGACATGGAGCATTGCATCCTTTAAAAATAAAAATCAGTTTTTCTACATACCACTGAACTGTCTCATTGCGTCTGCTGTCATAAACTTCTTTATCACAAGATATGCACTGCTGGGATTAGACAAAGAACTCCAGTGAAGAATTTGTTCTAGAATATTCTCAGTATAATGTAAAGGACGTTCTGGGGGAAGAAAACCAGGAGGAAAGGTAACTATTTGTGAACTTCCTAACACAGCGTTTTCATTTTTGATGAGCCACATTGTGCATTGTAGACATCCATGGATGTTCAATTCCACATTCCAGTCAAATACAACTATATAAATCATAATTATTTGATATTTATAAACTCAATTACTATGTTTGCTGCTGATACGTGAAACATATGTATGGATCACTTTTCTATTTATAATCAGTATCTACAATAGGGTGCAAAACCATGAAGATTAATGCAGTGTGTAAAAATGATTCAGCACGAAGTAAAAAATCACTGCTCTCTTTATAGCATTTATTTCAACCATTTCTGATAGAATGTATCATGTAGCCAACACTGAATTAATATACAACAATGAGGCAGCAATTGTGTACTTAGCAAAGTCACATGAGCCAATGGAACCAAACAGAATAATAGCTTCCAGGTATTTGACAATCATGATATTGAGAATGATACCCCCCCCCCATCACCACAAAAGTAACTTCTCCATACTCTGGTGCTTGCCCCTTAGATGTGGGCACACTGAGGTGTGCAAGGGGCCACTGAAAATGCATATTTTACATCTCCTTTGGTTGATTTTTTTTTAGGAATTTAGACTCCATCATATGAAACCGAAAAGAAATAAACATTATGTGAGATGGTATGCATGACTACGGAGGGACGTGGTGGCGCTGCAGGTTAAACTGCAGAAGCCTCTGTGCTGCAAGGTCAGAAGACCAGCAGTCGTAAGATCGAATCCACACGACGGAGTGAGCTCCCGTCGCTTGTCCCAGCTCCTGCCAACCTAGCAGTTCAAAAGCATGTAAAAATGCGAGTAGATAAATAGGTACCACCTCGGTGGGAAGGTAACGGCGTTCCGTGTCTAGTCGCGCTGGCCACGTGACCACAGAAACTGTCTACGGACAAACGCTGGCTCTATGGCTTGGAAACAGGGATGAGCACCGCCCCCTAGTATCGGACACGACTGGACTAAATGTCAAGGGGAACCTTTACCTTTACCTATGCATGACTACAGTTCCTTGAGAGCCAGAGTGGGTCCATATTCACCCCATCATACATTACGTCTCTACCACAGTTTGGAATAGAGACCTTGTTAGGTGTATGGACCCTTAGGCCCTGCTACCAAATCTAGTCCTCTGGGGCTCTTCTTCCTCTGGGGCCAAGCCCCATTCCTATGACATCATCAACGTTTTTCAGTTTTTGTGCCCCCACACTCCAATTCTGTAAGGTATAAATGTGTATCCTACAGCTTAATCACTGGCAATCAAAACAATCAGCTAATGGGGTGGTTGGTAAATGAATGAAAGAATGAATAAATGAACGAATAAATGAATGAATAAATAAATAAATAAATATTCTAGTAGTTCTGATTCTACCTTTCTGCTTCTATCACCTACCACTGGATGGGGCTCTAAGGAATTTCTTTAAAATTGAATTAGGACCTTGGACTGAAAGAGATGTCCCACTCTTGAGCTAAGTGCTGGAGGAGAGCATTGGAGAACAGACACCTGCTTTATGTGCTTAAGCTCTCTACATGATTTATAACTGTGATTGAGCAGAGTTCTAAAACCCCTAGGAGAATTATTGCTGCATGGGAGTGTAGCAGTAGATGTTGTGCAAGACAGCAAATCAGCACAATTCACACTTGTGGAAAAACAGTCCTGGCAATCGCTTTGCAATTGGGTGGGAAGTGGTTAACAGATGAAAAAAAGAAGTTAGCTTCAGGGATTTTCCCTTGAGTGACGTCACTTTATGAATGGTAGTGAGCACAAAAGGGTATCCTGTAGACCACCTTGATTGCTTCCATTGGTGCTGTCAACATTCAGGATGCCCTTTGCTATGTAAAGCTTGGCGTCCTTTCTGCTGCTGACAATGCAGTCATGATATTTTCAGCAATATCAGGCTATTTCCTGGCTTTTTTAAATCATGGGTAGAGAAGCACAATACCTCACACTCATTACTACAGGTTTTTTGAATAATTGAAAATTCATTTAGAACAGGCTCCCTTTTTAATACCATCCCCCTGCCTCCATGTATATACAGCATGAACTGACTGGGAGTGTAGCCCAGCCCAGCCCCACATCGGGAAAGCCTGCTTTAAAAACAGGGGCAGTATAATTTCCATTTAAGGAGGCATCAACCTGGCAAGGATAAGTTCCTTTCTAAATAAATGGAGAGACAGCTAAAACAATTTTGTTTAAACATTAACACAGCTTTCCTTCAATGGTTGTATGGGAAGTTTAATGAACTCTACTTTTCAGAGAAAGCTAATGCCCTAGCTTCAGTTCCACCTTAAAGCAAAAAGCTTCTGGAGAAAAAGGCAGCAAAACAAGGCACATCTAGGAATAATGTGAGTGCTCCCAGAGCAAACACCTACTGCTTTATTTATAGTTACGATGAAGACCATCTGTCATAATGAATTATATGGTACATAAATCATTCTATTTAAAACTTTAGTTATTTTACTAGCAATACACCTATTTGCAAACTATCCATCACATAGAAATTGCAAACAAAATTTTATATACTTACAAATCTCATTTTTTTACAACAAGCCCTCTGTATAAGGCCAGATAATTTTGCCAATTATTTCTGCTGCTCTATATGTAAATAATTTAGCTGATCTTTAATCATTTGGTTCCAATATTTCAGACATCTAGCTGTCAGACTTACATATCCCATTATTCTGCTCCCAAGGTCATTATGTGTTTGCCAGTAAATAGTGAGGGAGCTATTTGTTCCAATCCCACAATAAATATCAGAAGGAAATTGCATTCTTGAAAACATAAGATGCTAATATACTTGTCTCCTTCAGAATGTGGTTTCAGCCAGTTAAACAAATTCCAGTTGGAGCCAAGAGTTGTGTGTGTTTGTTTGTTCAGAAATAAATTATTTCTGCAAAACAGACTATAATGTCTATAATGAACTGCTCACCCAGGTTATACTATCTGAGGATAAAAGGAGGGATTTAAATGTGGTTAACCCACTAGGGGTGTAAATCCTCACTTGCCTTATCCTCACAATGGGGGACTGAAATATTATTCGCCTTGCCTGCGAGATGGCAAGGAGTCTCCTGATGTTCTCAATGACTTGCACAAAATTACCTTTTTCACAAAAAACATCCTTCATATTTTAAAATCACTGGATGAGGCTGAAAGGAATTGTAGGCAAAAACATTCAGAGGGCCAAATGCTCCCCACCACTGGAACAGATAATCTTAAATATATAGACACTCCCCTTCCCCCTCCATCCCCAGGAGGATAGTCACTAACCTAGTTCTCCATTTTCAATCACTTCAAATGTAGCCCACACATCATCCTTGTGGGGGGTAATGTTTTTTATCCCCAGTATATCATTAGTCAATTCTTCTGCCTCCATCACTGGCGATACCTGTTTCAAATATCACAAAAAGAATTCATTCAAAGAGGTGGCAAGATTCTAATTTGTGCTGGAGTTTTATGCTCTCAATCATAGGAGGAAAACTGCCCAACTTCTTTTGTAAGAGCAATTGCAAGAATGCCAACTTTGGAAATCCATTCGTTATTTTATCACATTCACTGCCAAGACATCATTAACTGCAAGAAGAGACTGGAAAGGATTCACAATACTTTAGAAAAATAGAGAGGGATGCTACTGAAAGTATTTTGCCCCATGCCTTCTTTTCCAGAAGCTTATTTGATATTTCTGAAAGTCTGAAAGAAAAATAATGTCACAAAAAGAGACAGACTTTTTCTTTTTTTTCTTTCTTTTTTTGGCAGGTCTTACTGACTGATTACACGCTGTCTAAAATTATAACGAAACTGAGCACTACAAAGTTCTTTTGTACTTTGTTAAGGTAGGTGCTTTAACTTTCTTTCTCCTCCTCCACCACCCACTGTTGCATATCAAAACTAGAATGATTCCACAGTCAATCCAGACCTTTCCAAACTGCACATTACACCCAACACTGGAAACTGCAATTATTAGGAGCAACGAATTTAGGTTTTTCCACAGTCAAAAGCGCTGCTGGCTCCAAATAACAATGTCAGGAGCAAGGACATTTCGTGACCTTGAATCATTAAGTAGACACAGCAATCGCTAGGGAATTGTTAATGTCTGTGTATTGTAAGAGTAAAGGCAATTACATTTTCAGAATCAATACTTCCATAAAATATCATTAAGGCACAACTTTTATTTTAAGTCATTTTAAAACAACATGCCTTAATTCAGCAGAAACACATGGCTGCTACAGGTACAAAGAAATGACTAGTGGGCAAGGAGCTCCCACTTGGTAGTAGATGAGGCTCTGTATTATGTTACTGTTTCTTAGATCTTGCACTAATGCTCTGTTTTATAAGCTGCCTAAGAGTGCTTAAGCTATGGGCAATACAGAAATAATTAATTACTAAACCACCTAGAGACCAAGATTACTGGCAATTGCACCCATCAAGTACTGAGGAAAAAGAGAGTGAAGAGGACTGGATTCAGTCTAACTTGCTCTTTCCCTTTCATTTGCCCCAAACAATAACATAACTTGGCAGTGAAACCTGCAGCCCTGAGTATTTGCCTGTAGTTTAGTATACATATACACATATAAGCCTACTCCCATGCACTTTATGGCTGGATTAGGATCATCATCTACAAACTGTAATTATGCTGGAGAGAGAGAGAGAGAGAGAGAGAGAGAGAGAGAGAGAGAGAGAGAGAGAGAGAGAGAAAGTATGGTTTTAAAACACTCACCCACACACTTAAAGAAATACAGTAGAACCCCCCCCCCCCCCATGTTCACATATAGGGTTTCAGCAGTTTCAGTTATCTGTGGCTTACCATCATTTGCAAGTATCAAATGGAAATTAAACAATATGTATGTAAATGAAAAACGACTAACACCTGTGAGGAAAAATACCATGAGAAACAATGGTGTTTTAATGAACAGTGTTTCCAAGGGAGCCATTTCTTAAGCACACATGAAAGATCTTTGCCTGCTAGGCAGGAGACTGGCTACTCTTTTTGCTTCTGCTATAAATCATGCGGAGGCCTTTGTCCTGCCCCCCTGGATAACTCTTGCATGGTGTGTGTGTGTGCGTGCGTGAGCGCATGCGTGTATATGTGGCAGTTTCAGGCATATGCGGCAGGTCTTAACATATCACCACGGATACAGGGGGACTCTTGTATAAAGAAGCTTGTATGATAGAACACACTTACATAAACATATATTTTAAACTCAAAACATTACACCTGATTCAAAAAAATAGAGATTTTTTTAAAAAAACGTGAATATACAGTATATATATATATATATATATATATTAAAAAGATATACAAACTCTTATTATAATGCTGCTGTCTGGCTCTTTTCTTTCCACATAAACTTCAATTAACAGGTCTCCAGCTTGGGAAACCTAGAGTAAAAGAGAGATTACAAAAATTAAACAGTGGAGAGAAGTCTGTTCCCCCGTAACTTCCTGCTTTTGCTGACTGAAGCCTTCTGTGTATGTGATCCTCACAAAACAAACCTCCACCTGCACAAGAACCTGTTAACACACAATCAGGTACATTCATCTACAGATACATCTGATGGTTTTGCATGCAATGTATGTCACATAGGATTTGCAGCAGGCAAGGCAAAGACTGAACTATGCTCATAACTTCTCTTTTCTCCTGTCATCAAAATAATTACATCTTGTTTAACAACAGCTGGAATATAATCATACGTATCTTAAATTTTGCTTCTTTCCAAAATTCAACTAAACTTGGAATTTTCAGATCAAAACTGATGCCTACAACAAACCCCAAAAGCCACATGCTTGGTTCAGACAGGAAAAATCTGCCTTGTTTTGGTAACACTATTAAGGCCAATCCCAGTAATATATCTAGTAGTAGGTTCTCTGATTCATTAAGAATGTGAACGGCTGACACTGGCTGTGTTCAGACATAACAATAAACCATGATCTATAGTAAATGAAAAAAACATAGACATTGCACTCACTCCTGTTCTCCTCTGGCACCGTTGCAAAACAATGTTTAGAAGCTTCAGCTCTTGTTGTTGTTGTTGTTGTTAAACACAGATTCATTCAAACCCCACTCTCAAAAAGGCAGTGCATTTTAACAGTGGCTTATCTGTGCATGTGATGAAACAATCTGTAAACGGGACAGCAGGGCCGCACAACCTAGTCTTATATCATACTGCTATGCCCAACAGTAGGTGAGCACATCATGAGAATACATCTTAAGGGGATCTACACACATACTATCAAATGCACATAGAAGTCTATCATGAAAAGGGATCCTGAAGTGCCAGCAATCTCTATTTGTCTGCTGATTTATGTGCTCAGATCCATATGTATACAGAACTCTTTCCAACATTTTCTACACGTGGAGTGGATATGTATAAATTATGAATCCTGTACCATTAATAGTTCCTATCACATTATCTTCCAATGTGTTGGAAGACATGTGACCTACCTATAGCTGTGATCAGACAAAGTTTAGATGTAAAACTAAACTGTAGCTAATTAAAATTAGAAGCAATAGTTTCTCTCTCTTCCTTGCAGTCATCCTGGAGGAGAGCTGCAGAGGAAAAACATGAATGCAGCAATTGCTGAGTATATGAAAGAAAAGGTAGCAAATTTACTGAATAGAGAAGAGACAGAAATGATTTATTTCTTTCCAATTAAGATGGAAATATTAATATCCATTCTAATGCAACTGTAAACATCTTGCAGCTTTGAATACCTAAGCTAACCAAAGGTGAACCATTTTTACATTTTCTTTTTGTGCTACAAGAATTCTATTCACAACTACAAACTACTTAAAAATTGATTTTTTTAAAGGCAAGCTGTGATACACCAGAATTCCTTTCATCAGAGGAAGATCTGTGATACAGGTCTAAATGACGGAAATACCAAAGATAATGCTAAGCCCACCCTGAGTGACCTTCTTCAATTGGAACACGAGCAACACACTCCCCCTAAGTACATGTGTACTATTCCAAGCTATAGATGGAGATCTGTATGACTGAATGTTTCTTGACATGGACAGTTGTTTCCCCCATGCAATGGAAACCGCTAGGCTGGAATGCCCTTCCTCACAAGCTATTTGGCTGTGTACAAGAATTTATTGACTGGTTTGCTCTAATGAGCCCATGTACCCATTCCTTCCCCCACGCAGAAGCAGTTCACAGTGATACAACACAAACCGAGTTTACTATTTCTGTAAGAATGAGTCTATCATCACATTAATTTGGACTTCTGGATCCATAATTTTTTTCATTGACCTGCTTCTCCACCCCTTGCTGCTGCTGTTTCTTCAAACAGTCATCTTTATTTTGTCTGCAGTTACAGTTGAGGATGATAGACCATTTTCTTTGTTTCAGAGGTGAAACAAAGTGCAGCAACCACAAGTGCCAATATATTGTCTGAATTGTTGAAGGCCCTAGAAACTCTCAAGGCATCAGTGCTGCATCTATTTCATACTGCAAGAGAATATTTAAGTCGTAAAGAAGAGTACAATTAAAACTGCAAAGAAACAAAAGAGCTGGGAATTTCTATGTGCAATGAGCGCTCGTGCAACATGCCTATCTTGGAGCATCATTCTTCCACACAAAAGCATGTTTTAATACTGATAACCTGAGAGTAAAAAAAAGAAGATGTAGAATAGTACCTGCTAAGGTACTTTCACAAGGTCAAAGCACAACACAAAAGACCCAGTAGAAGCTGGTACATTAGAGTAGGAATGCATTGCCTCACCTTAGGCTAATATTACCTCCGTCTAGACCAGTTCTACATGATTTCTTTTCAGGCAAAAAGAGTCACACCTGTGTTACCCTTTTGCTGAGCTCCCAGGCTCACTGTTGGGGGAAGGAATGTGACCGGGTGGATGGGAAAAGAGAACAAAAGGCAATACAGAAAGATTTCTGGGAAGGTGTGCATCTTGTTTATCAACCTGGCTAAGCCCACCACTGAATGCTGCACGTTTTACTCAGCACTTTCTGTGCGGGGGAACCAAGTGACTGAAGAGGAGGTTAGGAATGCACCAACCAATTCTTCCCATTAGATGCCTTCCATTCATCAGCTGACTCAGGATTAGCACAACTGTGAAGGATATACACATGTAGAGATAATCAGGACTCCACAAGGATAGGGGTCCTGACCACTCAGGCTTCTCAACCCTTTGGGGAGAATAATAGATCCAAAGAGGTCTCTTCAGACTCAGAGTATGGCCACTTGATTTTTAAAATTAATAACCTATTGTTATAGTTATAAGCCCCTCCTTTAGATACCCTTAAATTTATCACTGGTAACTTCTTAATTTCCCATTATCCCAAGGTAGCTAAATCAGTCTCTGATTTACCATCACCATCAAAATGCTACAAGCTGACATCAGGTCCAAAATACACTCTCCATTTTCTCATTGCCTCAATACCCACTAGAGGAGCAGCCTGTCAAGGCATAGCAATTGAACCGCATGATATTCCTCCACTACCATTTACCTTTGTAACTCTAAAACTAAAATTTAAAAACATACTGGAAAAAGAACCAAAATTATCCCCTGTTCAGTTACAGCCATCTGGCCATTTAATTGTTTTTATCCTTGGAAAAAGTAATTAATTACAAGTAACTGCTATTTGTAACTTACTACTACCAACCAGGGTTGAAAGAAGGAAAGTTGCCCCTCATTTAGCAGCAATCATAAGGTAATGTAGCTATGCTTTAGTTCTAGGGAAAAAATCATTATACATTTTCAGTACAAATATGCACATCAACAAATTTCCTATTTTTGTTTGGGTTCTTTTGGAGGTGCCCCTTTTTCATATTTTTTGTGCACCACTTCTTTTATTTTACACATAAAAAGCTTCTTTCAGGTTCATTCATTTCAGTTTTCCCATTTGTGTTTCCTGGCATTCCCAAAAGACCTAAAGCACTCTTAAAAAATACTCCCAAAAAAATAAATAAATAAAATTAAAAAAAAAAAAGCCAAATGAACAAAGACTCAATCTACTCCAAAAGCTGGTAACAAGACATGAGGAAGAAAAACCATCACAGAAAGTATCTCCCACCAAAATATGCACCTTTAACAGAATAAATACAAAATAAAGTAACCAAGTAACAATTTTAAAAAATTGAACAGGAAAAGCATTCTCCCCAACACAGACAAAAAGCAGTAAAATAAAAAAGAACACACAATAGCCACCTCTCCCAAAAAAACTAGAATTCGGGAAGATTTCTCTTCCTCCATCATGTGATACCTTCTCTTCTGTTCTTTGATCACAACAGGTAGCAGAAGCAAAAAATAAATTATCCAAGAAAGGAAAGGGAAACAAAAACAAAAAAGAGGAGGGGAATCACCAAAGAAATGGGGTGGGGGAGATCCCAAGAAGGCACACTAGCACAGGCAGGCTGCAAAAATAAATAAATAAATAATAATCTATAGAAATGGGACCCCCTCCCGCCAAAAAAGGAAAGACAAAAAAGAGAGAGGAAAATATTAAAGACAGAAATCCAGAGGCAGACAGGTGGGTAGCGCAACCAAAGATGGAAAGCATCAAAGGCTAGCACACAGTAACCGCACAAGAATGACAGAAACAAAGAACATTTCTCACTGCATTCCAAACAATCAAGGGCCATCTACAAATTCAGAATTCCTGATCTTCCTCTGGACATTCTGATTGGATGTTGACAATCTTTATTGGTCACACCACCACATCTTTGCAATAGCTCTCACAATGTTCTTGAAAGAAACAGGTACTAGGTGAAAGAACTCAGAGCTTCCATGTACTCCTCTTTAATACAAATAATTCATGTTTTAGAAGCTATCTTTCAGGAATCAAGAAAATAATGCATGTAAAAAAGAACCTTTTTCATATTTCATGCCTTTTGTTGAAGGCTCATCACTAGTTATCAGCTATATATTAACTACTTACTCTTAAACTTTGTTGAGAGTTTCATCAGTTGTGCCTCAGATGTGCATCGCTATAAAATGCCTGAAGAGATCTCAAGTATCCTCTTTAAGAGGAAGTAAAATTCCACCAGTGAGTAAGCCACTCACATAACAGAATGGGAATGCAAGAATGTTTTTCTGCTCATATGAAGACTGGTTCAGATCGGCAGGGCGTTTCCCAAGACAGAGAGCAACAACAAGACATACATACAGTAGGAGCCCCGTATCTGTGGGAGATTTGTTCTATCTATCTATCTATCTATCTATCTATCTATCTATCTATCTATCTATCTATCTATCTATCTATCTATCTATCTATCTATCTATCTATCTATCTCTGCCCTCCCCACCAATGTGGCACCATAACAATCCTGATATTAAACAACAGCCACATTCATCATTTTGTTATATAGTAGGCCCCCTGTATCCACGGAACCGTTATCTGTGGTTTCACTTTCCCACAGTTTACTACACCCTATATACAACATACAATATATATTGGGGAAGTCATATTTATTGGGAATATAACTTAGAACAATATTGAGTAAAAAAGATGTGGGAAATATTCCAAGTAACTTTCTGTAGAAATACAGTATATTCTGTAAATAAAACAGACCATACCACTATGTTTCAAAAGAAGCACATAATGAAGAAATTAGGCCTTTAAGGTCACAGTGGCCTTTGAGAATTGAAACTAATGAAATCATTTGTGACTGGGGGGGAAATTACAAAGCAACTTTGAAGAAAGCTTCTTAATTACACTGGCAACAACTCAGAAAAAGCCTGTTTCCTGGTAAAATTTGCTGTTTAGATGATATTACTGAAAAAAGATTGGAGGAAAGAATGGAGTTGACATTTGATTTCCACTGGGTGTATGTAAACAACTGCACATTGGAGAGGGGGGAAAATGTATGCTGCAAATTACAGCAGCAAACAAAAACAGCTGGCAAAGTGTTTCATGGACGGGGGGAAATGAAGAATGGTTAACAGAGTGCCAACTCGAATGGAAAACAAGGTCATCCTAAGCATATGAGAAGCCTGAGATTTTTCTTTTGAGTTGCAAAAGAAATTTGGGCTGAGTGAGTTTTATTTTTGAATAATCTCTCTATTTTTAATAATTTAAAAGACAGCTCCGTAACTTCTACCTCACCAAACAGCTTGTTTAATTTTTGTGTTACCAACTGCTTTTCACTGCTGTTTAGAAAAGGAAGGTGTTATATAAAATGAACAAGTTATATAATTTTTATCTTCAGAAACGTTATTAGAGAAAAGATTCTCTCATGCAACAACCAGGTCATAAGGAATTCTTCAGCTTTCAGATGCCACCTGGAAATATAGCTCCACCTAGTGCTTTGCTCTATATACTACAGCAAAGCCTTGGACTGCACTGTATATGGATTGTGAGAAACTATGGGTTGTTCAGAAAGAAATGGATGTGCCTGTTCTGTAACGTATTGTGGACAAAAAGCTACCATTAGGACATAATATGGAGAGACAGAATGGTTTCCTGTAGGCAAAGGTATCATTTTAAAAGGGTGCATTTTATCACCTTATTTGTTTAATCTGTATGCAGAACATATCATATGTGGAAGTTGAGTCATGGCAACTGGACTTCTTTCTTATTAGGTTGAAATATTTCGTTACTCATCCAAGTAGCTTCTTCAGTCTGAGGAGAGTTGGTAGGAGACCCCTGACAGATCACATTGGTTTTACTTCCCCCTGTTCTGAATAGGCTCCTTAGATGGACAAAGGACAGGGGTGGTGGTAATGAAAATCCCACTTCTGTAGTCCTTCTCCACCCATTGTCATGGGTTGTTAACAGTCGGTAACAGTGGTCTTTCTGGTGTGTGTGGTCCTGACCTTTCTGGGGATGGATGAAAGGGCAGCGTGATAAATAGGAGACAGGTTGTATCTAAGGCTTCCACCCCTGCTGAGTGAGGGATTTTCTGTATGCACATGTATGGCCTCCCTGACCCCTCTCTCAAACCACCTATTCTCTCGGTACAAAATGAGTACATCTTGGTCATCAAATGAGTGTCCTTTGATTCAACTTCCAGATAACCTCATCTGGATGACTGAGAATCTTCACAGAAACATATCGTATGGTAAACCAGACTAGATTCAGTTGAAGGAGGAGTGAAAATTGGTGGAAGAAACATCATTAATTTAAGATATGCAGATAACATCATCTTACTGGCAGAAAGTGGCAATAACTTTTAGCGAAAGGGAAAGAAGGAAGTGCCAAAGCAGGAGTGCAGTTGAACTTTAAAACAAAAATCATGAATACAGAAGAACTACACAACTTTCACATTGACAATGAAGAAATTAAAATTGTTAAAGATTTTGTATATCTTGGTTAAACCAGCAATCCAAATGGAGACTGCAGTCAAAAAATCAGAAGACAGAACTCAGAAGCAAGGAAGAAATTAAAAAAGATTATCAAGTATACGGATGTGTCACTGGAGACCCAGATCAAGATCATCCACACTACTGTATTTCCAATCACCATGTATGGGTGTGAAAGCTGGACAGTAAAGAAATCTGACAGGAAATAAAATGATTCATTTAAAATATGGTGCAGGAGGAGAACTTTGTGAATAACCTGGACTGCCAGCCTGAACTATCTCCAGAGGCAAACATGATGAAACTAAGGCTGTCTTGCTTTTGGCACATCATGAGAAGGTAAGATTCTCTGGGAAAAGACTATAATGTTTGGAAAGGTGAAAGAGAGCAGGAAAAGAGGAACACCGAATAAGGTATGGATTGATTCCCTAAAGGAATTCCCCCAAAGCTCTCTCATTCATAGGATTACCATAAATCGGAGGTGACCTGATGGCAAATAGCAAGCAGTTCCCATCTTTTTTTAAAAAAAATTATGGTGAGCTCTAAGCACAGAAAATCGTTCCTTTTTGAAGTTAAGTAGATCTTGGACAGCAGCTCAGCTACAATTAGAAATGCAATCTATGAAATAGCCTGTCTTCTGTGAATAACATACCTTCTGGCTTCGAGAGGATGCAAGGATGGGCAAAAACCTTCTGTAACCCCCATGCTCCAAAATCAGACCTTTAAATCTCCTTGGAGTTACTTTTTGTCACAGCACTAGTTCTGTATTGTAGGCATTCTACAGCATTATCACTTGAAGAGCTGTAAACAGTGCCCCTGAATTTCAGCCAGTTGCCATGTATTTTTTTTAAAAGAGCAACAAACAAAAGCAAATGAACCAAAGCAATGAAAACATAAAACATCCCAACAAATCTATTGGTTCTTGTCACTAGGGTGCTTTTCTGTCCTGGCAGACATAAAGTATTAAGACAAAAACTTCCCATGCTATTCTTCAGTCAACCATGAAACAGAGAAGCAAAACAGAGAAAATAAGAGAGCAATTTTAGATTTTTTCCACGTTCTAGATTTTTTTCTTTCTTATCTAGCTGGATTAGTATATTAAGCAGGGGGACTGAATTTGTGTGACTATGGATGAATTTCTATCTTCCTCTCGTATGAGCTCTGAATATTTACACCAGAACTAGTATATTAGGGTCTGTCTTTCCTTCTCTCCACCTCTTTTTTTTCTCTTTATGGTGATGCAAATCCCACCACCTTCTGGCCTTTGTGCAATTTCTGGAAGGGTGCCTGTGGGCAGAAGTAAAATCATCCTGCCTATCACACCCCTCAAACTGACAGCACAATGTAGTGCCCCCTCCCCTAACCACATCTCAGGTCACATTGTTTTGCATTTTCCCCATTTGCTCCTATATTTTTTTCACAGCAATCTGGAAACACACATATACTGTTCTAGAGCAACACAAGGATTAGGTTGGAGTGCCACCAAAAGGGCTCAGGTTGGGTTGGGCACCTTTCTGTGCTATGAACTGTGTTGGGGGATATATCTGTACTGCTAAGTGTCAATACACTGGAATTCTCAATGGGGTCAGAAAATATCACACAATTCACTAAGTGAACCAGGAATTATGAGGCTTAAAGTGATCACAGCAATCCAGAGGGCAAAATACACCCCTCGTGCTCACACAACAGTCCCCAGACCCATCTGCAAGATATTTCCAAAGAACAGTGAAGTTCTGCACTAAATTGACCAGTGCAGAAAACATACGAGTGTAAGAATCAAAAGATAGATTTGCCCCAAGAATTTGAATATTAGCATAGTATTACTTAGTGTAAAACATCCTGGAATCTGGAGAAATATAATGGATAGCTGAACTACATTTGAAGCTCTTTCATGTAAACATATTAAGCCACACTGTGCTTATTTAACATTTCAAAGGTTGTGATGAGTAAAGGAGAAATGCAAGTTAAGAACAGCAATCACAAGGCTAGGCCAAACTCAACTTTAGTAGCTAAAACATCACATCAACCAGACTCAAATCTAGAGGACAAGTGTGTGTTCTGTAACCCAAGTGTTCAAGATGAGCCTAAAAAGCAAAGAGCAGGTACTGCTTGAGGCAGGCAGGCAAGGGGAGAAGATTGCTAATAAGAGACCTGAACTACTTTTCTAATCACAGGAGTCAGTATTTTACATGTCCGAGCATCCTTTTGTATCTGCAGAGATGTCTGACATTTAAGCATGCACAGGTCTGGGTTGCAGCTTCAAACCACAACATCCACAGTTCCTATGGTTGTGTCTAACACCATTGTTTCCCCAGCTAAATATACAAACTTTTAGTGGAGTTCCCCACTGCAATCTCTATGCACATCTACCAAATCTGCTTCTCACAGAAGGAAGGAATCTGCTTTACTTACTTGAGTATCCTTCCATTTGGTAATAAAGCTATTCTCAATATCCATTTGTCTCACTTGGTCTTCATGCACCTGCTCATAAAAACAAACAAACAATGTTGTTAACACAGGTACCCAAACATCTTTCTAAGTACTTGCACCATTCACAAAAAAGCAGCAGTGGCTGGGCCACTTCAAATGAGTAAGACACATGGAAAGAAAATAACAAACGAGCTCTGAAACAGACTATTTTTCAGAAGTAGCTGTAGGGACAACCAACTGCAGTGTTTAGTCTCTTAACTCTGCTGCAAAATAATTTTGAGGAATGTCTGCACTTGGTCCCTTCCCTTCTTTTCTTTGCTGGCCTATACTTTCTAGTTAGTGATGGGTAGAAGATAGCAGCAAGGCTCTATGGGCTGTTCTATCCCTCCTGGTAGCATTTTTGAGTGTTTCTTGAAAGTAAGGCAATGACAAGAATGGATCTAGCTCAACCTACTCCTTCTGCCACTTTTTGGAGCCTGAACTTGGGTCTTTTTGCACTGTTCCATTCTTAAGTTAAGAGTCTGCAGCTAAAACCCGTGGTTAAACATTTCATCATAAATCATGACATACCAAACAAACAAACCACTAATAAAAATCCATAATTACTTTTGGGGGGCATGATTGCAATCCTATGCAGTTATTTCTAACTAAGTTCCATTAAATTAATTGGTGCTTAATTGTAACTGTAGAGGTTCTAAAACAGTGGGTTACCCAGGTGTTCTTGGCCTGCAATTCCCAGAAGCCTTCACCACCAGCTGTGCTGTTGGGAAACACACTGAGCTCCAGCCTGCTGTAAAGCAATCTTTAATTTTAATTTGAAATGAAAATCATTTTGCAAAGAGTCATTACTACCTAACTGCTGGAATGAAGCAGGAACCTATTCAACAAAAGGAATTGAGGATCCTCTCTCTGCTTTATTATGTCCTTCCTTGTCTATGACTGTGTTTATCTGCCACAAATGGTAGAGTGGAGCTTTTATTTAAAAAACAAACAAACATACAAACAAAACCTCTTACTCTTGCAAGAAGTACCAGACATTCAGGGATCACACATGCCTATTCCTGGACTTTGGACTAATGTACCTACTTAGCTCCAAAATCCATCCATCCATCCATCATACTAAAGCAGGATTGAAAACATGGTGAAATTGTCTCTCCATGTCCCTTAGGGGATTTTCTAAGCAAAAGGTTCCAAGTCAATCTCCAAAAAGTGCAGACAGAAAAGTGCAGAAGGAGTAGGCTGAGTTAGATCCCTTTATTTATATTCTCCTAAACAAATCCCACCAAAATAAATGGGAACTCTGGAAGAAGATGGCACCAACTTCATGGTGAATTCTGAGTACCTTTGTGTTATGCATTTGATGTTTGTTGCTGCTCTTTTATTATCCTCTTGCAAACTAATGCTTAATTTAAAACATTAATATGGCCTGCCAGGACATCTCACTGACGGAATTTTGGAGTAGAGTCTAAGGTAGTTATTCTCCAAACAACATAAAGGCATTTGAGCTGTAAGTTTTTTATACAGTTGATGGCTGCTGCTAATGTTTTAATTGTTGTTTATAGCTTCTATGAATTGTATATCACTTTGAATGCTGTGCAGGCAGGAAAGGGATTAACAAATTTTATAAGCAATAATAATTTTCATTAAAAAATGTACAGGGGGCTAAAATGAAGATTACACATGAACTAAAAGAGGGATGAGCAACTTGTGGCCCTCCAGATGTTTTTGGGATGGCAGTTCCTTTCAACCATAGGCAGCACATCCAATAGTTAGGGATGAGGAAAGCTGAAGTCCAACAGGGCTGCAAGTTGCTCTCCTTGTTCTAAAGGCAAGGTTTTTAGAACCCAAACCACTAATCTTCATTCTTTCATGGCAGCCTCCACTGTAACCATTTGTGTATCCTTTCTCTCCACCATTTCTCCACTATGTTCATTAGTCTGGAAACTCCTTGTTGGCAGGGTCCTACCCTATTTCTTCATAATAATTGATTAAGAGCCACGTACAACAGCTATGTCAGCCTTGCGATAGATGTCTGAATATAGGTAACTACGTACTCGGACAATCTCCATTGATTTTTCTTAAGAAATGGCCATTGGGTGCATAGAAAATATTCATAGCAAAACAAAAGCACAGCTTGACCTTGTCCTAATTGCTCCAGCTTCTAATGCAAAAAAGCAGAAGTATTAGAGAAGAGTACCAAATGAAACCATCACTAAATAATGCTAAAATGTTGCCTGCAATCACATTTTCATTTTCATCCCTTTGCCAAATTATATTACTGTGGACATCTGATAAACATGCTGGGTACTTACATCAAAGAGATGTACATAATTTATAATCAGGTCTTCAATAACATCGACTTCTTCACTGGTTTGCCCTTTCGTTTGAAATAAGCATGACGAAAACGCCATTGCTAGATTGTGAGGATCCATGTGATTGATTTCGGAACACTTTTGTACCCTGTTTAAAAGTTAAGAAATCTATTTAGAATGCTTCAGCAGGCACTCGTTTGTTCAAATGCTGACTCCTAGGCCACGGCATATATTTCCAACAAGACCTCTTGATGCAGAAGATGGATTCCATTAAAATGAAACTTCCTCGAGTACAACCATGTTTGAGTAAAAGCAGCAAATAAGGTGGTTGCACTTCAAACCTAGTAAGTTTTATTTGGCAGAAGATTTTATGGATTGCAGCCCACTTCTGTGCCTTTCTCTGAAGAAGTGGGCTACGATCCACAAACACTTATGCCAGATAAAACTTATTAGTCTGGAATTCTTTGTCATTTTCTTTAAAGTGTTATTACACGTCTCACTGTTTCTTAGCTCATTAACTGATGTTACTCATGCAGCCTGTTTTTACACAGACAGGTTTTTATAATTCTCTCAGAGTATAGAAATACATTTCACCAACATAAGAAATAAATTAAGGGTCTGCCAAGGTCTTGAGATAGAATTGTTCCAAGCCATGGCTTGTGGAATGCCCTTGCAAAATCACAAGTAAACACAGGTTTAAAAAAATAAAATAAAATAAAAAAAGATCATGAAGCTTCACATTCTGATGAATGGAAGTCTTACTTCTTTGGTTTGTAAGACCTGAACAAGGCTATTAATGGCAGGGTCTTTCGAAAGGCATTCATTCTTAGGGTTGGCATATGTCAGAAGCAACTTAGTGGAATACACAGACAATATATAGTATTGTTATTTTTTCCTGTTGTACTTCCAAAATTGTATTCTCTAACAGGCTTTATGTAATTCAGCAGAGCCAAAGATGTACTGGACAGAATGCTAGACCCGGACTAAGAACAGTTTTCAAATCACCATTTGGCCATGCTTTTATTTGGGGGTGGGGGGCAGCAATGGTAAACCACTTTTTAAACATCTCACATACCTCAAAAAACCTGGTGGATCACCTTAAGTCAGAAAATGACTTGATGGCACATAACAATGGCAAATTATTTGGCAGAATCTGACCTTTCCACTGTTTCATTTTTCCCTATTCTCTTAATAAAAAAATAAAATATTTTCTACAGATTATTGTATTTTTGTGATCTTGAGAAACTCTATCTTTGCCACTTGGTTGAGCTAAACATTATTCTAGTGCTTACTTGGGACTTCAAGCTTTAAGCCCCCAGACAGTCTCAATGACACCCAGTAACTGTTTTTTTTAATTTCAAGCATTAAGTACCCAGAGAACCTCAATGACATCCAATAATCACTCAGGTTTCACCTCTGATGGAGGACCAATATAGAAGTAGTGGCAGTCTACCTTGCAGTGTTGGTTTTAGCCCTGGCTTGAGTTTCTTTAATATTGCTGCCCCACCCCACAATTTTGCCAGGTATGGATGCCGGTTTGGTGGTGACCACTGATAAGGCAAAAATAAATTATCTTTGGGGAGGTCTGTCCTAGTCCAACCCTGGGTTGGATCAGGGAGAAGAGCCCTCCTTGACAACTGCATACACATTTTCAAGTACATATTCACAACCATAAGCGATAGAAATGTCATTTAAATACATGCACACAACCCAAGGACTTTTGGAAGCTGGACTTTGTAGTTCCATTTATCTGATTTCTAATATCCCCATGTATTGCTACACACAGAGATGCATATGCACAACTCTGGCTAGCAGAATATTAACACTGATGCTAATGTAGCTCAGGAGTAGGTTATTTTGATAGGTCAAAGGACGAACCCTCTGGAAGCTGCACAGACTGTCAAAAATGCAAGAACTGAAATTCAAAAATGGAGAGAAGCCCATTTGCCATCTTGAAAAAATGACCCCTGTAAACAAGTTAAAAAGTAAATTGCCACTGCCAGAGGCTTCCAGGAACAGTATTCTACCTCCTTTGACTGGAAAAATAGAGAAGGGTGCCTTTTTCTGATTGCTGGTCTAGTGCAAAATTCAGTCTACCAAGAAAGCACAGTGAAAATCCCCAGGAAATTCACCAGTGACAGAAAACTCATTCTGACCAAACCCAGTGGGAGCTCATTATTGAGCATACTCTGAGCCAGTGACTGATGAGCGAGAACAACCCTCCTCTCCCGCTATTGATATTTGTAGCAGCATCCCACAGAGTTGTTTGTTTTTGCTATGGCCTGTTCCAATCTGGCCTATTTAGAAGCATAAAATAACTTCCAAAGGCACATAGCCAATTTGCTTGTACCCACTGTGACTCTATACAGTCCACCTGGAGGGGCCTCTCTCAGTGGATGAATTTCATTTGTGGAGGCCTAAGAATGTTGACAAAACAGTTGGAGGAGTGCGTAGTACCACCCATACGTTAGACTGATATTCTTCATGGGAGATGACTGGCTGGATCAAGGAGTGATCCCTTCTCTCTCAACAGAGCTGGAGTGATTACCCCTCCCGAAGATGCTAATTTTAGCTGGAAAGTTTAAATAACTATAGCTAACACCCATGTCAACGTTTATGTGATTATCCTCTACAGCTCCAAGCTGCCTTGGATGAGGTGGATTATCTGAACCTGCTCCAGTCAAGCTTGAGGCTTGGCTCTGCTACAGAAGATGGGATAAACCAGAAGACAGGATGAGTACAACGATGCTGATATTTCTCAGTAGCTTCTGATATATTCAGCCATGTTACCCTACTGGACTGGCTGACTGTATTGGGAACTGCAGCCACCATTTTTACATAGGTGACTAATTCCAGAAAGCAGTGTTAGGGGAACATGGGTCACTTCCTTGTCATTTCTGCGGTGCCATGATATCCCATACCAACCAGTCTTCTCTCCCATGCTTTTTACACTAAGAAGATAGGAAACTAAAATTTTGCTGTCCTTTCATTGACACACTCAATCTCTAGCTTGAAGCAGCTGCCTCAATCTGGTACAACTGGCTCTAGGGCTTGACAAGAGGATTTTTGCTGAGATTATGTCCATGCTATTCATGATCATTCTCAGCTGCATAAAGGCAGAGTTGCTGTGAGAACGACAGGTTACTCACCTGTAATTGTAGTTCTTCGAGTGGACCTCTGTGATTCACACCCTGGGTGATCCGCGCCTGCGCGGAGCCTCGTCAGAAGATTCTAGAGCTTCTGCGGTAGCAAAAAAACCACATTAGAATAGACCCCTCCCCCTCCATATAAGTACCTTGGCGCCAAGACTCTCCCTTCAGTTACGTCAACCGCCGCAAGAAAGAGAATCTGCATGGCGTGACAGTGGGGAGGTCAGGTGGGATGTGTGAATCACAGAGGTCCACTCGAAGAACTACAATTACAGGTGAGTAACCTGTCGTTCTTCTTCGTGGCCTCTGTGAATCACACCCTGGGTGACTAACAAGCTGTCTTACAGGCAGGGTGTCACACCAAGGTGGAAGCCAGAACAGCATGTCCAAATGCTGCATCAGATTTCTGTCGAACATCGAGTCTGTAATGCCGGATAAATGTGTATGGCTGTGCCCACGTAGCCGAAGCGCAGACATCGGGAAGGGGTACTCCCCGGAGCAACACAGTAGAGGTTGCAAGTGCCCTGGTGGAATGAGGGTGAATCACTCCAGGGACCGGCTGACGTGCAAGCTGGTATGCAAGGTGAATTGTAGAAGCAACCCATCTAGAAATAGCTTGTGAAGTCACTTGCAAGCCCTTCTTGGGAGGTTGGTGGCTGACAAACAGGTGTAGTGAATGCCGAAAGGGTTGAATATGAGCCAGGTAGAAAGCAAGGGCTCGTTTGACATCCAAAGTATGAAGGAGATGGTCTTGAGTGGAGGATGGTGATGGAAAGAAGGAGGGGAGTACCAAAGGTTGAGAGAGATGAAACTGAGATACAACCTTAGGGAGAAATGAAATATCTATAAACAGTTTTACTTTATCGGGGGAAAATTGAATATAAGGGTAGTCATGCTGTAAAGCCGCCAAATCACTTGCTCTTCGAGCGGATGTGATTGCTACGAGGAAGACTGTTTTGAAGGTAAGCAGGCGGAGGTCCGTTGAAGCTAATGGCTCAAAAGGAGGTCTAGTTAGCTGACGGAATACAAGGGTTAAAGACCATTGTGGAGAAGGTGGATGAACATCCGGGTAAGCATGTGATAAACCCTTGAGAAAATGTTTGAGCATGGGGTGCCTAAAAAAACGAGCCGCTGGAGAGTTTGGTGGTTGGTAGGAGACAATTGCCGAGAGGTAAACTTTCAGAGAAGAAAGGGAAAGGCTTGTGGATTTCAGATGTAAAAGAAAGCGGAGAACTGTGGAAAGGGATGCTGCAGTGAAGGATTGAAATCTCTTCCATTTATATAGATATGCTTTCCTGGTTGAAGGTTTTTTTGCTTGACGGAGGATATCCATCAATGAGGCAGAATTCTCCACGCTGCCAGGTGGAGAGCAGGTAGGTCTGGATGAAGTATCTGGGAGTTGTTCTGCGTTAGGAGGTGCGGCAGATGGGGAAGGTGATAAATTTCTGATGATAGATTGTGGAGGACTGGGAACCAGGGTTGCCTTGGCCACCATAGGGCTATAACAATGGTGTTGGGTTTTTCTTGTAGTAGACGGATGACTACTTTGTGGAGGAGTGGAAATGGTGGGAAGAGGTATGAGAGACTCCTGGGCCAACGGCCGATGAATGCATCTCCCTGGGAGTGTTTGCCGATTCTGGCACGGGAGCAATACCATTTGCACTTTCGTGAGGCAAAGAGGTCGAGAATTGGTGTGCCCCACTTTTTGCAGAGATGGAGAAAGATTGTTTGCTCTAATTCCCACTCGTGAGGTTGGGAGCTCGTACGACTGAGGCGGTCGGCCAGATTGTTGTCTTGGCCTGCAATATGTAGAGCTGTCAGGCAGATGTGATGTGAGAGACACCATTCCCAGAGGTCTATTGCCAAATAGAGAAAGCTTGGAGAATGGGTGCTACCTCGTTTGAGGATGTAGTACATGGCTGTAGTGTTGTCGGTGGCAATTTGTACCATTTTCCCAGTGAGGATTTCCTGAAAGCTTTGCATGCCTTTATGACTGCCAGGAGTTCCAGCTCATTTATGTGGAGGGAACATTCTCTGCGGGACCAGTTGGCATGGATTTTGAGAGAGTCACAATGTGCTCCCCAGCCTGTGAGGCTGGCGTCGGTCGTGACCTGTATTTGAGGATGTGGTTGTTTGAATGGATGTCCTACTGAAAGGTTTGGGATGAAATGCCACCATTGAAGTTGGGAGGTGAGTACGGGGGTGACTCTCAGTAAAGTGTGAGGAGAGTCTGTTAGTGGGTCGAAGAGGGCGAGAAACCACAATTGTAGGGACCTCGTTTTTAGACGTACATGTTGTACGACCGAGGTCATGGAGGCCATGGTGCCTAGGACATGTTGCACCAGCAGGGCCAATACCAGAGCATTGGGGGTGAAGTCGTGCAGCAAAGAGATGAGGCTCTGCTGTTTGTCGAGGGGAAGGAATGTGCGGGCTCGGATAGAGTCTATGCGCGCTCCGATGTATTAAATCAGTGGTCCCCAACCTTGGGCCTCCAGATGTTCTTGTACTTCAACTCCCAGAAATCCTGGCCAGCAGAGGTGGTGGTGAAGGCTTCTGGGAGTTGTAGTCCAAGAACATCTGGAGGCCCAAGGTTGGGGACCACTGTATTAAATGATCCTTGTAGGGCTCATTTTGGATTTTTGCATGTTGACCATGAGACCGAGATCGCGAAGGAGGGATAAAGTGAAACAAGTGTCTCGGCGAGCTTTGCGACGGGAGTGGGCTACCAAGAGCCAGTCGTCTATGTATGGGAAAATGAGGATGTTTTGTAGACGGAGGTAAGTGGTTACTGGAGGCATACACTTTGTGAAGACTCTTGGAGCTGTTGCAAGCCTGAAGGGAAGTCTTTTGAATTGATAGTCTTGAGAACCTAGTTGGAATCGAAGATACCGCCTGTGGGATGGATGGATGGCTATGTGGAAGTATGCGTCTCCTAGATCTATGACTGTGAACCAATCTTTTTTCCTGAGGAGGGGTAGAATGGACTCAAGGGTTACCATGCATAACTTGGTGGTGATAACGTAATGGTTGAGCTCTCTGAGGTCTAGGATTGGACGAAGACCACTGTCCTTTTTGGGGATGGTAAAATAGTGAGAGAGAAAAACGTTGCTGTGTTGTTGTGTCGGTTCTCTTTGAGAAGTAAATTTTTTATTTCTTGCAGAGCTTGAGACGGTGGTGTAACAATGTGATGTGGCGGAGGGAGCTGATGGAAATGGATGCGGTATCAGTTTTGGATAATGGACAGAACCCAGGTGATGGACTCCCAGGCAGGTAAGTGCTTCCACAGAAAGGGTGGGGGATGGTGAGTTGCAATCTCGGTCTGGAAGATGTCAAACATGATGTTTGGGTTTGTGGTCATTACGCCTTTGGATAGGTTGTTGACGAGGTTTGGATTTGTACTGTTGTTATTTGAAGTAAGGCGTGTAAGGTGTTTGGCATTGGGGTTCATGTTGGAACCTCTGGTAAGAATTATAGGGACGTTTCCATTGGTTACGTTGAGGGCGTTGTTGATATGCCGGGTAGACGCCCCAACGTTTGGCCGCCGAACGCTTCTTTTGAACGTTCTCTAAGATGTCATCTGTTTCAGCATTAAAAAGGCCAGTGCCATTAAAAGGAAGGTCTTTGATGCGTGCCCGAGCATATTCTGCAAGACCAGCCGTGCGTAACCAAGAAAAGCGTCTTAATGTCACAGATGTAGCCATCGATTTTGCTGTGGCATCAACAGTGTGTTTGGCGGAAAACATTTGTTGTTTGGCAACAGAAAGGCCCTCTTGTTGAAAGGTTTGTGCAAGTACCTTCTTGTCCTCTGGTAAGGAGTCAATGAAGGTGGCCATATTGTCCCAAAGGAAGCGTTGTTAAGCTCCCATAGCTCCTTGGTAGTTTGCTACTCTCATTATGAAAGCCACTGAGGAGTAGAGCCATCTGCCCATAGAATCGATTCTCCTACTGTCCTTGTTGGGTGGAATGAGAGTTTGACGGTGTCGAGATCGAGATTGCGAGGCCTCAACTAATATCGAGTTTGGAGCTGGTTGTTTTTGAAGAAATAATGCTCCGGGATCATGGATTTGGTAGAGATTGTTGATCTGTTTCAATACCGAATGTGAAGAGGCCGGTTTAGTCCAAGACCTTTGGGCGGTGCTGAGTAGGGATGGTAACATGGAGATATGGACTGGGGTAGTGGTATCTTTTGAAATGGGATCGTAGAGATGATCCGCCAGTTCTGTTGTTGGGCGATGGATCTGCAGATCTAAAGATTTAGCCATGCGGACCATGAGTTGGGCATATGTCTGGAAATCCTCTGCCGGAGATGGAGGATTCACATGCACCAAGTCAGAATCTGGTGAAGTAATAAGTACCGATGACGTTTGTGGCCGAGATCCTCGATCTGAGAATTCGGGATCGAGTCTGGAGTCGATCCAGCGTCGATCGACTTCGGGGTCGAGAGGTTGTGGGTCATAGTAATGTTGTCGGTGGCGTGCTACCGAAGGGGCATGTCAACGGACCTCTGTCGATGTCAAGGGTCGTCGGCTGTCACCGATGTCGATGGACAGAAGTGCATACTCAGGAACCTCGGTGTCGAAGTCAACGTCTGGATATTGACGGAGTGTATGTTGAGGTGGATGTCGCTGTCGAGAGTCAGCTGTCAGCCGAGAGTGGGCCGGAGCATCCATGGACCAGGGCAGGTATCGAGAATCATCGATATCAGAGCCGGTATCTCTTTGGTGTCGAAAAGGAGGTTGCTGCCTATTCGGTGGGTATGTCGGTAGGCTCGTTGAGTAGATCGAGGCCAGGGAGGCTAATCTGGAGGAACGGTCTCCATAGTTCTGAGGAGCTGGAAAGTATAGGCTAACAGGAGCTGCAAATGCATCACGACTGGAGGCATGTTTCTCGACTGCCTTAAGCTTTTGAGGTGGCTGGTAGATAGCTGCCTGATGAGCATTTGGACCCGGATGGTACAAACGCTTAGACACCGAGGGTTGTCGAGATGGAGGCTTGTGATGTAATCTCGCCGTACGACCAGACAAGACAGCTGGTTGAGCGGGTTTGACAGATTGGTCGATTGAGCACTGATTGGGGCAAATGGCTACCTGATGAGGGTGCTGAGCGTGGCTGTGACTTGTGCGCACTGGCGGAATTGCCTCATAGGTTTGATGCGCATGATAGCATGCTGGTGGCCGTGGTGGCAGGCCCGATGGTACAGAATAGGGCACAGTATCCGGCTGAGGCTCCAATTCCGCTCTCTCCGGTGATGCGTCCATGGACGGGTTGCTGGGAGAGACACATTGTTGAATAGGAGGCGAGGAAGAAAGGTGGTCTACTTGCTCATCCCATTCTGGTGACTGAGAAGCTGGTTGGTGGGACGGGATCCCTTCATCGTCAGAAGGAGAACCGACCGAAATCAGATCACAAGATTCAGGACATTGTTGTGGAATGGTCATGGAAGCTTTGGTTTTAGTTTGTTTAGATCTCTTGGGCGGAGGAGGGTCCAGAACCGAAGAGACATTGGAGGGCAGTTTCCGTTTTTCGGAGGACTTCGATGTTGAAGTTTTCAATGTTGAGTGTTTTGGTTTGTGTCCCTTCGAAGGTTTCGATGAAGTTGAAGTGGCATCCGAGTGGGATGGTGTGGCCGAATGGCATTGCTTAGAGGATTCTGCAATCGCTTTCTCCATGGCTCTACCTTGCGAAGAAGTCGTGCACGGGGGTTGAGCCATGAGTTTCACAGGATGCAGAGATTGCTCCCAGAGACGGAGCTTAAGTCTGGAGAGACGAGAACGAAGTACTCCTTGCTTGAAATTTTTACAATTAGGGCACGAAGAGGTTTGATGCGCCTCGCCCAGACAAAAAAGGCACTTTGCGTGGCCGTCAGCCAGACGGATTTTGTTATCACAAACCATGCAGTGCTTAAATGGGCCCAAAGGGGCCATGAACAATTGTTAAGAGAAATAAAAATTCGATTAGTAAAAAAATAAAAGCGGGGGGGGTGTGTGCGACGGCCGAAGTCTGAGGCACATGAAAGAAAAAAGGGAACTGTTCGTATATTGGATATTATTGTATAAACAGAAGAAATAATTGAAGAATCAGGAGTAAAAACTCTCTTTCACTTTTACACCCACAGAAGCTAGAAGTACGAGGCTCTTCAACGCGGCGGTTGAAAGAAACTGAAGGGAGAGTCTTGGCGCCAAGGTACTTACACGGAGGGGGAGAGGTCTATTCTAATGTGTTTTTTTGCTACCGCAGAAGCTCTAGAATCTTCTGACGAGGCTCCGCACAGGCGCGGATCACCCAGGGTGTGATTCACAGAGGCCACGAAGAAGAACTTGAGCACTAGCCCACAGCTGGGGTCAACTGTGGCATCTTCTCTATTATTCCAAGGTCCCAGCCAAAGGTTGATGGAAGGCTATGAACAGCTTCCTTCTCCATGCCACTATCCAGGAGGGTGTCAATGGCTGCAGCCATGGTGATGAAGTGTACTAGACAGGTGCAAAATGAAAAGGACAGGGAAACTCGTGCACAGTTTCCCACCCAGCAGACACTACAATAGAGGGGAGGGGAAGCCTACGAGTAAGACAGAGAATGCACTGGATAAAGAGGGGGTGGGATGGACTGAGGTAGCAATGGAGAGTTCTACTGAAGCAGAATAGAACAGTGAAGCTGAGGAATGGGCTGGCACCCCTGAGTGGGCAAGTGGGGCCAACATTCCACCAGTATACGTCTATTTTGACAGACTCTCTTTCACAAGTGAGCCTTCCATATCTGAATCGAACTTTCCCCAAGGCAGCAATGCTTGAGTGATTTGGTTCATGTCTGAAGCTTACGAGCCTACAGTGGGTTCACAGGAGGTTCTGCCAGCAGTACTCAGCAAGACCCCAGGTATAAAGGATACACTGACCTCAACCCAACCTAAAACGTGGAGATGTCAGAGACTGTTTAAAAGAATGGACCAAGTAGCCAAAGACGTGAAAGAAGGAAAGAACATACTGTGAGCTATTTCTCTTTCTGTTTGCACTTGAGATTTAACATCACTGTGATGTAGAACTGCCTGGAAATGACAAAGGGACTGGACTATAGGATGGAGAAGGGTTGAGAGAAGTGCCCATGGTTCCAGTGACACCCTTATAAATAATTCTGAAATAAATGAGACAAAAATGATGAAACTGATGCTGTCCTCCTTTGGGCACATCATGAGAAAGCAAGTTTCTGGGAAAGATTGAAGGCAGCAGAAAAAGAAGAAGACCAAATACAAGATGGATTGACTCCTTAAGGGAAGCCACAGGATTGAGTTTACATGAGCTGAGTAGGGTTGTCAAAGATAGGACATTTTGGAGATCTCTCATTCATAGGATTGCTGTAAGTTGGAGGCAACTTGACGGCATGTAACAACAACAAGAAAGGTTTTTTTTATTGTAACTTTCCTTATGATGACAAGCACTCTTACTGGTCTATTCAATGCCCATTTACCTATGGATGGACTGGGAACCCTTACACTTGCCCAAGATATCACCGTGGTATACCCAGCACCTTCATGTAGCTTAGTTGGAACTATGTAGGAGAGTCCTCTTGCTCAACTATTCTGATAAACTGTAGTTCAAATGGTTCTGCCTAGAAGACAGTGAGGCCTGCAGTAATATGTTTGAAGGACAGGTATCTGAATAATGAAATAAAACGAGCAGGGAATAATAGCAACTAAAAAAATCATGATCTCATGAATGTATACAATGCAGTACTTGCTATAGCACTGTTTCCCAACCTTTTCCGGTCTGCGGACCGGCTGGGGAAGGCGGGGCACACCCCCCCCGTGCGCGCCCCTTGTACGGGTGTTTGCCCCCGCGCGCGCAAGCGCTGCCATTTTGCGCATGCACACGGCCGCGCGCATGCATGCGCAAATGACAGCGCACGCTTGTGCGGGCCCGCGCGCATGCGCAAATGGCGGCACTGCGCTCGTGCGGGCATTCCGGAGCGCGCACGCAGGCGCAAATGGGCTGCGCAGGGGTGAGTGCGCGTGGGGAGGTCTCTCTCGCCGGCCCAGTCTGGCCCAGGCCAGGGACCGGCACCGGGCCGGGGACCGGGGGTTGGGGATCGCTGTGCTATAGAACTCAGTTTTTCTATTTCTGCTTTTTAAAGAAGAGCAAGTTTCCAGTCCATCTGACTGCGAGATACGCTTCAACAGATGTGCAAGACAAGGTGGAGCTCTCAGGCTCAGGAGGATTTTAAGTTATTGTAAGATAAGACTTCAGTCAGACAGTTTCCCCTTCTCCTTCCTATGATCAACAGGAAGCCCCAGGATTATGCAACCCCAGCAAATATTGATTAAGATATTTCTCTATCTGTTTTCACTCCAAAAATTGGAAAACAGTTTACAGTATTACAGTATTAAAATACAACAAAATCAAGTAACAATAAAATCAAGTAGCAATGAGATGAAACAACAAAGCATTTCATTATGATCACAAACATCTAACACTGGTGTTCAGAAAAGCATCTGATGAAAATTAAGGCTTCAACTGGCAGTGGAAACACCCTGTAGTGGGAACCCACTTGATCTCAATAGGGAGATATTTTCACATATGTATGTGGGGGGGGGGGGGGGGGGGGTTTGCCGCAATGGAGAGGGCCCTTCTCATCACTACCAACTAAAGGTCATTATTCTATGACTCAGTAACTAAGATGTTCATCACAGAGCATAGGTGAATGAACATTTGTTCCCAGGATCCTGCTATTCTTGTCATTAAATTTGGATTTTTCTTCGCGCATGTCATTTTTAAGCACAACTCTGTGTCAATATCCACCATGCACTTAAATGCATCAGCATCTAGAAATCATTTCTGTTCATGCTTCTGATTGCACAATTAATGGTGGCATACCACAGTGAACCAGCAATTCACCAGTTCAAATCCTGCTCATTAATTCTTCAGATGCCTTTAGCTATGCCACTCTATTATGAAATGCCGCTGTACACTATTACTACAGGGATGACTATGTTATTAAATGACAATCAATCACCAACTGCCCTGTGAGAAGGACTCTGACAACCTGTAGATTTTGATACTGTTTACTGTGTTTTTTTTCCCCATGGGTTTTAATGCCACTTTTAAGAGACAATGCAAAATGTGTGGCTCATGCACCATATGCTCTCCCAGGCCACTTCATGGCTTTACATCTACCAATAGAAAGTATACTAGCTAAATTCCTTATTCTCACCAATTTAGGTTATTTCCACAAGACAAGACACCTTTGTGACAAATTTTAGATCCCCCAAATTCCTGATGTCCACCTAAGAGTGAAACAAAGAGCTATTTCCCCCACTCAAGGTTCTGTGGTTTATGTAAAATGTCCCATATCCTTTCCCTTTGTGAGGCAAAGTACACAAAAGCAAATACAGAAGGATCAGCTGATTGTTAAGAAAGATGCACACAACCCATTCAGTACCTGAAATCGTGAAATGAAGCACCGATTATTCTATTTTTGAGAATTCACACAAGAGATTGAAGTGCACCGTTCTTTACAAAAAGGCAATTCTATGCAAAAATGGGTAATATTTTGCACACACACACACACACACGTTTCCACTAACGTAAAGACTGTTGCGAGTGCCAGGAAATTCCTTGCAGGCAATGAGAAGAATTTTGCAATTCCTTCCCCTCACCTGCAAAGGCAAGATGAGCAAGGATTTACATCCCTCTCCAGGCTCTTGCAGTGGGCAAAATAAACCCCATTTAAAAACATATATTTAAGAGTGACCATTTTTCAAAGAAATTGGGAAATAACACCTCAAAGAGGTATGATTTCCCTCTAAAACAAAATGTGTTCCTCTCTGGGCATTGTTTTAGCAAGAAATCATTTCTTTTTTTAAAAAAAGGTCACTTTCAGTTTCATCCAGATGCTCTGGTGTGCTCTGGAGTGCCCTTGGAGCCAGAAGAATGGCCCCCAAAGACAAGACTTCATCACCATCTGATTTCATCCTGAAGGAAATGACTAAATAACATTTTGGGAACATCTCAGTTACTGCACGAGAAACATTTGATGAGAATTAAATCCTATATAAAACAAACTTACTAGATTTGAGCTATAGGAATAACACCTATCTATGCCCATGGAACATTTGACAGACTAGCTATGCACATACAGAGGATTCCCCTGAAATTATTTTTGTAGATTTGTTGGCATACTCACCTGTAAAGGTGCTCCATTAAGGCTGCCAAAGTTGCTCTATTGACTGGTGGAAGCGTTTGAATGAAAGTGCTGTATTTCCTCACTCTCTCCTTCTCATCCAGGGTATCTGAGGGAGGGAGTGAAATTAAATTACCCAACATTAACTACAATGCAGTCCAAAGGAGAAGGATATCGACCAGCCATCTCAGCAGTATCTTGCCATTCCACATGACTGTTCAAACAATCAACCTCCCCTTCACAGACACAATATGGATAATTCTCTTTTGATGCAGATTATTAGGTCCTGCATTAGAAGGGGTTTCGGGGGATTCTTAGGCACAAAGAAGATATGCAACTTCTGTATTCATGTACTGGTTGCAATGACTCCCAAGGTAACTATCCATAAAGCACAAGCCAGATTCCTCTGTTCACTCATGGATGCACTTAACGAGCAGAGCTGATTAAAATACAAATGAACAAGACAGACAAATAGGTGAAATGGAAAACTGAAGTTCTCATTGCTCAAAGCAGGTTACTGAGAGGTCACTGTATTGATTTTTGGAAGATGTCTCTCTTAAACTACTGCATTAAAAATGGAGTGGGCTCTCTCACAATTTAAGAAGTTGTTTTCCCCTTCTCTCATACGCTGCATAATATTTTCTTTTGGTTCTTGGACTTCCTTCAAAAACCCATTGGTCCAAGGGGTGCTCTGAAGGGGAAGAGCAAATCTACAACAGAATGGCTGAAAAAGAAAAGAGTCAAGGTGTTGCAATGGCCCAGTCAAAGTCCAGACCTCAACCCAGTTGAAATGCTGTGTCGGGACCTTCAGAGAGCTGTGCATAAACAAATGCCTACAAACCTCAATGAACTGAAGCAACATTGTAAAGAAGAGTGGGAAAAAATTCCTCCACAATGATGTGAGAGACTAATAAAGTCATACAGAATATGATTACTTCAGGTTATGGCTGCTAAAAGTGGTTCTACAAGCAATTGAATCATAAGGTGTAGTCAGTTTTTCATACACAGCTTCTATATTTTGACTTTATTTTTATAAAATAAATCATGACACAGTGCAATATGTCATGTGTTGTTGTTCATTTGAGGTTGTATTTACCTAATTTTCAGGCTTGTTAAGGACCAGATGATTTTTATTATGTCCTGCTACGTAAAACCACAGAATTCAAAGAGGGTGTACTTTCTTTTTCACATGACCGTATCTCAATGAATGTATCTCCCTTTATGACGCTGCTTGAGTGTTAAGATCATCAGGAGAGGCCTTTCTCTCAGTCCTGTCACCTTCATGGGTGCGTTTCTGGGAAGGTCTGCTGTCCTTCTGCAAGCAGGTGAAGACCTTTCTCCTCAGGCAAGCTTTCCCGGAGTGATTTCTTTTAAATGGGTTGTTGTACCTTACTGAACGTGTTTTGCTGTTGCTTATATATATATGCTTTTTGTATGGTCTTTGCCTGATTCTTTTTAGTATTTGTACACTCACTGTTGTTTATTATCTTTTAATGTATCATTAAAAAGGGGATTGAAAATAAAACAGCCAACATTATAATGCCATTGTACAAAACGCTGGTAAGGCCGCACCTGGAGTATTGCGTACAGTTATGGTCACCGTACCTCAAAAACGACATAGTGGAATTGGAAAAGGTACAGAAGAGAGCGACTAAAATGATGACTGGGCTGGGACACCTCCCTTATGAGGAAAAGCTACAGCGTTTGGGGCTCTTTAGTCTAGAGAAAAGGCACCTGGGGGGACATAATTGAGACATATAAAATGATGCAGGGGATGGATATGGGTCCAGGAAGCCATCAACACCTCCTTGAGAGAGGGAGTGGTCCCTACCGCCTTAAAAGAGGTGGTGATTCAACCACTCCTTAAAAAGCCTAATCTGGACCCAGGGCCAGTGGCTAACTATCGGCCAGTGGCGAATCTCCCTTATTTGGGCAAGGTGTTGGAGCGGGTGGTGGCCGGGCAAGTTCAGGTGCTGCTGGATGAAACAGATTTTCTAGATCCATTTCGATCGGGTTTCAGGCCGGGTTTCGGCATGGAGACTGCCTTGGTCGCCCTGTATGATGACCTTTGCCGGGAGAGAGACAGGGGGAGTGTGACCCTGTTGATACTCCTGGACCTCTCAGCGGCGTTCAACACCATCGACCATGGTGTGCTTCTGGATAGATTAGCTGGGCTGGGAGTTGGGGGCACCGTTTTATGGTGGTTCCACTCCTTTCTGGCTGATCGTGTCCAGAAGGTGGTGCTGGAGGACAATGGCTTCCTCAGGGCTCAATATTCTCCCCCATGCTGTTCAACATCTACATGATACCGTTGGGAGAGGTCATCAGGAGGTCTAGGCTGAGGAGTCAGCAATATGCTGACAACACTCAGTTCTACCTCTCTTTTTCCACCAATCCAGATGAGGCAGTCTCTAAGCTGAACTCATGTCTGGACCTGGTAATGGACTGGATGAGGGTTAATAAATTGAAGCTTAATCCAGACAAGACAGAAGTGCTGTTAGTGGGTGGTTCGTCAGACAGGTTAAAGGGCCATTTCCCTGCTCTGAATGGGGTTACATTCCCCGAGGGACCGGGTCCGCAATCTGGGGGTGCTCCTGGACCCCGGTCTGGCCCTGGAGGCCCAGGTGAACTCGGTGGCCAGGGGTGCCTTCCTGGAACTGCGGAAACTGTTCCAGCTGCGGCCCTACCTGGACGAACGGAGCCTCATGACAGTCACACATGCACTGGTAACAACCCGTTTAGATTACTACTATGTGCTTTACGTGGGACTGCCTTTGAAGACAATCCGGCAACTACAGCTGGTTCAGAATCGAGCTGCTCGACTGGTGAGTGGAGGAGCCGTGAGAGACCATATTCAGCCGATTCTGGCCAGGTTACACTGGCTACCAGTTGTTGCCCGGACCCAATTCAAAGTGCTAGTTTTGACATATAAAGCCCTAAACGGCTTGGGCCCTGGATACCTGAAGGACCGCCTCCTTCCATACGAACCTACCCGACAACTGAGATCTAGCCAGAAGGCCCTCCTGAAAGAGCCGTCCCTCAGTGAGGTGATAGGGATGGCCTGTAAGCAGAGGGCCTTTTCGGCAGCTGCCCCCGGTCTTTGGAATGCCCTCCCAAACGACATCCGACTGGCGCCGACGTTACTGACATTTCGGCGCCGGGTTAAAACCTTCCTGTTCCGGAAGTTTTTTAATTGAAGGTTTTAATTGAAGGTTTTAATTTTAATTGATAGTCATGGATCTAGATTGTTTTTGTAGATTGTTTTTGTTTTAACTGTATTGGTTTTTAGTGTGTTTCCTTTAATTGATTTGTTTTAATTGATGCTGGAAGCCACCCGGAGACTCTTGCAGAGTGCGGGGGGCATACAAGTCGAATGGATAGATAGATAGATAGATAGATAGATAGATAGATAGATAGATAGATAGATAGATAGATAGATAGATAGATAGATAGATAGATAGATAGATAGATAGATAGATAAAGTGGATAGAGGGAAGCTCTTTTCCCTCTCATGCAATACCAGAACCAGGGGATATCCACTCTAATTGAGTGTTGGGAGAGTGAGAAGAGAGTAAAGAAAATATTTCTTTACCCAGCGTGTTCTTAGTCTGTGGAACTCCTTGCCACAGGATGTGGTGATGGCATCTGGCCTAGATGCCTTTAAAAGGGGATTGGACAGATTCCTGGAGGAAAAGTCCATCGCAGGTTACAAGCCATGATGGGGATGTATAATCTCCAGGCTTAAAAAGAAGGTACCTCAAAATGCCAGATGCAGGGGAGTGGTATCAGGAGACAGGTATCTAGTTGTCTCATGTGCTCCCAGAGGCCTCTGGTGGGACCACTGTGAGATACAGGAAGCTGGACGAAATGGGCCCTTGGCCTGATCCAGCAGGGCTCTTCTTATGTTCTTATGTAATGATATAAGCCACCTTGGGCCCATTTAAGGAGGAAGATGGGGTAAAATATTTTAAATAAATAATAAATTAATTAAAAATTATATTAAAATACTGAGAAATCAAGGACATTCTTCCAGCTTGTGTCAGTTAACTAAAGAAGGTGGGTTCTTCTGAAAAGGGTGTTTCACAGTATTACTGAAAAGGCTGTATTGTGTGTATTAAGACAGCTTATTTCTCTTTGGTGGAGGCAAAACTAACGATAAATCATGAAAGGAACGCATTATAATATTCTAGAATTATATTCAGGAATCCCAGTGTGGTGTAGTGGACAGAGTGATGGGCTAGGACGCTGGAGAACAGGGTTCCAGTCCCCATTCAGTCATGGAAACTGACTGGAGGAGTGGAACTACTAAAACCACTGCTTAAATATCTCTCTTCTTGAAAGCCCTATAAGGGTCGCTATAAATCAGTTCTGACTTGATGGCACAGAACACACCTACACAGAATTATATTTAGCCCTTTTCTTGCCTATGGAAGAAACTGGAATGAAGCAGAGTACCTCCTGTGCTTTGATTGCCTACAATATAGCTATAAAGCCCTGGGTACAATATCAGTAAAGGAAAAGAGCCCACAGCATCTTGGATATCACACAACATGGATATGACCTGCTTGCTTTTCTTCTAAAGTGAGGAATGAATTGAGGGAAGGGGGAAGAAAGTAATTTTTCTTGATGGAGGAAGGAACCATTACTATTGAAATGTGTTTGCTTCTATTCTGTACTGCTGTAAGCCCAATCAATGATAATGCATAGCTTGTGATAACTGTCAGCAGTTTAAGATTACTCACTTAGCAGAAGGAGAAAAAATGTTTGGGGGGAAAAGAGAAAAATGTCTCTTTTGCCAGATACTCCATGACTGAGGAGAATGAGGAGAAGTGGCATAGTAGGAGCTCATCGGAATAATTCACAGATGACATACTCCAAAAATAAAGTGTTCCTTCACTGTTTGTACAGTTCAGAGCACCATGGTTTAAGAATAATATTGATAAGCTGAAACATGTCCAGAGGATATTGATAAGATATGTTTAGGTAAAAATATCCAATTTTCTCAACCCTTCCTCATAGTGCTTACATTTAGACTCTCTGAACATAAATAACATGTTCAGAGGGTCTAAATTAAAGCACTGTGAGGAAGGGTTGAGGAATTTGGGGATGCTTACCTAAAAGAACAGACTGAAATATGATAGGATAGCAACTCTGAGGTAACTGAAAAACGGTTATTGCATGGGGGATGGAATAAGCTTGCTTCCTGTTGCTCCAGAGGGCAGGACCCAGACCAATACATTCAAACAAACAAACAAACAAAAATAAAGACATTTTGATTAGACGGGAGGAAGAATTTCCAGATGGTAAGATATGTTTGACAGCAGAACTGTCTTGGAAGATTCTGGACTCTGCTTGGTTGACATTTTTACATAGAGGCTGGATTGCTATCTGTCAGGAATGCTCTGGCTGTGGATTTCCATCCCTGGAAAAGGAGTGGACCTAGATTACCCCTGATGTACCATCTAGCTCTAGAGTTCTTATGATTTTACAACTCCAGTTTATCAACAGCTAACAAACCACTTACTATGATGGGCAGTATGTATCAGTGGAAGATGGATCTGATTAAATAAAAATACTCTTTGCACACCTCATTGCAGCTACTCCTTTACGTATAATGAAGTAGAACAGTGTGCTTCTGCTGGTGGTCAGAATCAGGCTGGGAACTATCTGCACAGTCCCACATCATCATCAACAAAGATATGCAGACAACTTTTCTATACCTGGATAAACAATCACATAAGCTGTGCCTTCAGGGCTTCACAACAATTACACCATTCATTACCTAGTGCAGAGATCCAAAACGGATAAAGTTCTTTGGTAAGAAGTGCATCATCAATCTCAGACAGAAAACACTTCAACGTATCAGTAACGTCTTCAAGTTGATTTGTTCCAGCCCTCAACTTAACACTTCTGGCATCTTTTTTGAAGTTCTCAAGAAGTTCGCTCATACGAGATGGATCCCCACCTTTCTGGTAGATATGTTTGCTACCCAAACCTTAAACAAAGGAACACAAAATTACATACTTGCCAAATTTTCAATTATAAAATAATTTAATGTTGGGAGGGGAGCACCTTCCTCACACCAATTAATTGTGGTTTGAACCAGCACAAACACATCCAGTAGTTGTGCAGCACTATGATTCAACATACTGGCTGATGTATTAAAGCTGTAGTCCCAAACCTCTGGAAGGTCCAGGTTGCAGAAGGTTGTTTTAATGCACATGCAACTAAACAGAGCATTCCAACTAGACATTCTTCTATTCTAGCTCTAACAGAGGATGTTTTCCATTTTGCTTTTATATCCAGATTACACTCTGTATATAACCCTGAGTTCCACAGAACGCCAGCATGTGGCTTGCAGGAATTTACTTAGCTGCACAAGAACTACTTATCCTCAAATGGCTGACAATGCAACTAGGAGCACTTTGCTTTTATTTCAAAACACATACACTTTCACACCTCTAGTGTTCTAACTGCACAGGTGAGGGGATTGTGAGAGCCAATCAAGGGAAGAGGGGGTTCTCTTACAATCCCCTCACCTGTGCAGTTAGAATACTTCAATGAAATGATCCACCTAGTCTTCCAGGAGCTGGCTCAAGAAAAAAAAAAAAGCAAAAAGGAGACCGATGCTACAGAGAATTTTAAGCAATGACGTAGGCCACATGCTCACATCTTAAAGAGAGAGATGACAGATGCCTCCAGTGGAAGATGCTGGCAGACAGAGATGCAGAAAAGTCTTAGATGAGAATGGATGTGGATCTCATGACCTGGCCTCAATCCCCTACACTATCCTACTGTCCAAAGGGTCAGAGAAACAGACTATTCCCACTGATTCATGCTGAAATAACATTCAATTGTCAGTCCACTCAGTTCCTGTACATTAAATGGGGAGAGGGGGTGTCATCTTGTCCTTTGCCTCAAGCAGCCATTTGCCTTGTGCCAACCCTGGTCTGACAGTCCTCCCCATTTTCAGCCATTCCTCTTGTGGCAGAAAACTTCAAAGGAAGATCAGTAAAAGATGGAAAGTTGTCTTCTACTGCTTATCACAGAGCTTTAGAAGAAGTTGGTATTTTTTTAAAAAATCTGTTACTTGTAATTAATTCCTTTCCGCAACAATAACAACAAAAAAGCATTACTACGTTGTTTTGATTATAACCTAATGATGGATAACTAAACTTTTTTTCTTCTGCCACTGTAACTTTACAGCACTGCTTTTGTCATCACAGGGATGTGGCCTTACTAGGCAGTAGAGGGAAAATGTCGTCTAGTTCAAGTACCAGCTCATAGTATGCCTCATGCTGCTATTCTAGAGATAGTAACAAAAGGGAAACTGGTATGCTTTGAACCATAGGTTAATGACCTGCCGGTTTTTGATAGCTTTGAAAATACTAATTGAAAGTGACTATTGAATTTCTTTTGAAAAACAATAGAGTTGCCTTTAAAAATGTAACTGTAGATGTATCTAACTGCTGGGGGCTTAACTCTATTTCCCTTTAAAAAGTAAGTTTCCAACCTCTGAATGTTCATCTGAAAAATGAATCATGGATTCTGTGGAATCCAAGAGTCCTTGGAACCCATTTTGAAAGTCATAACCTTATAGGCTGCTGTCTTGACAACATGGATAGAGTTAAAAACACAAAGATAAGGTAGGTGCTAAACATATTTTCACAACAGAAGATTTCATTGTGCAATTAACCACACCTTATGCCAAACAAAATTAAGCCAGCTCCTTGTTCCAAGAAACTCCAGGTTTCATCTTCCAACCCTGCTTTCCTCATAACAACATGCATTTCACTCTCTCACTCAACACTGATATTAAAAAAATATACAGCCACACAAACAACCTAATGTAACGACAAAAACATTGTTTTTTTACAGATCGCAGCTCAAGCCCACATAATGTAATCTGATATAGATGCTTCTTAACTACTCTATCCGGATGTATCTCCAATTTTCAGGAACTTGAACAAATCCTCTGCTCCGCTTACCATACTGTGTAACAAATGCAATACAGCTGTTCACTATAATCGGGACGTCATTTTTGCTGAGCTGCTGATCTTCCAACACGTTGCCATCTGTACCTGCTGCTTTTTCAATTGCACTATGCCAGACTGTGAAATCCAGCTTGGTGTGGCCATGGATATAGAGTGTTCTGTGAAAGAGTTGGGGGAAAAAATGTTTTGAAAACAGCAATGAGAGCAAGGGGTGGGAGAGACAATTTCTGTTTTTAGTGAAAATAACTGGAGTGGTGGCAGACAAATGTATTAAAGCCAAGCAGTTCAAAAGCACACAACAACTTACAAGGGAACAGACATAGAACATTTTTGCAGCACTCTTTTATTTTCAGGGTTGATTGGGGTTAGAGGTGGGGAAGAGGCATGTAGAAGTCTGAAATGGAAACTGGCTGTACACAAAAATCCCTGTCATAATGAAGCAACCTCTCCTACTCCCCACCCCCCATGGCAATCTTTGAATTTGGATCTAATAGTATAGTTCTGGGTGATTAGAAGGAAATTTGTCTCCAATATAGCAGTAGCAAAATGAGTCCCCTTCCTCAAATTATTCTACTGAAATCAAGATGCCAATGGGGGAATAACATGGAGTGGATTTTTGTGGGAAGAACTATGAGCTTCATATGGTCCTGATACTCCACAGCTGAGAATGTTTTAATTCTAAGCATTTGCTTTTGCAGCAAGATTCAGCTGGCAGATCATGAAATTCTGCACACAGAGAGACACAAGTACAAATAATAGATCCCACAAGACTAAAATGCCCTCACCCCTCCTTTGAAATAGCTTTGTATTTGCCCCAAGAATAAAAGAGAAAGAAACTGTTAGGGTTTTGGGCCGATAGCTCATTACTCCTGTATTTGTCTTTTTTCCCCCCAGTTGGAATTCCTTACATGCAGATCGCTAGAGTATTTCACCCTTCTGTAAAAATGCATGTTTTATGAAAAACAAATTTCCAAATGGGAAGGAAAAAAAAACTTTTACCATCCAATATGGAAGTTAGATTGGTTAAAAATACCAGCAGAAATACATTAAAAATAAATCTGAAAGATTTTCACATCCCTCTATAACCTTTAACCCTATCCCTCATTACATCTCCTTTAAGATTCCCCCCCCCCAGATCACTCCATTCAGAATGGTTTTCTCTGTATAATCTGCCAGAAACACTTTCCTAAAAGAGAAAGAAAGGAGAAGCTCTGTTCTAGATGTCATTGCATTTATTTCTAAAGGATTGTTATTCTGATAAAAAATACAAAGAAATGGACCAAGCTATCACATGAACCTCCAGAGGCAACAAATCATCATATCCTGAACAGATAACAGCTCTGAGGGCTGCACCTTCATAGTACATAAGAAACCATTAAGCTATCTGGCCATACACCAGGCACTGGGAGAGGAAAAGCTTTGTAGCCACAGTACATTCAAGGCTTCTGAGGCAGCTGCTAAACAGAGAACACATCTCTTTTGCAAACACTCCCTGTTTGCCAACTCAGAATGTTACTGAAGTGTCAGCAGAACCTTTCTGTAGCTTTCCCTTCTTCAAAACCAAACGCACACTGTGTGGATTTTGTTTGCTCCAGACATTCTTTAAAAAAAGTGGATTTTATCTTATGGGCTAAGGAAAGGCTGAACAGAAACTGTGAAATAAAATAAAATAAATATAAAAGAGGTATTACAATGCGTATAGCAAAACGTATGCCTAAAATGCAGGTTCTAAACACATCCTAACTAAAAGACTTCTTCAGAGCAGTATTTTTGAATGTCTCTTTCCTCTGCACTAAAGGGAGTTATTAATAATACCACTGTTCCTACTATTACATTGCTATTACACTGCCAGCAGAATAGAAAGTACAACTGAAAAGTTCACCTTCAAAGCAAGTGTTGGCAATCACCAGTTCCTGTTGCCTCTCCATCTGGTTAACTCCCTCCCTACTTTGGCTCTGAGTCCCTTACCCATCAAAGTAAATGCGCTCAAGAAAAAGGTCTCATTCATGGAGAGATGTTATTCCCAAACCTAACTAACAAAAAGGCCGAAATGCTGTTTGTTACTTTTGGCTCATTCCATAAAAGTGTCCCCACTGCAATACTCAGGGGCACACACACATGCAGGCTTGGTGAAGCACGGTGGCGGCTGTTTACTTGCCATTCAGAAACTGATTGAAAATTACAAATTTCCTTACATGAAGCAACATGATTTTACCCAACAACCCCTTTTGACCCTATATGCTGTACTTCCTTATGGTAAGTGGAGCCTTCTTTTCCATGCCAAAGGAAAGGAGAAAAAAATAATAAAAGGGTAGCAGAGAAAGAGGGGAGAGAAAAAGGAGGGGGTGGAGCAGGGGATATAGCAAGGGGGCTGCTGAGAAAACAAATGCCTGATCCACCTCCAGCATTGGCCCTGCCCTGTTTTTGCCATTAACTCCCATCACTCCTGACAGCTGGACCCTGAAGAGGTTTCATCTGAGGACATGGTGCCCTTGTCATTACAAAAAAAATGGAATTCTTTGTCCCTGCTTTAAAGGGAAACAGCAAAGCTCACTGGCAGATTACCTGCTTGATATGCAACAGGTGCCTTGGCACTCCTGGAAAAAATGACCTCAAGGACTGGAAAAGAACATCCTTTTTGCCTACTAAGACAGGATTCAAAATATTAAACTGTGCTGCCACTGATTCAGTTAGACTAGAACATGTTGCTAGATCAATGGCCTAACTAAGTATAAGAAAGAGAACATTCACATTCTGCAATATTTATTTTGCTCAATTGTCTTTTCCAGTCATGCTTAGTATTTGCTAAGCATTTTTCCTTCTTTATGCTCTATCACATTTATACAGCTGGTTAATGCAAACAGCCTGATCAACAACCATCATAAGCAGAAACTCCCTCACTCAACCTCTGCTGCTTCCCTGTCTTCCATTTGTTGTTAAAATACAGCTTGCAAAGTCCTTGGGCAAGGATGTGCAGGCACATAGATAATTCTATATAAATAATATATTAGAAAGTTAAAAAATAAGAAAGTAAAGAAGCAGAGTTCCATTCAGTCAATCACTCATGCAACTGAGACTGCTCAAGCAGACTTCCCACGTATTTATTTAATGGGGGAACAACCACATCACTCTAGTTCTGTTGATGCACTCAACTGCACCTCCTGCAAGAAAAAGTTTAATGTATACAACATATAGGAGCTTTCCTGTCAAGGTGAATAGTGTGGAGTCATCATCACTATAATTTTGAATGGCACTGAAGAAAGTTCAACGAATACAATTTATACTCAGACATACATGCAGTACATAAATAAAAAGTGTGATGGAGAGACAGAACTAGATTGTGTTGCATGAGTCCCATACAACACTGTCTTCTTGTGCATAGTATGCAAAAAGGAGTAAACACACAGCTACAATTGCACATACACAAACGTCGGGATCATTGTATGAGTAGGAATACCTACTGAACAGAGTGCTCCCATATGGAAAGCTTAGGACAATTACTCTGTTAAATTACATTTTCCAAAATCCCCCAAACAGCATGGCTATGACACTTTCCAAGCCTCACATGCATGCACACATTTCTTTTCAGGCATCCAATGAAATGTGTCAACATGGAGGGGAAGGGTGGTAGCATGTTGGTTAGCCTTATCCCTTCCTGATGATTACTGTTCATGTATTTATGTGAAAAGGGCAGGGTGGATAAAAATCAATGATTTTTTAAAATGAAATTGTTTTAAATTACAAATTAAATCTTTTTTAAAAAGATTTTTTATTTAAATTAAAAAAAACCAAAAACCTTATTTTTTTTAAATTTAAATCAAATCCACCCTAGAAGAGGGCTTAAGAGTTGACCGGATGAGGCTCACATATGAGAGTATTTTACAATCAAATGCTGTCTTACATTCAAATTTTAAAGACAACTTGACTATCCCTCCCTAACCTTGCAACACATTAGGAAGTGAAGATAAATCTCAAATGCAGTGACTATCAGTCTAGAAGATGTGGAATGTCTATACATTTTACTTGCTTCAATTTGACTGACATTTTACCTGTTTACCTAGACAAATTTCTGATCATTTTCCTGTTAACAGTACAAGTCAGCCCAGTAGTTAACATATTGTTTTTATGGATGGTATTGATTCTTTCATTGTTTTATTATTTAGCTATTGGATTCACTGTATTTGTTTTATTTCAAACTGCTTTCAGATTTTTTTAAAAGGAAAGCAGCCTAGAAGTGCTCTGAAGTCAAAATAAATTTAGAAGTTGGTATTCTAGGTAGGTTGGATGCTGAAAATGTACCTCCAAACTACTTGATTAGCAAAACAAAAAAACAAAAACAAAAGCAAAACATAATAGACATCATCTACACAAAATTATCCCTTACCTTCCTTTCTCAACCAGAAGGAGAACATCTATTTTTTCTCCATTTTGGACTATGCTGCTGATAGCTGAAAGACGAACAAAACATCAGTCTACCAAGTGATGTGTAATGGACACATGGCTTTTACAAAACAAAACAACTGTACTGAAAATTATAGTGCAACATGGAAATCTACTTAAAGATGGAACAGGTTGCCCTCTTTTTAAAAAGTAACTGAGATAAGTAAGACAATGGATGTTTTTCATTACAGAAGTTCCAGTGAAGTCACCAGAAGAATTTAGCTCTTGTGTTATACATAAATCTGCCTTAAATTGGCTATGCTCTCTTTACTTTCTATTTGAAAGTTTGCTCAGATATAAAGGCCAGACATTTGATATTTTGGAATCACTTCTGGAATGGACCAGAGATGGTAAAGTGGAGGAGTGGTATGTGACACACACACTCTCAAAGTAAAACTGGCCATTAATGTACAGACATAATTCCACCCCAGATCAGCATATCACTAGACAATGACAAATTGGGACATGAACTATGTTATTTTACAAAACTTGTTTGAAAAACAGAAATACATAATAGATTCTCCACACATCTCCTACTTTGCTTATACTGAAATCATAATATTAAAATAAGACTTGTACTAATGACAGGAAATTACAGCTGTTGAAATAATTTTGCTTCATTCATGCATAGAGATGGGCGCAAACCGCCTTTGTCTTGGTTCGTGGAAGTCCATGAACCACTAATTTAAGAATTTCCGAACGAACCATGAATTGAGTCATTGGTTCATTTGGGATTTTTTTCCCCAGACAGCCTGGCTGTCTAAAAAAACCAAAAAAAACCAGCTGCCTCCCCATCCTACACAGCCTGCCCCCCACCTCCTTCTCACTGCCCCCATTGCCTCAGTACCTTTTCCAGCTGCTGTCTCCTCCTCCTCCACCACCACCATCTTGAGAGGCCATCGGCTCTCACAGGCCGGCTGGTCTCTGTGCATGTCCCCACCTCTAAGCAGATAGGTGGGGACACGTGTAGAGCCCACCCGCCAGCTGATAGGTGGGGTGCTCTGCACAGTCCCTGTCTATAACCTGAGGGGCGGGCACATGCACAGAGGTTCCCCCATGGCTAACAGACATGCTAACTAAAAGTAATAAATTTTTTTTAAAAAAAATGGTTTTAGTTAACCAACCTGTCAGCCGGCCAGGAGTGCTCTGGGCATGTCCCCACCTCTTAGCTGATAGGCACGGATTTGTGCAGAGCCCCCCCGCCCTGTCTGCTGACAGACCAATTAACTAAAAAATTTAAAAATAAAAATAATTTTTTTTAGTTAGCTGTCCTGTCAGCCAGTGGGAGGGCTCTGGCCATGTCCCCGCCTCTCAGCTGATAGGCAGGAACTGTGCAGAGCCCCCACCTCCACCGGCTGACAGGCCAGCTAACAAAAAAATTAAAAGAATAATCAAAATATAATTAATTTGTTTTTAGTTAGCTGGCCTGTCAGCCAGCAGAGGGGTGGGGCTTCTGGGCATATCCCCACCTCTCAGGTGATCAGCTGATAGGCAGGGACTTGTGCAGAGGCAGCATGCCTGTAGTGGGCTTCTCAAGAAGGCGGCAGCAGCAGAGGAAGAGGAGGCGGCAGCAGGAAAAGGCAGGGAGCCAACAGGGCAGGCAGAAGGGGTCAGGGAGGAGGGGGCAGGCTGTGTGTGGGAGGGAGCAGGCTATGCGGGGGGGGGGGGGGTGGCAACGGACCAGGTGGTTCATATATCACAAAAAAAATGTTGGTTTGGGAAAGTTCGGGTTCTCCACTTTGGACAAACCCAAACTGATCTGAATCAATGAATTAGTGATTTTTGACAAATTTTCTGATTCGTTTTTAACTTCATGCCCTTCTCTATTCATGAGGCAACAACAGAAGTGTCTCAGATGGTACACTTGCAAATGACTCCTTTTGGATGAATTCATCCTTTGCAACATTTGTGTGTGACTCATGGCAGTCAAGTGATGTGTATGCTAAAACTGGTATAGTATCCACTTCTTTCCCATGTGACAGTTTCTGAGCACCTTCAGAAGGCAATACTACTTGAGGGGAAAAAACTATGTCATTGGCCTTGCCCACATTTCTATTTGTATATTACTGAACTGATGTGCAAAAAAACCATAAACTTTAAGAAATAGCACTAACACAGAGAGATTTAAAAATCTTACTTAACTCCTGGAGCCTCCTTAAATGCACTGAATCCTCATGACAATTTTCCAATTCTAGGCAAAAATACAGGTTTGACTTCTCAATAGAAAACCAGCCTTTTTTCCAGGTATCAAGATCATGGCAGTCTTTGTAGTACAGCTGACCAATCACCTCATAGTCCCTCTCCAGAATAAATTTGGCTGCTGCGGGTACAAAGTGCTATTCCAAACAGAAATAAGGAAAACAAGAATTTTTAAATCAATCAGTCAATCTGAAAATAAACACCACGTAACTTTTAAAGTTTTAAGTAAATTCAACATTACTTTTCTTCTTCCTCAAAAGGGGCTTATCTATTTTACACAGTGGTTTTCAACCTTTGGCTCCCTAGCAGTTTTCAAGTTCTAGAAGCCCAACTCAGGTTGGCCAATAGTCAGGGATCCTGGGAGCTGGAGGTTCAAAACATCTGGAAGACTAAAGATTGAAAACTACTGATTTAAAGTATCCATATGTTGTCTTTCCATCACATCTACGTGATTTCCATGGTTGAACATGGTCAACAAAACTGAACATACAAAGGAGTTAAATAAGCATTGTAAAAAAAAAAAAGATGGAGAAAAATAATTTGCAGGACCATATTTACCAATACTGCAACCCAAATTTCTGGATGACTTCACTCCATAGATTCTTGTACACATTAAATAGCATGGGAAATGAGATGAAATTCTGTGAGACAATCTAATCCAATGGAAAAACACTGCCCAACATTTAAATTCTGGAATCTATACTCTAGAAAGAACTGAATCCTTCAAAAGTTGATTGCCCCTCATATAATGCCATCAAGGTGCTTCAAAAGACTAATATGGTTGATACTACTGTCCTACCCCTTCATGGATTGCTGCCCCTTCATGGATTGCTGCCTTGTCGTGGCGAAGGGGCTTGAGTAATTCAGAGAAGCTATGGGCTATGCCGTGCAGGGAAACCCAAGATGGACAGGTCATAGTGGAGAGTTCTGACTAAACGCGATCCACCTGGAGCAGGAACTGGCAAGCCACTCCAGTATCTTTGCCAAGAAAACCCCATGAACAGAAACAAAAGGCTAAAAGATATGACACTGGAAGATGAGCCCCTCAGGTCGGAAAGCATCCAACATGCTACTGAGAAAGAGCGGAGGACAAGTACAAGTAGCTCCAGAGCTAATGAAGTGGTTAGGCCAAAGCCGAAAGGACGCTCAGCTGCAGACGCGCCTGGAAGTGAAAGGAAAGTCCAATACTGCAAACAAAAATACGGCATAGGAACCTGGAATGTAAGATCTATGAACCTTGGTAAGCTGGATGTGGTTAAACAGGAGATGGCAAGAATAAACATTGACATCCTGGACGTCAGTGAACTAAAACGGACGGGAATGGGCGAATTCAATTCAGACGATTATCATATCTACTATTGTGGGCAAGAATCCCGTAGAAGAAATGGAGTAGCCCTCATAGTCAACAAAAGAGTGGGAAAAGCTGTACGTACTGGGATACAATCTCAAAAATGATAGAATGATTTCAATACGAATCCAAGGCAGACCTTTCAACATCACAGTCATCCAAGTTTATGCACCAACCACCGATGCTGAAGAGGCTGAAATTGACCAATTCTATGAAGACTTACAACACCTTCTAGAACTGACACCAAAGAAAGATATTCTTCTCATTATAGGGGACTGGAATGCTGAAGTAGGGAGTCAAGAGATAAAAGGAACAACGGGTAAGTTTGGCCTTGGAGTTCAAAATGAAGCAGGGCAAAGGCTAATAGAGTTTTGTCAAGAGAACAAGCTGATCATCACAAACACTCTTTTCCAACAACACAAGAGGCGACTCTACACATGGACATCACCAGATGGGCAATACCGAAATCAGATTGATTATGTTCTCTGCAGCCAAAGATGGAGAAGCTCTATACAGTCAGCAAAAACAAGACCTGGAGCTGATTGTGGCTCTGATCATCAGCTTCTTATAGCAAAATTCAAGCTTAAACTGAAGAAAGTAGGAAAAACCTAAGATCTACTTCTGCTTCATTGACTACGCAAAAGCCTTTGACTGTGTGGACCACAGCAAACTATGGCAAGTTCTTAAAGAAATGGGAGTGCCTGACCACCTTATCTATCTCCTGAGAAATCTATATGTGGGACAGGAAGCAACAGTTAGAACTGGATATGGAACAACTGATTGGTTCAAAATTGGGAAAGGAGTACGACAAGGCTGTACAGTGGGGCCTGAACTTTCAAACTTAATCCGTTCCGGAAGATGGGCGTAACTCGAAATGGTCGTAAGTCGAAGCACCATTTCCCATTGAAATGCATTGAAATCAATTAATCCGTTCCGGCCGAAGAAAAAAATCACACACACACACATACACAAAATCACTGCAAGACCCATCGGAAACGCGATTAATCCCTTCCGGCCGAAGGGGGGGGGGGGGGGAGAGAAAAGCAAGCAGAGCATGCAAGACACATCGGAAATGGGGAAAAAGCAAAGCAAAAAGCAAGCGAAGCATGCAAGACACATCGGAAATGGGGGAAAAGCAAAGCAAAAAGCAAGCAGAGCATGCAAGACCCATCGGAAAAGGGGAAAAAGCAAAGCAAAAAGCAAGCAGAGCATGCAAGACACATCGGAAATGGGGAAAAAGTAAAGCAAAAAGCAAACGAAGCATGCAAGACACATCGGAAATGGGGAAAAAGCAAAGCAAAAAGCAAGCAGAGCATGCAAGACACATCGGAAATGGGGAAAAAGCAAAGCAAAAAGCAAACGAAGCATGCAAGACACATCGGAAATGGGGGAAAAGCAAAGCAAAAAGCAAGCAGAGCATGCAAGACACATCGGAAATGGGGGGAAAGCAAAGCACCAAAAAACAAACAACCCCCCAAGACCCATCTGAAATGGGGGGGAAAAAACTCCAAAAAGCAAGGAAACCCCCCAAGAACCATCGGAAATGGGAAAAAAAACAAAACAAAAACACAAACTCCCCAAGACCCATCGGAAATGGGAGGAAAAAACCCAAAAAACAAACAAACCCCCCAAGACCCATCACAGCACAGAAACATAAACCCCCCAGCCCAAAACCACGCTGCAAAACCCACCCAGAACAGTTTTTAAAAAGCAGAAAGCAGCACCTTACCTTACCAGGCAGTCCGAAGCCTCCTCCGATCGCACACTCTCAAACTGCTGGGGCGAAAGAGCTACAAAGAAGCAGCCTCTTCGCCACCAACAGTTAGCAATTTGAATTTCCCGCCTTTTTCCCCTGCCTTTTTGTGTTCGTAACTGGAAGCTCCGGCCGCAAGTCGAAGCAAAATTTTGTGGCCGGAGCTGGTCGTAACTCGAAATGGTCGTAAGTCAGGACGTTCGTAAGTCGAGGCACCACTGTATATTGTCTCCCTGCTTATTTAACTTATATGCAGAATACATCATGCGAAAGGCTGGACTGGATGAATCCCAAGCCGGAATTAAGATTGCCGGAAGAAATATCAACAACCTCAGATATGCAGATGATACCACTCTGATGGCAGAAAGTGAGGAGGAATTAAAGAACCTCTTAAGGAGGGTGAAAGAGGAGAGCGCCAAAAATGGTCTGAAGCTCAACATCAAAAAAACGAAGATCATGGCCACTGGTCCCATCACCTCCTGGCAAATAGAAGGGGAAGATATGGAGGCAGTGACAGATTTTACCTTCTTGGGCTCCATGATCACTGCAGATGGTGACAGCAGCCACGAAATTAAAAGACACCTGCTTCTTGGGAGGAAAGCGATGACAAACCTCGACAGCATCTTAAAAAGCAGAGACATCACCTTGCTGACAAAGGTCCGCATAGTCAAAGCTATGGTTTTTCCAGTAGCGATGTATGGAAGTGAGAGCTGGACCATAAAGAAGGCTGACCGCCGAAGAATTGATGCTTTTGAATTGTGGTGCTGGAGGAGGCTCTTGAGAGTCCCCTGGACTGCAAAGAGAACAAACCTATCCATTTTGAAGGAAATCAACCCTGAGTGCTCACTGGAAGGACAGATCCTGAAGCTGAGGCTCCAATACCTTGGCCATCTCATGAGAAGAGAAGACTCCCTGGAAAAGACCCTGATGTTGGGAAAGTGTGAAGGCAAGAGGAGAAGGGGACGACAGAGGACGAGATGTTTGGACAGTGTCATCAAAGCTACCAACATGAATTTGACCAAACTCCGGGAGGCAGTGGAAGACAGGAGGGCCTGGCGTGCTCTGGTCCATGGGGTCACGAAGAGTCGGACACGACTTAACGACTAAACAACAAAACAACACTGTCCAACAGAAATTCAACAGAGCCAATAAGAATACACTTCGTCTTTTCAGCTCTTGGTGTATACTGTCCTCCAGGATAACTCAACCCCCAATTCCCTTTTTGGAAATCTAATGAAATCAGTACAAGTGTCCAGAAATATCTGTTTTGATAACTGCCACTATTAAGCAATATAACTTGAATTAATTATGATACTGGGTTACATTTAATATTAGCTTTGCTTTCAATGTAATGTACATTTGCTCGCTTATATCAGCACACACATTTTTTACACACAAATCTGCTTTACTTATCAAAACTCTTTGTCCAATATTCCATTCTGGTCCACAGCATCTCCCATCACCCAAAAGCAGGGGGAAGCAAGAAGGGGGAAGAGTCGTTAGCCAAAAATGGGTATCTCATGATTCATTCGATAGACCTGGACTGCAACTCACATTGTTGCCTATCATAGGCTATGCTGGCTCAGGCTGATGGGGAATGAAGTTCAATAATATATAGAGGACTGTTATAAAGGAAAGTCAGAAATGGATTTAGAAGCCTCATGGAGCAGTCAAGGAGCCTTGTGGTGCAGTGGTTGAAATTCTGCTCTCAACCCAGGTTCAATCCCAGGTAGCCAGCTTGAGGTTCACTCAGCCTTCCATCATTCCAAGGTCAGTAAATTAAGTACCCAGCTTCTGGGGGGGGGGGGAAGGGGGACAATGTGTAGCCTGCATAATTAAATTGTTGACCACCCAGAGAATGCTTTAAGTGTTATAGGGTGGTATATAAGCAAGATCCTTTTGGTTTGACCGATGGAGTAAATAGCTTAACTTTTTTTTTAATGGGTGTCGTAGTACAAAACACTGTTAATCCCATGGTCTTCAGAGACCAAAGCAGAGAAAGGCAAGACTGTGTTAAAATATTAGGTCTCCACAAGGGAAACTACTGTCCTATGTGGAGGAAGCCTGTGGGAGACAGGAAGGGAGACAGGAAGCCTGTGACATATATGCCTCTGTGCTCAAAAACCTCAGTAGTTTTACAACAGCTTTATTCTTCAGATAAGAAATACTGGTGTAAGAGAAAGCTAAGGCATTGATTCTAGCAATAGAAAAAACTCTACTTCCTCTCATGTTTTCTACTAGTACTTTGGAATAGAAAATTATATTCTTAAAGTGAAGAATACAGAATCTTTTTTTATATAAAAAAAGCTTTGAATTTTTATTTATATTCCACTGCATGGCCACTTCAGAAACAACTGTAACAACAGTCATTTTCCCTTAAGAAGCAAAAACGCACTGCAACTGCAACATACTGTTGCATCACTGTCATTAAAACCCTCTTTGACTGAAGATCATAAGATAGCATTGCCACATTACATTTAATGCAAAGGCTCTTAGCTTAACTTGAACTAGTAATTATCAACATTTACCTTGGCAATTGCCTGAGTCCATTTTCTCTGAATATATGCAGTTTCGGCACCAAAGAGAAATACACGTTCTGACAGTAAGTAGATTTCAAAGGTAAACATAGCTCTAAAAACACCAAGGACAAGAACCAATTCAATTTGGTATAAGCTTCATTTAAAAACCCACACACACAACAGGCATTTCAATTCCCTCTCCCTCAAATTCTCTGCATTCATTTCTATTTTGACCAGTCTTTGAAACCAAACAAAAACAATGTAAAAGTTATGCCTACCAAAATGGTTTGTTTACATTATATTGCTTTTAAAACAATATGAAAGTAACTATGCATTTGACAGTCAAATGAGCAGGGAATGCAGGAGAGATGAATCATAGGATGAGATGTAAGCTAAAAGAAAGAAAAAGGCATAGCTATACAAGGTGAGGGTTAATAGTTCCAAGCAAGAAGGGAGAGATCTACAATATTAAAAATATTTACTGACTCAACTGCCACTAATGGTTGAAGGTCAAAATTATAGCTGAAAAAGATATGTGAACATCACACAGGGAAATTCCATAGCCTGGATGGTACTTAAAAAAAAAAAACAACAACCTACCACTCTCAAAATGGCTATAGGCATAGAGTTATCCATTTCTCGTTTCTTCATGACCAGCAACATTGCTACTTTTCTAAAACAATTATCCCACATGCTTTAAATTTGGAATGAGCCAAAACTTACCCCATGTGTAAGAAAGAGTCAGCCTTATGAATGGCAAGACAGACGACTTCATTGAGGTCAAGCATCCCATGTGGGGAAACTGTCTTCTCATTTTCATAGTAGCTCAAAAAGCCACTTTCCAGAGTACACCACCTCTTATTAGAATCTGCATTTGGATTCATGGAAAGAAAGATGCATGAGTTTATAGACCAAAAACAAAAAACAAGAGCTCACAGTGATCAGAAAAACAAAACAAAAACAAAACAAAAAAACAAAAAAACAACAACGAAAACAACCCCTAAACTAGTGAAACACACAAGATCAATAGAATACAAAAGTGTCTTGCAAAATGTAAATCTCCCACTTTTCTTTGCCAAGAGATTTTGTAGTTCCATTAAATGTTCTTCATAAAAAGTCTCCTGCAAGTAGCACAACAGGAATTTGACAAGGCTAGAACCCATCTACTGATTTTCAAGTTAAGATTTATATTTGGAAAACAGTTTGCTTTTAATACTTTAGTCTAAACTGTAGGCCAGCTAATGCACTGACTAAATGTTAATCAGAAAAATATGGGCAAAAAGGAGCTGGCTAGCCCTGTCCCATGTGCACAGTTAATCTCAAAGAGATTTTTCTATCCTCATGGGCTCTGCACAAGATTAAAATATCTGAAAAATCAGGGATTCTATTCACATGAAGATTCTCCATGTATAGTGATTGCTCTCCTATTCACAGAATCATAGGATAATGGAGTTGGAAGGGGCCTATACAGCCATCAAGTCTAACCTCTTTCTCAATGAGGGAATCCTGTATATGTGACAGATGGCTCTCTTAAATTTCTCTTGAATGCTTCCAACACTGGACCACTCGCTACCTCCCAAGGTATTTGATTCCATTGTCATACTGCTCCAACAGTTACAAAGTTTTTCCTGATATTAAACCAAAATCTGGCTTCCTGTAACTTGAGCCCATTATTACAAATTGGTCTGCAGCAAAATTTTGTGCAGCAGCAATGGCACAACGCTCCCTTATAGTCTCCAGAGTTCACAGGTTGACTGGTTTTAGAATGAGGGTAGTTTATTGTCGAGCGTAGAGAAATGTTGTGGTCCCAACCAAAGGGAGGAAATGTTTACAAATCTTTACAAGTATGTAGGAAGGACTCCCTATAACCCAAAGACCCTGTCCAAACCAGTTTGCCCTAGACCAGAGGTCCCCAACCCCTGGTCCGTGGCCTGAGCCAGACCGGGCCGCGGAGAAAGACCTCCCCCTCCAACCCCGCCCGCATTCCCCCCCGCACAGCCCCTTTGCGCATGCATGCGTGCGCCTGCACCCACGTGAGCGCTCCCCCACCCCTTCGCGCATGCGCATGAGTGCCCCTTCGCGCCATGCCACCCTTTGCGCATGCGCACGAGCGTGCCCACACGAGCACTGCGCCACTCTGCGCATGCACACAAGCATGTGCGTGCCTACACGCGCACCCCCTGCTCCTTTGCACATGTGCATGAGCGCGCACGCTCCTTCACGCATGCGCACAAGCGCAGGGGGGTGCCCCGCCTTCCCCAGCCGGTCTGCGCGGCTAAAAAGGTTGGGGACCGCTGACCTAGATGATCCAATGGTTCAAAGGAAAGCTATAAAAATGCTGTATCTGATTCTCCCTATATTTTACAACCAGTACATAATTAATTATCTGTTGTACACTTTTTAAATTGTATTTTGTATATTTTAACCATATAATATGTTTTATGAACTGGTTGTATATTTTTAAACTGCATTTTGTATATTTTAGCCACATAGTATGTTTTATGAACTGGTTGTACATTTTTAAATTGCATTTTGTATATTTTAGCCATAAATATGTTTTATGAGCTGGTCACCTGACCATAATAAATAAATTCATTCATTCATTATTACAAGTCTTACACTTTGGGATGATAGAGAACATATCCTGCCTCTCCTCTGTATCACAATCTTTCAAGTGTTTGAAAAGTGCTATCGTATCTCCCCTCAGTTTTTTCTGAAGGCTATTCATGCCCAGTTCTTTCTATCTTTCCTCACAGGACTTGGTTTCCAGTCCCCTCCTGATCACCCTTGTGGCCCTCCTCTGAATGTGTTCCAGTTTGTCAGCATCCTTCTTACAGTACAATGTCCAGAACCAGATACAGTACTCAAGATGAGGCCTAACCAATGCCAAATAGAGGGGAACTAGTACTTCACAGGATTTGGAGATTACACTTCTTCTATTATAGCCTAAAATAGCATTTGCCTTTTTTTTTTTTTTTTTTTTTTTTTTTTGCAGCTACATTGCACTGTTGGCTAATATTCAGCTTTTAGTCCACAATAAATCCAATATTCTTCTTGCATGTGGTATTACTGAGTGTTTCTTGTAACTCTGCATTTGGTTTCTTTTTCCTAAGTGTAGAACTTTGCACTTGTCTCTATTAAATTTTATTATGTTATTTTCAGCCCAGTGCTATCAAGCATTTTTGAGTGTTGTTTCTGTCTTTCAGATTCTGTAACCAACTGTATATTCACCGGACAGTTGTTCTATCTAGCCCACACCTAGTTAGCTTGCTAATCGGGATATCATGGGGCACTTTGCAAAACCTTTGCTGAAGTAAAGATATATTTCATCTACAGCATTCCTACCATCTACCAGGAGATACCCCCCACAAAAAAAGAGATAAGATTAATCTGGCACGCTTTGTTCTTTACAAATCCATGTTGGCTTCTGATTACAACTGTATTGTTTTCAAGTGCTTGTAGAGTGACTACTATGTAATCTGCTCCAGATTTTCCCTGGGATTGATGTCAGACTGAATGGTCTATAGTTCCCAGATTCCCCCCCCCCCCTTTTTTTTTTTTTGCCCTTTTTGAAGCCAGAGACAAGATTAGCTCTCCTCCAATCATCTGGCACTTCACCTATCCTTCATGACTTCAAGAAAATAATAGTGTGTGGTGCTGAGAGTTATTCAACCATTTCCTTTAATCCTCTTGGGTGCAGTTCGTCAGACCTTAGAGATCTGAAGTCATTCAAAGTAATAAGTTCGTTTCTGCATTTATTTCAAAGTGTTAATGATGACATATAAAGCCCTAAACGGTTTAGGACCTCGATATCTAGCGGAACACCTCCTCCCACCTAGATCTACCCGAACCACTCGCTCTAGCCAGGAAGGGCGGCTGAGGGGCCTAACGCTGAGGGAGGCCCAGAGAGAAAGAACAAGAAACCGGGCATTCTCGGCAGTGGCCCCTCGACTTTGGAACAGTCTGCCCCCAGAGATCTGTCTGGCTCCCTCGCTGGGTGTTTTTAAGAGCAAACTTAAGACCTGGCTCTTTAGGCAGGCTTTCTCTCCTGTCATCATTTGAATTTTATTTCTTTTCCCCATCTTGTGCCACATTACTATTGGGTTTTTTTTTAACTTTATTATATTGTTTTTATTCCATTTTTTATTGTTAGCCGCCCAGAGTAGACTTCGGTCTAGATGGGCGGGGTATAAATCTAATAATTAAATAAATAAAAATAAATAAATAAATAAATAAGGTATTCCTTGACTATTGTGTATCAATCTCAAGCTGCAATCTTCTCTCCTCCAATTGTACTTCACATTTGTCTGGAGTGTCATACACTGTCTTTTCAGGAATTAGTGAGCTAAAGTAAGAATTGAGCATTTCTGCCTTCTCTTTGTCATCTGTTATCATTTTTCCATCTCCTCTGAGTAGCAGAGCTACTATCCTTTTTCTCTGTCTTTTGATACACATGAACCAGAATAATACATTTTTTGTTGCTTTTAGCATATCTTGCTAACCTCAGCTCATTCTCAGCTTCTGGCTTCCTAATGCTATTTCTGCTATTCTTCGCCACCTGTTCTTTGTTACCTGTCCTTTGTGGCCTGGCTCTCCTGTGACTTCCTATATGTATCCTTTTTTTTATTTTCAGGTCCTCTCTGAGCTACCACCTTTTTTCCTTGTTGGCATTGTTTGTAGTTGTGTCGTCTTCTTCTTCTTGGCATTGCCATTGCAAGTACTATCAAGAGCAGCAAATCGATTGACAGCCTAGCCATTATCTTATATCCAGGATCATTACCCAGGTACTAGTCTACCATGGCGCTACCCATTCAGCCATCTTAGGCTTTTACTAACCCATTCCAATTATAGGCAAAGAGCACAATATAGTGCTCAAAATAAAATATGGTCCACTTTTTCTGCCACTTCTTTCAGCCATTTCAAATAAGAGATTTATACTCTGGTCAGATATATGACCCCAAGATCCATGCGTAATTACTTCAGATGGTTCCACCCTGATCTTATCATAATTTGTGGAAGGTTAAAAAAGCAGGTCTCAGATCTGTCCTGTCCACATACACTTCAGATAATTAGTGCTATAAATTTTCCTGATTGAAAAAAAGATAAATGCAGGGTAAGGTGATGTTCCAAGTAAACCAAATTCCATACTCAACTATGCACTCTTTTGGAAACAGGAATGTGAGTCACACACATGGTGTTTTTTGGTGTAACTACTTTAATGAAATACACACTTTAACCAGTGGCAAAAATTTTTTAAAAAAGTTAGTTGCATTTAATTCACATTCAAATCAACGGGGCTTGACTTAAATCTCTGCTAATTCTTCACATTGATTTTAGTGGTATCTAAATATAACTAACAGTCTAGCTCCAACCTATCAAATATAACTTTACATTGATTTCCACAAAGGGCTGAACAGACTCATTATGTATTTTTTTCCTATAACATGCCCCCCTATCACAATTTCAGTAGACCTAGGAGTACAAACTTGATTGGTAGATATATTTCAGCCCTTAATACAGTATTATTTTTATAAACCTAGCGACTACACAGAAAGATCTTCTTTCTCTTTTGCACAAAAAGCTGTCAGCTAATCTTGTAGTTCTCTGGGTAGCATTTTCTGATGTACATTATTTCTTAACAATTACTAAAGTAGCAAAACTTTGCAATTTTTAAGAATTCATTTGAATTAATGTTTGTACTGAGAAGTTGCTCTAAGAAGATGCAGTCTCTCAAACTGCTACGAAACTCATCCAACCCAGGTAGGTTCACCTACTGACATTCAAGACAAGCTCATAAATACAACCAGTACCTATAGAATGGCAGTGAAACCATGACCACTGCATCGCCTAGACACAACACATCTGCACTCAGCAGACTGCGAGCACAAAAGGTATCTTTTGTGGGCACACGGAGGAAAACAGACTTATTTGATATTGTGGAAAAACTCTGGATAAATAATAGATGTAGATTTTTTTAAAAGTGCATGAATGGTCAAAAGTCCATTTTTTGAAGACAGAAATCTAGCATGGAGTCTGTTCTTCTGGTTTTCTCCCACAGTGAAGAAAATGGATGCAGAAATCTAATGCATACTGCTGTGGTCTGGAATGAGGTGGCCTGTGGACTGAGCAAAGGTGCACGTCACCCTGAAATTTCAGGTGCACCCTCTGCTCCAGTGGTAAACTGCTCATGGCTGGGACAAGCCAGGATCATCTAGAAAAATTAAGACATAAGAGCAAGCAGACAAAGGGAAGGGTCCAAGAGCAAACAGAATGGGAAGAATCCAAGGAAAAACATGGGAGAACAAAACAAAGGCAATCTCAGAATGTACAGTCAGCGTTGAGGTACAGTCAAATTACTCTAAGCAGGATTTATTTTATTTATTATTAGATTTCTATCCCGCCCTTCTAGACAGGAGTCTACTCAGGGCGGCTCACAATATATTGTGCACAAAACGGATTTAAAAACAACAATTAAAATCTACAATAATAATATAATCAAGATGGGAAGATAACAACACAAAACCAAGAAAAGTGGAAATCAAGTATTGGCAGGAGGGAAGGCCTGCCTGAAGAGCCAAGTTTTTAATTGGCTCTTGAAAACACCCAGCGAGGGTGCCAGGCAGATATCTGGCGGCAAGCTGTTCCAAAGTTGAGGGGCCACTGCCGAGAAGGCCCGGTTTCTTGTTCTTTCTTTCCGGGCCTCTCTCGGCGTCAGGCCCCTCAGCCGTCTTTCCTGGATATAGCGAGTGACTCGAGTAGATCTAGGTGGGAGAAGGCGTTCTGCCAAGTATCGAGGTCCTAAACCATTTAGGGCTTTGTATGTCATCATTAACACTTTGAAGTCAATGCGGAAATGAATGGGCAGCCAATGCAAAGCAGCCAGAATGGGAGAGATATGCTGGAATTTTCTCGTTCCACTAAGTAATCTGGCTGCCGCATTCTGCACCATTTGAAGCTTCCGCATCAATCTCAAAGGTAGCCCCACGTAGAGCGCATTACAGTGGTCTAATCTCGAGATTACAAGTGCATGAACCAGAGTGGTGAGGGCCCCACCATCAAGATAGGGACGCAGCTGGGCAATCCGCCAAAGATGGTAATTGGCGGAGCGGACCACTGACGCCACCTGGGTTTCCATGGTGAGCGCCGGGTCCAGATGTACTCCCAAGCTGCGAACCTCACTCTTCGCGGTGAGAGTCACCCCCCCAAAAGAGAGGGAGTTTCCCAAGCCGCCAATGGAGGGGCCACCCACCCTCAGGACCTCCGTCTTGTCCGGGTTCAGCCTCAACCCATTCTCCTGCATCATTTGTTAACATTTTGGCAAGTATATCTTAAAATTCTTTTCATTGATTTAATCTCCTTTTGAACATTACTTTACTTGACAGCTCTACTCCAACAGGTAAATTAAAATGCCCATATAGAATTTGTTAGGGTAAGCAGCATTTCAAAGAAGTGTTTTGTGACCACAATAACGAGTACTAAATCATCTCTTTGTTTTTTCTTACCAACTTGTGATTAGAGAATCTTACTGTATTCAAACAAATATTCCTTTTTCCCTGCTTCCCTGCCCACACAACAAACACATCCTCCTGCCTAATATTACCTGTAAAGCTCTAAAATAAAATGGTAAAGGTCAGGAATCTCACCAACACTGTAGAAAGAAAAGGGCAAGGGGTGGGAGTGACGACCAGAAGTACCTTCTTTTAGTTTTCTCTCAGTAAACAGCTTTGTAGCACTGGAGGAAAGCTTGTATAAATAATCACATAGGAAGATGGAAGAAAAAGAAGAATCTTGACATGCAACATTGTCCGAAAGAGCATCACAGTTAGGAAAATCTGCGAAAGAAAGGAAAAAAATGTTTAAAAGTGCCCCATCTCATGAGCCATCAACTACAATTACATCCAGATCAGATTATTATTAGGCATTCTAGGTGCAGTTTCCTTTAAATATGGCTTAGAAACTTCAGCCAGGAAAGAACGCAAGTACTGCTTCTGGAGACAAAGAAAATGAGGAGTGTGGCCTGTATTACATACAAGCCACTAGGATGGCTGGTGTACTTCTATGCCTGTTTTAAAGTATCAGTTTTAGAGCTTTGGTGTCAGGTTATTTTGTGAGCTCTTATCAGCCTTCCCAGAACTAAGAATAGCTACTGAGACCTTCCCAACAGGTGAATCAGACTGGTATATATAAGAAACAGAACTTTTCAGTGGTGTCTCCTATTTTATCAAATTCTCTTTCATGGGATATATTTTTGCTCCCACTTCCTTGTTTCTAACTGGCCCATACTTTTTTCTTCTAATCCACATGATATTGGGCCAATGTTTTTATTTTTTATGAAATTTTCTGAGGGCTTTTCTGCTAAGTTTCAGTGTTATGTTGTTATTTTGGTTATAGCATTTTCCCACTGTTTATATTTTTAAAATTCCTTTTATAATATCTTGGGTGTGATTTTGAGAGGGATTTGCAGCACTGAAAAGCTGCACAAAATTACTGATGTAAAGAAAACAGTAAATTGTCACACCAAGCTACATAACAAATTTCACATATAGGTATACAGTATATGTATGACACAATCTAGGATATGGATGCCACTTCATCCGAGTGGTGATTTTGGGAAATTAAAGACTTCCCCCACCTTCCATATTTGAACAGCTTCCCTATGAGGAAAGGGTCCTCACTGGAACCCCAGGACCTCCAGGGTAGCAGGAATCAGAAACTTTGTTTCTGAACAATGGCAGCCAACAGATTTCAGCCATTATATTTTAAGATGGTGTCTCAGGAATGGGCAATATTTGGCTTTCCATATGCTATTGCATTGCAGTTCCTATGACCCTCACTACTGGCTATGTTGACTAGGTTGAAAGGTTACAGTCTAACATCTGGAAGGCCAACATTCCCAATGCTTTGTGTACCTAAGAAATCGAAGGAGCATTCAATGAGAGAGCAGTCCAATTAGGACTTAGTCATTGGTGGCTGAGCTAAGGTTTAAAAAACTTTATAAAAACTATTGTGTTACTGCTAGATAAAGTATATAAATATTTCAAATAAATAAATAACTGGTGTGATGGTGGCTGTTTCAAACATAATTACATGCCATCAAGTCAATTCTGACTTACAGCAACTCCTTCCAAACTTTTCTACATACACAGTACTCAAAAGTGGTTTGCCATTCTCTTCTTCTGGGGTGCTCTGTTAGCCACAAGGAGTCTGCCCATGATTTATGTGGGTAAGGAATCTGGCCATGATTCATCATAATTATTTTGATGAGCCAGTAGTATATCACAGTCTCTTCTTCCATTTACCCTCTCTATTTTTGTCTCTCCCACACACTATATTACAAGGCTCTGAAATGCCAAAACCAAGGAAGTTGAAGGACTCCAATCACTTAGTGTACTTAGTTGTACTTAGTTCATTATTTTAAATATTTGCAAAATAAAAATCAAAGGATCATTTGACCTTCTGACATCTATATAGATGTCAGCTAAATAGATTGTGTTGATCTCATACGAAGTTATAAAATCCAAAGCATTGGTGCAGTTCTCTACCTGAAAACTTGTTGTGGTGGAGGAATTCCATCTGAAGCCTTTGTCCTGATTTCTTTGCTAACAAGTATGGGGTACTGTAGAGAGGATCTCCTGTAGTACACATCACATCTGCTCCACTAAATAACAACATCATTGTTTCCAGTACATCTTGCTTGACTACTGCAGCACACAGAGCCTGATCACAAACATGAAAAGAATGAAATACAAGTGGAATACCAAACAGGATGGGATGAGTGACTCTTAATTTAATGGCCAACTATACTGGTAGCTGATCAAGGGAAATTCATAGAGAAAAGTCTGAGTACACTAACCACCACCATAAATTTATTCAGTCATAAGACATTAACAATACTGGAAAACTGGCAGGTCTAAACCAATAGAGATTATTCAAGACAGCAGACAACAGGACTGAAGTTGTCACACAACCACCCAATTCTAAACACTACAGTCTTATCTGATTCAGAACCCAGGCACCATTAGGCCTGGTTAGTATTTGGGTGAGAGACCATCAGATAATACCACATGTCCCAAGGTCAGGCTTAAAAAGAATTGTCCCTAAAACATGGGGAGCCACTGCTGATCAGATGTGACAGTACCATGCTACAAGTTGCAGTGATCTAACTCAGTATAAGTTCCCTATGTTCCTATAAAATTAGCACACTAACATCCTAGCCCTACTTCGACAATGCAGAGGAGGTGGGTATATTGGGCTAAACCAAACATTAATGTTATACAGAGTTGAGCTACTGAAAGGAATGGTTAGTCACATCTAACTTACAGCCCACTAATTTAAATTAATCCACTGAACAGAACTAATGGCCAAAATCCTATAGTGCAAATTACATCAATATAAGAGGATGATGTCACTGGCAGGGAGAGACTGCTAGTAATTAAAGACTTCCTGCTTTGATCCAGGGACTCACATGACTCATACACGATCAGGCTCATTGTACAAGAGCCATGTAAGTCCCAGGATGGAGGCAGGAACTCTTTAATTACCAGCAATCTCCCTATGCAAGATGATGCCATCTCTCTTATGTCAACATAAATCACACAGAATAATTTTGGCCAACTACACTCAGAATTCATAATATTTTAGGAACATAGAGAAAACAGCTGAAAGCCTACTGCTTAGCATGGCAATTTGCAACTACAGTAGGTTCACCAAGTTAACGGAATGTATGAAGGAGATGACTCACCAGATCCCCACTGATTCAGCGAGCCTACTCCAGTTGTGACTTACTATGCAAAACAACATAATTTCAGTAATGAAAAAGAGAGATTCTCACACCCGATTTCTGCAAGATTTACCTTATTTAACTCTTCTTTAGTTTTATAAAGAAGAGTAGTTTTTCTGAATCTTCCCTCTTTATATTTTTGGGTGATGAAAGTTAGCCTCTTGTCTGTTAGGGCATCCACAGGCAACTCCTCTTCTGGCTTAATATTTCCTTCCCAAAAACCATTTGCCTTCTTGTTACCTATCACAATAAAAAGCTGAAGGAGATGGAAAACAGATTGTACTTTTAATCTCCTAAAAATAGGTAATGCTAAAAAACAAAGGATATTATAAGCAAAACAAAAAATGTTGGTTACACAGGACCAACAAGGGAATAAACTAGAAGGAGATAGGCAAGTTCACAGTAAAAATGGGAGATGGAAAAGCAATCCATATTGACAGGAATACCTTGTGTGTAAAATACAATGCTCAAAACTCAAAATCGGGGACAATGAGCTACTGTGTAATATATATGAAGTTAATTTGCATGTCTGCTTCATAGGTGATTCATACAACTTTTACTTACCTCCTCATTTACCCTATTATTTCCTACCTCAGTTTATTCTATTTTTTCTTCTCATAGGGATGGGAAAGAGCGATAAGATGAAAAAGATTTTTTTTCCTATCCCATCATGGGAAAGGAGCTACAAAGAGCCTTAATGATGATCATGTCCCTGTTCCATACCCCATCAGGCACATCTCCATAACCTATGGGCTAGAAAGTTACTTTTAAAAATAGGAGACGTGATAAAATACATATAAAATCAGTTATCTATATGAATGTTCATTACATACTCAGACAAAATCACAAAAGTTTTGAACTTAAAATACATGAGCACAAAAATGAAGTTATCCTTCAATATATTATGCACAAGCATAGCTACAAGGCCTCAAAGCTTCCCATTAAGTGTTTAGCTCTGAAACGACTTGATTCACTTCAACTGTGAAAATTGTACAAAATGTTTTAATTAATGTGTAGTGATAGCTCAGGCTTATAAACAGGACAGAAGACTCTCCTTGCATAAAAAAGTCCTCATATGTTTCATTTTCCCCCTCAAACATGTCATCCCAAGAAATCTCAGAATGACCTAACATGACAGAAGTATCATTCAACAAAAAACAGAAACCTTTTGAAAATTACAAATGCTTTAAAAACTTCAAACTAATGTCAAGTTCCTCAACCATGCCATCACAAAATACTCATTGCTCACTTGTTTAGGTTGGGAAAGGTTACTTCTCTGGCCTCATTGGCTAGGATTCCGTAAAGAAAGGCAAAAATAAACAAAAACACATATGTTTTCAAACTTTGGTTTTTCCTTGTGAGAAGGCCTTTTCTTCTTCCATTCCATTATTTCCTACCTCAATGAGTTCATTGCTCCAAATGCTAGCATCCATTTTGAGGCTTCGGACCTTTGAATCTCTGGGACCTAATGATCTGTGCTGTCCTGCATCAAAACAGCAAGATAAAGCAAATTTATGTTTTGTTATTGCTAAACATATATACATCTGTAAGACTGACAATAAATGAAGTAGCATCTCTTAGTATATAAATGTGAAAGGAAAACATTTACATTCCACTCTTTTAGATGCTAATGAACGTGTGTGGGCTGCTGGGAACCAAGGCTTATGGATGACCTACCTCCATGCTTTCTTTAGCAGATCTGAAAGAACCCTCTATATGTACCTGTGTCTGTTTCTTCATACCCCATAATGAATAAAATCACTATGGGCATCCTCTCCTTCCTCTGGATTTATGCGACGTCCAAAAAGGGCTAGATACTGAGACGAAAGAGTTTCCAGTATTTTATTATTTTCTGCAATGGTGCCCTTGTTATATTGATTGAGGGGCCAGAGAAAACAGACTGGCAATAGAGCACTTAATCACAGAGACACCAGAACAATATAAAGATGGTAATAGCTGGCATTCTGTATGCCACCACATAATATAAAGTTAGGTGCAGATGTAACTTTGCCAGGCATGAAGCCCAGGAAAGAAGGACTACATGAGTTGATTGAGCAATTGATGGCATAGTTCCCATGTTGCATCAATACTGGATAAATATTGTATTGTCCACAGAAGCTTTCACCATGCTAGGATCTATTGAGAGTGGGACAGCAACACATGGCTTGCAAGCTGTATGCCATCCCCAAGGGTCTCTACTATCCCTGTCACTGCCCCACTAAAGACTAATTCATTGTGACAACAGAAGCAGCAGCAAAATCAAATCAAATCAAATCTAAGCAAAACAAAACCACCACCACTTTCTTTTCAGAACAAGCCATGCACACTCCTCAGGAGCCTTGACTGAAAGTAGAATTGTGTTGTTGGAAGCCTCCCAAAAGTGAAATTTAACATTCAAATGTTTAAAGAATGTACATGCTAATAATTATGTGCTGTTAAGCCAATTCCGCCTAATGGTGACCTTTCTAAAGGTCTTTTAGGCATAAAAAACTCCAAAGTGATTTATCAGTGTTTCCTTCTGGAGGTGCTTGGAGACTGTACAGCTTGCCCAAGGCAACACAGGCTGGCTCATCTCTCAGGAGACATAGTGAGGAATCAAACTCCTGACCACTGGATGTGCAGCAGGTACCCAATTTGCTGAGCTCTGAAGCCATCCCCAGTTATCTATCATAACTTCCGTCACTCCCCTCCATGTGAAGTGCAGCAGACTGAACTGGAGAGCCTCTGGTACCCATGGGAGCTCTCCACATGGGTTGGGAACATGGAATATCATGTTTTCTACTCATATGGAGAACGATTACCAATAGCAGAGGTTATTTTAGACTGTTGCCCTCCATATGTAGGAAGGCAACAAAACCAGGGATGGATGGGGGCAATACTAGCATACTCTCCTCCTTCACACTTTGATACAACACACTTTTGTGTGTTTACAAGGATTTGGATGTGCCTTGTTTACTGGAAAAGCTGTGGGTTTTTTTGTCCCTGCTACTACAGCATTTAATCCCGCCTCCATGTACTTCAACTGTTATTTAACTGATACTAGATGCGGTTTAATGAACCCCTCCAAAGCAAAGATATGCATGTGTATGTGTGCACACGAACACACATACACATATTTACAATGGTGGGACAGTAGAAACATAACAGAAAACAATTGCCTCACTTATTATACAAGAATACATTATATACATTTGTGTATACAACGGCACAGATCAGAGAGAAGAGGTTCACATATTTTATAGGATTTGTTATGGGACTTTCTTTAAAAAAGAGTAAATTAGAAATAAGTGATGCAATGCTCTTTAAAACATTAAGGCTGTTTGACAGAACCCTCAGAGGTCCTTCATAATTACCTGCACACTTCTTACAAATGACGACACAGAGATTGATGGATGCCCAGTCAGGATCAAGGGCTTTGCAATCAGCACATATCTTGTTTGATTCATTGTACCAGATCTTCTCTGCCACTTCATAGTCAGAAAGAGTCTCTGCTATGGACTGCTGCAGTGCTTCAATCCATTCCTGTTTTTCTTTCTCAGTCTCAGCTGTAAAGCTGAACATCATTGATATACCCAAATAAAACATATGTATTTTAAATACAAAGAACATGGAGTTTGTTTGATTGTTTGTCAATGGTTTATTTTATTATTATTTTATTATTATTCTTTTTCAAACTACATTTGGATAAACTGGATGATGAAATCCAGAAAACGAAGCTAAGCTCAAGTGCACAGAAATCTAGAAAATGAAACTAACACCAAGTTTGTTACTTTGTCAATCAATCAATCAATCAAATAAATAAATAAACACCTAGTTTCCTTTCTCAGACAATCCAGTTACATGAGGGATGGGAGACACAAGGCCCTCCATGCTCACAATTCCCATTGGACCTTAACCAGAATAGCCAAATATGAATGAGGATGGGAGTTGCAGTCCAAAAGCATCCGAAGGGCCACATGTTCTGAATCACACAGTTATGCACATTAGCTCAAAATTCCCATTCTTTACAGAGGCTTCTTATAATAATAGCACAGATCTATCCCCACTGTCCCTGTTTAGTCTATTCAGTCTAGATGTGTGCGTGTTTTTAATGTGGACTCCCACTTCAACTTTTTACGAAGTTGGTAGTCTTTTCTAACATTTCATTTGGAAACCAATTCCAAGATGCTGTGCTGCATACAGCACAGTCTCCAAGGATCTTCAGCCAATACATTTGCCTCCTTCTTGAACTACTTTTTCCATTTATTTTACTCTCCATGACAAGCTGTAATGACCTGTACTCTTCACTTCTCATTACATGACCGATGTATTCTAGCTTTCTGCATATTATGTTTTATGAATTCTTGGTCTTCATTCAATCACTTTACTATTTCTCTGTCGATCACCCTTTCAACCTGATGAATTTTCAGCCTCCTGTGATAAATCTACATTTCACAAGCTTTTTTTCCTTTCCTTTTTGTTCTTTTTTAATTTAATGAATAACGCAGATGGATTACAATCATGGAAGCTGTTGCACTGGATTCATCACTACAAGATCTGTGGAAGTCTCCAATTTTTACAAAAACACAAGGTTTAGTTATTTATTCTTTATGCTTTCAAAGAGGAAAATATGCTAGTCTGTTTCAGAATGTATAACTAGTCTGTTTCAGCATGTATAACAAGAATGGGAACAAGAGAGTTGTGACAGCTTAGAGACTGACAGATTCATTGCATTGTGAGCTTTTCTAGATTGTAATCTACCTTTTTGGACACAAGGAGCATAATCATTAGGCCAGAGTTTATATTTGCAGATAATATGACAGAGGATTGGGAACAATGCCTTGTTGCAATTCCTTATTCTCATATGGGAGGACAGGACGAGAAAAGCAAGGATTTATATTCCTACTCTGAACATGTTCTCTTTTTGTTTCCCTTTTCTCCTAACATAATTGAAAAACACCCGTTTGAGGTTATTATGTAGAGGCCATTACGTAAATCTGGCATACAGAGGCTGAAATCCTATCACACTTGGCACAGGGTAGAGATAATGCCTGCAAATGTTCACAGAGAGCTACACCTGAGCAGTCCACATTATGTGCCTGATTGCACAAATGATTGTGAAACAACCACACATATGCAACTGCTTGCTGGGTATGGCTTCTGCCTTGATGCAAATTTCTCAATTGCCTGTTCATCTTGGAGTTGTGCAGGCACAGCTACATAATGAGAGTCCATATTATATGCTATTACTTATGCTTTCTCATAGGAGTTCCAGTGATTTAGATCTGAAAGGACTGATCTAAGCTTTTAAGAAAACTGCAACACTAAAAGATAGCTTCCCTCAAAACCACCCGTCCATAAATCAGACCTATGTTAGCTTGGCCCAGAGAACTGAGAAAGCTTACAAACTACATTCAGACAATGATTTGCAAGGAAGAACTGTAACAAGAGCTTAAATCTGTCCAAGTGCAGACACAATGGGAAACTATGGTTTAAACTAGTAATGGGGGACCTGGGCACCTTGATGCTTTTACCCTGAAAGCCCCATCAAGCCCAATCATTGACCACAGTGGCTGAGGATGATTACAAGGAGCAGACATATATTTACTGGTTCTCCATTTCTGTTTTATATAGATCTTGAAAATATTGTATTAAGACATAAGAAAGAAGGAAGGAGAGAGAACAGAGATACGACCTTCATTCCTGGTCATATAAACCATAGTTTTTTGAACAAGATGATTACATCCAATCTTGAGCAGATACACATGTCCATGCATACACCTCTCTTGTACAATATATATATAACATTTTTCTGCAAAGCGTGAATCCTTTCGAACATCATGGTGGCCACACAGCTTGGAGTGTGTATGTGAGAGATCTTTGCTCAGCACTCCTGTATGCCTATATCTCTCAGGCCTGCATACACCAATCTTTAAAAGATGAAGCCGAAAAAATTGGACCTATGTATTTGGACAAAATTTGAGGGAAATTTGGGTACCCATCCCTAATATTGACCTATTGATAGTTGGGTGTGGTACTAAAAACTGTCATTTGAAAGTTCAATCCTTCTATTGTTTGCCAAATCTCTCTTGAAAATTGTCCGATAGTCAGTTTTCAATTTGGATGTTGCAGATAAAAGCTTGGATGGTTTTGTGAATTAAGGGGGAAGAAATCAAAGAACAGCCGGGCCATGAAAACGGACAGTCTTATATTTAAATGGATCCCATTATTTTATTTAATCATAAGAGTCTAGCATTTGTTGACTACGCCAGTGCTTTTGCATTCACAGACCAAAACACTAGAAAGAGAGTAAATTTACTACTTAGTGAGCAGCTACACAGAATGTGGTATGCATGATTTTCCTTATGACTCTGCAAAGTTAAAGAGACTTTATTTTAATGTACCTTGAAAAATGGGAAGGGGCTCAGAAGATTCCCAAGGAGCCCTAGTTTTGCCTGAAGGGTCTGGTGTAGAGATGGGGGTATTTGTATTCGTATACGAATACCCCTGCACAGGTGGAGATAATGAGGAGCCGGCCCCATGGGGCTGGATGGTCCACTCACCAATGCACTAATGCTGCAGGGTCCGCGCTCCCGTCCTTTCGCTCCAGAGATCGCGATCGCCGAGCCACTCTTCGACCTGGCAGAGAGGCTTGTCGTCCCATCTCCTGCCAGGAGTGGCTCGGCGATCACGATCTCCAGAGCAGGGACAGGAGCACGGACACCGCGGCATTAGCACATCAGTGAGTGGACCGTCCGGCCCCATGGGGCCAGACCCTTGTTATCTCCACCTGTGCGGGGGTACTGTCAGCTTCAGCGGAAAGGCATTTCTGTTGCACAGAAAAAGCATTTATATTGTGTAGGTGGTTTCAAGGTATCTCTAAAATAGTCACTACAATTATTTATCTCTCTATTTTGAAAACAAAGATTCAAGTAACTTGCCTAAAGCTTCTGTAAGGTGTAATTATTTCAAATGACTGTTTGGCTGTCCGGTCTACCTGTCTCACATTAGCCACATTCATGGGAATTATAGTGATGCCGTATCCAGTCTTAAAATCCTAGAGGAGGGGGAAGAAAGAACACGTCAGCATCATTATTTAAAGAAAAACATTTACATAAAGACTTTTTAAAAATAGTGATTTACAAGCATTGTTTATCTACTGAAGGTGACAAGCCTTGAAAAATGATATTAATGTCTGCATTAAAGAATATTTAAAACTGTAGATTACAAAACATTGGTGTTCATTTCCTATAAGATCAGTGAACAAAGCATTTAATTCAATGCATTTTTCCCAAAAGCCTAAAGTATTTCATTATACTACATAGGCAATTCTTAACTTACAACATAGGCTTGTTATATAATTTTTACAGACACAGAGGATTGGAAGGAGGCTAACAGAACCACTAGTTTGATTAAGGACTAAGCACAGCAAGTTCATGATGGATTGTAGATTTGAAACCCTGAGTTCATACCCTTACTCTTTTAACTATTATGGATAAGCAAATACTAACCAGAGCTTGGAAATAAAAAGTTTTTACAATTAATGACATCATCTATAATGCCTACTTTTTATGGTAACAAAGGCACAATGTAGTTACTTTTCAAACATAACAGGATGAGTGTTAACATTATTATTGTAAGTGTAACAAATATTGGCCAAAACCTGTTGCTTAGTGCAGTAAACTGCACTACAGTAGCCCACTGAATCAACTTTGATTTAGTGAGTCAACTCCTCCATAAGCTCCATGGATTCAAATGGCCCACCCTAACGGTGACTCATCCTAAAGCAAGTCACAGTTAAAGTAGGCCCATTTGAACCAACAGAATTTACAGAGCAGCTGACTCATGAAATCCCCATTGATTCAATGGACTTACTCTAATATCATTTACTGCTTTGAGAAATAGGATTTTAGCCATTGTTTCTTTGCTACTTTTAGAAGAGACATTGCGAGCTGGATTTTTCAAATGTTATGCCATTCTCCCAATAAACCTTTATATTTTCCCCATCCTATCCTATGTATGTTAGACAATATTCTATGAGATGAAAGAGGAGATAAATGACTCTGAAGAGGAAAAAGAGATGGAGGACAAGTTATTCTCCTTTGTGCCTGTGTTTGTGTGTGTGTGAGAGAGAGAAAGACCTGAGGTTCCCAGTAGACACTGCAATAAAAATTGTGGCTTGAGGCTCTCTAACTCATCCACAAGTCACTCTAGATTCTCTGGCATTTAACTGGCAAGCTAATAGGTAATGCAACAAGGAACACAACAAGCAAAACAACCAGTTACTAAATTTCCTTCCAATAACAGCAAAGAATTAAACTTTTTTGCAATGAATTACATTTATTCTGACCCATAGGTTCTCACAGTCACATTTATTAGAGTGAGTTTCCAAATCTCACATTTGCATTAAAGACAGAACTGGTGTGTGCATGCGCGGGCGGGGAGAAATTACCTCCCAATATGATATCCCATCACACATCTTACTGAAGCATCAGGAAAGCAGCCATGCATAAAACACAACCATACTGCCAAGGTAAAATAAGAACTGGCCATTCATTCCCTACTAAAAATATCAGAATTTAAGTATCCCGTCAACGGGCTCCAAATGGAAGTGAAAAGATGGCATATATGGAAAAGACCACACAGGCATCAATCTAGTAAAGTGGGCTGACTGCAGTATTATCTCCTTTCTTTAAAATTTCTTTGCAGTGGAACACTTAGTTCCCTGAGCTGCAAAGTTCACGCAATGCCACAACTTACATGTTTTTAATCTGGGAGGTAAATACTATCCCTAGCCATTGGCCATGCTGACTAAAGATCATGGAAGTCACAGTTTAACAGAAGTCAGTGCCAAGAGACATAAAGGCAACAGCTAGGCTCCATTTTTATTTTATGTTATTTTAATTAAGAAGGTCACTTGGAGCTATCCATACTGTAGTGTTGGGTCCCCACTTCTGCAGAGTTAGCTGAACTTTCTATGGTTCATCTTTCTACTGATGTGGCAGTTGATGGTCTTTTTCCAACAAGGATGAAAACTGGAGCAATTGTGGGCAGACTTTGATTACAAGACTTAATTCAGATTTGATGTGGTGATCAGATAAAATTACTTCAGGGCCTTTACAGTGGTACCTCGGTTTACGAACGTCTCGGTTAACGTAATTTTTGGTTTACGAATGAAAATCCATTGAAAATAATGCCTCGGTTTACGAATTTTTTTCGTAATATGAAGCAAGTTTCCCCAGGATGCATTGCATCTGGGAGGTTTATAGCGCTGCCCCCGTGCATGCTGGAGTCTGTGGGTAGCATGTGGCATTGAGTATGGAGGTGTTGGAGCAATTTTTGCATCGAGTTTTGGAGCCGTTCTGGAAATTTTTTGCAGCGGTTTTGGGACTTTTTTTGTGCATTTACTTTGCTTTAGGACATAAAAAGGATTGGCCCAAGAAATTTGCCCAAAAATGAAGGGCAATATGGCACCATGTTCCCCATTCCACAATGGAGGGGCTGTTGAAATTTAAATCAGAAGTGGTGTTAAGACAGCATCTTTCCATTGCACTTGAAGAACTGGCCTGTTTACGAGGCGAGAACAGGCCATCTGATACACTTAGCTTTATTTTCCAAGAATGGGCTCAAGAAGAACAGCCAGAGGACAACTGTTGCTGCCCTTTGACATCTACCTTATGGTAGGGACTGCTTTGGTCATAAAACATGCAGGCCAATATCCTGTTCAACATTTATGCATGAACCCCAACTGCAAAAGGTGCTCTGATGATCTGACAAGGGCTCAGAAGTGCACCTCATCACATGTGACTGGCACCTCATCAGACTGTTGTGCCTGCTTCTCCAGTTGGAGCTTTGCGTACACATAAATATTAAGCAAGATACTGGCCAAAGGGAGAAAGCCCTATGATCATTCATACTATAACGTGCCTAAAGCAGATAATATGAATCATGATGTACCCAAGCCCACATCTGAGGATTCCATTCCTTTGAGGACTGGAAGCTTTCCCATACAAACCATTACCAGTGGCCTAAAATGTAGTCAGGTTATCTTGACAACTTTCTTCATACTTTATAGTTTCACTAGGTATATGCATTACTTCTGTTTACTCTGCCTCCTAACATGTACTTCATTGGTGTATAATGTGCTCCCAAGCCCTAGCTGACAGATGATTACAGGGCCCACTCCCCACCCACCCAATGATAGAGGTGCATTAATAAGTCACTGTGACATCTCCAGAGAAACTGCTGTGTTGTAGCAAAGCAGATATATCAGAAAGAAATCCATTAACTGAAGAAAAATATGACATGTCTGAAGGCAACATAAGAGAATTATTAGAACCATAAATGTGGGTGAGGACTAGTGGCCCAGACAGGGGAGCAGAAGAATTAATAATCCAGAGAAATGAATTCAGGCAAAAATGAAGTAGAAATGTTCTGTATCTGTACACTAAAATAACTAATGAGAGATCAAGAACTTGAATTTGGAATCTTACCGTCTTCTGCTGAGAACTGATGTACTTAATTTTCTCAGGCTACTCTGTACTCAAGTTGCTGAATATTCTTTGGGGACACAAGAAGTTATTATCAATATGTAACTAAATACTGTAAATAAATGAGCAAAGTCCAACCTATGCTTAACATGTAGTTTGAGGCTTCCAGACTGGCCAAGCCTGTTACGCAGCAGTTGTAATGGGATGGCATCTTCTCCCAGACCGAAACAAAGCAAGTATTATGTTCAGGTTTGCAGAGAAGTGAAATCTGATGCAGGGTTGTCTGCAAATAGTGCTTAGAAAGAAAAAAAAAGTTAGGAAAAATGACTTGAGGTGGAAGAGGAGGAAGTGGAGGAGGAGAAATTATTAGAAGTGTGTGCTTATTGTTGCAATTCCTGAGAAGAGAGAGGATAAACTATTTGTAGCTTTTGCTTATTATTATTGGTATTGGTGCTATTGTTAATATTGTTTTGATTAAGATTCTTGAAATTACACATGCTATGAGTCTCAAATATTTGAAAAGTAATTTAAACAATGACCAGGAAACAATTATGTTCTTCCTAAAGAACTAATTATACATGTATTTGTCTTGGAGCGTGGCATGGCTGTCTTAACTATACACTCAGCTGAACAGTATGTGCTACTAAGTTAAGTATAGCAAGTTGATATATTTCTCTTTAGACTGAGATTTAGACTGAGCAGAGATTGCCAAAATTATTTAAACTCTCAGCATCCCCAGCTAACATGGCCAGTGATGACTGTTGTTAAGGAATTCTAGATGGTGTAGTCCAAGAAGTAAACTTTATAAGCTCTGCTATGAATCTAGTAATTTCATACTAAATGCAGACCACAGGAATGAAATAAAACAGCAGTTAGTGGTGAGGGTGGTTTAGGAAGAATTATGATGAGGACAAGTAGAAGTATGGGAGCTACTGCATTGGATTGGTACTTGCTTTGATATCTGTCTGTCTATCTATATGACCACACATATGTACATATCAACATTATATGTACATATAATGACAAAATTGTGTATATCAGCATTATATGTATACTCATATAATGACAAAATTGAATATGGCAAAGAAAGTTAAGCTGGAATATTTTTTGGTAATAACAAAATATTACATCTATATATTTGAAGCAAATTATATTTCCCCCCTGATTTCTGCAATTGCCATCACTTTCCCCTATATTTTATTCTGCAAATTGCAGTGTGTCACTTCTGTGCCATTCTCGTGGAGCTATAATTTTTTTTCCATCAAGAAAAATGGATGACAAAAAAATGATGGCCATCCCAAAAGAATACCACCAGAAGCATATGTGTATGGCAAAATGTCAGTTATTTCTTTATTTATATGCACCAACAATGTATATGGCTGTTTTACAAGCTTCCCCTTTCCCTCTTTTATCCTGAAAAACACTCTGTAAAGTACATTTGGCAGAAAGATATGGATTGGCCCAAGGAGACCAAGTATTGGTTGTTGTGGGTTTTCCGGGCTGTTTGGCCGTGTTCTTAAGGTTTTTCTTCCTAACGTTTCGCCAGTCTCTGTGGCCGGCATCTTCAGAGGACAGGAGTCAGAACGCCGAACGCCTCTACGGGGAGGAAACAGTCAGACAGACCCGGAGACTGGAAACACTCCGAAGCAAAAGAGCACATACATAGACCAAGTATTCTTTTTGACGAAGTTGAAATTTGAACTTGGTTCTCCTTCCAAGTTGAACACAGTAACAATTACACTGAAGTGATTCTGATCAGAGGTTAAAAAACACTGCATCAATTAGTGTGCTCAATTTGCATATTATGCAGTTAGGCCTGCCTTTTGTGTTGATGAATTGGAATTGACTTACAATGACCCTAACAGGGCTTTCAGGAAAATTGAGACATTTAAGGAGTGGTTGTGCCAGTTTTACCCAGCCCCCCCTTGAGTTTCCATGGCCAAGCAGGCATTCAAACCCAGGTCTCCTAAGTCCCAGTCCATTACTCTATACACTATATCTTAGACCACCCGTTTTGAGAACTCAAATATGGCAACCCTAAGTGGGGACCTTCTGCCCACCAAATGTTTTCAAATACTTTTCCCATCATTTCAGCTCTGCATGGCCAATGATAAGGATAGTGAGAGCCATAGACCAAAACATCTGGAGGACCTAGGCTTCCCCACACCCAACTGTAAATGTCCATGTATGTATGCAATGCTACAACTAAGCACATGTGCTGTTACAGCTGCATACCAACTTTGCTACATAGCATGAGTAGTTGTGAGGGGTTAAAAACAACCCTGGAAGACAGCAGCATTGACACATGGCTGCCTCTTATCTCGCAGTTAGGATGATCCTCAGAAGAAGAAAAACTCAGTAGGACCTCAGCAGTCAAAATGACACACACATTGAGAAAGCAACTTCTAAAAAAGAAAAAAAGTATTTATACAGTCTATTTTTTAAGAACAAGAAAACAGATATGAGAATTTAGTAAGTGCTAAGGTAAAAATGCTCAATCAGCAAAAGCAGGCACAGCAAAATGGTGCCCCCGCCCCCAGATGCTGCTGCCCTGCAACTTCCATTATTCTTCACCATTGGTAAGGCTGGCTAAGCCCAATGAGAGTCATTGGTCAATTTTTGTTGTTGTTGTTGTTACAGAATTACTTCTCCTGGTGATAGGACAATCTATGGTACCGAACCATGGCATGCCACAAAATTTGAACCCAGAGGCACATTCCAAAAATAAACATTTTGCTGAGACCAGTGAGCTTTACTTTCTTGGTCTCACTATTATTTACTATCCTTCAGGTTACGTACTGGATCACTGCTAGCATTTGGAGAATGTGAAGACAGATGATAGATTATATATTTGGAAAGCCAACATTTGTCTGCCTGTACTGTTTTTTTAATCTGCATACTTACAGATTTAGTTTGAGATTTATACACCTAAGTTACAGTTTCTTTAACAACAGCAACTATTTTAGATTGATCTCCAGTTATGGTACTCACAAGGGCATGTTGCAACAAGTAAGGTGAAATCTGCACTAGAGATATCCTGGAGGGTAACAATACCTGAACTAGACATCATACATCAACAGACAATGCACTTGCACAACAAACAACCCACTTTTGCACAATGAAAGTGCAATTTCCTCCCAACTGAGCTTCTCTAGTACAGGAGCCAAACACCCTGATAATTGTGCCTATTCGGAATTTCATACTCTGATGGCTAATAGATTCCAGCAATTGTGATCACATCATGCCCCTACCTCATTCCTTTATATTCAGCGGTCTAAAGAGCCAATGTCAGTGACTGGCACTTGCTTAACAAGCTAGCAATAATGAAAAGATAACAGAATCAATGGCCCATGAAAAGAGTCATTCCATCCAGCTTTGTCACTTTGACAAAACCCAAGACATTCACTGCCCTGGGTATTTTGCTAGTTGTTTAAAAACTGAACCACTACTGGCATTAACATGATTTCTTGTAAGTCCCATGTGGTGAAAAAAAAGAAAATATGCTCTTTGAAGCCCTTCTGGAATGTCCATTGATAACAGCAGTGATTTAAAAAATAGGTGTCTCACCTCTTAACTACAGCCGCCATCTCATTATGGTACTTATTTCCATCTCTCCTTCCCCTTGCTTTTAAAACAGAAGAGGGAGCCTCAGGCTGGTTTTCCTAATCTGGCCTAAGAAAGTCCCCCCTTTCAGCCTGTAGGTGTCTAGAGGCAATCCCTGCCCCTGGAGGAAACTCTGAAGGGAACCCCCACCAGCTCTGATCAGAGAGACCACTTTGTGGCTTCACTCCATTTCTTTCTTCCCTGGGGGGAGGAGAAAGAGGAAGAGATAGAAAAACTATTTCCATAAGTTTTCTTCTACTCATGAAAGTAGGAAAAGCAAAGCCAAATCCCCAGCTACAGCATCAGGTAGGGGGGAAAATACAGCCCTTCTGCTGGAAACCCAGTGATGTCAGAGAGATGGTTACCATACCTGCCAACACAACTTAGCTCACACAGAGTTTGGAAATCTGACACATACTTATTTGTCTTTGTGGGAATATAATAAATGTGTTTGTTGTTTTAACATACAGACAGACACACTGTGTTGCAATGGCACACACTGCGGCATATCACCATGCAATTTACCCCAACATTCCTGTAAATACACCTGAAACTAACTTTGAGACAAATGCCTCCGTACCACAGACAGAAGCCAACACTATCTAACATTAGTGGACTGCGAGTCACAGAAACTTGTGCTGAAATAAGTATGTAATTCTTAGTGCCACAAGACTCTATTGCCTTTCAGAAACAGACTAGCATGGCTACCCCATATGCCTTCAAAGGCAGAACATTATGAATGTTAATGAAATGTACACTTTAAATCATTACTCTAATTATTAATTAGCCTGGTATTGATCACTGCATTTTACAATGTGGACAAAGTTCACTGATAGGTAGGATTAAGAATGGTGGGGGCATAAACATATGGTGAGGGTGCAAGCAAAGCATATTATCAGCAGCAAGTTATTCTGACTGAGAACGTCTAAAGGGGATGCCCTGAAATGTGATGAAGGGGGCTTCCCAAGGATTGTCCCTGTTCTTCAGAACATTTTTATTCATGGGAGTCTTACCAGAATATGGTTCACACCACCACTTCCCTGAAAGTGCTATATAACTGGGAAGAGAGACACGAGTTCCAAGAATGCTAGATACTGGTTTGTCTGCAATATTCCATGGGCTTTAGTTTCATATGATCCTAACTCATTTTGTTGCTGTTGTTTAGTTGTTAAGTCATGTCCGACTCTTCGTGACCGCATGGACCAGAGCACGCCAGGCCCTCCTGTCTTCCACTGCCTCCCGGAATTGGGTCAAATTCATGTTAGTAGCTTCGATGACACTGTCCAACCATCTCGTCCTCTGTCGTCCCCTTCTCCTCTTGCCTTCACACTTTCCCAACATCAGGGTCTTTTCCAGGGAGTCTTCTCTTCTCATGAGATGGCCAAAGTATTGGAGCCTCAGCTTCAGGATCTGTCCTTCCAGTGAGCACTCAGGGTTGATTTCCTTCAGAATGGATAGGTTTGTTCTCTTTGCAGTCCAGGGGACTCTCAAGAGTTGCCTCCAGCAACACAATTCAAAAGCATCAATTCTTCGGCGGTCAGCCTTCTTTATGGTCCAGCTCTCACTTCCATACATCGCTACTGGAAAAACCATAGCTTTGACTATGCGGACCTTTGTCGGCAAGGTGATGTCTCTGCTTTTTAAGATGCTGTCTAGGTTTGTCATCGCTTTCCTCCCAAGAAGCAGGTGTCTTTTAATTTCATGGCTGCTGTCACCATCTGCAGTGATCATGGAGCCCAAGAAGGTAAAATCTGTCACTGCCTCCATATCTTCCCCTTCTATTTGCCAGGAAGTGATGGGGCCAGTGGCCATGAGTTTAGTTTTTTTTTGATGTTGAGCTTCAGACCATTTTTTGAGCTCTCCTCTTTCACCCTCATTAAGAGGTTATTTAATTCCTCCTCAATTTCTGCCATCAGAGTCGTATCATCTACATATCTGAGGTTGTTGATATTTCTTCCGGCAATCTTAATTCCGTCTTGGGATTCATCCAGTCCTGCCTTTCGCATGATGTATTCTGCGTATAAGTTAAATAAACAGGGAGACAATATACAGCCTTGTCGTACTCCTTTCCCAATTTTGAACCAATCAGTTGTTCCATATCCAGTTCTAACTGTTGCTTCCTGTCCCACATAGAGATTTCTCAGGAGATAGATAAGGTGGTCAGGCACTCCCATTTCTTTAAGAACTTGCCATAGTTTGTTGTGGTCCACACAGTCAAAGGCTTTTGCGTAGTCAATGAAGCAGAAGTAGATGTTTTTCTGGAACTCTCTGGTTTTTTCCATAATCCAGCGCATGTTAGTAATTTGGTCTGTAGTTCCTCTGCCCCTTCGAAATCCAGCTTGTACTTCTGGCAGTTCTCGGTCCACATACTGCTGAAGCCTACCTTGTAGGATTTTGAGCATAACCTTGCTAGCGTGTGAAATAAGTGCAACTGTACGGTAGTTGGAGCATTCTTTGGCACTGCCTTTCTTTGGGATTGGGATGTAGACTGATCTTTTCCAATCCTCTGGCCACTGCTGAGTTTTCCAAACTTGCTGGCATATTGAGTGTAGCACCTTAACAGCGTCATCTTTTAAGATTTTAAATAGTTCAACTGGAGTGCCATCACCTCCACTGGCCTTGTTGTTAGCCATGCTTTCTAAGGCCCACTTGACTTCACTCTCCAGGATGTCTAGCTCGAGGTCAGCAGCCACACTATCTGGGTTGTCCAGGACATCCAGATCTTTCTGGTATAATTCTTCTGTGTATTCTTGCCACCTCTTCTTGATGTCTTCTGCTTCTGTGAGGTCCCTACCATTTTTATCCTTTATCATGTCCATCTTTGCACAAAATGTTCCTTTAATATCTCCAATTTTCTTGAACAGATCTCTGGTTTTTCCCTTTCTATTATTTTCCTCTATATCTTTGCACTGTTCATTTAAGAAGGCCCTCTTGTCTCTCCTTGTTATTTTTTGGAAGTCTGTGTTCAATTTTCTGTAACTTTCCCTATCTCCCTTGCATTTTGTTTCCCTTCTCTTCTCTGCTATTTGTAAGGCCTCGTTGGACAGCCACTTTGCTTTCTTGCATTTCCTTTTCTTTGGGATGGTTTTTGTTGCTGTCTCCTGTACAATGTTACGAGCCTCCATCCATAGTTCTTCAGGCACTCTGTCCACCAAATCTAGTTCCTTAAATCTGTTCTTCACTTCCACTGTGTATTCATAAGGGATTTGGTTTAGATTATACCTGGCTAGCCCAGTGGTTTTTCTGACTTTCTTCAGTTTAAGCTTGAGTTTTGCTATAAGAAGCTGATGATCAGAGCCACAATCAGCTCCAGGTCTTGTTTTTGCTGACTGTATAGAGCTTATCCATCTTTGGCTGCAGACAACATCATCAATCTGATTTCGGTATTGCCCATCTGGTGATGTCCATGTGTGGAGTCGCCTCTTGTGTTGTTGGAAAAGAGTGTTTGTGATGACCAGCTTCTTCTCTTGACAAAACTCTATTAGCCTTTGCCCTGCTTCGTTTTGAACTCCAAGGCCAAACTTACCTGTTGTTCCTTTTATCTCTTGACTCCCTACTTTAGCATTCCAGTCCCCTATCATGACAAGAACATCTTTCTTTGGTGCCAGTTCTAGAAGGTGTTGTAAGTCTTCATAGAATTGGTCAATTTCAGCCTCTTCAGCATCAGTGGTTGGTGCATAAACTTGGATTACTGTGATGTTGAAAGGTCTGCCTTGGATTCGTATTGAAATCATTCTATCATTTTTGAGATTGTATCCCAGTACAGCTTTTCCCACTCTTTTGTTGACTGTGAGGGCTACTCCATTTCTTCTACGGGATTCTTGCCCACAATAGTAGATATGATAATCGTCTGAATTGAATTTGCCCATTCCCGTCCGTTTTAGTTCACTGACACCCAGGATGTCAATGTTTATTCTTGCCATCTCCTGTTTGACCACATCCAGCTTACCAAGGTTCATAGATCTTACATTCCAGGTTCCTATGCAGTATTTTTCTTTGCATCATCGGACTTTCCTTTCACTTCCAGGCGCGTCCGCAGCTGAGCATCCTTTCGGCTTTGGCCCAACCACTTCATTAGCTCTGGAGCTACTTGTACTTATCCTCCGCTCTTGCTCAGTAGCATGTTGGACGCCTTCCGACCTGAGGGGCTCATCTTCCAGCGTCATATCTTTTAGCCTTTTGTTTCTGTTCATGGAGTTTTCTTGGCAAAGATACTGGAGTGGCTTGCCAGTTCCTGCTCCAGGTGGATCGCGTTTAGTCAGAACTCTCCACTATGACCTGTCCGTCTTGGGTGTCCCTGCACAGCATAGCCCATAGCTTCTCTGAATTACTCAAGCCCCTTCACCACAACAAGGCAGCAATCCGTGAAGGGGATTGCTCATTTTTATGGGAACTCATAACTCATAGGGAAGGCATAAACATACCCAAACATAGTTGAAAACTATTACAATATGACACTTTAGATCCTTCATGTGAAAAGTACCCATGGTCAAGGCTTTAACTGTTGAGAATTCTCAAGTTTTCCTTGGATTAAGGCAGAACAGGGTCAAGAGGCCCATACAGGGTCAACAGGGTCATACAGCTGCTGGCCACTGTTCTCTTTTCGTTCTTCTGGTGTCTCTCAGCAGTTAACTGTCCTTGTTTCCCTTCCCAATATGAAAAGACTAATAGCCATGAAGTGCTGGGACTGGCACAGAAACAACACTGGAAAGCAGAAGTCAGTGGGAAGATTGCCTCAGAAGCAAAGCTGGAAAGCAGCCAGTGGCTCCGGGTTGCATGTCTTCCAAGGTGGCTTCAGAATGCTCAACAATAAGAGCATAGTTTACATTTAGGTGTTTGTTTTTAATGTGACAATTTTAATGGCTCATTCTGTTGGGCTATTGTATGGATCAACTGAAATGATGGTTGTGAAGTACACTAGGCATTTTAGAATCCCATATAAACACTAAGCACAATTTTAATAATACTAAAATATTTGTAGGGTCTATTCAGATGCAACGCTAATCCATATCTTAGTACTAAAAGTAAGCTAAGTGAGCATAAGCTTTCTTTATTTTATTTCTTCCCCTTTCACACTGAGATAAGAAATTTACAACCTCAGCATACAGCAAACCACAGCTAGCTATTTTATCCGAGCTGGAACACATGTGACTTAATGTGGATATGGAATGTGAGGTGTACATCTGACTCTGTCCCCCAACATCACTGTTCTCGTAGGTCCCACTCTTCACCTTTATGTTTTTCCCATAAAAATCAGCAGGGAACTACAGGGGAACTTGTAGATTAGAAATCCAAAGATACAGAGAACCCCATTCTGACTTTGAAATGGAACCCCTGCAGAAATGGCCCCTCAGCTTGCATTCGTCAACGTAACTGCTCACCAATGTGGCCAGGTGAGAAAGGCTACTGCTGATCTTACAACTGCAAATAGGCTGATATGCCTGAAGGCTGTCCTTCAAGTAACATGGTCGTAAGCCATTAAGGCTAGAATGGAGGAGTGCAGAATCTGTGGCTCTCCTGACTGTTGGACTGAAACTCCAGCATCAGTCCTAGCCAGCACAGTCAATGGTAAGGGGTCACAGGGAGATGCAGTTGAACAACATCTGGAAGACCACACATTCTCCAGCCCTGTATAAAGATTAAAAACTAGCACTTTAAGGTAGACATAGACTCTAACTGGTAACCACTGTATTTTGGGTGTCACATGATCTGACTGCCTTTCTTCTGACAAAACTCATGTTTACTTTAGCCACAATATGTTTATTCTAACAGCTGTTGTATTACTTTTAACAGAGTATTTTGCTTTGATTTATTTTCTTAGCAATGTTTAATGTGTCTTTTTTCCTCTGGGTAAATCACTTTGAGATGGGTTTTCAGCTGAAAAGCTGCTAATATAAATAATATCCACAGATTAGGACTCAGTTTTGCCAGAAGGTCTTACTTTATCAAACACTTCAAAGCTTGAGATTATTTTCAAGCACAAAGTTCCATATCAAAAAACTTCAGGATGGATGCGGGATCACATTTATACTTTTTGAAAAATGCTGTAATATATTATTGGACTTCTACCTATCAAATTTAATAGTTATCAGTATATCTTCTTGATCTGCTCTGTCTTCAACACTGTGATTAGATCAGATAGATGTCTTAATGCAAACCTCTAGAAGACACCAAGGGAATTTTTCCAGGACAGACAAGGATTTCTGACTCTCAAGATGCTCAGTATATCACCCAATCATCAATCAACACTACATATTACTCCTTTCTGGAAGGAAAATAAAGCCAAAATGCTACAGCACACTACTGGCATTTAAGCTACATCCAATACAGCAAACATATGACTATGAACCAGTTCAAGATATTCTACATTCCAATATAATACATACCTCTTCAGAGATATGTTTCACTGAGTTTAATTGGGCCCACTTCTAGCAAACAGATAAAGAGCTGTTCTAGCAAACAGTGTGATCAACTGATTTTCTGCAGTCCTACACACGCGTCATTAGCAGAATATCCCATTTGTATTCAGTGGGTCATATTTCTAAGTCAATATGTACAGGATTGAACTGTCAATTCATCTATTGTTTCAGTTGGCATATGAATAAAGGAAAAACACATTTCCATGTGAACCACACCAAGATACTGTACCACGCCCGGTACCATGCATCTCCTCATTGCAGAGGTCTCTTTTTTAAGACGGCATTGCCACCTGCAGTTTTTAAGTATACATATTATTATTTTTTAAATGCTACTTGATCAGGCACATATTTCTAGTCTATCAATAATTTTCTATTACAAAGTTAAATATCAAAAATATAAGGCAAAGGGGAGGTAGTTAAACTACTGAAAAAGGAGATTATCACCATTCTGTGTGTATATGATCCAGTGGGATAACAGAGTTTGGCTTATAGAGTGTTTCCACCCACATTCTGAGAAGGTGGGGGAGGGGGGGAAGTCCAGCCAAGGAAGCATGCAGATGTAAGTGAAGTCTCAAAAAGAAGAGGGTTGCTCATTGACTATTTCCAGTTACGGGGAAAGCAGGAAACTACTCTGAATAAACTTATCTAAATAATAGAAATCTCAAAATAAAAAGAGGCCAGGTGAGTTCTATCCTTTCATCATCAGACAAAATAACATGGCAAGACCACATGAATTTACTTCAAGAGTGTAATTCAGATTGCAGAGTCCAGACAGTCCTATCACAGAATATCGGTTTCCTTGAGGGAGAAAACCAACCTATTTCACTTTTTTAAAAATCCATCATGGAATACACATAGCCCCAATTAAAATGAAGAACAGTTGACATTTTTTTTAAAAATGTAGACAACTGGGAGAAGGCTATTGCCATCTCTCTTCACCATTAATTACTTGTGAATTTAGCCCTTTCAAACATAGTACGGAAAACAAGCTAATACAATTCTCAGCAAGGGTTAGGATTATGCTATCCATACAAGAAAGTATTCACTTATATCGCAGAAGTAACATTTAAGAAGATCCATACTCCATAATGTAGTTGTATGCTATTACTACATAAATCAAAAGCTACCATATGCCTCAAGACTTTATACAGGACACTGCCCTATATTAGACTGTTGTATTACTTCAGCCACTATTGTGTAAGCTATCTGAAGGTAATTTTTCCAGGGTCTCAAACACAGGTCTGTCCCAGTATTTCTGTACAGTATATTTTCAACTAGAGATTAGTAATTTGAGATGAACAGATTTCTCCATTCGAGTTTCACAAAGTTTCTCAGGCTTCCAAAATTAAGTTTGTTCTAGTTTCTGCACCACTTTGATTTTTTTAAATAAAAGGTCAGCACAAAAATTGGTCTGCATTTTTCTTCTAATAGCTGTTTTTTTGCAGACAATTTAAGATAATGCATTCCTGTGTATTTTCATAAATACATGTATTTTTGTACTTAATGGGTAGAATTCAGTGGTGACATTCCACTGACAGAGCTTTTTCCTTTAACAGAAGGGAGGGAACATGTCCCCTTCCTATTGCATCATTCATGTGCCCTAAAAAATTGTTCTAAAGAGGTGAGAAGCCTACTGGAAAAGATTTTCAGGCAGCATCAAGGGCTGCAGGGAGTCAGGAAGGGGAGGAATTGTTATAGTGATGTTGCATTTATATTAAAGTTCCCTAAGGTATGCATTTTTGTATACTTAAAAAAAAAACACTGGAGAACTGCTTCACAAAAAGTATGAAAGCCCAAGGATAGCTGTATTTTGGTTTGTGTATTGGCTTCAGATGTGCAAATTAGGAAAGCTCACATAAAATTATCCTACTGAGTATGCTAGTCTGGACCTTCTATAAACAAAACTGGCTCTAGCTACACATTAAGGTCTACATACAAGCCATGCCTAATGTGCCAATTGTTTATGAATTCTTATGTAATTCATCTAGCTACAATGTATTTGCAGGTCCCTTAGCTAGGGTGGTTCTTGTATTCCATTTCGCATATGGAACTCGATCTGGAAAAGAAATTGGGAGTTATCTGAGGCTGCTTCAAATTAGAACCCACAACTGACCCTGGGTTTTAAGACAAGCCTTGCCTTCAAAACCAAATAAATATATCCTATTGTCATTTCATACGTGCTTTGCAGTGTACAACTCCTAAATATGTAACGTCACCTTCATTTGGAGAACAAATACAACTACAGAATTCCGCATGCAAAATGTAAGCAAGAAAAGGTTAAGCATTTACCTGATCATTTTTGCAAATCCACACATTGTTTCCTTGCAGCAAGGTAAAGATTTTGGCTTTATAACCTTTCAGTTCCAGATACCCACTTTTTTCAGGCAAAGCAGTAGTTTGCACTCCAGAGACTTTAGGCTGCAACTGCAAAACACCACGTATTGTACTGATCCAGTCATCTCTTTCATCTTAAGATAAGAAAGCAAAGTGTCACAAAACAAGGAATTGTAGCAATAGACACATAATATTTTAATATAATTTTAATGTTGAATTCTCAGTGGTTCTGTTCATGCCTTTCCATTTCATTATTATCATTTTAAGCCCTGGATACTCACCTAAAAGGGAGGATAATATATTTCAAAATCATGCAAATAAACAAGACCAAATAATTTGAGACATTTGGAGCTATTACATATGTACAGTCACGTGAAAAGTAAGTATACCCTCTTTGAATTCTATGGTTTTATGTATCAGGACATAATAAAAATCATATGGTCCTTAGAAGGTCTGAAAATTAGGTAAATACAACCTCAGATGAAGAACAACACATGACATACCGTGTTTCCCCAAAAATAAGATAGGGTCTTATATTAATTTTTGATCCAAAAAACGCATTAGGGCTTATTTTCAGGGGATGTTTTTTTTTTTCATGTACAACAATCTACATTTATTCAAATACAGTCATGTCATCATCTTCTGGTTGCTGCACAATGCTGCACAATGGTGGAGGCCGGGGTTTCACTTAACTGGGGCTTATTTTTGGGGTAGGGCTTATATTACGAGTATCCTGAAAAATCATACTAGGTCTTATTTTCAGGTTAGGTCTTATTTTCGGGGAAACAGGGTATTACACTGTGTCATTATTTAATTTACAAAAATAAAGCCAAAATGGAAAAGCCATGTGTACACCCTTACTGTTTCCATAGGATTTTAGAGGCTAAGCAGAAGCCAGGTGCTGCTAACCAAATGCCCTTGAGTAATTGAACACAAGCAAGTGTGACCATCTCTGTAAAAGCCAAAGTTTTAGCAGTTTGCTGGTCTGGAGAAGTCAGGTGTGTGTTAACATAATGCCAAGAAGGAAACTCATCAGCAGTGTAGACAAGCAATTGTTGCTGCCTATCAATGTGGGAAGGGTTATAAGGAAATTTCCAAACCATTTAAATTCCATCATTCTATAGTGAGGAAAATTATTCACAAGTGGAAAGCATTCAAGACAGTTTCCAATCTTCCCTGGAGTGGATGTCCAAGAAAATTTACCCCAAGGTCAGACTGTTCAATGCTCAGAAGAAATTGCAAAAAAACCCAAAAAACAAACAAACAAACAAACAAAACAAGAGTTACATCTTGGACTGTACAGGCCTCAGTTAGCATGTGAAATGTTAAAGTTCATGACAGTACAATTAGAAAAAGACTGAACAGGAGAAAGCCTCTTCTGTCTAAAAACAACATGGCAGCATGGCTTTGCAAAGTTGCATCTGGACAAACCACAAGACTTCTGGAACAATGTCCTTTGGACAGATGAGACCGAAGTGGAGATGTTTGGCCATAATGCATAGCACCACGTTTGGCGAAAACTAAACACAGTATATCAGCACAAACACCTCATACCAACTGTCAAGCACAGTGGTGGAGAGATGACAGTTTGGGCTTGTTTTGCAGCCCCAGGACTAGGGCACCTTGCAGTCATTGAGTTGACCATGAACTCCTCTGTATATCAAAGTATTCTAGAGTCAAACGGGAGGCCATCTGTCAAACAGCTAAAACTTGGCCAAAATTGGGTCATGCAACAGGACAATGATATCATACACACCAGCAAACCTACAACAGAATGGCTGCAAAAAATAAAATAATAATAATAATAAATCAAGGTGTTGCAATGGCTCAGTCAAAGTCCACACCTCATCCTGATTGAAATTCTGTGGCAGGACCTTAAGAGAACTGTGCATAAATAAATGCCCACAAAGCTCAATAAACTGAAGCAACATTGTAAAGAAGAGTGGGCCAAAATTCCATATTTCAGCAGTAAGGTATGTGCTGATGAAACTCAAATCAGCTAGGCTTGAATGCTTAAAATGAAACAATGGAAGCCCTCTCAATTCAATGACATTAACTTTTAAAACAGTATCTAAATCTAAATTCAGCATCTGTGCAATGGGTGAGTATCTATTGACTTATCAAATACAAGCCTGACCTAACAAGTCAATGGAAAGTATTCTACAAAAGCCTTTCTCCATTATGGCTCTATGACAAGCTGACCTCGTGTGCAATTTCCCTGAATATATTTTCTTGCAAATGATTCTTGGGCAAATGGCTCCCCTATAGTCCTGTGAACTTTACCTCTGCCAATAAACTTAACAGGAGTCAGTAGCTTAAGTGTTTCACCTAACAGGTGAATTGAAGTGTTTCATACCTTATTTCCCTTGCTAATAATCCCCGACTGTCTGGTTTCTCTTCTCCACCCCATCCCATACATAAATAATTTAAGCTGTACAGTCATATTCTGCATTAATTCTGTTTCCCACAGTCTAAAAGGTTAATAAACAGAAATAAAATCACCATGCTCTCCTTTGCTGAGTTTAAGACCTGTCTTTAGAATGTAAAATAATACTGCAATACATGGCAAAAAAGCTAAGAAGTGCTAAGAAAGGTCCAAAGAAACTACATTTCATTAAAATCCTGAAGAATGCTCCATGGTTTTTTTCTTTGTTTCATGACTGTACCTTACAAGCGTTACAAATTCTTATGTTATCTCATGCTTTTCCCCACAACCATTAGTTTTCTCAGTCTTAATTACCGTATTTTTCCGTGTATAAAATGACACTTTTTACTTAAATAATTAGACAAAAAATTGAGGGTCGTTTTATACACGGCAGGCAGCCGCTTTCCCTGCCTTTTGCGAAGCCACAGGGTAAAGCAGCCGTGAAAGGGCGGCAGGATCGCACCCCTTTGATCCTGAAGCAGCCATGAAAGGGCTTCAGGACCAAAGGGGTACGATCGTGCAAATTTTCAAATTTGGGGGTTAGAAAAGGGGGGGTCATCTTATACATTGGGTCGTCTTATAAACAGAAAAATACGGTAATATCATTAGGCTTTTTGATCCTGCTTATGAATTTGGCCATTGACAACTATTGGCTTCTTCACCGATTGTGCCCTTTAAATTGTTGGTTTTGACATCCTGTTCAGATTAGCTTTTAGTTATGGATGATCTCTTTAGGCTTTGCTAGCCACCTTGAGAATTTTTTTAAAAAGACTCATATATTTGAGTATTTACTGCATGATTCCTTCCCTGCTTGATTGGCTCGCAGCATGGACACACCACATGATACATTTATTTTATTCATATATCACCTTTTCTCAGGCACCCAAGGCAACTCACAATTGATAAAATAACAAGTATAAGCAAAGAACAGATACCAATTTATGTAGTTCAAAAATACTTAAAAACAATTAGTTACAGACATACATGCAGGTAAGTAATGAGAACATACAATGTTCCTCCATAAAACCTCTTTCAATTCAACTACCAAAAGCCTTCCTAAGAAGATCTTTGCTTCCTGATAACACCAAGGTGGGGTGAAAGCTGGGAGCAGCCACAGAAATGATATCTCTTCCATCCCCAACAACCCAAAGTGGCCAGCACTTCGAATTTATTTAACTTTAATTGTTTAAAATATTTTACCCCACTTTTCTCCTTAAAAGGGATCAAAGGCAGCTTATTCATTAGAAGACAATATTTAAACCTAAAAACAGTAAGTATACATATACTAAAAAGGATCAAACAAATACCACACTAAAAATGGTAAACAAAAGCAACACCAAAAACACATTCAAAGCAATATGGCACATCTATCCATTAAAAAACCCCATTCAGTCATAAGCAAAAGCTTGCCTGAAGAGAAAGATCTTCGCCTGCTTGAGAAAGGAAACAAAAAAGGGGTGAGCCTGGCCCCCTGTGGGAGGGAGTTCCAAAGTCTGGGAGCAGCAACAGAGAAGGCCCTCTTCCATATACCCAACACACCTGTGAAAATGGTGGGACTGAGAGAAAGCCTGCTCCAATAATAATTTATTTTGTAAGAACAATAATTTATTTTGTAAGAACCACCATAATAGTGTCTCAAGCATTAACTTTGGACTAGACAACCCCGGATTCAAATCCTTTCTCAGCTGTGAATGTGACTGGGTGGCCTTGTACCAATCCCTGCTTCTCAGTCTAACCTTTGTCACAGGGACCTAAATCCAACTGATGGTCCCATCTAAAGTATAACACATGAATCAGTAGTGCTTACACAAGTGTTGAATTACTATTCACCAACTGCTTTGAAATCAGCAAGTGGGATTTTCTCAGCTGGAAGAAAAGCTACATGCAAAATAAAACCCACAACATCTAGAACTAATTGAGAGACACCTTAATAAGACTCATGGAAACCATCACCTGATATCCCTGAACTGAAAAGTAATTGAACAGTGGCAGCTAGTCAAAGCCTATAAAGCATGCATCTTACCTTCTTTTTCGGCCCGGAAGACAAATATCCTATGGGCTGTAACGACTTCGAATTTGTTATCCCCATGCCCTCTTACTGCAGACATAGCAGAGAGGAAGATTATTCCCTTGGAGTACACTTCCTGTGGCCAAATACAACAAAAAGAGATTATGAAGTCTCATATTGTCTTACTCAAAGTATTCGTAAGAACATAACATAAGAACATAAGAAGAGCCCTGCTGGATCAGGCCAAGGGCCCATCTAGTCCAGCTTCCTGTATCTCACAGTGGCCCCACCAGAGGCCTCTGGGAGCACACGAGACAACTAGATACCTCTCTCCTGATACCAGTCCCCTGCATCTGGCACCCTCCTTTTAAGCCTGGGGATTATACATCTCTGTCATGGCTTGTAACCTGAGATGGACTTTTCCTCCAGAAATCTGTCCAATCCTCTTTTAAAGGCATCTAGGCCAGATACCATTCACTTCAGGCAACTATACATCTCCAGGTTAATGGCATACTATGCTTCTGACAGAATATTCAATATGGCAAAAAGGAGGGTCCTCAGTCACATGAACAGGCCCAGCACAAAGGTGGCCCTGCTATTAGGCAAAGTAAAGCAGCTGCCTCAAGTAGCAGATTTTGGGTGTTGTGAAAGGACAGCACAGTGTTTAACACTGTTCTGTAATAATTGTTGCTGTAATTTTGACAGCCAGGGACCCCCTCCTCAGCTCTAATAGGATTTTCTGCTTCATGTTCCAAAATAACTTAGCTAAGATTAGGTGTCTTGTATATGTTCATGTTGATGGTTGTATCTGAGTGGAGATAGGAGGCATTTTGTGCTACACTTTTAGCAGTAAAATTTTGGTTGTGTCATTCTTTTCTATCTGTCTGTATGAGAGCTGCTATCTTATTTCGTAGATTATTCACTTAAGTTAAGGGACTGAAATGCAATCAGGAAAAAATTTGAACTAGGGGATTTGGTAGAAAGAATGGGGTTCTTCCCTTCCCTTATTTTTAAAAAGGTGTATTCCTTTTTAAAATACATTTTAAAAGGCAGAAGCAAATAGAGCTCCATTGCTCTTGCTGCTCCTGCAGAACCCAAATTCTTTAAAAAGCATTTTTACAAGAAGCCATGGTTTAACAACAGAAAAAAGGGAAGATGTAAGGGTGTACTCTTTCATGGTTTTGGACTGCAAATCCCAGAATTCTCCAAGAATTCTAGAAATTGCAGGCCATAAACCCAAATCAGCACAACTGTAAGTTTCACCATTCTGGAGAAGAACTTCAGGATTCTTTACCTGAACCATTAGCATTCACCACCTTTACTTCCTGTTGGTGAAAGAAAGAAAGAAAGAAAGAAAGAAAGAAAGAAAGAAAGAAAGAAAGAAAGAAAGAAAGAAAGAAAGATGGATGGATGGATGGATGGATAGCTGCTTGCTCTGGTGCTTCCTGGAAGTTGAAATTTTGCTCCCATTTATAGGCTCTCAGAATTATGACCACTAGAAAGCACCAGGGCAGCTTTCTTTTTTAAAAAAACAACAACTAACAATAGGAAGTAAAGGCTAGGAGATCAGATGATGCCAGAATTAAAACAACAACAATGCAAAGCCTTTCTCTGAAGGGGCAAAACCTACAAATCTGCTGACTTGGGTTTATGAGCTTCTTTGGGGGGCTTCTGAGAATTGCAGTCCAAGAACACGAAAGAGCATACCCCTAGGGAGTAGTCCCATGCACTCCATTTGCAAGTCTCTGTGAAGCTCAAATCATAACCTCCAAAATGGCACAGAAATAACTGCCCTCATTTCTCCACTATAGGGGGACTACTTTTCAGTTCATCCAAGGCCTTATTCATTTGTTCTTGAAGCACGTACAAAGAGAGGATTGTGCTAACCCTGTACCCTCCATCATCAGCTTGGCTATTCTATCTGGACAGGCTCCCCGCATGAGCCAGAACACAATTTTGGCTCATGTGGAGAGTCTATAGAGACAGAACAGTTCCCTACCACCACCTTCATGTAAGAAAAGCAACAACAGAAGGGTCAAGGGTAGCACTTTCTTCTCATCATGTGTGAATGAAACACACTTTAAAAACAACTGCACTGGGCTCCATATCATGCAAATCTAGCAGCCATGCCCTGGTAACAACAAGAATTGCCACCAATTCACACTCTCCATTTTCTCTTCCCCTCAATATAGGTTCATCCTATCTGCATTAAAGTGTCTGTACAGCAAAGTGAGCTAAAAGGCTCCTAGAAAAAATTCAGTACGAAATACTTTATTTCCTTTCAGTGAAGGTGTCTGCAAAGCTGCACAAACAACCTTGCCTTTAGCAGCTTAAAATCAGTAATTCATATTAGCAAATACAGCAAGAGTAAGAGTGTATCTTTTTCTGTGTTGCATGTGCACATATGTTCAAACACATTCTTACGCCTCTTTTTGTGGTTACCATACATGAAGCATCATTCTTCTATATTATATTACATTGGCCTAGTGAGATACAAAATTCCTGGGAGCACTCCGATAAATGTTGTGCTGGTATCTACAGGCATCTACTGACTAGATCTGGTACTGCAGCTGCATGATGGTCAGAAAAAAGAATCTTGCATTGTTCAATCCTCTGAATTTAGACATGTAACTAACCAAAAATAAGAAACATATAGCATTTTAAAAAACCATAACTTCAGCATCTTGATTATAATAGGCATAGTGCTTTCAAACTTTTTAAAGCAAAGAAGATACAGGATTTCATATTCAGTTCCAGATCAATGAAAATGTTAACAGTCTCTTTTCAAAGAAAGGGACAAAGAGTTTGAAGAAATGTGCCAAAAAAAGTCTAAAATTAGCAGTGAGGAAAATTTTCCACAAACACAACACATGGATAAATTTTTTATGTGCTGCTCTGAAATGTTGGCTTTAATTGTTTAAATTATTATGATGAAGTTTATAGTTTTATTTTTGTCTTTGATATTTTTAGATCTATTTTCACTCATTTTAATTACGGCACAAGCTTCCAGTACTATTTTTTTTAAAAACTGGAAAGGCAGAATAGAAATGTTAACAATAGCAACAATAAAAACATAACAATTCTGTAATGAACTGCCAGGTCCTTATGATTTAATAATCTGCTCATGGTGTACTGCAATCCATCTCAATGTAAATGCCATCAGGGATCATCATTATTTATTATTATACCTTTTATACTCTCCTCCCTTTTTTCAAGCAGCACATGGTATCATGCAGTTCTTTTCCTCTTTTACCCTCAGAATATCTCTGAGAGGAAGAGATGGAATGGCTCAAATCAACCCAATAAATTTGACAGTTGAGTGGGGATCTGAACTGGGTCTTCAACTACACCATTCTTAACTGCTACATCATATTGCATCTACCACACCGACAGGGGACACACAGTTGCTTTCCATTATGGATCAACACTGTTTTATTCCAGTCATTCCCAAAGCATGTTAGAGCACACTGATGTGTCACAGGCAAGGAAAAGAAATGCTGTGAAAAAATGAGCCATTATTTTGGATGCATCAGTCAGTCTACTGACAGCACTGAGATCTCACCACTTGGAAACTGATGTGCAGTGACATCATCCCAAGAGAAGCAAAATGGAAGCATCAGGTTTCCCAGCTACAGCCTCTGCTATAGCTGACAGGGACAGTGAGATTCCAGAAGCCTCATCATTGCTCATAAATAAGTCCCCAAGTCCCTGGTCGATTAGGTTTAGGGTAGACTAGTGCTGGCTGAAAGCATGAACTGGAGTGCCCTACAGTTGCAAAGACTATGTTTGAACACAAAGACATGCATGCAGATGTTGTCTCATTGGAAAGACAAACTGGAGTGATTCAGCTTTACAGCAATTTAATTTTCAGCCTGCATTATCTTTAAATCACAGTCAGTGCTCACACAAGGGCTGTAGATTGATTCAGGAGTTTGCTGTTCATACTGGATGTGATGTGATTCACATTCCATCCAAAAGTCCCCATTTCCTTCCTTCCTCCTTCACCAATTCTTTATGTGGCATAAGTGTGGGAAATAATAATAATGAGATCCCAAAGGCAAGATGATAGGTGATCTAGTACTAATTTCACATATGTGAGAATTTTTTTAAAAATCCAGAGGATAATCAGAGGAGAGGAAAGAAAGGGGCATGTCTCTCTGAGCATTAACAACATGCCCCTACTGCCTACATCACCAAAACACCATCTACAAACACGCCCCCCATCTTTACATGAATGTATCACAACTAGCAGCATGTTTGAATCATTCCAAATTGAAAAGGTAGAAGCCCCCCTCCCCAGCAGCAGAGAAAAAAACCTATTTTGGAAGCAAAAAAGGCTCAACCAATTCAAATCAGCCTTTGTGTCATGTGAGCAGTAAAAAATACTTTGAAAACACCAGTTTTATCATGGTGTTTGACCATGTAGTCACACTCTCAGACCCAATGTGGTTGTTTTGCTTATGAGACAGATTCTATTTATTTATTTATTTATTATACTTATAATACCCCGCCCATCTAGTCTTCGACTACTCTGGACGGCTTACAACGATTGAAATAAAACAATTTTAAAACAATTTTAAAATATAACAGCCGTATACAACAACAATAAACAATTCAAGATGGAAAGGAAAGAGAAAAGATAAATCAAGTTGTGCCCGGAGGGAAGGCCTGCCTAAACAGCCAGGTTTTCAGTTGGCTTTTAAAAATAGCCAGCGAAGGGGCCATACGGATCTCTGAAGGGAGGTTATTCCAAAGACGAGGAGCCACTGCCGAGAAGGCCCGGTTTCTTGTTTTTTCCATCCGGGCCTCCCTCGGCGTTAGGCTCCTCAGCCGCACCTCCAGACTAGATCGAGTGATACAGGTAGATCTAGGTGGGAGGAGGCGTTCCACCAAATATTGAGGTCCTAAACCATTTAGGGCTTTATATGTAATCATTAATATTTTGAAATCAACGTGGAAACGAACGGGCAGCCAGTGCAAAGCGGCCAGGGTGGGAGAGATATGATGATGTTTTCTCACCCCACTAAGAAGTCTGGCCGCCGCATTCTGCACCAGTTGAAGTTTCCGCATCAATCTCAAAGGTAGCCCCACGTAGAGCGTGTTACAGTGGTCTAATCTCGAGATTACAAGCACATGTACCAAAGTGGTGAGCGCCCCAACATCAAGATAGGGACGCAGCTGGGCAATTCGCCAAAGACGGAAATAGGCGGAGCGGACCACTGACGCTACCTGGGTTTCCATGGTAAGCGCCGGGTCCAGATGGATCCCCAAGCTGCGAACCTCACTCTTCGCGGTGAGAGTCACCCCCCCAAAAGAGAGGGAGTTTCCCAAACCGCCGATGGTGGGGCCACCCACCCTAAGGACCTCCGTCTTGTCCGGGTTCAGCCTCAACCCATTTTCCTGCATCCATTCCAGTACAGTCTCCAAACAGCGCTGAAGGGACAGAATGGCATCCACTGTGGTTGAAGAAAAGGAGATGTAGAGCTGCGTGTCATCAGCGTACTGATGGCACGATGCCCCACATCCCCTGATGACCCCACCCAGCGGCCTCATGTAGATATTAAACAGCACTGGGGAGATAATCGAGCCCTGCGGAACCCCACAATTGAGGCTCCACGGGGTCAAGACCCTCTCCCCAAGCTGTACTCTCTGAGGACGGTCCCCCAAGAAGGATCGGAGCCAGGCAAACGCCAGGCCACCGATTCCCAACTCGGAGAGCCTCCTCAGGAGGATACCATGGTCGCCGGTATCAAAGGTGGCTGAGATATCGAAGAGGACCAACAGAGATGTTTTACCCCTGTCAGCCTCCCTCAGTAGGTCATCAAAACGGGCAACCAATGCCGTTTCTGTACCATGGCGCGGCCTGAAACCCGACTGGAACGGATCCAGGGCATTTGTTTCATCCAAATGCACCTGAAGCTGATCAGCCACCACCCTCTCCACCACTTTGCTAATGAAAGAAACATTGGCGACGGGCCTGTAGTTGCCAATATCGTCCACCGCCAAATTTGGTTTCTTCCTAATGGGCCTAATGAGTGTCTCCTTGAGGGCAAGAGGAACCCTGCCCTCCAGGAAAGACCCATTAATTATTGCTGTGGCCCATTCAGTTGTTATAGGCCTGGCTGCTTTGATTAGCCAGGCCGGGCAAGGGTCAAGGGATGAGGTGGTGGCCCGACAGCGATCAAGTGCTTTGTCCACAATATCTGGCATCACAGGCTGAAAGAGATCAATACACACCGGGCAAGGCGGAGCACTGGACATCTCTGCTCGATCCACTGTGTCCAAAAAAGGAGAGAGCTCCCAGCGGATGGCCTCCACTTTAGATTTAAAAAATGCTGTAAATTGGTCTGGTGAGATACTAGAAGGAGGCCCATCACCCAGACCAATTCCGAATAGGTCGCGGACTATGCGGAAAAGCTCCGCCTGCTGGTCTGAAGCTTTGCTTATCCGGTCAGCGAGGTGTGCTCGACTAGCAGCCCTTACCTTAGCAAGGTAAAGGTTAGTCGCGACCCTGACAGCTTCTCGGTTATGAACCGTAGGGTCTCGTCTCCACTTGCACTCTAGCCTTCTCCTAATTTGCTTCATCGCTTGTAGGTCCTGGTTGAACCAGGACGCAGGCCGAGCTCTGCACTGGAGAGGGCGTTTAGGAGCGATCGTGTCTACAGCCCTGGTGGCTGCAGTAAACCAGCCATCAACCAGAGCCTCGACAGGAGCACCAGTCAGATCAGTCGGAATCCCTCTCATGGAATCCTGGAATCCTATGGGATCCAGTAGCCTTCGAGGGCGGACCATTAAAGTAGGTCCACGCTCCCTGCGAGGAGGGAGAGCCACTGAGAGGTTACATTTTATTAGGTGGTGATCGGACCATGACAAGGGAACCGACACAAGGCCAGTCACCATCAGATCACGCTCGCTCCAATTGGTGGAAAAGACCAGGTCTAGCATATGACCACCCACGTGGGTGGGGCCGTTGACATGTTGGGACATGTTCAAGGAAGCCATGGTTTCCAAGAACTCAAGAGCTGGGCCAGAAGTCTGCCTCCGCATGGATGATGAAATCACCCAAGACTAATAGCCTCGGGGATTCCAACAGTGCCGCGGAGACAAAGTCCGCCAGCTCTGGTAAGCAAATGGCTGGATCGCGGGGAGCGCGGTAACCCAGCAAGATCCCAATACCATCCCTGGCCCCTATCAACACGTGGAGGGCCTCCAGGCCCGGCTTTACCACCGTAGAGCGCCTAGTAACCTCCAAGGTGTTTTTATATACAATGGCTACTCCCCCCCGCCCCTCCAGTCTGCCCTGGTGCTGGACAGCATAACCAGGTGGACAGGCAAGTGTTAGGGGTGGACCCCCCTCACCGCCTATCCACGTTTCGGTTATGCACGCCAGGTCTGCATCCTCCTCCAGAATAAGATCATAAATAATCTGGAATTTATTAGATACAGACCTGGCGTTCAACAACACCAGTTTTAGAGTGGAGGGTCGGCTGATCTGACTATCTCGATACTGATGGTTGGTCACAGCCCCAGAACAGTGAACAGCCTTCAGACATCTGTTCACCATTCTTCTTACACGAGTAGGGGCTGTGCCAGCGCCATATCTCCCTCTACCCGTAACCACTGAGATGTTCAGTGGCCCCTCGCTTAATTCTAGCAAGAAAACTGCTTCCAAAAGCAACCCACTCTCATTCATATGCTCTCAAAATCTATTCCAGAGAGCTATGAAACTCTCTGGAACAAATACAAATCAATGAATTTTTAGTGATTTTTGATTTGTCAGGCTATTAAATGCACACCCCCACCCCCCACCTAGAAACACCAAACATGCAGAGAAGCTTCCCCTGACACTCCTCTGCAAGCCCTGAACTTTGGTGAAGTTTGGGTTTTGGAAATTCTAGCACTGCTGTAAGCCAGTTGCTAAAGCGAACTTTCCTGGGGGGGACCCATTTTTTGTGGGTATATAACTTGGATGTCCAAAGCCCAATCTTCACCAAATATGCAGGGCTTGTAGAGGAGAAGCAGAGGAAACTGCTTTGCAATTTTGGTGACTCTAAGCGCCTGAGTAGTCATTTTACAGGGTGTTAAAGTCAAGACAAATTGACAAATCAAATAATTCATTGATTTGTAGGGGGAAAGTAATAAATTTGTGATTCGTCGACCTTGATGACTTACAAATCGTGACAAATTGCCATTTTCCCCCAATTTGTGCCCATCTCTATTCCACATATAAGATTTTCCTTTATTCCCAATCATCAGCTCAGCTAAAAGATAACGTTTGTCAGTTCTGACAAAAAGTAGCTTTTCTGACCTCTAGGCAAAATGACTAATTTGGATATGATACTGAGTAATATTCACCAATGACAGAAACAAGTTATTTTCTTTCTTCTTCCTTTAATCCACATTTTAAAAATCTGAAGGAATATTGAAAGTGTGTGTAGGATACAATTTTGTCAAGGTAAATTTACAGGCCTGAGCAGAATAAGGTGTGTTAATGAGCAGCCATAATGAACAGGTGTGTAGAAATGCTAAGTCATGATGACTCAGGAGAGCTGACTCATGTATGATGCAATGTCTAATGTGATTGGACACAGATAGATGTGCATAAGTATATATGTGTACTCTGTACAGTAGATGTACCTTCCTCCTGTTCTGATGAGTGTTATGCTGTTATGCTGCCGGACTGCACTGCTGTATATAGCCTGTAAATACACACTGGTGTTGGTGAAGCTGCCTGTGTGTGCGTGATTCTTTTGGACTGCCTGGACTGGACTTTATTCTACTAAACCTGCTAATTTCTGCGTTCTTGCGCTAACAAGGGGTTATGGGCCCAGCGACGCGCCCTGCGACAACTGCCTTGCGCCAAGGAGGCCGGTGAGTACCAGTGGGTGCCACAGTGGCATATGGAAGAAGTAGAAGTCCAGGAAGGTGGGAGTTCTGCCATTGAGAGCCCAGGAAGGGGAAAAGAACGGAGAACTGTGAAAAAAGGCAGCAGCATGCAGACGTTTGGGGCAGCAAGCATGGGAGGCTTTCCCTTAACAAGACTAAATGAAAAGAATTACCAGACGTGGTCGATTAAAGCTAAGATGTTATTAAGAAGGGAGGACTTATGGAAGATTGTTGACGATCCCCCGCGGCACTTGATGAGGAGGAAGAAAGGTTAAATGAAAGGGCTTTAACCACAATAATCCTATGCCTGGAGGACAGCCAATTAATTCATGTGCGTGGTCTGACCTCGGCTAAAGAATGCTGGGAATCTCTGAAAAGGATTTATGTTAGAGATACAGCAGGAACAAAGGTGTCTCTGACCAGAAAATTGTATAGATCCAGACTAGAACGTGGCGGGAGTATGTCTGAGCATCTACAGAAAATGAAAAACCTGTTTCTGGAGCTTCAGCAGAGAGGCATGGTGTTTACGGAAAGCCACCAAGTATACGTAATCTTGAGCAGTCTCCCGGAGGACTTTGATGTGTTGGTGACTAGTCTGGAGTCCATGCCAGAAGATGATTTAACCCTGGAGTACCTGACGGGCAGACTGCTGGAAGAGGAGCAACGGAGGAGTGAAAGATACGATAATAAAGTGAGAGATGACAGCCCACGACGAAGGAGACATGACAGCCCGCAGCGGAGACAAGAAATCAGCCCACAGCAGAAGAGAGCTGCTTCCAGGAGGGGAGAGCAAAACAGCAGAGCTATGATTGTAAGATGCTGTTTCAACTGTGGCTCTGAAAAACATTTGCAGAGAGACTGTAGAGAAGCTGGCCGCAGAAATGAAAGAAAGAAACAAGGGAGGATTTCTCTCGTACAAGCTGCTGATAAGACCAAGGTCGCCAGCTGGATACTGGACAGTGGGGCCGTATGTCACCTAACAAAAAAGATTTGTTTTCTTTTCTAGGTACATCGGAGCACAGCTTCGTGAGCCTAGCAAACGGAGAAAAGTCTGCCGTCACTGGAGAAGGGACTGTGTATGTACCAGGTCTGAGAAAGGAACTTAAAGATGTTTTATTAGTTCCAAAACTGGACTGTAATATACTTAGTGTGTCTAGCCTTGATACAGTGTTATTTGCTAATAGCACTTGTACAATTAAGAGAGGAAACAAAATATGTGCATCAGCAAAGCTAGAAAACAATCTATATGTGTTAAAGGAGAAAACACAGAACGACACACATGCCATAGTAAGAAATACACCTCAACATGACCAGTGTGCCCATTTATTGCATAGAAGGCTTGGTCATGTAAATTTCAGAACATTACAGAGAATGGAGGATTTGGCTAAAGGTGTAAAATTGAATTCTTGTAAAAATTATTTAGACTGCCATGTGTGTAAGCTTGCAAAATCAAAGGAAAGTCCGAAAAGTAAGGAACGTACCAGCCACACACAGAGACCATTTCAGTTGGTTCATGCTGACATATTTGGGCCTTTTGCGCCATCTATGGGCGGAGCGAAGTATGTGCTAGTAATTGTAGATGACTATACAAGGTATTCTTTCTGTTATTTAATGAAAACTAAAGCAGAGGTGTTCAACCATTTCAGAAATTGGGTAAAATTTGTAGAAAAACGTTATGACCAGAAAGTGGCTCAAATTCAGACCAACAGAGGGTCTGAATTTATGTCAGGAAAGTTTCAGACATGGTTAGAAAACACTGGAATATCTCACAGGAAAACAAGTCCATATTCACCTTTCCAAAATGGGGTTGTAGAACGCAGAAATGGAGTTTTACAAACAATGAAGGATGCCCTATTAGCAGACGCTAATATGAGCCAAGGGTACTGGGGAGAAGCTTTTTTGACCTCAAACTATATTTGTAACAGAGTGTGGTCATCAGCGATAGAGCAAACCCCATATTATATGCTGTATGGGAGGGAGCCTTCCTTACAGCATATGAGAGTATTTGGTTGTAGTGCTTGGGTGCACATACCAAAAGAAACCAGAAGGAAAGGGAAACCAAAAGCAAAGAAAATGAGATTCTTGGGCTATGAAAGAGGGTCCAAGGCATATCGTTTCCTGGATGGGAACAGAAATGTAGTAATCTCAAGATCTGCAAATTTTTGTGAGCACGAGAACTGGGATAGGGTACATGCAAACTCCCAAGTTTACATTCCCATAACAGAAAGAGTGAAAAGTCAGGAAAGAGAGATAGAGCCAAAAGAAGAGGTTGAAGAAAGCACAAGTCAAAGCACCTCAGAAGAAGAGGATGATGGAGAATGTAGTCAGGAAGAAAGTCAGCCTGTAGTTAAAGAAGAGCCACAAATCCCTAGAAAGTCTGAAAGGGCTAATAAAGGTATCCCTCCAATAAGGTTTGGTGTAGGGGAAATTAAAGTGTATCATGTATACCAAGAACCCAAGAATTTTGAGGAAGTAATGCTACTTCCAGAAATAGAGAAAACGAAATGGCAACAGGCCATGAAAGAGGAATTAGAATCCATGGATGAGCATGGAGTGTTCACAGAGACAAAGTTACCAAAAGAACAGAAGGTAATTGGTAGCAAATGGGTCTATAAGAGAAAGTTGCAAAATAATGGGGAATACAGGTACAAAGCAAGATTAGTGGCTCAGGGGTACACACAAAAGAAAAATGTGCACTGTGACGAAGTGTTTTCGCCCACGGTAAAAGCTGAAACTATGAGATTGGCTTTAACTCTGGCTGCTTCCAGAAACTACATTATAAACCACTTTGATATAACAACAGCCTATTTAAATGCAGAATTACAAGAGGAGTTATATATGGCGCAGGCACCTGGTTTTGAAAACTCAAAACCAGAAATGGTTTACAGACTAAACAAAGCTATTTATGGTTTGAGACAATTGGCGAGGAATTGGAATCAGTGTTTACATTCAGCATTGGAAAAGTTAAAATATAAGAACAGTTTGGCAGATCCATGTCTGTATGTAAAAGAATATGGAAAAGAACTAAATATATTATTAGCCTATGTCGATGACATATGCTTTATGTCTAAGGATCAAAGCCAAATAGATTTATTTGAAAGACAATTGAAAAAAGAATTCAAATTGAAAAACCTAGGCCCAATACAAAATTATTTGGGGGTGCAAATCCAAAAACAAAAAAAAGGTTTTCTGTTAAGTCAAAAGATGAAAATAGAACAAATGCTGGAAAAATATAATATGCAAGAATGTAAAAGTGTTCAAACTCCAATGATAATGGATTTTCAGAAATCAGAAACTGAAAGTAAGGAGTTTGAAAATGAGGAAATTTACCAATCAGCAATAGGAAGTCTGATGTATTTAGCAAATTGGACAAGACCAGACATTGCTGCAGTGGTAAACATACTCAGTAGACATGTGTCTAAACCTACACTAAAGCATTGGCAAGGAGTAAAAAGAGTGTTCAGATATTTGAAAGGAACACTTGACAAGTGTTCCGATCATAAAACCTTCAAATAAATTAAAGTTATTAGCATATGTAGACAGTGATTGGGCAAATGATACAACAGACAGAAAGTCAGTGTCTGGGTTTGCTGTAATGTTTGCAAATGCGTTAGTAGGATGGAAGTCAAGAAAGCAAAATTCCATCGCTACTTCAACAGCTGAAGCAGAGTTTGCAGCTTTATCAGAACTATGTTCAGAAATTGTTTGGTACAAACAATTAATTAAAGATTTAAGAGTTGAAGTGAATCAGGCCATAAAGGTATTTGAAGACAATACCACATGTATTCATATGGCCACAACGGATAAGATGCGGAGCAGAAGCAAACACATAGACATAAAGTACCATAATGTCAGAGAGGCAATAAAAGGAAAGTTAATAGAATTACATTATTGTGAAACAGAAAGAAATATTGCTGACATTTTGACAAAACCCTTGAGTATACAAAAACATAAGGAAATAACCGAAGAATTGGGTATATGCTCTGCTCAGGCATAAATTAGGAGGGGTGTCAAGGTAAATTTACAGGCCTGAGCAAAATAAGGTGTGTTAATGAGCAGCCATAATGAACAGGTGTGTAGAAATGCTGAGTCATGATGACTCAGGAGAGCTGACTCATGTATGATGCAATGTCTAATGTGATTGGACACAGATAGATGTGCATAAGTATATATGTGTACTCTGTACAGTAGATGTACCTTCCTCCTGTTCTGATGAGTGTTATGCTGTTATGCTGCCGGACTGCACTGCTGTATATAGCCTGTAAATACACACTGGTGTTGGTGAAGCTGCCTGTGTGTGCGTGATTCTTTTGGACTGCCTGGACTGGACTTTATTCTACTAAACCTGCTAATTTCCGCGTTCTTGCGCTAACAAATTTCAAATTAATTATTCAGAATGTGATGTAGACAGAAAATTATGTTTCTTAAAAATGCAAGTTTCTTGCCCTTACTTTCAGGAAGATGTTCTAGGAAATATGTGGAAATCTGATATGATGGCTGAGTCACGCTGGAGATTCAGCTCATTCCTATCAACCAAGACAACTGCCATGTACTCTACTTGGGGCTGCTCTTAAAGGCAAGTCAGGTTCCAGCTTCTACAGAATACCAACAGTACAAAGCACACAGCTGGGAGCACTACTCAGCATAAAGGCACTATAACTGAGACTGTGTTATTTACTTTTCTTTTTGTATGTGTTCCTCATTTAGTGATTCTAGGCTAACATTATAAACCATCTGACGGATATGCGAATTTTAAAGCAAACAAACTTCAATATAAGGAATTTCTGAAAACTATGCTGTTAGACCTTTGGTAGAAATAAAGCAGGACAGATTATGCACAATGTTCCTATCCCGGAAATGTATGCAAACCCAGTAATCTGCAGTTAAGTAAATGGTAACAAGCCACTAACAGCTGAGCTGAACACTTATCGTTTAAATAACACAAGCTTACCTTGTCATTATTGTAATAGGATATGCTGCCACCATCAAATTTTACCCAACGCTTCTGAAACACGTGTTTTCTGCATGGAAAGGGGAAAAAAAGTTCTGTTTGTTCAAAATGAAGATCATACAGAAACCCACTGCTAGACTGGACCATGCCGGGCATGAATACAACAACACCCTCCCATTAATGTCCCTCACCAACCAGTGTTCAGAAGTATAAAAACATGTAGACAATTTGGCAGTAATCCTATGCATCTTTTTAAACGAGTAGGCCCTGTTTAACACGGGGAGCTTAATTCAAAGCAAACACGCTTAGGATTACTCTGCAAGTCTGCTACATGTACTGTCCATCAAGTCTCCAGCCTATCACTCTTTTATGAGAAAAAGGAAGAAACAACTACTGAAGATTTACATCAGGGCAGAGAAACTGCTGTCTCTCCAGATGTTTCAATCTATAACTCCCATTATCTTTTACCATTAGCCATGTCAGCTGGGGCCAGAACCCCAACAGCTGGAGGTTCAAAGATTTTTCATGCCTGACTTCCACATAACAAAGTCCTATTAAGTAATGTTACACTCTTCTATAACATACCCCTGAGGAGATAACTTATCCAGCCAGCCTTCTTTGGTCTTCTTCATTGCTGGTCCATAAAAGCAAGCATAGGGTGTTATTGAGTCTCCAGAGCCACTCACGGATTCTTCGATGGGACTAGACTGGGGAAAATATATCTGCTCTTTACCACCAAGGTCCAGATGCCCAATTTTGAACTCTCTGGGGGCTTTTGAAGTTTTATATTTTCCTTTTGGTCCATACCGAGCACATCCTTTCACTGAAGAATATTCATATTCACCAATAAATCTGTTCGGTGAGGCAGTGTTACCTTCTTGGGGCAGCGATTCATTGTTCACTACATTGTCAGATGTTTTTGGGGTTTGATTATTATTAAGAGCACTGAAAGGGAAAGGCATACAAAGTAAAGCTACTTCAATTCATCAAATGAATGAATTTGCTAGAGGATATTAAAATATAATTGTAAACAATTGGCATATAAAAGAGCAAAATATCCTGTAGCAGTACCATAAAAAGTAACAATCTACCCTGCCAAAGGGAACACATCATCCATTTTTATGAACAAGAAGTCGTGTGGCACATTTAAGACTAAAAAGTTTTATCTGGCATAAGCTTTTGTGGACAAAGCCTACTTTTTCTGATGTGTGATACATACATTTTTATGTGCCAAGTTTCACATAAAAACTTGGGAGCTTTGTTATAATTAATATATTTTTCTTACTAATTGTGAGGAAGTTGGCAGAGCTGCCTTCCATGGGCGATCTACGTAGCTCCAGCTCAGGGCCCCAAGGGTTTACTTTTAGAGGCTGACCCACAAGAGGAAAAGGAGAAGTCCATTAAGTTCGTGCATGTCCCAAAGGCTGGTGCAACTCAAACAGAGGATCCTCCCTCCAAAACCCTGGAGAATGCAAAAAGCTCTACCCTAACACTCCATGATGGGGCAACAGAAACTGTCTTTCCCACTCATACCCTGGGGATTGCAGCGGGCTTGATCCCAAGAGAATGTAATCTACAGGAGGGAGAAGGGGGCAGAGAGGGTTGGGAACTGGGAGATATAAGAAACATGTTGGATGAAGTGGGGGAGAAGCTAGAAGGAAAAGTCCCTGCATTTCTGCTGTGCAGCCAGAGAAATTTAACCAAAAATCAAAACAATGCAGCATGCTTTGCCTTCATTATGGGCATACATGCCCTCACTGCTCTGGGCCTCAAGTTTCAGAATTACCTGGCACCCAACATTAACCTTAGACTGTAATCCCCACTCAGTGGTGTTCACTTGAGGGAGCCAAGGCAGAGACATTGACCAGGAGCTAGTGGAGTCTACTAGCCCCAAAAGTGAAGTGTTTGTTAATTGTTCAATGTTGATCCCTTTTCCCTTGATTCAATTAACTCCGGTGTTGTTACAGACTCTGGTGTTGACTCCATGGATGAGAGAATGGAGGAGGGGTCATCCCCAATCCTCAGAGAGCCGGCAGGGTTCATACTAATACAAGACAGAAACAGAGCTGTGTCCAATATAACAATTTTTACAGATTTATATGTAAATATAGATATAAGCAACAGGATTTTCCAGGTCTCACAAACATGAATTCACTGTATACACTTAGCTTCTCTCTCTGTGGTTTCCCAAAAACACAAACACAACATCATTTTGACTGGTTTTACAGTATTACTTTAAGACAAGAATGGTGAATAGTGTCTCTTCAGTATATCGGTGAAGATTCTTAGTCAACCAGGTGAGGTTATCTGGAACTTATGACTCAACTTCCAGAAAGTGACTCTTCAGACGTCGGTGGCCTGCAGTTCTCATACAATTATCACTGGCTAGTACAGTCTAGTGATTATAAGATTATAAAGATTATAGCAGTGACAGTCCAAAATCCTCTGGAGGACCGTAATTCCCTATCCCACTATTCTGATAATGAATGTGAAGTATTTTTGATTCTAAATGCTAAAAACTATAATGATCTGTTTTTAAATATGTACACACACATTTTTAAAATATATCTGAAAGGGGTTTTTTTTCACCCTGAAAGCTCTCCAAAATAGTAAGAGCTAGAAAACATAGTATTTTTGCACTTACACTATGGAAGTCCCAACCTAAGTAACTGAGTATGTTGGATCTCAAAAAAAGAAGAAATTCCCCAGAGCCCATCTGTTGGTCCTGAAAGAGCGCCAAACCAATAACAGCTAAAAATATGAAATTTAGCATCGATAGAAATGACTTCCTAATTAAAATAACTGGATTTGTTATGTCCTGAAGTTGCTTTGCCAGTGCTGTTTTGGACTGTTTATTCATCCTGAAAGATCTTCTAAATACAAGAGCTGGAAACATATGATTTGGAATGGATACTACTGATTTCCTAACTTAAATAAATAACATAACTGCATTGGTTGCAACTCAGAAACAGTTCCCCCAACACCACTTTTATTTGTACTCAGAGATCTTAGAAAACAAACAGGTACTACAGATTTCCCAAGCTGAATAGCTGTGTTAGTTGAATCTCCTGGGTCTGCTGATAATCAGCTCTTACTAGTGTCCAATCATCAGCATTTGCAGAACATCAAATACAGGTTATCCGAGACTTGTCTCCCTTTTAACTGGAGATTTCAAGGACTGAAACTAGAATCTTCTCTAAGCAAAGCATACACCCTAACATGGAGTTATGGTCTCATATTGTCAAGGGCACTGCTCTTGTTAATGGTGCGTGCAAACCAGGCAGACAGAGAGATGTAGTGCCACTAACTTTCCACAGTAAAACAACTAACCTATTTAGCATTAGGTTTATATTCTGTAAAAATACACCATCTCACATCTACACAGACAGGCCTCATCTGAATGAGACACCAACCATGGTGACTTCTGCACCCATAAAGATTAACTAGAGCTAGGATGAAAACTCTTCTGAGTCCAAAGTGTCAAACCATAGCATAGCAGGGATCGATGCTCCTGCTGCCTGTTTTCCTGGCATGGAAAAAGAGAGGTTACCTACCTGTAACCATGGTTCTTCTAGTGGTCCTCTGTGAATCCACACAATTGGGTTGTTCTGCGCCTGCGCTGAACCTCTTGGATGTTTCTAGAGCTTAAAGACACATGATTAGTGGGACGTTCCCCCGTGGAGCGCATGTTCCGCCCATCACTGATCCCCTCAGTTCCTGTAAAAAATCGGTCGATGGAGTAGACCATGTCGCTGCACGGCAGATGTGAGGAAGTTCAATCCCACACTGGAAGGCAGTAGATGTTGACAGCGATCTAGTAGAATGGGCCTTTAAATGTTCAGGATGTGTTTTGCCCGTTAACTCATATGCCAATGAGATAGTTTGGACAATCCATCTAGAAATAGATTGAGGTGAAGCTGGAGCTCCTTTATGAGGGCCGTGAAAACATAGGAAAAGTCTCTGTGATTTTCTGAATAATTTGGTCCTGTCAATGTAAAAGGCCAGAGAGCGTCTTACGTCAAGTGTGTGTAGCATGCGCTCAAGAGGTGTTGACGGAGATGGAAATAGGGTAGGTAGAATTATCGGTTGATTGAGGTGAAAATCAGATACAACTTTAGGTAAGAAGGACACATCAAAATAAAGAGTGACCTTATCCGGATGGAACTGAAGGAAGGGTGGATCGGATTGGAGGGCTGCAAGCTCACTAGCTCGCTTAGCAGATGTTACTGCCATGAGGAAAGATGTTTTCAAGGAAAGTAGTTTAAGATCACAGGTAGCCATCGGTTCAAAGGGTGGTCGAGTGAGTGTATTGAGGACAAGCTGTAAAGACCACTGAGGGATAGGAAGTTGACGTGTGGGGTGAATATTGTTGAGCCCCTTGAGAAATTTTTTCAAAGTTGGATGAGAAAAAAGTCTGGCCAATTTAGAATTAGGAGGTTGATGAGCTACAATAGCGGAGATATAAACTTTCAAGGTGGAAGGAGGTAATCCAAGATTGAAGAGATGAAGGACAAAGGTAAGTAGAGTCTTCAAAGAGACTGGTGTTGCAGGTAAGTTTTGAGAATTAGTAAAGGTAAGAAATGCTTTCCATTTGTTTTGGTATAGAAGCCGGTTAGAGGGCTTTCGAGCTCGATCAAATACATCTCTTATGGCGGGAATATCCTCCACGCTGTCAGGTTCAGAGAGGGTATGTCTGGATGGTAAATCATCCTGTCGTCTTGAGTAAGAAGGCTGGGGATCGGCGGGAGCCGGAATGAGTCGGTTGACATCAACCTCAGGTGGGTGAACCATGGTTGTCTCGGCCACCATGGGGCGAGAAGGATTGCATTCGACTGGAACTGTCGAAGTCGAATGATGGTTCTTTGTATGAGCAGTATCGGAGGAAATAGATAGAGAATGTCGTTGTCCCATTCTATCATGAAGAACTCCGATCGAGTTCTTGTCGACACCGGCTCGAGAGCAGTAATGTTGGCACTTGGCATTTGCTCGAGAAGCAAAGATGTCGATGGAAGGGGTGTCCCAACAGTCGCAGAGGAGATCGAAGATTGTGTCGTTTAGGGACCATTCATGTGTCCTCAAGGTGAGGCGACTGAGATGGTCCGTGAGGGAGTTTTCGTCTGTGGCTATGTGGACTGCTACTGGAAAGATGTGATGTAGGTAACACCATTCCCAGATCTCGATGGTCAAGTACAGTAGGGATAGAGAGTGTGTGCCTCCTTGTTTGTTTATGTAGTAAAGGGCCGTCGTATTGTCCGTAGCGAGCTGGACTGCACGTCATGCAATAAGTGGTAGGAAAGCATGGAAAGTCTTGATAATTGCTAAAAGTTTGAGATGATTGATGTGCAATGTATTCTCTTGATTTGTCCATAGGCCATGGATCCTGTGATGCAGACAATGTGCTCCCCACCTGGACAGGCTGGAGTCGGTGGTAACTTGTATAGTTAGCTGAAGAGGCAAAAAGGGTTTTCTGACGAGCAAATTCGGGGAAAAACGTCCACCAAGTGAGTTGACGTGCGAGCTCGGGTGTCACTATAAGACGCATAGACGGGTGGTCCGTCATGGGATCGAATAGTGACAGGTACCATGATTGAAGCGACCTCATTTTGAGCCGTGCGTGTTGTATAACTGCAGTTGTCGAGGCCATGAGTCCGAGGAGGTGTTGGACATGATGGCCTGATACCAAGACTAGAGGTCGGAATGGTTAAATAGCCTTTTTTAGTTTGAGGATTCTCTCGTGTGGGAGGAAGGCTCTGGCCTGTAGGGAATCAAAGTGGGCCCCAATGTAGGTAGCGTCCTAGCGTCCTTTTCCAGTACTGTAAAATATCTGGAGTAGAAACCGTCATACAGGTCATATGGAAGGACTGTAGTTATGGCTTGTTTTTGGAGAAGAAGGGAAACTTCTTCTTGAAGGACTGTCGAAAAAGGGGTATTTTTAATTTTTCCGATCGGTGGAATAGTTTTAAATTCAATGAAGTAACCGTTTTTAATGATAGAAAGGACCCATTGGTCATTAGTTATAGGTTGCCAAGCGTTAAAGAAGGGACGCAATCTTGTTTGGAACCGGGTTGAAGAAATGAGAGTAGGTGAAGGGAGTCTATGGGTATTGCTTACCCTTCTTTTGAGGGCGCCGAAAGGGTTGGCGGTGTGGTTGCTGTTGCTGGGTTCGAAAGGACGATGAGCTGATGTTGAGGGTCCCTGAAAAGGTCTGTCTGATGTTTGAGGTTTGTATTGTCTGTACGGTTGTTGAAATTGTTGGTATGATTGTTGGTAAAAAGGTTGTCTTCGATATTGTGGCCGTTGGTATCTGTACGTCTGCTGGGTTGAATAGGATCAAACTGTTTTACAGATCTTATGGAGGTTGTCCATCACTTCATCCGTTTTTTCATTGAACAGTCCAGCCCCGTCAAACGGTAGATCCTCTATTCTAGATCTGGTATTGTCCGATATCCCAGCAGATCGAAGCCATGAATGACGCCGTAGCGCAATAGAGGTGGCCATAGCTTTAGAGGAGGCATCCGCGGTATGGCGAGATGCAATCCTCTGTTGTTTGGCGAGTGTGGAAGCCTCGGTATGGATGTTAAGGGCTTCTGACTTAATCAATTCCGGGGCTGTTTCAAGTACTGGGAGAATCTTATTCCATATTTGCCTATGGTAAGCTCCCATTGCGGCTTGATAGTTTGTAACTCGCATCAAAAATGAGGTGAGGGAATAGAGCCTCCTACCGAGTATATCTAATTTTCTCCCTTCTTTGTTTGTAGGAGCAATTGAGGATTTATTTCGGGCTCTTGATTGGTTTGACTCTACTATTATTTGGAGTTTGGTGTCCGATGTTTGGTGAGAAATGTAGTATCCGCACCGTGGATCTTGTAATGATTTTCGGTACGTCTGGAAATCTGTAAGGAAGAGGGAGGTTTTTCCCACGATTCCTTGATCAAATCAAGCATAGCCGGAATAAATGCCACACTGAGAGGGGGCATTTTATCTTGATTAATATCGTCAAACACCAAGTCCTGCTTAGGTGGTGGTGGTTCCTCAATTTCAAGCTGTAAAGATTTAGCCATTCTCATGACTAGTTGAGAATAAGAGATGAAATCCTCTGATGGAGAGGGTGGGTGATTCTCAGTGACATCAGAAGTCGGTGTCGGTAAATTAGATGGTGATTCCTGTGATACGTCAGAAGCAAGGTCCTGAATCAATGGAGATGATGAAGAAGGAGACTGGTGTCACGGTTTTGACATCGATATTTGCGTGGAGGAAGGAGGCTGTGCTGTGGGAACCATCTGTGTGGAATATCTCTCCGTGTCAGTAGGCGGAGGAGGGGGACCCTTATAAGTGGTAGTAACTTGCAGTGATGCCTGGGGAAGGTGTTTAGAGGAATGCTTAGGACGCTTTGCTTGAGAATGTTCTATAATCGATGAAGGGCATTTCAAGGTTGGTTTAGACGAAAGGGTTGTATGAGTCGGTATCGAATGCTGAGGCCGGTGTCGATGTTGAGGAGGAGATGGAGAGAGTGAAGGTGAGTATCGGGGTGGATACAGTAAAGTATAGCGGACCCTTTTAGGCTCATCATAATATAACTGTTCTTGAGGATTGTCAGGTAGATATGGGTCATATTGGTAGTATCTATCTCTTCTATCATCTTGGAACTGGTGTCGAGATGATTGCGGATAATAGTAGTACTCCTGATGTGGGAGGTCGTACAGAGCAGGTGATAGATGCCGTCGCTTCTCCCAGTGTTTTCTAGGAGAGTGACGAGATGAATCAGAGCCAGATAGTTCAGTTGGAATTGCCCGCCCTGATGAAGCAGGGCTCGAATGGGCAGAGGCCTGGCTGGAATGAACATCAGCCGAAGAGAGGCCAATACTCGGCGACAAGCTACCAGCAGAGGCTGGAGCTTGGGCCGGAGGTAGAGATGGGTCATCTCTGTCAGACAGAGAGCCCGGAGCATCTCTAGATGATTCTTCCAGGATGGGAGATGGAAGAGTCGGCTGTGGTGGGTCGAGCTGAGTGGACTTTGAAGTTTTTTTCGATTTCTTAGAGGTTGTCTTGTCTTTTTTCTTCTTAGAAGAGTCTAGAGACCGAGCCGAGGCCTTCGACGTCGACATGGATTTCGATTTCGAAGTGGACTTCAACTTCTCCTTATGGTGGGGAGAAGGAGCCACGGGGCTGGAAGCAGGCATGGGTGGATTTTGCCGATCTGGTTGAGGGTCTGGAGATTGTGCAGACTCCATAGCGACCGGAGGTGGATTCAAAGATTTTTCCCAGAGGTAAGACCTCAATCTTTGTAAACGCAGTTTAAGTGCTGGTTTAGTTAGCCTTTTACACTCGGAGCAGGAGTGTGTAGGATGTTGTTCTCCAAGGCAGAAAAGGCAACGGTCGTGGCCGTTGGTTAGCGGGATTTTATGTGCGCAGAGAATGCACCGCTTGAAAGGCCGGGGGGCATAAAAGAGCGGGAAAAACAGGAGGGAAAAAACGGTCGGGGGGATCGGCAAAATGCGGGTAGAGAAAAAAAACTGGAATAAACTCACAGGGGAAATGTCCAATAAAGATGATTGAAAGGAATTTGAAGTAAATAAACGATGATTCAATAGGAAGTATTAATTCAATAGATCGCTCTATCTCCGAAACAGGTCTAGCCAACACGGCGGAAAAAAGGAACTGAGGGGATCAGTGATGGGCAGAGCATGCACTCCACGGGGGAACGTCCCACTAATCATGTGTCTTTAAGCTCTAGAAACTTCCGAGAGGTTCAGCGCAGGTGCAGAACAACCCAATTGTGTGCATTCACAGAGGCCACGAAGAAGAAGTAGCATACGTATGGGTTAAATCAGCTGACATTAGTATGTAGAAGATCTATACAGGTAAGTGCTTTAACTATGGCGAGCTTCTCATTCAAAATCAGGTGTCTGTTTTTAAGAAAAATAATAGGAAAAAAAATCCCAAAAAAAGAAGTGAATAATACAGAGGTGTGTGATTATCACGTCATTCTAGATCTACAGATTGGTTCATGCAGCCATCTGTACTAATTCTGTTATTCACTATAACACCAAAGTTGGAGAGTTTGCAAACAAGATAGTTTGTCCATCTATTTTTTCCATCTTGAATAATTTGATTATTGATGTTTATAACGTTGTTATTTTTATAATGTTTTATTATACATGTTGGAAGCCGCCCAGAGTAGTCAATTGACTAGATGGGCGGGGTATAAATGCAATAAATAAAATAAATAATAAATAAATTTTTCAATGGGGAAAAAAATGAAATCTTGATTCTGAAACACATGTTCTAGTCCACAATATTCAAATCAAAACACTTGTTGAATATTAATCATTATCACCATGCAATTAAGAGCTTAAATCCAATACCATATTTTGCTATCGCATTCGGTGTATCTGTTCTCTTCTTGGATGCCTGAAAGTTCTTTACCACAGATTTCCTGGAAGAGATTCCAAAAAATAAATAGTTACAATGGTTAATTTCAGAAGAGTTACTATGCATAAAAATCGAAATCCTGAAGTTGCATCTATCCAGATTATTGCTTTATTTATTTTTATCTCTTAAGTTTACAAAGCAGCACTGAAGTGCATTTTGAGACCCAGGCTCAACCAAAATAATCACAAAGAGGTTTCTGCTCTTCAAGATCGCATCTGATAACAGCAGACATTAAAACAAGGCATTCACTGGTAGGACTGAAATATTATCCCAGTATCCCAGGTGAAATCAAGAGTGTCTATTGTTGCACATTTGAATTTCTACTAAAATTCTTCTTTTGCTACATAATAGGAGTACAGAGATCCACAGAGGGGAACAGCTACAAGTTCCTCAGAGTCCCTTTCTCGTTAACTGAAAGTCTCAATAACTCACTCAGAGACATTTGTAGAAGAAAGAAAAAGAAACATTTCTTTACAGTTACTTGAAGTTACAGATTTGTGTATGTTGCTTTCTGTAATGCAAACATACTTAGCAACCAACTGAACAGATCAATAGCAAAGAAACAATTGCCACCAAGAGAGGGAAACAAACACTCAGCGAAGAGGTGGGGCTCTCGTTGAATTCAAAGACTGGTAGGAATGATCAGTTAGTGCTGAACAGATATACAGTCACCTCAGCCCAGAAAAGTCCCTCGCCCCTTCAGTCACAAACAAACTACAGATAGCATGTGAGGTTGCAAACAAAACTCCAACATCTATAGACCCAGCTCTATAAAAATCTGTATACATTGTCAATCAAAACAGAAAATACAGGAAAGGGACTATTTTCCAGCTGGCCTTAGCTCACAGAACACCACAGTAATTAACCATTTCATTTATTTATTTATTTTGCTGAAGCCCAATTTAGGCATTGGAGAAAGTTGTTAAAGTAAACCTACATGGAAAGGAGAGTGCTAGCTTCACTTCAGTTCATTGACAACACAGGCACACAGAACACGCTTTTGTTCCTTATCTTTCATCCTAAGCAACACCGAGGCATAACCCCACTAGCCACTCCACTCCCTTCATAGAAGTTTTACATTTTACTCAGATAGACATAAAAGCTGGTCAAAAATTGATGCATTCTGGATATCTCTAGGCTGGATGAAAGAAGTATTGGAAATAGACATTTTGCCTAACACATTTGCAGATCATAGTCCCATCTTAGTACAATTGGAAATGGGGCATATATTGTCATACTGGAAACTAAATACAACCCTTTTAAAAATGATACTTTTACAAAACAAATAAGAAAAGAGATGGATATATTCTTCAAACTTAATATGCTCCCAGAAACATCAATGGTAACAGTATGGAAAACAAGTAAAGCCTTTTTTCGAGGCTTAATAATAAGAATTGCAGCAAGACAAAAAAAGAGAGAGAGAGAGAGAATGGCAAAATATAAAGAACTGGAAAAGACATTGTCTTCATGTGAAAAACAGTTAAAGCAAAACCCGAATATGACACAATTGAGGATGAAGATAAAATTAACACAACATCAACTGAATGTCTTGATGACAGAACAAATGGCAAAAAGGATAAAATTTGCAAGACATTTTTTTAAATGCAAACAAACCAGGAAGGTGGTTGGCATATAAATTACAAAAAGAAAGAGGAAAATCCATAATCCAAAACCTGAAAGATGAGGAAGGAATGATAAAATAGAGACAAGAAGAAATAAAGAAGATTGTAGAGAAATTCTATCAAAATCTGCATCAGGAAAAAGATATTTCCAAAGAGAAATAGAGAAAATATGTATCTAGGGAAATATAACAATATAAAGTTAACAAGCGAACAGAAACAGATTTTGAATGAACCATATTCATTTAATGAAATAGTAGAAGCATTTAGGAAGCAAAAGAATGGAAAATCCCCAGGAGGAGATGGGATCCCAGCAGAATATTATAAAACTTTGGAGGATATATTACATAAACCATATAAGAAACTAATAGACATTATAGATCAAGAAGGGTTAATGACGCCAACATGGACAGAAGCATTAATTACTATTATTCATAAAGAAGAAACTGATCCTCTGGAAATTAAAAAATACAGACCAATATCACTCTTAAATGTGGATTATAAAATCTATGCTACAATATTAGCAACTAGACTGAAAAAGGTCCTTTCACAAGTAATCCATGAGGATCAATCCGGCTTCCTTCTGAAAAAACAAATGAGAAATAATCTTAAAAGGATTTTAAACATACTGGAATACTATGAAGTGCATCCAGAGAAATCAATGGCTATGATCTTTCTGGATGCGGAAAAGGCATTTGACAACCTGAATTGGAATTTTATGATACAGCAACTAGAAGTTATGGAAATGGGGGAAATATTTATTAGGTCAACAAAGACTATATATACTAAACAAAAAGCTAAAATTAAAATTAATGGAGACTTTACAAAAGATATTCAAATACAGAAAGGTACAGGACAGGGCTGCCCATTATCCCCATTATTATTTAAACTTTCATTGGAAGTCCTTAATGAGCAAATTAGGGCTAACAAAAACATAAGAGGGCTAAAAATATGAAGGGGAGAAGAATATAAATTACAGGCATTTGCTGATGATTTAGTTTTTATTTTGGAAGAACCCAGTAAATCTATTGATGAACTGATGGAAACACTAATAAACTTTGGGGAAATGGCAGGAATGAAAGTGAATCGACAGAAAACAAAAATTTTAGGCAAGAATATCCGAACAGAGGAGGTTCACAAACTGACAATCACGACAGGCTTCCAAGAGGAAAAAAGAATCAAATATATGGGAATTAAAATAACAAATAAAACAAGTACACTGATAAAAGATAATTATATGAAACTTTTAAAGGAGATACAGAGAGACTTGGAAGAGTGGGATAAGCTACAACTTTAATTGATGGGAAAAATAGCGGTAATTAAAATGAATGTGTTATCTAAACTGATCTTTCTCTTTCAGACAATACCAATGTTGTTAAAGCAAACACTTCTACAGTTCAATAGAAAAATAATGAAATTTGTTTGGCAGGGAAAAAACCTGAGGATCAAAATGAAGCCATTACAAGACTCTAAACAAAGGGTGGGCTTTGGTCTTCCAGATTGGGAAATTTATTATAGGGCTTGTGTACTGGTATAGATTAAGGAATGGATTACTCTGGATAATGAGAGACTGCTTAAATTGGAGGGACATTATCTTAACCTAGGATGGCATGCTTTTATATGGTATCAAAAAGCTAAAGAGTATAAAGTCTTCAATAACCATATGATAAAAAAGTATTTGTTATGGACTTGGAATAAGATACAAAAACAAATATATAATAAAATTCCGGGCTGGGTGTCACTACTGTTAGAGGCAAATGATAAAATAATTAAAAGAATGCAGGAATATCTTTTAAATATGAAAATGGAAGATGAAGTGATGAAAGACTATGATAAAATGGGCACAAAATGTTAGTCATAATATTGACTTAGAACAGTGGGCACAAATTTGGCAGAATAATATCAAACTTACAAAATCAGTAAACTTTAAAGAAAATTGTGAGACAGGAGGTGAGAGCAGTGCCCCTCTCGCCAGAGTGCCATCCCTCCCCCTCACAGTGGAAAAGGAGATACAGACCATGCCCATCCCATCCCCTAAGAGAACGGAGCAGCCGGAGACAGACACAGGAGATATAGAGGGAGGAATACGGAAGTTGGCAGTCAAAAGAACTGAGAGGAAAATGGCGGGAGTGGAGAGGAAGAAGAGGGTGGAGATAGAGGCGGGGGTAGCAGATATAAAGAGGGGGGAAGAACAGTTGCCGCCAGGCTGGGAGTGGGTCTGGATGGAGGATCCCTGGACCGGAGCGTGGGAGAGACTAAGAGTCCCGAGAGAGGACGCCGATTACAGAAAAAGGAGAGAGATTCCCCCCAGACCCTCTTATTGGGGAGAGGCAGAGGCTAAGGAGTGGAGGAGAAGACTAAGAGAGGAGAAGGAGAAGGTAGAGAGAGAGAGAAGAAAGAGACTCGAATGGAGGGTGAGCGGAATGAGGATGAGGGGATACAAGGGGGACCCTGGAAGACACATACATCCACCCGAGACCCCGTGTGGATGGACAACAGGGACGATGACACCGTGCCCCTGCTGGAGGGTGAGACAGGACAAACACTAAACCCAAACCTATCGCTGGACTGGCCGGGCCCATGGAACTTGGGTGAAGGAAACCCATTCCTGAATGAAGACTGGAAACCCCTTGCTGACCCGTTGTCAGGAGATAAACGTTGGACTAATTTCGTTGACACTGGTTACCTGTTGAACACACCAATGTTACACCTGTTTCAAAACCGCATAAATCTCCTGATTTATTTGAGCGAAAAAAGGAGCCCGAAGTCGAACCCTCACAAAAATATGTCTAAGATGTTTTATAGATGGCATATGACTACAACCAAATTGTCTAAAATGTACAAAAATACCTCCAACAAATGTTGGAAATGTAAAATGCAGGAGGGTACTTTTTACCATATCTGGTGGACATGCAGGGAAGCAAAAAATTATTGGATATCAATACATGAAATGTTACAAAAAATCTTATGTGATACCATTTAAACCAGAATTGTTTCTATTGAATATTATGACTGAAATTGTAGATAAAGAAATGAGATATTTGATAATACATGTAATTATGGCAGCGAGGATATTATATGGAAAATATTGGAAGAAAGAAGAAAGTTCGAGGAACTGATAGAAAAGATACTGGAAGTGGCGGGGATGGATGTACTAACAGAAGCATTAAATGAAAGATAATCTCAAAAAGCACTCAAAAAATGGAAACAGTTTTATAACTGGATCCAAAATATGGATTGGAAAGTATAGATAAAAGAAGTATGAGAAGGTCCAAAGAAATGGAGAGAGTAATAATGATAGATATTCTGGAAACATTGTTATATTGTTTACTTATGTGATTTTCCTTTTTAGCATAACTAAGTAAGTGGATGTAAGAATACTCTTTCACTCTCCAGAATTTTACCCTTTTCCCATCCTTACTCATCCCTTCCTTATTCCCCTGTATCCACACCCCAACCCTTACTCCTATTGAAAATTATAAAAACTTAGAAACATAGGAAGCTCTTGCACACTAGCAAGAACAGAAATGAAACACAATTTTAATAATGCCAACACCTAGAAACAACAGCTATTCATTGTTACATGTACAGTGTAGAGAATTGCACTGACATCCCCTTTTAGATCTAAGATCGAATGTGTCCGTCAGGACCTCAACTCCTTACTTATTCCAGCAGATCAGACTGAGAGGTCCAATGCACTGTCTGGGTCAGGTTTTATTGGATCAGTTTCAGTTAGTACGTCCTGAGGATGTGGACAATGTACTTATATGCTGTAAAGCTACTATCTCTATTTTAGATCATTGCCCATCTTGGCTAATACAGTTGGCTAAGGATACAACAGTTGAATGGGCCAATCATGTCATCAGAGCTTCTCTCCAAGGATGCCTCATCCCCTCGTGTTTAAAATAAACTATTATAAGGCCCATTCAAACTAATTTGACTCGAACGATTACAAACCTGCCACAAATATTCCTTTTCTGGGCAAACTGATTAAGAGTGTGGTAGCTGACCAGTCAAAGGCATTCTTGTAGGAAACTGATAGTCTGGATCCATTTCAGATGGAGTTTAGGCTGCAACATGACACTGAAACATTATTGGTCATGCTGCAAGATGATCTCCTGAGATAGGGGAAGTGTAACCCTTCTGGTTCTCTTAGATTATAGGGATTGGAGGTTCTGTACTTCAATGACTCCAGGCCTTTCTTGATGGCCAATTTCAGATGTTACAGGTTGGGGAAGTCGTGCCTACCCCTTGGGCATCTCCTCAATACTCCAAATAAATAAATTACATAATTTTTGCCAGTACAGTCCAATCAATTCATGTCTGAGGGATTTGTGCTTAACGGACTTAGTTCTAAATAAGCAGAGTTTTTTTTTTCCCCATCTCAGAGTGGAACTCGCCTCTTGTGTTTACTTAGTGTAGACATTAAGATACAAAAAAGGGTATCAATGTGCCTATATTTTGAGTGGAACTTAAAATGGCTTTAATTTCTTTGGTTTTCAGAGTACAGCTGCAAGCGTACATTTTTGCTTTAAACCAAAAGGGCTTTTTTTAATATAGGAATTTCTCCATTTTTGAAATGTAGAAACACAGAGATGCCAACATTACACAAAGAAGGTCTATCTTTACTAAACAAGCTAGGATAAGAGGAAGACCAAGAGCAACATTAAACCTCAGAATCACTGCGGTAATCGCAGTATTGTTGCAGCACTATTCAAAGCTTTACCTGGCAAACACACTCCAAGATCTGATGATTTTCAACAAAAGTGAGAGCTAAGTGGGTTGTTAGAAAATAATATTTTTATCCCATAATTGTTACTGTACATTGTCCACTTGGGAGAAAGGCACAAGTGGAGGTCTCAAGTTTTCAGAAGATGTCAGGACTGAGAGAGAGAATAGCAGTATCAATGAATAATGGATATAATAATAATAATAATAATAAGTTACCCACAAGGGGGAAAAACATAGTCTCCACCATTCATTTCCACGGAGAAGATAACATGGAAATGTGGCCTGCGGGCCGTGCTTTGGAGACCCCTGGTTTAAAATATTACTAACCTGCCTTTCCTCTCAAGAGGACCCAAGGCAGCTTACAATATTAAAACTACAGTGGTGCCTCGACTTACGAACGTCCCGACCATTTCAAGTTACGACCCAGCTCCGGCTGCAAAATTTTGCTTCAACTTGCGGCCGGAGCTTCCAGTTACGAACACAAAAAGGCAGGGGGAAAAGGCCGGGAATTCAAATTGCTAACCGTTGGTAGGCGAAGAGGCTGCTTCTTTGTAGCTTTTTCACCCCAGCAGTTAGAGAGTGTGCGATCGGAGGAGGCTTCGGATTGCCTGGTAAGGTAAGGTGCTGCTTTCTACTTTTTAAAAACTGTTCTGGGTGGGTTTTGCAGTGTGGTTTTGGGCTGGGTGGTGGGATTATGTTTCTATGCTGTGATGGGTCTTCCAGGGTTTGTCTGCTTTTTGGGGTTTTTTTCCCATTTCCGATGGGTCTTGCGGGGTTTGTTTGCTTTTTGATTTGCTTTTTTTGCATTTCCAATGGGTCTTGCATGGTTTGTTTGCTTTCTGCTTTGCTTTTTTTGCATTTCCGAAGGGTCTTGCACAGTTTGTTTCCTTTTCTTCCCCCCCCCCCCCTTTCAGCCGGAATGGATTAATCGCGTTTCCGATGGATCTTGCAGTGTTTTTGTGTGTGTGTGGTTTTTTTGGTGATTTTTTTCTTCGGCCAGAACAGATTAATTGCATTTCAATGCATTCCTATGGGAAATGGTGCTTCGACTTACGACCATTTCGAGTTACGACCGGAGTTCCAGAACCATTTACGTTCGTAAATCAAGGCACCACTGTAATGGTATTAAACGTTTAAAACAATAAACTACTGCAGTATTAAAAATAATCAAACAAGGATACTATTAAGCTAGTAGCCAAAAATAATTTAAATCAGTTTTAAAAACACATTTTGTAAAATACAAAAATCACAACCCCCTTAAAAAAAATCTCTTAGCCAGTTACTGAGAAGAAGCCTGCCTGAAGAGAAAGGGGAGCAAAGAGGAGCCAGCCTGGCCTCTGGTGGAAGGGAGTTCTCAGAATCTGGGAGCAGTGAGACAGCAGGCGCTCCCTCATTTCCTCACCAAATGTACCTATGAGGGTAGTGGAAGAAAAAGGCCTGACTAGGCAAGCTCATGTAGAGAAATGCAGTCTTACACATGACTTGGATCCAAGTCATTTTGAGCTTTATAAGCTAAAACCAATACTTTGAACTGAGCCTAGAAATAGACCAGAAAGTAGTTGAGCTGATGCAATTCTTCTGTTACATGGCCCCTATAACCACCTCCAGTTTACAATGCTGCTGCATTTTGAACCTGATGAACTTTCTGAACTATTTCCAAAGGTATCCCCATGTAGAGTACGTTACAGTAATCCAAGCAGGATGTAACTCAGGCATGTGCCACCATGGGCCAGATCAGGCATCCCTAGGAAGAGGCACAGCTAGAGCACTAGTTTTAATGGTGTAAATGCACTCCTGGTCACTCCTGAAACCTGGGCATCCAGGCTCAGGGATGAATCCAGGACCACGTCCAAGCTACACACATTTGTTATGAGGGTGAGTGTAACCCCATCCAACACAGGCTAAATCCTTATTCCCTGATCTGCCTTTTGACTTACCAGGAGTTCCTCTGCCTCGTCTGGATTAAGTATCAGTTTCTTCACCCTCATTCAGTCCATTAATAACATCAAACACAATTTAAAACCAAAATGGCTTCCTCAGAGTTAGATGGAAAGGAGATTTTGTGTCATCTGCATACCGTGGACATTGAACCCCAAAACTATGCACAACCTCTCCCAGCAATTTCATGCAGATGTTAAATAGCATGGGGATCAAAACAGAACCTGGAAGGATTTCACAGGCCAATAGTTAGGACATTGTACAAGACTCACCCAGCAACAATACCTTCTGAGTTCTCCCCTCCAAGCAGGACCAAGGCCTAGAATACAGTGGTGCCTCGCTAGACGATGTTAATCCGTTCCACGAGGATCGCTGTCTAGCGAAAACATCGTCTAGCGAAGCACGTTTTCCCATTGGAATGCATTGAAATCGCTTCAATGCGTTCCAAGGGAAAACGCAGTCGTCTTGCGAAATTTCCCATAGGGAAACCTCGTCTAGCGAGTGAGGGTCCCCATAGGAATGCACTGACAGCTGCACTGACAGCTTTTGACCACTAGTCGGCGCACTCCTATGGGGAAACCTCATCGTCTAGCGAAAATCGCCATAGGGAAACATCGTTTTGCGAAGCACAGTAGCGCTCGCAAAAAGGCATCGTCTAGCGATTTCCTCGTCCTGCGAGGCAATCGTCTAGCGAGGCACCACTGTAGTACCTTCAAGTCCCATCCCAGAGAGACAGATACTATGGTCAATGATATCAAAAGCTGCTGAAAGGTCCAGTAGAACCAACAGGGCCACACTCTTCCTTTCCAGTTCCTGGCATAGGCCATCCACTAAAGCGACCAAAGCAGTTTCCATCTCATAACCATGCCAGAAACCAGAATGAAATGGAACCTGCTCTCCATACTGACACTGGGTAGTCCTGATCACACAAACTGAGCTTCTGCAAGGTATACAATAAATCTCAGTGAACAGAGTTCTCTCTCTCTCTCTCTCAATCTCTTTCACACACACACACACACACATCCACATCATACTGATTCAAATTCTCCTATTAAATAACTCACCACTCTGTCTGAGCACTTAATAAGGAAAGTCTCCCCATATGGAGATATAGGAGGTGGCTCTTCTTCAGCAGGATCTCCTACAAAGGAAAACAAGGGATGTTTTCAGATATGCACACTTATCATTCAGTTTGTCTATATTGCTGCTTAGTTTTACAATGAAAATCTCACAGTAGACTGTAATAATAAATGATGAATGTGCAAAACATGCAGCCCATGGAAAAGATTGGGATTAGCATACAAAACTATTCAGACTTCCTATTTTTTCAGTTATCAGCTTTGTCACTCAGCTGCAGCCTGACTAAACAAGTTGCAAATGTACCAGTGTTACCAGCATTGCAAAGCTAGTAGCCAATTTTAAACCAAACCAAAAATGAAGCCTGTAATCTTCGTCTCCTTTTATATAGCCCCATTCCAGTTCATGCTTTTCAGAAATGATGAACATCCAATGCTAATTCTATTTATTTAACTCCTGTTTTACAGAAATGCCTAAGCCTCATGACATTAGCCTAGTTTCCCCCCGCCCCAGCGGCTTATATTCATACTCAGTGTCACCATCTTCTTGGAATTGAGCCATTTGTGCAATTTACTGCATTTTCTATTACACTATAGTGAAGCATGCACTAGTTTGACATTATTTCAAAAAAAGAACATCTCAAACTCGTGAAAAGGGACACCCTTCCTATGCTTTTGGACTGCAGGTGCCACTGCTAATACAGATGAGAGAGGCAACTATCAGCAGAATCTACAAATATTGTTTTCTGGGTAAGAAATATGTATGTTTGAAGGCAGCAGAAAAAACAAGAAGACCAAATAGAAGATGGAAATAACTCTATTAGGGAAGCCATAGCCTTGAGTTTGGAAGAGCAAAGCAAGCTATTTGAGGACAGGACCTTTGGAGGTAACCCATTCATAGGGCCACCATAAATCAGAGGTGACTTGATGGCATGCAACAGCAACACCACTAGCCCATTTAGTACCATGTATTTCGATACACCTTCATGGTTTGATATCAGTTCCTATATGTTTTCCTGATCCTTCCAGCAACTATCAGTGATATGGTGTAAGAGGCTGGAAAATGCACATGGCAGTAACCTGCGGATGTAGGATAGACTGAGCCAGACATTTTGAAAAAGACACACTGATGATCTTTGTTAAAGACACAAGATGGCTCTTTGTTGGGAATAAGCCTGTGCATTTATAACTGTGGTTCTGTCCGAAAATAGACTGGTCAGAAGTTTGTGGTCATTGTAATGTGTGAATCACATAGCTATGCTCACCCTTTCTCAATTCTTCCATCAAATGCAGTGCTTATGTCTTTAATAGAGGCAAACTGATGATGTTGAAGCCAAGGTCTTGATTGCTAACATTGTTGCTTGTCCATCAGTGATCCTTTAAGGAAGCCACAGCCTTGAGTATGCAGGGCTTTTGATGGCAGGACATTTAGGAGGTCACTCATTCATAGGGTCACCAGAGGCAACTTGACAGCACATAACAACAACATCAGCAGAAACAGGGAGCATCAGTAGGCTTGCAGGAACCTCATTGTTTGAAAAATGTACACACAAAAGAAGTAAAAAAAATAGAAGAAAACTTTAGCGATGGAATCTTCCCAAAACTCCTAGTGAGAACACAATGTTTCAATGGTCAAAATAATGATGAAGGGGAAAAACTGGTAAATTCAGTGAGGACAGAAATACTTCTGTGTGTACTGTCTGAGTGGACCATTATACAGAAGAATTCAGCATCACAGCATGCACATTTCACATGCATGTTCTAATGAAAGAGAACAAAGTTGACATTTAGAGAAGCAATAGATTCGCGGGCATAACCTTTTCCTACTACTGACTTTGGAGTTGCCAGTGGTTAGACTGAAGTTCTACATATCCTACCTGAGGAAAAAATCATTTCAAACCAACATGGGAAATATCTCTCAACTGATACGTAAAAAAAATTGTACTGGATGGCAGGGACCAATGACAATCATACTTCATATCAGAGCAGGCTTTGCAAAACTAGAGACTGACACAAAAGGCCAAGGTCCATTCAGGCATTATCTGCTCATGTACACGTATCACACACAAAGCTGAGTGCTCTAGCCCCTCCCCCACTGTCACTTCCATCACCCTTCTACACATGGAAGGCAACCAGCCTGAGGCAGAACAGCTCTTGCTACCCCAGAATGACTCAGAACGTTGACAAATCAGGTTAACTGGCTCATGTACTGAGTTCCCATAGAGAGTGAAGCATCCCCTGTTCAGATTCATTGCCCTCCACATGTAAGAGGTTGACAAAACTGGAGACTGAGGGGGTGGGACTATCATGGTGTATATGTTAACAAATAATGCCTGAACATACATATGGAGCTTCTGTTTCCCCATGATCATCTCCATTCTAGCAACGTCCTCTGCAAGGATCTTTATTAATATCATTTTTATTTATTTTTACTTTTAATGGTATCCTGTTTTTTTCATCCCCCAGAGAAGGATCATCAATAATGCTCAAACTAAAACAATTAAAATACAATAAAATCAGGAGGAAAGTAAAGGTATAGGCTCTCTTACACCTTGTAATTTAGCATTTTTAAGAGAAATGCATTTCTGTTTTTAAATGGTGCCATAACCCTTAGAACTACAAAATGGCCCACTGATTATTTAAAACAAAACTCTGAAGAGGGCTGGGAAGAGAACAGAAGGAGAGTGAGGTCTCTGATTTGTGAGAAATTCCTTTCCGTTCCAAATAGTAGAATGCACAGGGCTTCACTTCTGCTCAAGCCCTCTCTGCCTCCCCCATAAGAATGGGCAGGAAAACCACATTGGAATTTTAGTGGAAACCAGAGACAACTTTTATAGTACATGTTTATGTGCACTATAGTAAAAACTAGCAGCAGATATATTTTTTTCCAGATCTATTTTCTCTGTTAACTTCTAGGTTCTTTCTGTGGCATTCACCCAACATAGCCTTCTTCTGAAGCTATTAATTTTAATTCAGCAAATGAAGGCACACTGTCATTCATAGTTCACATGCACAACATATTCCAGGCATGGTAGAATGATCCACAGAACCGATACTGTGAAAGCAGCCAGGGACACAGGGGCTTCATGAAAGCCACAATACAGGAGACTTTTTATGAGCTTGTAAATTCTAACCATACTTCTCAGGTATCACTCTGTGAGTGGCTCACTGAACCAGGAACAGGGCAATGGCTTTTCAATGACACCTCAGCTTCATCTTTTGACTTGTGGTTCCAACGATAACCATACTTAAATGAGCAGTGGCTGTGATTATTTTAATCAATAGTTTCATTACAACATTTTATCTTTTCTGTCCAATCTTCATATCATGTCAATTGAAACTCATTATTCCTTGAAGAATAGTGGAAATTTCTAGCGATTCTTTTTTGAGACAAAAAAGCTTTCAAATCTAAACACTAAAGAAATCAAAAGGGGAACCAAAAATAAAAATCACAGACTTCAAAGTACTCTCATGGTTTCCAAGGTGCAAAAGAAGGAGAGAGGTAGGGGAAAACGCTGTTCATGATTTTTAAAATGCCTCAAGCTGACAGCAGGACAATTGTAGAGCAAAAAATGTGCCCAGATATGTATGCAGGTATGTCTTAAACTGAAGCAAGGAAACATTCACTCCAAGTAGTTAAGCAACTTTGCAAAAAAGGGCTGAACACTTCTTAAATTATTTTTCCTCATGTAGATTATGGGTGAAAATCCTTTTGCTTAGCTTAGTAAGAATGTGATCAAAAGAAATATTAATTTAGTCACTTTGAAGTCACACCAGGGAATTCAGGTTTCCCTGTGTCTGTTCTTGTTAATTGGTCGCAGAGGGAAAGGAGGAAATTGGCTGGAACAGCCTTGTTCACAGGTTCTTAATGTAGCTCTCCTGCAGGAGACACAGGTACAGGAGAACTAATTTATAAGCTGTAAACAAGGGCAGAGTGGCAAATTCCTCCTCTTCTTTCCTCCTCTCACAGATTGAGCAAACAGAGTCCTGTGCTCAGTTTAAAGAAAAACTGAAGTAACTTTGGAGACATTTCAATAATTCTCTTTTAGTACAACTGAGAAAAACTGTGTCCAGTTATCTCAGGTAGAAGTAGGTTTTCTTTTAAGAAGGAGTGGCTGATGTCTTTTAAGGAAGGATGGTGGGGGAACTGCAGGGTAAAGAAATCTTTCTTTTTTGAATCTACAAATCCAACCATTTTAGGAATGGCAAAGAAAGAGCATTCTGCCTCTGTTCAAAACAAACACACTGCCTCGAACCAATGCAAAGAGATCTAATGTAAAACAAGTAGAAGCCTCAGCAGTGTAGGCAAAAACTATGGGTTGGAAGCAATGTTCCCTCTAATTTTCCAGAGCACTGCATGGAAGCTCCACCCCCTGCAGCCAAGATTCCAGCTGCAACCAAAAGCGAATGGGTGAAAACACCAGCTTGGCTGTGTGCGCCCAATGCAGGGCTCTGCACCTGCATGCCCTAGAGGGAATGTTGGTTGGGAGGAGTAGAATCCAGACTATTTACATTTGCTTTTATGTCATGTGATCACTGGAAAAATGTGAGTCAGGTCATTCCAATCCCATAGCATCTCCTACATCTTTGCCAATGTGGCTGCATTCTAAATTGCTGTAGAGTAGGCCCACTGAATAAGTGGGGATATGATGAGTCAACTCCTTCATATGTTCCATGGATTCATATGGGTCTACTCTAGTTGTAACTTTTAAGTTGCAACTAGAGCAGGCCTGTTTCACTCCATGGAACTTACAGAGGCATTGACTCAGTAACCCCCTACTGATTCAAATGGGCCTACTCTAACATTACTCAATGGACTATGCAACAGGATTTAAGCCAGTATGTATTAATAACCACCAGCAGGATCCAAAGAACCATATGACTAGTGATGTACATTCAGGCAGATGATGACTTGTCTTTTCTGGCCTAAGTTCCATGGCAAATCAGTTCTGAATCCAAGCAGAGTCTGTTAAAAAGTCTATCACATGGTATGAGGAAAAGGGAAGCTGCTGTTTAAGTCGAAGGATATGTGAATAATGTACACGCAAATAAAATATCCAACAAGGTAGAACTCTGTTATGTAAGAGATCCATTCATGTCCATCACTCACTATGTACTGGGTAAGAAAATATTTTTCTAAAAATGGGTTCTACCAGCTAGTGTGATTGGTATTTTGATTACAGATTATTTATTTATTGATTGATTGATTGATTGATTGATTGATTTATATGCCACCTTTCTCCCCAAAAGGACCCAAGATTAGTCAAGATTAAAGCACTATCACTGCTGATAGTATTTCAATTTCAATTTGGTTTCATGACATTTATTTATGACTTACATCCTACATTTCTTCCAGTTAGCTCAAGAGAATATAAATCCCTCACTGTTGTTATCCTAACCACATTTCTGTGAGGGAGATCAGAATGACTGCCTAAAGATCACCCAGAGCATTGAACCCTTTGTGAAGAAGCAAAAGAGAAATACTATAAAGAGACAGTATACCATCAATTGAGAAATAGATGGATTGAGGGGTATATGAGACTATAAATCGTGAATATTAGCAGGGCTTTCTTAGATCAACAGGAATTGAACTAGAAGAAATTTGAGGTACCTTTCAGTTATATCAAATAAATCTAGGAATAGTGTGTTTTCTCTTTTTCCTGCCCCAAGTTTCCTCCCTCAAACTCACACAGACACCAGTTTAAGTGCATACTAATTTTTTTTCTTTTCTTAAGCACCAACTTGATTTTTAAATGTCCTCAGGCTATGCAGCCTGTATTTCACTTTGCTTAAAGCCTAATTAGACATGACAGAACTATGACCACACACTAGAAGGTCAGTCATGCAGAACAAGCATGAAGTGGGAGGTGATTTCAGCTGAAAAAGTGGGGAATAGGAAATGGTAGGTGTTGAATTCTTACTCCACCCTATATATTTTGTCCTGAAACTAACTCCAGGGTCAAAAGAAAAGCAATCGGAACTCAAGGAAGGAAAATGTAGCACAGGTAACCAACTCACAGGTTGTATATATGAAACTGCCTCCCACTGCCATCACTTCATGCCACTTTGTATCTCTGTTGGTGGCACACATCTCCTGAACAATGGCCCAGTTGCCGTCACATATAGAGACTTACATTGTGTGTGCACTTGTTACAAATTATTACTCAGACACCTGTGATTAAAGGCTATTGATTAAATATTAATGAAAGAAATGTAACAGTGTAAGTGGTTTTGTGAGGCTCAGATGTGAAAATAACACTTATGAATAAGTGACTCATGTCCTTTTTCCACAGGTTGCAAAAAAGTTGCCCATCTTCACAAGGAAATGTATCAACAATCACAACAGTAAGTTATGTGTATTCTTCTTCTTGAGAAAAGATCTGCCTTCCTACAAGATACTCACAGTATCCTCAAGAACTGTTTCTCTTTCATCATTTAAATAGCTCAATATTGTCAGGTGAAAACATTAACATACTTTGCTGAAATGAGGACATTGTAACTAAAAAATATGCAACTTTTTCATCAGCAATAATATGTTTATTAATGCTACTTTCCCAACATTCTTCTTATCATTTTATACTTCCCAAGTAAGAAATTCAGTATCAGTTTTTTTAACACTGCCTGATAATTCAGTATAATCTATAACTGGTTACAAAATTTGACTCACTTCGTGTAATACGATTGTCTGAACAATGGATACTTAAATCATTCACGTTTCTTCTTTCCTGGATGAAGCTGGAAAGACACCAAAAGAAAGAGATAAATATTAAGCAGAACATGCATTTACCTATTCTCTTAGATGCAGAGGTAAATTGTATAGGTTAAACACCATTTTTGCTTTCACAAAAGCCTAGTGGTAACACCATGTCCTACTTTCCAGCTCCCATCACAATTAAAGTTCCACCAATATTAATAAGTAACATTTTAACTATTACAACAGCTAATCCAAAGTACAGATGTAAATTTGTAGACCTCCTTCCTGCACAATATTTTTTCCTAAAAAATCTGATGGGATTTGTCAGAAGTTTAGTGGTCTTTTTCTTCTGGAAGAAATGCTAAATTGCTCAGGATTATTATAAATTCTGCACAGAATCATATCTTTCCTATGCAGGATTCATCTGGAAATAGCGTAAGAAGCACCAAGTTGCAAAGTATTGTTACAATTCCCGTGCAGGATTTACCAGAAAGAGCATGAAACATTCAGAATCTGGCAGTGTCCAACACAAAATGAGTGTGAGGTGGGAGGAATGAGATCAGCATCTCGTTTTTCCAAGAAGCAGGGAAATCTCAGTGATGTAATGGAAAGTCTCAATGGGGAGTCTCAGCTCAATAAGACGAGGAAAACCACCTAGAATGAAAAATCTCCACCACCATAGGGGAGCTATTGAAAAGTGTACTGATCAAAGCAATAAATATCCAAACATATATCACAGAGCCTGAAAAAAAGGTGCTATATGCTGCTAATTTATGTCAAACCAAAGAGCAGGATCCAACACACAACAGTCATGTTTTGGGAAACAGGCTACAACTGTAGATAGGAAGATTATCATCATTTTAACATCAACATTTCTAAGCATCAGCTTAGCAATAGCAAACTGATCAGAACTTTTTGAATGGAAACAGTGCATACTTATGCTCAGATACAAAACAACAATTTGGAAAAATCCTACATTAAAAAAAGGCATACCATGCTTAGGGCATTTATCTGAAAAAAAATATCTTTACAAATGTAGGATTTTTCCACATTGTAATTTTTCACTTTGTTTTTCAGATAAATGCCCCTAGCAGGCTATGCCAATTTTCAGTTAGACACATGTATTTTGTAAGATAATGGCAGAGTTTACACAGACGGAGCAATAGTGTGTTAAAAATGAGGAAAATATCTGCACTAGCATGCACACACATACCAAAATATTTCTTTCACCAAATAGCTGATTCTCCAAAGCATATCCTTCAGCAAAAGAAAGGCAAGGAGAGGAAGGTATAGGTAAGCTCTTCTCAATTCCTTAATTTAGATTAGGCATCCTTGAGTCTCGAGAGACTATGGTAACGTGTTCTGAATGGAGGACTTGGAACAGCATCTAGTGTGGCTGAGAAGGCCAATTCGAGAGTGACAATCCCTACCACACTGAAGACAAATCCAATCTGTCCCCTGTCCAGCTCCCTGATTTTGCTGCTTTCGGGACTGCCTCTTTGCCTCGGCCTGCTGGACAAGTGTCTCTTCAATATGAGAGAGGCCATGCTGCACTGCCTGCCTCCAGGCTGAACGCTCAGATGTCAAGGTTTCCCATCTTTTGAGTTCCATTCCTAAGGCCTTCAGATGCCACTTGCAGATATCCTTTTATCGCAGCTGTGGTCTCCCTCTGGGGCGATTTCCCTGCACTAATTCTCCATACAGGAGATCTTTTGGAATCCGACCATCAGCCATTCTCACAACATGCCCAAGTAACATAGACGTTGCTGTTTCATGCTAAAAATTCCAGCTCGTTCTAGGACTACTCTATTTGGAACTTTGTCGTTCCAGGTGATACCAAAAATGCGTCGGAGACAACGCATATGGAACGTGTTCAGCTTCCTCTCCTGCCGTGCACAAATGATCCAGGATTCACTGCAGTACAGGAGTGTGCTCAGGACACAGGCTCTATAGACCTGGATCTTGGTATATGCCATCAGCTTCTTATTAAGCCATACTCTCTCAAATAGTATGCATGAGTTTACAACCTCAAAACAGCACAAGCCACATTGTCATCTGAGCCATATTCAGAAGCAACAAACTTCCTGTGGAAGGGCTGCAGTCCTACCACCCTGGCTTTAAGTGGAGATGGCAATGAAAATGGGGCTGAAGTGGGTGGACTAATTTCCCAACTCCACCTCCTCACAATGTGTACCTTAGATCAGTGGTCCCCAACCTTTTCCGAACCGCGGACTGGTTGGGGGGCCGGGCACACACACACCCCGCACTTGCGGGTGGGCGGGGCATGCTCACACAGATGCACGGATGGGCAGGGCGCGCTTGCAGGTGGGTGGGGTGCTCGCTCACGCATACGCGGGGTGCGCTCACAGGTGGGCGGGGCGCGTTCATGCACATGCGCGGATCGGTGAGGCATGCTAGCACGCACGTGCGGGTGTGCGGGAGATCTGTCTCCACGGCCCGGTCCTGCCAAGGCCACGGACCGGCACTGGGCCGCAGACTGGGAGTTGGGGACCCCTGCAATATACAGAAAGAAAAATGTAGTCAAAATGGAAGGAGAAAAACAGAATATTGTGGCACTTTAAAGTTTAACAATTTGTTTCATTGTGAGCTTCATGGATCAAAATCCATTTCTTCAGGCACACTTCCAAAGTGGATCTTGATCGACTCAGGCTCACACAGAAACAAATTTGTTTGTCTTTTAAGTACCACAATTTGTTCTAGGTTATTCTTTTTCCTCTTTATTCTCCCCTTTAATGCAGCCAGTATAGAATGAGAAACGGTCACAAGTGACTTTACTACCCTCCAAACCAGCTTCATCTATAACATTTTATAACAAAGCCATGGAAACAGCAACCACAACACTTGGGGGAAGATATATAATTCAGCAGCAGAGAAGAAGGCTTAAATCTGGATTGCATTAACAATTAAGAATACAAATATCTACTGAATACCAACCCCACAGCAGCTGTCTTTTATACAAATGCAAGAATAGGTGATACCTTTATAGGCCACAAATAAAAAATAAAAAATCATACAATATGCAAGCTTTCATGGATAAATCCCACTTCTTCAAAGCAAGTACTAAAAGCCCAAACATTTGTGGCAAGATGGGGTTTGCCAAGAGGTTACTCTTAGATGTAAATTTCTTGGCAAGATGAATTTCACCAGGCACATATGTCAGGATATTGTGGCCCATAATGTAGAATTTACTCTTTGTACATGAACCAGAGTGCATGAACCAGAGTGTTCTATTAGAATACGTTTTATAACAGGTGTGCAGCTACAAGGTAAGCACATGTAGCTGATGCAATACTCAAAATGTGTACAGTGGTGCCTCAACTTACAAACATCACGACTTACGACCCTTTCGAGTTACGACCAGCTCCGGCTGCAAAATTTTGCTTCGACTTGCGGTCGGAGCTTCCAGTTACGAACACAAAAAGGCAGGGGAAAAAGGAGGGAAATTCAAATTGCTAACCGTTGGTAGGCGAAGAGGCTGCTTCTTTGTAGCTCTTTCACCCCAACAGTTAGAGTGAGTGCGATCGGAGGAGGCTTCGGACTGCCTGGTAAGGTAAGGTGCTGCTTTCTGCTTTTTAAAAACTGTTCTGGGTGGGTTTTGCAGTTTGGTTTTGGGCGGGGGGGGGGGGGGTTATGTTTCTCTGCTGTGATGGGTCTTGGGGGGTTTGTTTGTTTTTTGGTATTTTTTCCCCATTTCCGATGGGTCTTGGGGGGGTTGTTTGCTTTTTGGGTCCCCCCCCCATTTCCGATGGGTCTTGGGGGGTTTCCTTGCTTTTTGGGTTTTTTTCCCACATTTCCGATGGGTCTTGGGGGGTTTGTTTGCTTTCTGCTTTGCTTTTTTTGCATTTCCGATGGGTCTTGAACGCTTTGCTTGCTTTCTGCTTTGCTTTTTTTGCATTTCCGATGGGTCTTGAATGCTTTGCTTGCTTTCTGCTTTGCTTTTTTTGCATTTCCGATGGGTCTTGCACGCTTCGCTTGCTTTCTGCTCTGCTTTTTTTGCATTTCCAATGGGTCTTGCACGCTTTTCTTGCTTTTCTTTTTCTTTTTCCCCTTCGGCCGGAACGGATTAATCACGTTTCCGATGGGTCTTGCAGTGATTTGGGGGGGGGGGGGTGATTTTTTTTCTTCGGTCGGAACGGATTAATTGCATTTCAATGCATTCCTATGGGAAATGGTGCTTCGACTTACGACCATTTTGAGTTACGACCGGAGTTCAGGAACCAATTAAGTTCGTAAGTCGAGGCACCACTGTATTGGGTATGATGTAGTGTCTAGGAGAGGACAACATGTGATGTGCTAGTGATTGGTTGTTCACACTATATAAGTGCTGCACACTATAGTGGAAGAGGGAGCTTTGTATGGAGAGTTGCTGCACAAAGTGTTGTCCGTTTATTTTACTGATAAGTGTATTGTTCAGTCTGCTGTAAATAACTCTGCTGTACATATTTTGTAAATACATGGCTGAAAGGAATCTCTGTGAGTCTCTTTACTGTTGACCTGGACGACTGCCTTGTCTTGGATCCATTTCCACAACCCAAAATTCCTGACAACGTACATATGTCTTAGATGAGGCAGGAAGCAGTAAGGTGGTTGTTTTAAAGTTGCGGCTGAGGCAGCTGTGGGTAGGATTTCACACTCCAGTTCTTCAAACAAAAGGCCACAGGCCATGCATGCATACACACACCTGCTCTCCATTTGGCTCTTCTTCAAAACAGACATGTTTCTGCTTGGCCAGAGAAGCAGGGGTGATGCAGAAAACCCATGTCCTCCATCTGAGAATTAGGGTATAATTTAGCAAACCCACTTGGTCTAGCCAATTGGGGTCAGATTAAAATAAAAAGAATATTACCTAGTGGTCGCAGTTCTGCTCTGCTTGTGTTGAGAGTCCATGTGCCTTCTTGTTGACACATGGGGGGGCTCTTTCTTGGCATCCTCATAGTTCCATTGAAATAAAAGGGGGAGCCATGTGGCCATTGCAAAATGCTTTACCCAAAATTCATAAAGGGACAAGCCCTATTGTTGGGAGGCTTTTGTCTCAAGTCAAATTTGGGTTTGGAACCCTAATCAAAATTTGTTCATTATTTTCTGAATTCTTTTATACCAAAAATTCCATCTTACATGCAGGATTCCAGAGGCTTCATAAATAAATTGGAATTTGTTGTGGTGGCGGAACACGAAACTGGAATCACATCTTTATATATCAACATATCACAGGATGAGGCTCTACTAATAACAAAGGAAATTTTGCATAAGAAAATAGATTAATATCTATCCACATTTTTCATTCGCATAGCCCGCATTGCAGAAGAATTATTTAAATTTGACAACAAATTAAGAGAGTGATTAAGATAGAGGGAGATTAAGGGAAGTGACCATGGGATTTGGTATGGTGCCAAAAAAACAGCAAATTTTTATATGAAATCCTTTGAGAGAATTGTGATTCTTTATAGATAATGTGTAATATGGAAGGACAATGCAAATGATCCAGATTTTTTTCAGGTGAATATACTCTATAAATACCAAGATCCAGTTTCATATACATTACCACCAAAATGAAATATTTTTTATGATTTAATTGTTTTTAAAAATGGCTGAAAATTACACAAGACCCTTTACAGAAACCACCAGATTGCAACATATACCTTAAGATTTGATACCTCTCATCATTCACTGAGGTGTAATTCACCATACAGTCCATTTTTAACCATTAAGACAGCGTTCCCCAACCTTTTCCTTAGTGCGGCCCGGTGGAGCCTCTGAGGAAGGTGGGGCAGCCCCTCGCGCGTGCGCTCTCCACGGCACCCATCCCCCCACCACTTCGCACATGCGCAGGAGCGCCTGCCCACCCCTTGGCCACCTCCCGGCTCTTGGCCACCCCCACCCCCGTTGCCGCCGCCGCCGCTGGGAGGCCAGGAGCCGAAGCACCCAGAGGGTGCTTCAGCTGCTGGCCTCCCGGCTCTTGGCCACCCCCCACCCCCATTGCCACCGCCGCCGCCGCCGCCAGGAGGCCAGGAGCCGAAGCACCCGGCTCTTCCCTTCCTCCTGGCTCTTCCCCACCCCCCCCACCCCCCCGTCGTCGCCGCCGCCGGGAGGAGAGCAGCCGGAGCACCCGGCTCTTCCCTTCCTCCCGGCTCTTAACCCCCCCACCCCACCCCTGTCGCCGCCGCCGCCGGTGGGAGGAGAGCAGCCGGAGCACCCGGCTCTTGCCCTGCCTCCCGCCTTTGTTTTTTGTCTGTCTTCGCGGCCCGGTCGGGCTCAAGCCACGGACCGGCAATGGGCTGCGGACCGGGGGTTGACGACCTCTGCATTAAGAGAATCAGCAACAGAGAGGAGAATTTCTTACTAGAATCAAGGTTACTAAGGAGCCAATTAAGAGATAAGAGCTATCCAAGATATGTTACACAGAACAGATTTGCCAAGGCTACTCATTCTCCACATAATGAACTCTTTAAAAAACATGACAGAAAATCTGAAAACTGAGTCAGCTTCATTTTTGATCCTATAACCAATAGGTTACAAGGCAGCATCAAAAATACTGGCATATTTTTGAGAAGCACAGATGGGTGCCAAAAGAGACCTTTGATTTCCTTAAAAGGACTCAAAATGCTTGGGACAATTTAGTTTGGAATGAGTTTAAGGGAAGGGCAACAGATACATTTTGACATAGCGGGAGCAACACTCTCGGTTGGTCACCATCCTTGTGGATATTCCATTTACTGCTAACATACATATACAAAGACTAAGTTTGCAGATCACAATATCAAATAGTATACTTTGAGAAGATTTACCACCTTCAGTACTAGTTGTGTGATATATGCCATCAGATTCCCATGCAATAAGCTCTATATAGGAAAAAACATCCAGGGTCCTTAAAGTGTGTATAGATGAGCATCTGGGCAATATCAGATATAAAAGATCAAGAATTCCTCCCATCATTCATTTTATGCAGCATAATCATTCTTTGAAAGATCTATATTTTCCAACAATAGATGTTGTCTACATAGATAATGATATGGCTCTGCTGGAAAGAGAAATGGACTGGATACTGAGATGAGGGGCACTGGCTCCTTCAGGTCTGAATGAAAAATTGTTCCTCTTCTCTAGCAATGTTATCATTTGCACACACACTCCCTATATCCTTCAGGCAATCATTTTTTGGCCTAGTCACCATGATCCTGAAAAACACCTACAATACAGTATCAATTATAAATACTAGACCTTCCTCCCATCTAATTCTATTTTAATGGAGCTGAAGCAGACCAAAAGGGACCTTCATTACATGCTAAGAAATTATTGCTATGTATTAAATACGATGGCTACATATATTATGGAAATGTGCTCAGAAAATGCCATTTGAATGCTCTTTGTCAATAATGAAAACAATAATGTAGGTGGTTTCATATAACTGTATGATGTATTGTATACATGATTTTAATATGTCTAGCAAGTCTTCTGAATGTAAAATGATGATAATCTATATACTGCCCCTCCACACAGTTTGCTTAGGCCAAAACACATTGGGCAGTTTTTAAAGTGTAATCAATAAATTTAATCTTAACATCCTGAGAGTCAGTGAGAGTGAAAGCTTGACATGAAGCAGTGCCCAGATTCAAGTCTCTGAATCTCCAGAACAGCTAGAAAAATTCCCTCTGACTTCTGGAGAATGTCTGCTAGTAGTGCAGACCAGATGCTATCAAATGGTAAAAAGCAGATCTCAATCAGCAGACACTTCCAAGTAGGAAGAGTCACCATTTTGGTTCAGAGCCTGATTCAGCAATTCAGACTGAAGAATAAAGGGGTGCCTGTAGAATAGGAAAGTCTGTTTTTCTTTTGTCTTGTTTGTTTTTAGAACAATAGCAGCTGTTCACAAGCCACCATAGAACTAGCAGTGCTCCAGATTCAACCTGTGTGACACATTCACCTCTGCAATTCAAAGTCTCCCCTGCTTCCAATCAGGATTGTTATCAACCTTATCATGTTGGAGCAATTCTACACATCATTTTTCAGAGCTGCCAAATGCAAAGCCAGAAAAGATATAATACTGTTCAACCTTCAGTAGGAGAGAAAATAAGAGGAGGAGGAGGAGAAGAAGAAGTTGTTGTTTGCTCAGGTCTCCTTTGGTTACTGTAACTGTTGCATAAAAGGAACAGGAACACTTAAGGTATTTATTTAAAGAAAGCATCCATTTTCGGTAATTAAAAGCTTCTGAACCTAACAACCAGTCATAATCAATTTCAGTGGCACCACCAGGAACAAACTACTGGATGCAGATCTGGGAGCCTGTGCCATAATGATAAATGAAAAGCAGTTTGTTACACCTGTTTATTCAACGAAAAATGAATGGGAGAAGAAGCGCAGGAGGGAAAATTATCAGCTGAAAGAAATTTTGAGACTGGCTTGCATGCAGCAATGGATCATAATTTAGAGTTGGTTCATCAGAAGTCAAAGTAGCCACAATGGTGTCCAGTCTCCAAAAGGAGGACAAGATGATGAAGGGAGCTGACACACAGCTAAGTCATGTCCAGCATCTTCAGTTTGCATGAGGGCCTCTTGGTTCTCCCATATGGACCCACAAGCACTTGAGCAATCAAAATGTCAGACACAACTTCAGCTTCACTCCAAAGCATTTCTGAATTGCTTATAAAACTTAAAGATGAAAGAAAGGGAGGGAGACATGGAGGAACTGGGAGGAGCACTCAGGAGCAGGAGGGCAAAGTGCATCTTGCCCTGGTGGTGTCATTTCTCAGCTTTTAAGGTTTTGCTCCTAATAAAAAAAATAGATACTGTACTAAAGTAGACATTTGTCTGCTATTGCAGGAAACAAAAATTGAAAACATGGCAGTGGAATCAAGTATCCTAGGAAAAGGCAGGGCTAATATCTTGAGCAGGAACACTCCACACTACAGTACAACCTTTTGTTACATGAGTGCTCAAGAGGGAACTGGGTTTCACTTTACTTACGGAAATATTCCTGCTCCGTCTTGTCATTTGATTAAACATTATTTACACCTCCAAGGATAAGTTACATAGAGCCAGTATTTTGGAGCTTATCAATACTGTGTACCACTGCCAAGCTAAGTTGTCTGAATCAGAAACATATCTAGTTCCTAAGATCAATCAAAAAATTAGTCTAAATTATAACAGAAAGGAAAGATAGTAGTGGCAAAAGTAATGTATACAAATACAATAGGAGATACTTTGGCTTAGTTTCAGTTATCTCCAACATAATGGCTGGAGACTTCCCCTTTTAAAAAAGGAAAAATAAAACAAATAAGAAACTATGGTATATTCCACAAAAAGAATTAAGACTTGGACTACCAAACATTAAAGCATATTATATTGCAAACCAACTTAGACATATTCCAGATGCTATTGCACATAATAGAAATTTAATATGGAGGGAACTGGAATTGTCAGAACATTTTAAGATTAGATAATACCCTCTTTAAAGAAAAAAATTGCAGAAGAAGTAAAAAGAATAACTAATCCCTTTTTGAAGAATATGTTAGAATGTTGGAAAGAATTCAGATATATATTGAGTCCACATATCTCACGACTACAAGAAGTAGTGGAGGGTCAGAGCTTCCCCCAAATCCTTAAAACTAAACTTAAAGAAGTATTAGTAGAGAAAGGGTTAAATACAATAAGGGCTTGGATGAAAAAGATGAAAGATAAAAATACTATAAAGGAAATCTTGGGAGAGGAAGAGGGGATATTTTGGTGGAATATACTCCAGATGGAAAGTTGGACAAGGGAGTGGACTAGAAAAGTAGGAGAAATCAGAAAACTGACTAAATTTGAGGAGATCGTAGAGCAAAGACAAGTTCAAGAGAAAGGAAATAAAAGAAAGGCCACAGTAAGTGTGATTTATAAGATTCTAATAAATGTTGGATATGAAAAAGCTATGAAGAAAAACCAATGGCAAGAGGATTTGGAGGTAGAGGTTAACAGTGAGGATTGGAACAAAATATGGTTACAAAGAATAATGAAGAATATGTCTATAAGGGTAAAAGAAAATTGTTATAAGGTCACATGGAGATGGTACCTTACCCCAGTAAGATTGAACATTATAAATAAAAATGTACCATCTCAATGCTGGAGATGTAAAAAGGAAAAAGAAAGTTATTTACATATGTGGTGGACTTGCGAAATAAGAAAGAAAGAATGGGCATTGGTTTTCAAAGAAATTAGAGAAATTATTGGATATAACATTCAAATACCACCAACTTTTGCCCTTTTAAATATAATCAAGGATGACCATCTTAAAAAAGAACAGAAAGACCTAATTGTTATAATGGTCACAGTAGCAAGACTAACGTTTGCAAAAAAAAATTGGAAAATGACAAACAAATTAATCTTGAAGATTGGCATAAAGAAATGTGGAGTTTAGTGATAAATGATAAGCTAACATGTGAAATAAAAGTAAGAAGGGGAGTGACAAAATACAATTATTTTAAAGAAGTATGGAATCCATATTTGAATTATGTTTTTATAAAAGGGAAAGGTCAAAAGCCACCAGAAGAATAAATGTATTTTTGGAAGTGGAATGGGGTAAAAAGAGATTAAAATAATATATTTGGTTATCTGGTCCAAAGGGTGATGGTGGCACAGGGGGGAAATTTTTGTACGGTATATATGTACACACATTTTATGTTAGTACAGTATTGTCATTATTGTTTTTCTTTAATAAAAACAACAACAAATCTTGAGACCTGAAATAACTACAGAACCTGGTAGTGACCACAGAAATATACTTTCTGGTATGTGCAGAACCACACGCTCACACAGTCTGTTTGTTCCAGTGTAGAAGGACATCAGCTTTAAATCTAAGCCTATTTCAAAACTGCAAGAAATATCCTGCTCCAAACATTGCAACATTAATTTATATTTTCATGTAGGTAAAATGTCATTTTGATGTTGCCTAAGTCACTTACGTTTTCTCATAAGAATGAACTGTGCCTCATTGTTATTACTCCAATTTCAAAATAAAGTATTTTTCATTCAGTCTTGTTAGGAAACAAAGCACCACAGAGATAGCGTCAAACTATTCATGATCTGTTATGTAACTTAACACAACATGGTAACATTTTGAAATAGTCAGAACTTACTATCAATTTGTTCTTTCAAAACACTCAGAGTTCCCAACAGCCTTTTCATTCAAAACCAAGAAATAAGTTGATGAAAAAATAAGAACGAATGCTTTCATAAAATCAAGAACATCAACAAAAGATTCACTCATGTTGGATCATTTATACCCTTACATTTCTCAGAACGAATAAGGTTTTTCAGATGAACTCCCAAATTAAATCTATAATCATTCTGTGTCAGGTAACTACACCTTGTTGAACTCAGTTGGGCTTGGAACTAGCTTAGTGTTGGGACAAATATAGGACCATCACAGAAAACAGGAGCTTGGGGTCACCTCCTCCTGTCAGCCCGATAACACCTGAGGCTGTTCAATACCAGCTACAACATCACTAAACAGTGAGTGGACACACTGCTCCATTTTAATAGCCCTCAGTTGCAGTGACTGAAGAAACTGAAGACATTAAAATACATCTGCCCCCAAGGGAGGCAGAAAAACTGTCATTTTTTTTATGGCAGACACTTTTTTTGGTCTAAGGTCTCATTCTCTAATTTTGCTGTAAGCCAACAGAAATTTGTGACCAGCATTCTGTTAAGCTCAATGTGAGCTGACTGGGGAATGATGGGAAGCATAATCCAAAATCTGCAGGGTATATGATTGAGAAAAGCTGATCAGAAGATGAGGTATTGGGGGAAAACAGAGTTATCAGTTCAGTGTGGCTGCTTTGTGTGATGGATTTAGTACATTTTTATTACAACAATGCTGTTTTCTTAAAAAGAAAATAATCATGATAATAAATCTGTAGCACACTGTGGCAGGGGTCAGAAGATGCTGGGGTCAACCACCTGGACCACCCTATCCACGGTGTGGATGGCCTTGTGATGTGTGAACTAGGCATGCCCCTTGACACTTCCCAATAGAATCAGGCAGCTCCAACCCCAGAGAGGACTGTCAGGAAAATGAATATTCTAGACTGTGAAACTAAGCCAAGGAATTTGGGTAGAGCAGGTTCAGGTGATGCACCTCTGGAAGTGTGCAAGGTAAGGAAGGACAGTGAACAGGGTAAGAAGAGAAGGACAAGAGAGTATAAAAGGGGCAGCAGTCACGGCAGGGGAGGAGGACAAGGAGACAACATGATGGTACCAAACCCAGAGGGATGAGACCAATGAAGGAGAGGAGGAGAACTGAATTGAAGCCCCAGAGTGGCTTCAACCAACCCAAGAAGCCCTGTAGGCAATGATCATCAACTGGCCCAGAAACATCCTGGCCCAATGCCACCGCAACAAAAACAGTCACTACTGCCCCGGAGTACTCAAATCTAACACGGGGGGGGGGGGGCAGCATCAGAGGCAATTGCAGTACCTCTGTCAGTAGGAAGCTGAAGTCTGAGCCATGAGAAATTCTCCTGCTTAAGACGTAGGGACACATGCCCTCAGCCACAGTTTTGTGTGCATCCACTGCAGCCTATGGAGGGTATTATAAATTGCTACCAAGAGATAGGAGGACAGAGCTGACTAAACTGAAGTTATGTTCTAATTGTGGTTAGAATAAAAATTACGTGTGTTGCTTTTCACCTTCATATACAGTGGACCCTCGACTTACGCACGGCTCCACTTACGGACTTTTCGAGTTACGGACTTCTCCAGCCGGAAAATTTCACTTCGACTTCCGGCCAGAGAATCGACATGAGAACAGAAATAGGCAGGGGGGAAAAGGCGGGCAATTCAACTTTCTAACTATAGGTGGCGCCGAGGCTGCTTCTTTGTGCTGTAGGTCTGTCGGCCATTACTGTATATAGGGTGTGTCGCAGTTGAGAGAGCTCCTGCTCTCTCAACTGATGAGAACCTTTGAACCCGAAGGCGCGGGTCTACTCGGGAGTAAGCGCCTCCAAAGGCACGGGTCTACTCGCGAGTAAGCGCCACCAAAGGCGCCGGTCTACTCGCGAGTAAGCACGGTTTTGCAAGCGCGGGAGGCTTCGGAGGCTTCAGACTGGTAAGGTGCTGCTGTTTTTTCTTTTTAAAAAGTTGTTCTGGGTGGGTTTTGGAGGGTAGATTTGCGCTGGGGGTATGTTTCTGTGTTGTTTTGTTTTTTGGTGATTTTTATTTTATTTTTTTTGCAGTCCCAGCGTGGGACTTGCTCCACTGTTGCTGTTATTTTAATTTTTTTGGAGGGGGGTATTTTTTCCTTCTGCCAGAACGGATTAATAGGTTTTCAATGCATTCCTATGGGAAATGGACCCTCGACCTACAGACTTTTCGACCTGCGGCCACTGTTCCAATACAGATTAATTCCGTAAATCGAGGGTCCACTGTATAAAGTTAGGGCATGTGTGACTTTTTGACATCCCTCAACAATGGAAGACTTGGGGGGGGTACACATATACACTTTAAACAGAATGTGCCATCATTTGAGCTCTCTACAGAATTTACAATCATGCTGGTAACACCCCTCTGCTTTTCCACATCCACAAAAATTCTTTGCATTTGTAAGAACATATTTTAAAAGTCAGAGAATGGTCTCAAAAGAAAATGTCACTTGGTGTACTTGCCACAAAATGTAGCTATCTTTTAAAAACTAGACATGAAGCCATATTGGATAAGTGCATCACATAAGGGTACAATGCTATTCAAGAAAGATTTTAAAATTCCAAGCACTGGTGGACAAGCAACAATGTTAGCAACAAAGACCTTGGCTTCAACAGCACTACATTTGATACAAGAATTGAGAAAGGGTGAGCACAGCTGTGTGATTCACACATTACAGTGACTACAATCTTCTGACAGTCTATTTTTGGACAGAACCAAAGGTTATAAATACGCAAGCCTGTATTGCCAAAATAGAGCCGTCCTGAATCCAGTTCAATGCTTCCCCTTCAGAATGTCTGGTTCTGTCTATCCTACATTTATTTATTAATTGTTTTAGTTATAACAAAGTTACCAAAAGTTAGTGTCATGTGCATTTTCCAGCCCTTACATAGGGTTGCCAGACGTCCGGCAAAAGGAGGACATGTCCTCCTTTTCAGGATAATGTCCTCCGTCCGGCAGGCAAAGCAAAAAAACTTTAAAATGTCCGGCTTTTGTATCTCCACCCCTCCCCCTCCCCCACCCCCACCCACTGCAGCCGAACCTCAAACTGTAAGCCTGCTACCTTCCTTGGTTGCTGCACATGGGGCACTTGTAAATCCTCCGTTCTTTTAGAGATTGGAGATTAGGCTGCTTGATTGGTTACAGCTGGGCTTGTGAATGACTGCTTCCGCCCGGAGGTGATTGCAAGCAGGACAAGGGAAAACTCCAATTAAGGCAGGAAGAAAGGCGCAAGAGAGGGACGGGTGGAAACGGACATGAGAGGTGTGGAGTGAGTGCGCTTTCTTTCTTGCTTTCCTCTGCCGGAGGGGAGTCTGGTCTGGGGTTCTGGGGGGGGGGGGTTTCAGAGCCAGGGAAATAGGAGCCGGTCCAGTCCCTCCTTCCTCCTAAAGCCAGGGAAGAGGAGGCACTTTTATCCCCCCCCCTTGTGCCCTGACCCCACACACCCCTGACTCTGGGGCATGTGCAGAGTGCGTTTCCAGGTCTAGGAGCCAGAAGCAATGTGCAGAGTTATTCCCCATGCTTGTGGGAGCTGGAACACACACACACACACACACAAGCGGATTTCTCTCAGCTTGAGAAATTGCAAAGGGTGGAGAAAATGGCTTTGTGTGTGTGTGTATCCAAAGCCATATATAGATACAGATATAGATATAGACACACACACATATATAATATATACATTATATATATACATATATGGCTTTGTCATATGTAGTGTAGTAAGCATTGTGTGTGTGTGTATTTATAAAATTCTCTCTCCCCAAATCCATTTTCTCCACCCTTTCTCAAGCAGAGAGAAATCCACGCCTTTTGTTTTTTTTTCCTGGTTTTTATAAAGTGTTTTAAATCTGTCACACAACTTTTTAAACTTTTTATTTCACTTTTTTATGCTTTTATTAATGTGATTTCTTAGTGTACTTTGTTTTAGTAGCTCTTATATTTTGTTTGATCGTTGCTGATTATTTTGTTTTTTATGTTATTGTTTAATTCTGTTTTTGTAAACTGCCCAGAGTGGCCTTGGCAGCCAGATGGGCGGTATAAAAATAAAAAAAACAATAAATAAAACAAGGGGGATGGGTCTTCATTAAAGGAAGGAATAGATTGTCTCCATTGGTCCTGGGAGCCCAGTAAGTGTATATGTAGATTTGTTTTGGTTTTTTTTTTTTTTTTGGTTTTTTAACACTTTTTAAAACAAGAAAACACAGTGGCCAGTGGATTCTGAGTTTTGTAGTCCAAAAAATGTAAACTTTCCCAGTCTTGACCTTTCAAGACTGAGTAGGTTGAATGGTCATGGTATTGCCCCATGATCAAAGAGCTATTCTCCCCAATACCTAATTCCAAAAGCGACACGCCCCCCACAGAGCCCACCCCCCAATACGTCCTCCTTTGTCCTCCTTTTTGGCTTTCTATGTCCTCCTTTTCGTACCCATGTATCTGGCAACCCTACCCTTACACCATACCACTGGTTGTTGCCGGAAGGACCAGGAAAACACATAAGAACTGATATCAAACCATGAAGATGTACTGAAATATGTGGTACTAAATGGGCTAGTGTTGTTGCTATAACATACCACCAAGCTGCCTCCATCTTATGGTGGCCCTATGAATGAGTCACCTCCAAAAGGTCCAGTCCTTAGCAGCCCTGCTCAACTCTTGCTGTAGCTTCCTTTATGAATCTGTCTCACATATTGTCTTCAGCTTTTTCTTCTGCTGTCAACTTTTTCTAGCATTATTATCTTTTAACGCTCAACACAAGCTATTCCCTTCAATTCACCATTTCACAAATGGTACAAAATGGCTGCTCCCAGGCTGAGGAATTCCATTTGAAAGATGGGAGCCCTCCTAGCAAAGGCTTTTCTGTTTAAGCACCAGTTTAGCTGCTGAAGGAGGAGGGGGTTTGAACAGGTTCTTAATGATATATTTTTAAAATCCTTTCATTTAATTGTGTTTTACTACTGTACTTATCTTTTAATCTTGTTGAAAGATGGCTGGAATCCTGGTTTTGTGAGAGCGATGGAATACAAATCATACTGAACAGGAAATAAAATATAATTTGAATAAATTCAAGAGCAAAATATGTTAAAGTGAGCGGCAACCTACTGCTGATCATTTCTACTCCTTCTCGGATATGCATTACATAAATCATTGTTTACAGTAGGCAGGCAGGCAACACACAGCTGTTGGAATTCATTGCTCTTCTGCAAGATCTGGTGCCAAAGATGTAGAATGATTAAAGTATTTGCTAGGACTACAGAGATCCAGATTTTAACCCCTCTGAGCTATGAAACCCAATAGGTGACCTTAACCACTCAGGTTCTCTTAGCCTGACATACCTTACAAGATGAGGATGAAACAGAGAGGGAAGAGAACCATGTACACCACTTTGCACTCATTTGAGAAAAGGTGGAGAGAAAAGAGACAAACAAGCATCAGGAACAGCATATATCTATTTAAGGTAGCAGACTTAGCAAGTCTGATGTGTTTTTAAACAATGGTAACAGAAACGCCTGAGTGTGTATAAGACAGATCCAAACCAGCCAGACAGTGAGTCAGGAATCTGGCTGCAAAGCCAGAGGTTGGGAGTTCAATTCTCCTCTTCGCATCCCAGAAGAAAAGCCAGTCTGGGTAGCCTTGGGCAAGCTGCACAGTCCCAGGGTATTCTCAGAAGAAGAGAATGGCAAACCATTTCTAAGTACTCTCTACCTAGAAAAGGTTGCCATTAGACAGAATTTACTTTACAACATGTAAACATAGTAAGATCCAGTGCATCATTGTGGCATTCTCTCAGTGCACCAGGAGGATCAACAACTTGTCTTGGGTCCCTCTTTAAAAAAATGTAGAGCTCATTGCCAAGAGACTTCGTTCTCCAGAACAATGCTCAGATGATATTAGGATGGCAGCTGCCCAATGTGATCAAAGCACTGTCAACAGGCAGCCACTTGGTAAGGGAGGTGATCTGAATAAGAAGAGGGCCAAATTCAGAGGGGTCAATCCCAGATGAAAGAATTCCAGCAGAGATAAAAGCACTTTTCATGCAAGAATGAAAAGAGTTGCCTTTCTAAGGTACTGCATGCACCTACCCATGTCTTAATGTCATCTACAGAAGCCCTGCAAGCAGCTCCTTATTATCCCAGAACTATAATTATATTTAAAATGTTATATTCATATTTATCATTCTGATATTTATAACAACAGCAACAGTAACAATAGATGTGGACAGATTGTATTTACCACGAAAAATTGGAGGCCGTGGATTACTGCAAATACGGCAGGTAGTAGAAGAGGAAAAGAGAAGCCTAAATGATTATATCACTTAAGGCGGTGAAAATGAAGAATATTTTGAAAACAGCAGAAACAAAGGCTCAATATAGGAAACAACAATTTGAAAATAAATTAAACAGATGGAAAAATAAACCACTTCATGGACAACACCTGAGAAATATTGATGGAAGACATGCCAATAATTCAACATGGACATGGGTAAAACTGGGGACGGTTAAGAAAGAAACTGAAGGCTTGATTTTTGCTGCACAAGAAGTCCTCCAAAGTAATGAGATGAAAGCTAAGATGCAAGGAATTTGTGCTAACAGCAAATGTTGATTCTGCCAAGAAAAATATGAAACTGCATCACACCTCTTCAGTGAATGGCCGAAACAGATTACAAAATTAGACATGATAGACTGACAAAATTAGTGCACTAGTCACTATGCAAAAAATATAACTTGGCAGCTTCCAAAAACCCATTGGAACATCAGGTAGAGAAGGTGTCAGAAAATGACAAAGTCAAGATCTTGTGGGATTTCTGGATCCAAACTGACAGACACCTTGAACATAATACACCAGACACAGTAGTAGTAGTAATAGCATGAAGAAATTACATGATCACTGACATTGAATTCCAGGGGATGTCAGAATTGAAGATAAAGAATTGGAAAAACTAACAAAATACAGAGACCTGGCAATTGAAATATCTCATTTGTGGATGAAACATACTTCAGTGGTCCCCATCGTCACTGGGGCCTTGGGAACAATATCAAGAAATTTCACACGGTATTATAAGCAGTTGCAGATTCCAGAAATATCATAATCAGAACTACAAAAAAATGGCAGTATTAGGAACAGCATATATACTACCTCGATATTTGATATCAGGATTCCGGTTAACACTTGTTTCTGTTATGTAACACAAGCCAATGTTTTTATAATTTTGATTTGACTGTGCCTGGTATTTTTAAGCAGCAGCCACCACCGCCGTCATGTAAATTCTGACTTATGGCAACACTTTTCAGGGTTTTCCAGGTGGAAAACACTCAGAAGTGGTTTACCATGTCCTTCTTCTGTGGGTGCCCTGGGACTGTGCATCTTGCCCAAGGCCACATAGACTGGCTCTACTTCTCAGGAGGCACATTGTGGAATCCAACTCCTAATCTCTAGTTCTGTAGCCAAATAACTAAACCACTGAGCTATGCAGCCAGCTGGCTATGGTAAACCATTCCTTAAATATCTCAGATGCCTTGAAATCTCTATTAGATTTACCATAATTTGGATGTGGTTTGACAGCATAAAACAACAACATTACTGGTGGTAGTTTTGCTCATATGATTTGTATGTAATCTTTTATGTTGGTAACTGTTTTTTGTTGGATCTTAGATAACTTTCAGAACAATTTCACATCTATAATTAGGACAACACTGATTTTGGAAATGTTCACTTTTTAAAGAAAATATCCTAATTAATAAGGATTTATTAAACTAGCCAAAACAGGACACGAGATATGCCCACTGGTGCTTTCTAGTTGTCTTAAGAAAGGTACCACTGCAACATGGATTTTGGAATGGGGATAACAGTTTACTTCAATACCTTGAGAAATTGCCCCTCTTCGATGTATACCTTAACATTGTGAGGGGTTTTGAATTTGTCAAGAAAGCTGAAAGCAATATCATCATCAGGAGGGTAGACTCCATCATGGGTGTTGCCCAAGGTTGAACAGTCAAAACTGGAAACCAGATTAAGATGCTGCCGTCCTGTTCAGGAATTAGCAGTTGCATCAGTTAATAGTCCCAAAGCTAATGAGAGTGGAGAAATTCTTGAAGAGGAACTACTGGCCAACAGCAATAGCAGAAGGCGAAGGATCTTTCATGGACAATAGCAGTTACATTCAAATTAACTCATTATTACTGTGCAGCAGTAGACCACTACCTCAAAACCCCACAATGAAACAACTGGAGATGAAACAAGAGATAGTGATGGAAGAGAAGACTCCCAGGCCAGAAAGCACTCAGTCCACTACTGTAGGACAGCAAGCCACAGAAGTAGAAGGAAGGTACAATACTGCACAACACATATAGATGGAACATGGGATGTGACATATATGAATCAGTAAGTTCAAAATCATTAAACAAGGCATGGGACATTTAAACATAGTAATACTTTTTTTGAACAAACTAAAGTGTAGTGGAATAGGATATTTTCAATCAGATAATTACAAAGTACAGTGGTGCCTTGACTTACGAACTTAATCCGTATTGGAACGGTGGCCGTAAGACAAAACGTTCGTAAGTCAAAGCACCATTTCCCATAGGAAATAATCCGTTCCGGCCGAAGAAAAAAAATACCAAAAAAATAAATAAAAATAAAACACTGCAAGTCCCACGCTGGGACTGCAAAAAAACAAAAACAAAAAAAACCAAACAAATCCAAAAATAAACATTGGAGCAAGTCCCACGCTGGGACTGCAAAACAAACAAACAAACAAACAAAAAACCAAAAAACAAAACAACACAGAAACGTAACCTCCCCAGCCCAAACCTACCCTCCAAAACCCACCCAGAACAACTTTTTTAAAAGGAAAAAGCAGCACCTTACCAGTCCGAAGCCTCTGTGGAGGCTTCCCGGGCTTCCAAAGCACCGGCACCCGGCCGCTTCTCCTTCCTCCTCCTGCACCGCTGCCGCACGCCCCATCCACAGAGCCCCTCTGACCCGCGCACCTTCGGCGGCGCTTACTCATGAGTAGACCCGCGCCTTTGGCAGCGCTTACTCGTGAGTAGACCCGCGCCAGAGATGGGCAGGGAGCGCACCGGCTTCCCGCGCCCAGCGGCGATCCGGAGCCGCCCCGCCTCTCCTTCCTCCTCCTGCGCCCCAGGAGTAAAAAAGTTCCCTAACCGCCTGCTCTAACCGTTGGGGCAAATGAGCTACAAAGAAGCAGCCTCTTTGCCACCAACGGTTTGAATTTCCCGCCTTTTTCCCCTGCCTTTTTCCGTTCGTAAGTCAAAGCTCCGGCCGCAAGTCAAAGCAAAATTTTGCGGCCGGAGCTGTTCGTAAGTCAAATTGTTCGTAGGTCAGGGCGTTCGTAAGTCAAGGCACCACTGTAGATGTATGAAAATAACCGATTCAGAAGAAAGTGTGTGGCCTAACACTGGGTTAAGACACAGCACTAGCAGTTAAGGACTATTTTGAAAAATGTGGCCAAATAATATTCACCTGTCATAGAAAACATATTCAAATCTATGCTCCCAACAAAAATGCCAAAGAAGATGCTCCTACCAAACAGGCTAAATATATCAGACATGACATAACAGCACATTACAGAGAATTTACTTTACAAGAAGTCTAATAAGTTGACTTGAATACATGTATTTTCTATACCAAATAAGAAATATAAATACCCTGTCTTCCCCTAAATTTGGTAACACCCATCTATGCTTGATATATACTTTTTTTATATCTATCTTACTCAATATGTCTTCCAGATGTGGTAGGCTTTAATATTCATTACAGTGGTGCCTCGCTAGACGATGTTAATCCGTTCCACGAGGATCGCTGTCTAGCGAAAACATCGTCTAGCGAAGCACGTTTTCCCATTGGAATGCACTGAAATCGCTTCAATGCGTTCCAAGGGAAAAGGCACTCGTCTAGCGAAAATTTCCCATAGGGAAACCTCGTCTAGCGAGTGCGGGTCCCCATAGGAATGCACTGACAGCTGCACTGACAGCTTTTGACCACTAGTCGGCGCACTCCTATGGGGAAACCTCATCGTCTAGCGAAATTCCCCATAGGGAAACATCGTTTTGCGAAGCGCAGTAGCGCTTGCAAAAAGGCATCGTCTAGCGATTTCCTCGTCCTGCGAGGCAATCGTCTAGCGAGGCACCACTGTATTCTGGTTGGGAAGGATGGGTGCTGGAAAGCTACTTTAACTTAAGAATTAGTGGACATAGTGGCTAAAAGACATAGTGGCATGAACCACAAAGCTCCTGCTTCAAATCTTAAATGTACCATGAACTCACCATACGGCAAGCCACTAACACACTCTGTGCATTATAATAAAAGTAATATTACTGACTGTAAAACTGACTATTCATACTACTGATAATAACACAAGACTATAAGGATTAGTGAAAAAGTAACACATTACACATTCTGAACATTTAAAAAGCATTATGTAATACTTAGCATACATTTGCATTTAAAATTTACCTTACTGAAGGTGAAACTTTGGAAGAACCAGGTATTTCCGGAACAGGACGATGCCTAAGCATGAACGACCGTGTAGGTCTTGGAACTAATTTTGTAGGATTATGATTAGAAGTGTTATACAGATCATTTTCTACCATTTCACCTTGAAATTCAAAAAATGGGCAGTCTGGTGGGCAAGTAACTGCCAAATTTTCCAGTACTGAAAACATGGGAAATTCATCATCACTAGATGTCATTCGAGAAGAAGAGAAAGCGGAGGGAGGAGACACTGTTTCTTTGGGGCCAATGTTACTCGTTTCTAGCTGTCCCTTGTCAAGGAGATAATCCATAGGAGGCAACGCTTCAGACATCATATTACTGAGTGCATTTCCTGGAACACCAGAAGCATTTGCTGAGCAACACAAGTTTGGACAGGAGTTGGAGCAGTCCTGATCTAATGTCATGATGCTTTTTACTCCCAATGACTCATGGTCAGCAAGCCCTTGATTTTCTTCACAGATGCTATGCTTGCCAGAAGCAGCATTTGTCAATTCATTGCATATGCAACTAGGTGTGACACTTTCCTCCAGATTTAGAATATGTGCATTGGAACTGTGGGAAAATGGCTGAGAACAACCATTTTCTTGGTCTTCCACATGTTCTGTTTTCTGGCTTTCAACAAATGCAGATTCTGTTGGCATTTTTGCAAGCACAGCCCCCAATTGTTTGAGGATTCTTTTCCGGTGTCCAGTAGGAGATATTCCGATTTGTTGAAGTGAATGGTCATTTATCCCAGCACAATCTTGCAAAGTATTATAACCAAAGTCTTGGAAGTTTGGAAAGTATTGCTTCAAATTTATGCTGCCTAAGAATTCTTTTATATCTACGTCTCTGAATGACATACTGGCACCTTCATTCTTCACTTTCTCTTCCAGAGCTCCAAAGAAGCATAATGCTATACACTGCCATTCAATATCCAGGGAAGACTCTTCTTTACGCCCTGTGGGTAGAATGAAATGCCTTCCATAAGTGGTAATAGCACACACAAATTCAATACATCTTCAAATCGTGTATTACAGAAGGGGGAAAACTGAATACATGTTAGAAATACCCTTTCCCCCCGAAAATAAGACCTAACCTGAAAATAAGCCCTAGGATGATTTTTCAGGATGCTCGTAATATAAGCCCTACCCCAAAAATAAGCCCCAGTTAAGTGAAACCCCGCCCTCCACCATTGTGCAGCAACCAGAAGATGACATGACTGTATTTGAATAAATGTAGATTGTTGTACATGAAAAAAATAAATCATCCCCTGAAAATAAGCCCTAATGCATTTTTTGGAGCAAAAATTAATATAAGACCCTGTCTTATTTTCGGGGAAACTCAGTAGTACTGTATATTTCAAAACCAGCATTTTCACTGACACAAAGAGAGAATCTCTAGAAGCCCTTCTAGTGTTTCCATTACCAAGATAAGTATCATCTTAAAGCAACATAAGCATCTGGCCTTTTACCTGTGAAGATTTTCAAAGTTGATGTCTGATATGCATTATTTCTCCTCTACAACAGTTAATTTGCAAGGGCCTTTATGGTTACTCAAGGCAATAAAAATAAAGATGCTCATTTCCTGCAGTTTCTAAGCAAGAAAGGAACAAGGGCCACTTGAGCAACAGTGGAGATTTCTATTGTGTCTTAACTTCTCCCTATCCCAGACAAGTGATAGAAGACCTTAACCCCAGTTTCAAGCCAACTCTTCATGGCAGTAGACATACAGGAAAGGACTAGTGGCAACCGTCTATAATAACTAGCAAGGTACTAGGTTTGAGTATAAAGATCTACACCAAGGCTGGGCAACCTGTGGTCTTCCAGCTGTTGTTGGACAGTAACTCTCATCCTGTTGCCCCAGGTCTGGTTTTGGCAGAAGTTGCAGTCCGACAATATCTGAAGGGCTACAAATTGGCCTACTCTACTCTAAACAATTTCAGGCCAGTGTATCTGTCTCATTCTGTAGAAGGCCACAGAATCTGCAATCTTCATCACATATGCAGTTGTCAGATACCCTGTTTCCCCAAAAATAAGACCTAACCTGAAAATAAGCCCTAGTATGATTTTTCAGGATGCTTGTAATATAAGCCCTACCCCAAAAATAAGCCCCAGTTAAGTGAAAGCCTGCCCTTCACCATTGTGCAGCATTGTGCAGCAACCAGAAGATGACATGACTGTAAAATAAAACATCCCCTGAAAATAAGCCCTAATGCATTTTTTTGGAGCAAAAATTAATATAAGAACCCTGTCTTGTTTTCGGGGAAACACGGTATCTATCAAGGAAGTCCAGATACGTCGGTGCATGAGACAGATCTTTCTCTATAGTAACACTCTGACTGAGGGTTTCTCCATCCAAGGTTCAAATGTGCAAGAAAAACTACAGTATTTCACTGGGGGTTAGATAAATTTTCAAACTGTTCTGGCTCGTTTAAAAGCAGCCTTAAGGTAACAATCAAATTACCTTTTTGAGCTATAATTCCCATCATCCCCGGCTACTGATCCTTCAGGCTGATGTTGAAGGGAGTTGTTCAAAATATCTGGATAGCTGTTTTTAAAATACTTTGTTTGGACTTTTATTCTTTTTCTATTGATTTATTGTACATCAGATTGAATGTTGTAATAGAGAGAAAAGCAAGGCAATAATTGAGGCCCAACACTGCAGACCTTGGGGACTGTAGATAAGGCTATTGTTCTTGTTGTGACTTAGATTAAGCAGAGCCCAGCTGGTATGATTTCAATGTTGGAAATAAATTTGAATCCTCTCAAACTCTCTCCCCTGCAATACCTCTTCCCTATAACAAATGTGGCAACTAAAATATAAAGTGGATTGATTGCCTTTGATCATATTGCAAAACAAAAGTATCATCATCATTTCCTTTCTCAAGTAGTTGCCTACATATCTTTTTTTTATTTAAAAAATTCTAAATATATATATTATTTAACACTTCAGAAGAAACACAGTGGTGTGGCCCATAAGCAAAATTTAAAAATCCAGGTAGGCAATATCATTATAAGTGATTCATGCTATTCAGTGAAATTTAGCAAAGATAAACAAATGGTGGCCAGGACTGGTGCTTGACCATTTTCCCTACCAATTAGGAATCTCCTATCATGCCTCTGAGCATATAGAGAGTGTCTTTCCCTTTCCACTGGACTTGTGTTGACCGCTCTGACCCACAAAGAACCAAGACAAAGATCTTAAAGAAGAGATGGTATTATTTCTCCCTAAGACTGTTACCTACAAAATGTAAAATGGCCCTGTCCCCCTCCCCTGTTCCTATTTCACAGTAATTATACAAAGGGCTTCACTTGTGTCAACCTCTAGGCCTGCCTCTAACAGAGTTGGGATAAGGCTGCATTGGTATCATTGTAAGATAGCACAGAATGGGAGATCAGCAACTGAAGACCAAGGTGAGTTCTCACAGACTCTTGGCATCAAACAAGCAGTACTGCATTCTAAAGAGAGCATCCACCAGGTAAAACTATTTATTTGACTTTAATTTAGCTTAAATTGACTGTTCATTGTGGTTTAACTAAATTCCTAACCCTAACTCTGTTAGAGGCGGACAGGCCATGTTAACTGGGCAGCCTTCCCTCCCCCGGCTAAAGAGAAACTCTTTGAGCTTCAAAAAGGCAGAAAGGGAGAAGGAGGGGGGGCAGATTGCCTGTGACTGTCCTCTGTTTTAAGAGATGGGTCATAAATTCCAAATTGCTAGCTGAAGAAGAGCTTGAAACCCATATGCATGCTGCTGCTGCTTCCATCTAAGAAGCTTACCTGGCCTCTACACCATCAGCCATGTGAATTTGGGACATTAAAAACAGCACATAGGTTTGGAACTGCCCACTAGAACTTGATGCTCAGACCTGAAGAAGATGATTTATCATTGAAAGCTTGCTATTTGTTTTTTGTTTTTCTTTCTTTCTTTCTTTTTAAAATATTCTTAATGGTCGATTGAAGGCATCCCTGCTCCTGCATTTGTAAAGTTTAGGCTGTAATAAACGTGTTTGCCTTTGAGGTTCCACAAGACTGTTGCTTTTTTGTTTTTTGTTTTTTCCGCCTGCTATCTCCTCTTCTCTGCAAGCAATTGCCTTGATCAACAAATAACTGCTCTTTTGTTCTTCAACCTTCAGAAGAAAAAGGGAGGGAGGAGTTGATGGAAAAGTCCTGGAGGGCTTTTTCTTTTCCCTTCCATCTAGGGAAAGGTAGTAGGAAGAAGGCTGAGAGGCAACTAACAATGAGTTCAAACTGTTGCAGAGAGCATTTATTAAAGATCTGTACAGTGCTGGCAAGTACTGCAAAGGCTTCACGTGCATTGTACAAATGTAATGCTCAGAACACAACAAACCAGTATTTCCCAGACTGGGGACCAGAGGTGGGGTGGAACGAGACTGAGAATAAGTGGCTTGCCTCCACATACAGATAGCACTGGCAAGAAGGAATACACAGAAGCAGAAATCAGGAATCACAGTATGTATAATGCAGCTATCTAATGGGAGCAGTACTAGCCAAGGCGTAAAACACTGCAGTCTTCAGTAAGCATAAGACCCGGCCTCAGGTTTGGTCATCAAAATTAAATGTATAGTTATGTCCAATGCACCAACCACGCTTATAGACACTTGATGGCAGTTCCACATCCGATATCAGCTCACCTAGCACATCTTTCTACCCATCCTTTATAAAGACTGAATCTCACACATGGATTTGGCTTACATATGATCAGTCTTATACAGAGAATTCTCATACTGGACTCTGGATGAAATTTTCTGCCTCATCTACCCAAATAACTTAACTGGCTTTAAAACAAGCATTTTGATGGGAATATCCTTGAACGATATAAAGTGTTCAAAAAGAACAGAATGAATAGAAAGTGAGGTAGAGAAGCAGTCTACAATATGTCAAAAACACATATTCCTGCATGGAAATACAGAAGAATGAGCTTCATTGTCCCACTGTGAGCATCTGGATTAATAATATAATTGCGGTAAAACAATCCAAAGAATGTGGTAGTGGAAGGCTACTAATGACCACCCAATCCAGGAAAAGATGTTAACGAACTATGTAAATAAAAGACCATCAAAGAATATCAGCAAAAAAGGCAAGCCTATTATCTACACCTTGGAAATAATTAAGATGCCCAATACAACATAATATATGGAGAACTGAAAATCTAATTTTATAAGTTAAAAATGGTTGGGGTGAATACTTAGTATATTTTAAATCTTTTTTTCCTTGCTGCTGCTGTTCTGTTTTGTTTTCGTTTTCAGTGTCCTTCTCTACTGCTAGATAGAAATGAAGAGTCAAAGATTATATCAAATTCAGTTTAAATCCAAAATGTGTAATATTTTGTAAATTTTTGATTACACTTATGGATACTGACATAACAAAATAAGCATAGTAAGCATATTAGAAAAGCTGATATTATATTCTGTGCTTTTAATTTGAGTAATCAGAGTACTATAAGCTGCAATAATACGTATAACTAAGAAGTTGAAAACAAAAAAGGGGAAAGGATTTTTAAAAATAATTATAATACTGTAGAATTTTAATATTTGTTTCTTTTTTGCTTATTGTAATTGCTGTATGCAGTTATATGATAGTCAGAAAAAAATTAAGTATCAAAATTAAGTATCAAAATTCCCCTACCCATTTTCCTTTCTGTATTCCCTATTCTTTTTGAGAGAGAAAAATTAAGTAGGGAAAAAGAGGAAAAGATACAGGTGAAACCATTGAAAAACAAATTGCAAAGAGACACAAGACGTTGATAAACAGACAAGGAATACTTTACCACTTTGAACTAATTCAAATCTCTAGGACCCAATGAACTGCATCTAAAATATTAAAGAAACTGGCTGAAGACTCATAGAAACAATCTTTATTATTTTCTTGAAATCATGGAGGATGGGTAAAGTAGCAGATACAGTGGTGCCTCGACTTACGAACGTCCCTACTTACGACCATTTCGAGTTACGACCAGCTCCGGCCGCAAAATTTTGCTTCTACTTGCGACCAGAGCGTCCACTTACGAACAGAAAAAGGCAGGGGAAAAAGGCGGGAAATTCAAATTTCTAACTGCAGGTGGCGACGAGGCTGCTTCTTTGTAGCTCTTTCGCCCCAGCAGTTAGAGAGTGTGCATCGGAGGAGGCTTGGGACTGCCTCCTTCTGCTTCTGAGTGAGCGTGTGTGTGTGTTTGCAGGGAGGCTTCGGGCTGCCTGGTAAGGTAAGGTGCTGTTTTCTGCTTTTTAAAAACTGTTCTGGGTGTTTTTGCAGCATGGTTTTGAGCTGGGGGGGTTATGATTCTGTGCTGTGATGGGTCTTGGAGGGGTTGTTTGTTTTTTGGGTTCCCCCCCCCATTTCCGATGGGTCTTGGGGTTTTTTTGTTGCTTTAGGAGTGTTTTTTCCCATTTCCGATGGGTCTTGAGGGGGTTGTTTGTTTTTTGGTTCCCCCCCCCATTTCCGATGGGTCTTGGGGGTTTGGTTGCTTTTTTGGCTTTTTCCCCATTTCCGATGGGTCTTGGGGTGTTTGTTTGTTTTTTGGCTTTTTCCCCATTTCCGATGGGTCTTGGGGGGTTTGGTTGCTTTTTTGGGGGGGTTTCCCCATTTCCGATGGGTCTTGGGGGGTTTGTTTTTTGCTTTCCCCCCATTTCTGATGGGTCTTGGGGGGTTTGGTTGCTTTTGGGGGGGTTCCCCATTTCCGATGGGTCCTGCATGCTTCCCTTGATTTTTCCTTTGTTTTCTTTGCATTTCCGACCTGCCCCCTTTGTTCTCTGTGCATTTCTGATCTGCTCCGTTTGTTTTCTGTGCATTTCCAATGGGTCTTGCACACTTGATTGCTTTTCTTTCTTTTTTTTCCCCTTCGGCCAGAAGGGATTAATCGCGTTTCCAATGAGTCTTGCAGTGATTTTTTTGGGGGTGATTTTTTTCTTCGGCCGGAACGGATTAATTGCATTTCAATGCATTCCTATGGGAAATGGTGCTTCGACTTACGACCATTTCGAGTTACATCCATCTTCTGGAACTGATTGTGGTCGTAAGTCAAGGCACCACTGTAATTGGAGGAGTGCTAAAATAGACCCTATATAAAAAAGGGAGCAAAAAGGAGGAACCTGGGAACTACAAGACTAGTCAGCTTGACATCAACCCCAGGGAAAATTCTTATAAAGAGGTCACTCTGCAAGCACCTTGAAAACTATGTAGTAGTAACATGCCAACATGGATTAGTCAAAAACAAATCCTGCCAGAATAATATTATGTCATTATGAGCATATGTCCCATAATATTCTGATTAGCAAACTAACTAGGTGAGAGCTGGATAGAACAACTGTCAGGTGGATACACAGTTTGTTACAAAATCATACTCAGAGAGTGCTTATCAATAGCTCCTTCTCAAACTAGGAGGAAGTAACAAGTGGAGTAACACATGGCTCAGTGTTGGCCCCAAAGCTCTTCAACATTTTTTAATGACTTGGATGAGGTGGTGCATGGAATGTTTATCAAATTTTTGAATGACACACAATTGGGCGGAATAGCTAATACCCTGGAAGACAGAAACAAAATACAAAAAGATCTTGATAGGCTTGAGCATTGGGCTGAAAACAAAGAATGAAATTGAACAGGAATAAGTCCAAGGAAATAAGGAATAAGATCTAGGAAAAAGAAACGAAATGCAATTACAAGAACTGCTGGATAGCTCAGTGGTTTAGGTATCTGGCTACAGAGACAGAGGTTGGGAGCTCAATTCCGCACTGTGCCTCCTTGATGGGCTGTAGACTACAAGCCAAATATGAGCTGCAAAAAAGGCAAATGCTATTTTAGGCTGCATTAACAGAAGTATAATCGCCAAATCCGGCAAGAAACTAGTTCCCCTCTACTCAGGACTGGTTAGGCCTCATCTTGAGTACTGTGTCCAGGACACCACACATTAACAGATCCGGGGACTGGAAACCAAGCCCTATGAGGAAAGACTTACAGAACTCAGCATGTTTACCCTTGAGTAAAGAAGACTGAGGGAAGATATGATAGCACTTTTCAAATACCTGAAAGGTACCCATACAAAAGAGGGGCAGGATCTATTCTCAATCATCCCAGAGTGCAAGACACAGAATAATAGGCTCAAATTACAGGAAGCAAAATGTTCATTTAATATCAGTAAAAACTTCTTAACTGTTAGAGCAATACAACAATGGAAGCTATTACCTTGGAAAGTGGTGAGTGTTCCAATGCTCAAGGCATTCAAGAGAAAATTAGACAACCATCTGTCAGATATACTTTGATTTTGTTTCCTGCACTTAGCACAGGGTTGGGCTTAATGGGCATATAAGCACCTTCCAACTCCATTATTCTATAATTCCTCAGACAGCAAAATGCCTTGAGCCAGTCTCGAGAGCTCCATAAATTGAAAGGCTGCCACAGCCAACAAAAACATATGAGCAGAGGTCAAACTAGGATGTCGCTGGCCTGTACTCCTTCATGAGATTAGAAATTTTATTTTATTTATTTATTTATTATTTGATTTCTACCCCGCCCCTCTAGACAGAGTCTACTCGGGGCGGCTTACAAACAGTATAAAACATCATAAAGTGTAATCATATAAAATCGTCATTATAACTATCAAAATGTATCATAAAAACAATCACATGATTAAATCAACAAATTTAGAAATTCAAGATGGAGGAAAACAGAAACTAAAAAAAAAAAAATCAAGTGTTGACTGGAGGGAAGGCCTGCCTAAAGAGCCAAGTCTTTAAATGACTCTTAAAAACACCCAGCGAGGTGTTAACTCACCCCTCCACTGCCTCCCCTGACTAACCTGACACATATTTAAAATAAAGACCACAACAAGGAAGTCTCTATATTCATGTAGGCCCCTGCCTCATTAATTGAATAGTCAGAGTTTCTAAGCCACTCACAGTGATGTAGAACTAGTCTCCTCACAGCAGTGATTCTTCAGGTTTCATCCTATATATCCCATTAATCTTTCTACCAAATAATCTAAATGCCAGCTTGCTAGAATCAAAATGATCACTTTTTCTAAGAAGGCCGTTTGGATGATTACAGGCACTTGTTATTGTCCTGATTATCTGTGGAGAGTGTTAAAGATGTTTATATAATCAATACCTGGAAACGTCATTATTGCTATAGTCATCTTCTGTATCCCATTTCACTTGGTTCTCACAATCATGTACACTGGGTATATAAACCTACAGTCTATATAGTATATTCTGTATATCTGAAGATTTCGATTGTAATTCATGAAAGCTAACATTGCAATAAATCTCTCAGAGGTGCTACAAGGCTTAGCTTTTCTGTTTACTTTTATTCTGCTTTTCTTATCCACACTTCAAATTTAGTGGCTACAATCAAACCTTGACTTAATAAACCAAGATATGAGCAAGCTGCTTGTTCATATATGGAGTCACAATTAAATTGGAAGGTTTCTAATTAACTACTGTATTCCATTTTGTCCAAACCAGAATTCTACTCAGACATAATGACTACTTCCTTGGTTTCACCTGGCTGTCTTCTAAGCTAGAGTAGTATATAGCAGTATGTTGGACTAGGACTGAAGAAACCTGAATCCAAATCTATCTCCACTGAGCCATGGCACTTCTTGGGCAATATTTAGCAAGCTTAGCCTACCTTGCAGAAGTGTTCCAAGGGTAAGATGGAGAGGAGACCGCCATGTACACTGCCTTGCATTTTATGGGGGGGAAAGGATACCCGCTGCAAAACAGGTCAGGAGCAAAGGTCTCCGGAGGGGGGAGATTTCTAAGGCAACTTAATAAACTGTTCTTTCACCCATCTCTTTCATGAGCCCCTTTAAAATGTCTAGCAGTGCTGCAATCATAGAACGACTTTATCAGCCTAACTGACGGAATTCAATTTCACACAAGCACACCCATGTAACTGAACAGTCTTTTATTCACTGGACAATGTTTAAGACATTGCTAACAGACTGTATTTGCCCAAAGCTCAATTGGACGCGTCAGCTCAGATAATCAGCTATTTGAGCAGGAACCATTTCATCTCAACCCCTCCCTACACCTTTTCATTTCAGCCCCTCCCTAAGCAGCTGAGTACTGAGCTAATTTCACATGTCAGTTTCCAAACCTGACAGACTGGTATCTGGCGTTTTATCCATTACATTTAATAGTAGATTTTAGAGAGTCATAAAAGAATATTGTTGATAATCAAGTCAAATAGAAGTCAAAGTTGCCCAGATGCATAGTACCAGTTGACAATTTTCTGATCAGTCATATGTTATGTAATGTTTCAAAGGAAAATTAGGTGGACAAAACAATTTGTAACATGTAGCCTTCCAAACACAGCTTTTGGGGGCTGCAGTTCAACTAGATCTGGGGGATCACAAGACATCTACCACTGCCTCAAGGTTTCACGAGATGGGCATGTTGCAATATACAGTATGAACTTCCACAGCACAGGGACTCCACCCATCATAATCACAGATTTTTCACTAATGTTGTAACATACAGATCACCTCACAACAACAGCCACTAACTGCCATAATAAAATAAAGGAAGTGTAAATGTGCTATACAATGGATTTTTTCCCCAACACAGATGAAAGCTGGATTTAACAACAGTCAGAAAACCTGAAGTAGCTACAACATGTCTTTCCAAATCTATTCACACCGGCAAGCTGAGGCTTGCTCTAAAGTGCTAAAACTCAACTGCTAAAGGAACTCTGACAAATGAGGAAAACATGGCCATCAGAAAACAAATCTTTATAAAATCAGCAACACCAGGAACCACTAAGATTTTAGTTCATGTTTTACTGTCTCCTGCTGTGAAATTATTCTGATACAGAGAATGATTCCAAGGGCTGCACAGAGACTAAAATCCCTAAGGCTACACTAGCGCTACTCCTGTTCAATGAAGATTGTCCTCTTCTGGTCTGTACACAACACGAACTCCCTATGGAGTCCTTCTCTAGAGATTCTCACCCTGCCACCTAAATACAAGAGGAGCCCCTGCCATCTGCAGTCAATCAGAGATAACAGTGGGGATTCCCTTGCACTCACAAAACACCTAACTTGTACATGCATCCTGGGAGAGGACCACAAGGTTACTGACTACCCTGCTTAACCCTTAAATTCAACACAGCATGGAAGACTGTCATTTTATATGTTTACATCGTTTTTGTGTTACAGACTGACTTTAAAGCTGTGTTTTAGAGTGTTCTTGATCTGTTTTTAAAGAACACTGACTTTTAAAATTCCATTTTTTAAATTGCCTTTTCTCGCTTTCTAAATAATGTTTTTATCTTGTGCATTATTTGGGGGGACACATGGGCTGAGGACTGATAGATATAAACTTCTAGTAAACAGTAAGTACAACCATATATAGCAAATGAAAACAGAAGCCAGCTGCTCTGTCCCATGTACAATAAACAACACTTACTACAAAGGAAAAGTAAATGATGAGTTGTTCCACTGTTCTATGGAGCCCAGATCTTAATCCCGTCCTGCTTCAACTAAAACTCACCTGTTATGTGCCATCAGGTCATAATTGAATTATACAAACCCTAATATAGCTTTCAAGGTAAGTGAGACAATTAAGGAGTGATTTTACCAGTTCTACCACCAGCACCTCCATGAGTTTCCATGGCCAAGTGGAGACTCAAACCCAGGTCTCCTGAGTTGTAATCCATCACTATCTACTACACAAAACTGGGTATGCAAAGTTAAAAGGAGTTTGGCAAAGAAAGGCATGTTCCCATAGCAAATAATTTAAGAAGACTCAAAAATAATTTAACAAGACAACTGCAAGATGAATGGTATTCCATCAACTAACAGCATGCTGAGAATCCAACCATTTCTACCCCTCACATATTTTAGGATTCCCTCTCACTTTCAAGAAACATCTTGGGGGACTGACATTCTGTGGCCTTTAAACTGGGTTAATCTGTTGGAAGGAAAAACCACTGAAACTATCCTAGAAAGAGGAACAAATGGCCAGTGAATGAAATTGCTTGTTATGATTAAGCAACAACTCCTCTCACAAATGAAGTAAAGGCTATGAAACAACAGCTGAACTGCTGCCACAGGTCCACTGTCTACACCAATTCACACCCTGAACTCTCCAAGACCAAAATCCCACATGTATGGACCTGTTCACTGCAACTGTATCAGTGTCAAGATCACACAGAGCCACCACTACTTCCTGGAAACACAGCTTAATACCTTTCTACAAGGACTCAAACAAAATACACTGTGTACCTGCCTGGGGACACTTTCGTTGTTCAGCAAATAGAAAACGGTTGTATGTTTTTAACTACAACTCCCAGTATGTCCCAATAAGCAAGTTTGCTAACATAATGACTGGATTCATCTCCATATATTCTTTCATGTTTCAAAGCTGAGTTCTTGCAATGTAAGCAGATTCAAGACTACACCTTAGGGAAACCATGGATAAATTAAACCCTGCCAATAACCCTTCATTAACCAGTAAGAGAAGGCCTGTTCTCAGCTTTCATATCTAGTCATGGTTACAACAACCAGCCAGAAAGGTTGAGCAGACGGGCCCAAACCTGCACTTCTCTGTTTCCCAACTCAGCTAAATAACAAATACCTATAGCAGAGATTACTAACCTAGAGAGCCCTTCCGCTCCTCTAACTCTATTAGATAACTTGCAATACAGAACTCTAACAACCATAGAATTATCTGACCAGAGACATTCTGATTGCCTTAAAACTTATTTATGCAAATATATATATTTTTAACTGGGCAATTTGGTCCTTGTGCCACCTCTGATCCCTTGGCTCAGCAACAATTTCTCCAAGTGACCCCCAAGGAAGGCGTTACTATCTCAGATTCTGCTTCAAACAGGCAAAAAAACACTCCTTACAGGGTGGTGGAAGCAATTGCCCACAAAAGGCACAGGCAGAGCTTTGAACACTCTGAATCGCGGACCACCTTTTAAGCGTTAATACCACACTCAGTTTTGGTAGAAAACTTAGGAAGAAAGCCGTCTAGATCTGATGAAAAAGCTTAAGATGCACTGGTGTTCAGTTTTGCTCTGTGGCTTGTCCAACCGCTGCAACCGGCTGTGAATTAACTGCTGATTCTCATTAGCCGTTACTCTCCGAGTTACTTCTCAGAATACACACTTTTTAAAAACAAGTTAAAGACTTTATAGAGGAGAGGGCGAGGGCATGCTCTACAACGTGATCCTCTTCCTCGTGAAATCGCATGAACCTTTCCGGGTGGAAGTGAGGGGATGAGCGTCTGATTTCCTGAAAATCCCCAAACAGGCACCAGGAGTCAACAAGGGGACAGCGTTGAGAAGAACTTTTGAGAGATTCTGCGGAAAGTGAACCTCCCCGCTCCCTTTTGTAAACTTACCTCCAGACTTTTTTTAAAAAAAAACGCCGGTCTCACAGGCAGGGAGGCAGGACGTAACTGATAACTTCGTTCTCTCCCCTTTAGTTAGTTGGTTTGTTCCTCCCTCGCTCCCGCTTTCACACCTTCGCTCTCGTTTACTCCCGTCGAGTCACACTCGCTCCAGGAGGGGCTTGAGCGACTGACAGACAAGGCTGCGCCTAGGAAGGGCGGAAGGGGCACCTGGAACAGCCCAGCCGGAGCCGGAGAGATGGCTGCGCCGTCTCCCTGCCTTCCTGCCCGGGCGTGGGTTGGGAGAGGCGGTGGCTGCTCCTCCATGGGGCGTGCTCGCTCGCTCGCTCGCTCGGCCGCGTAAATGGGGTGGGAAGGCCGTCTCAGGACGTCTCTTGGGGGCAAAGGGTACGACCGAGAAAGTCCCCTCAGAGGGAAAGCGCGGGAGGGACTTTTGCAAGTTAGACAAGGGCAGGGTGTTCGTCTCTTCCCAGGTAGGGCTCCTCCTTTGTTGTTCGCTCGGCTCCTGTGCCCTTAAAAGCAGCCCGCCAGGTAGCTATTCAACAGGTTGAGCGTCCCCTGACAAAGGTTTTTATTTTTCTCTGAGTTTATTTTTTAAAAATACTACAATTCTAACTAGGCACTCTTGCTAGAAAATAAGATAAAGGGGCCGGCTTTTCGACTGTTGTGGTGCATCTTGCTGTGCAGGCATTAAGGGCTAATGTTACTAGTCTCTAATCCTGTAAGCTAAAAGTGGACAGAATTCAGGCTTTACTACAGACATTAACTCCTTTTTAAAACTAAACTCTCAACTATCCCTGCCAGCATGGCCAGTGGTTGGACTGCTAGTAGGGAAGTTGTAGTCGAAAAATGTAACTTTTCCTGTCATGTAAACAAAACTCAAGAGATGCCAAGATGACCATTCCCACTTGCCTACCTATCTCTCTGTGAACCTCCCTCCCTCCGCAAAGTAACTTTAACTAGAATCCCAGAGATCCACCAAGGGGAGGCAAATGCAAAAGACGAGCATTTAGAATTAAATAATGTATAATCCAGAAAGTTGTTTCGAGCTCTAGAACAGAATGGACCCTGGGGTTACCTCCCCACCCACAACTAGTCCTGGACACCCCAAGCATTTTTCAAGCAGCAAAACAACAAAGACTAACAAGTTTTATTTGGCGTAAGACCTTGTGGAATGCAGCCCACTTCTTCATGTCATTGTTAAACAATTGGGAATTGGACAGTTTTTGCTGATGTACATCAGAGCCAGCCTGGCTATTTGGCAGAATGAGGTGGCTGCTTCAGGCAGCAGATGAGAAGTGTATTTTAAGGGCAGTAAGTTGCCAATAATTTCTATTATCATCTTTTTTCCTTTTTTTTTTTCCTCACTAGAGGTGCATATGGGATTTTCAATAGTAGAAGCCAGTACATCATTGCTAACATAGGATACAGTGCATCTTAACATGGAGTCGGAGAGTCATTTCCTGTTTAACCCCAGGCAGCAAAATTTCTTAGGCTCTGACTCCAGGTAATGATAAAATCTGCAGCAACAAATGCAAGATATGCCGAAATCCAGATTTTCTTTCCAAGGACAAGCCAGTTTGAGTTTGCTGCCTGTTTTTCGTTTTAAAAAGAGAATTATTTCTGGCCAAATTTAGAAACTTTAGTACATAACCCATTAGAATTGGGAGGAACCTTCTTCCAGCAAACCTTAATATCCAATGCAATTGGAGCTATACACCTAAAGATGAAGAACGTACTACATTTCATCTCCCCTCTCCCCCGCCCAAAAAAAAACATGAACACATTGTAGGACAGTTAAACCAATTACCTTGGGAGGTGGTGAATGTTCCAACGCTGCAGGCACTCAAGAGACAATTAGACAACCATCTGTCAGAAATACTTTGATTGGGATTCCAGCATTTGATCAGAAGGTTGGACTGGATGACCTTATAGGCCCCCTTCCAACTGCATGATTTTAGGATTCTACCCTTGTACAAGTCACATGGAACCTACAGATCACATTAGTCAACTCTTAATATATTGGATGAGTTTGTTGTTGTTTAGTCGTTAAGTCGTGTCCGACTCTTCGTGACCCCATGGACCAGAGCACGCCAGGCTCTCCTGTCTTCCACTGCTTCCCGGAGTTGGGTCAAATTCATGTTGGTAGCTTCAATGACACTGTCCATCCATCTCGTCCTCTGTCGTCCCCTTCTCCTCTTGCCTTCACACTTTCCCAACATCAGGGTCTTTTCCAGGGAGTCTTCTCTTGGATGAGTTACCCCCCCCCCCAAAAAAAGCCCCACCATTAATGTCTATGGAGGAGATAACATGGAAACCTCCCATCACCTATAACTTTATCCAGGATTATACCATGTAGCTTGCAGTGGAATTTCATATATATTTACTTCAGTGGATAAGATCCCCTCAAATTGATTGGGACTTCTATTTATACTTTAGTAGGATAGAGCTAGAAGACATACATATAGGGCCAGAAAAAAAACAATTTATTTGTCATTGGATATGAAGAAAGAATATTATTATTGTCTTTGCTCACTTTGATATTCTGTAGATAAATCACAAGCAGCTTAACTTTATATACCCAAAACAAAAGCATACATACAGCATTTCTTAAAGAAAAGAAGCTTGCCAACAGTCAGAGGGGGGGGGGAGCCCCATGGCTGGTTCGCTATTGTGTTTCTAACAATAGTTTAATCTGTAGAAATTGTCAGGTAATGTCAAGAGCCTTGAGATAAGCAGTTATCGCCAACTAATGGCTGTAATCAAGTCACCCTTAAAGTCACAACTGCAGGAGGCAGTTCAAAGGTTGGCCATGGGAATGTATTTAATTAGAGCAATAAAGCAAAATCTAGGAAATAGGAAGCATGCTCAAACAACTGGGCCCACAAACTATGTCCCCATCTCTGACAGGAAGAAGCTTTAAACACAGGGTTGCATCTTTCTGGAAAGTCAGGAAAATGGAAATTGGTCATGGAAAGTCAGGGAAATTGGTCTGAAGTCAGGGGAATTGTGATTAAAATATATTCAAGCAATGGATTTTTGATCTGCTGCAAGAGCATGATCTGTTCTTGTGGCAACTGGAATAGAGAAGTAGCAGAATACAAGTAAAACTGAATGATGCCCTTTCCCAGCTCCACCTGTTTCTCAGCTCCACTCCCAGCAACCATGTTTTTGGGTCATGCTTGTGTATGGAATGGACATTTTGTCTTCTGCTAAACCCAGCACAGAGTTGCAAATGAGTTTTGCTGCTGTTGGATTTCACAGTGAACTAGCACTTTCTACTCTGCACCATGCAAAGTAAATTTTTCAAATGTGGTTGCTTGTTCCTGTTGGAGTTGACAGAGTACCAGCTCTCTCACCCTCTTTCCTGACTTCTCCCATGCATAAAGGTTGCAAATGAGCATTGTCTGTTTCTCTAGATTGCAGAAATGATCTGCAAGCATTTAAACACTGCCTCCTTTCTTGCTGCTCATTACATTTCTGGAATCAGAAAGTGAAAGTGAAACTTTCCCAGCTTTGAAAAGTTCCTACAGTACTTGCCAGAAAACAAATCTGCTAACATCTTGGTGTCAGGCAGATGGTTTTATGTATGGCTGTATCTGAAACTACATTTTGAAGATGGCTTCTAAGAGGACAGTTTTTAATATACAGTGGCTGGATTTCAAACTTCATCCTGACTTCATTCTATGGCTATCACCAGTTGCTGGAGACAAATGCAAAGGTTATTGTAAAGTGTGCTACAAAACCTTTGAACTAAGTAGTATGAGAATTAGAGCTGTGGAGTCTCATGCACAAGGACCATTACATCAGAAGAACCTGAAAATTAAATCAAGTCAACAGTCCACAATATGTTTAAGTTCAAAGCCAAAGTACAAGCTCACATAGTAAAACCAAAGAGGGTGAAAAGACAGCACCTACAAAAACTGGAAAACATGATCAGAGCGATGAAAATGGCAAAGAATTACCCTCCACACAAACTAGTATGGCTGCCTATGTAATCAAGGACTGTGTTAGGACAGCAGAGTGCCTGTGGGCTTTGCAACTGGTGATGAAGAAGATGTCATTGAACTCTTATAACAACATAAGTGAGTTATTCAAGAGAATGTTCTCAGATAGCTCAGCAGTTTCATCTTGGAAAAACAAAAGCAATGTATGTTGTTGCTTTCGGCTCACACCATATTTCTCTGATCTATGGCCACCTACCTTATTCTAAGTATCTATGAATAGGCCAAATGTAAATCAACTTTTTCTGAGAAAACTATAAGAAGAAATTAAAACCAACCTTGACTGTAAAGGAGAAGGGAAAAAAATTATTGCCTTTGGAACTTGTACCCTTCATATTGTACCTGAGTCTTTTAAAACAGGATTACAAGCAGTGAAATGGGACCTGAATTCAGTCTTGTATGATCTGTTCAAGGACTCCCCAGCTAAGAGGGCATCATACACTGCCATGACTGGAAGCACACTATTTCCCCAGAAGTTTTGCTCCACTAGGTGGTTGGAGAATATTAAGTGCCTTGATAGAGCTATGACTGCTTTTGACAACAAGAAGTATGTGGAAGAAGCAAACTCCCCCACAGTAAACCTGCAATTTGTATAAAAGCTGCAATGCAAGATCCACTCATGAAGTGCAAAATGGCTTTCATTAAAACAATCGCTGGAGATTGTGAGCCATTTCTACAAATGTTTCAAAGCCAAAAATCATTGGTACCTTTTTTGTATGAAGAACTTTGTAAGCTAATCAAGAAGCTAATGAGTCATTGCATACAATCGGAAAAGCTGCAAAACCTGTCTTCTTGTTCCCAGTTGTTAACAATTGACATGAAATTGTCTGAGAATTTGCTTGACAGAAGCAAGGTTGACATTGGCTTTGCAGCAAAGAAGCTGTTGAAATAAACTAAACCGAGTGAACGTCAAATGGCTGCATTTTGCCTAGAGAGTCGAAATATGGTAGTATCTGTTGTTGAAAAGTTGATTGAGAGAAGTCCTTTGAAGTTCAGGATGGTGTGTGGCCTATCAGCATTAGATCCTACTATCATTTTATACAAGCCGAATCTTAGAATCACCAGAATAGGAGCTGTTCTTGAAGCTCTACATGCAGCAAATCAGATAATAAGAACATAAGAGCCCTGCTGGATCAGACCAAGGGCCCATCTAGTTGAGCTTCCTGTATCTCACAGTGGCCCCACCGGATGCCTCTGGGAGCACACGAGACAACTAGATACCTGTCTCCTAATACCACTCCCCTGCATCAGGCATTTTGAGGTACCTTCTTTTTAAGCCTGGAGATTATACATCCCCATCATGGTTTGTAACCTGCGATGGACTTTTCCTCCAAGAATCTGTCCAATTCCCTTTTAAAGGCATTTAGGCCAGATGCCATCACCACATCCTGTGGCAAGGAGTTCCACAGACTAAGAACACGCTGGGTAAAAAAATATTTTCTTTGGTCTCTTCTCACTCTCCCGACACTCCATTTGAGTGGATGTCCCCTGGTTCTGGTATTGCGCGAGAGGAAAAAGAGCTTCCCTCTATCCTCTTTATCCATCCCCTGCATAACTTTATATCTCTCAATCATGCCCCCCCTCAGGCACCTTTTCTCTATTAGTCTACAGCCCCAAACGCTGTGGCCTTTCCTCATAAGGGAGGTGCTCAAGCCCAGTAATCATTTTAGTCACTCTCTTCTGCACCTTTTCCAGTTCCACTATGTCTTTTTTGAGGTGCGGCGACCGGAACTGTACGCAGTACTCCAGGTGTGGCCTTACCAGCGTTTTGTACAATGGCATTATAATGTTGGCTGTTTTATTTTCAATCCCCTTTTTAATGATACCTAGGATGGAATTGGCCTTCTTCACTGCCGCTGCACATTGGGTTGACACTTTCATCGATCTGTCCACCAGCACACCAAGATCTCTTTCCTGATCCATCACAGACAGCTCAGAACCCACTAACTGTTTTTTTAAAAAAAGATTTTTTTGCCCCAAGGTGCATTACTTTACATTTTCTTATATATTTTTTATTTATTTATTTTTATTTCAAGGGTAAGGGGAAATAAATCTATTATAAATATATTATGTAGCAGAATTTTCTGCAAACATTAATGTATTAGTATCCAATAATTTTTTGCTTCTCTACATGTCCACCACATATGATACAAGGTTCCCTCTTGTAATTTACATTTCCAACATACATTTGATGTACCTTCATACATTTTTTACAACTTATCTGGTGTCATGTACCATCTGTAGAACATTTTGTATATATTTTCTTTAAAGTTTACTGATTTTATAATTTTTATATTAATTTTCCATATTTTTCCCAGTCATCAATATCAATATTGTGCCCTATATTTTGCGCCCATTTGGCCATACAATCTTTTACCACTTCATCTTCCATCTTAATTCCTAATAACAATTAATACATTTTTAAAATCAATTTGTCATCTGTTTCTAATAGTATTTTATCCAGGGGTATTTGCTCTTCATAAAAACCCTCCTTTTTATCTTTTACATATCTAGATTCCAGTTGTATTCTAACCCACCAATCTATATATATCTTGTTCTTCCAGCTCGTCTTTTGTTTTTAATTCACAATTTCCTTTTAGTAATTCTTTGTATCTAAGCAATCTGTTTATGGACATAAGATTAGGTTGTGTAAAAGCTTCTAATGGAGATATCCAATCTAGTATATTTCAGTATATCTGATATCGTATCTTGTCCCAAGACCATAATAGAGATCTTCTTATCAAATGGTTGTTAAAATATTTATCGTTAAAATATTTATATTAACCAAGCATCAGGTCATGTCCTTCTAACTTGAGTAGTCTATTATTTTCAAGAGTCATCCATTCCTTTATCCAGACTAATGCACAAGCTTTATAGTATGTACTCCAATCTGGAAGGCCAAATCCAGCACTTTGTTTGGCATCCTGCATAGCTTTAATTTTAATTCTTGGTTTTTTATCTTGCCAAATAAACCTCATCACCATCTTATTAAGGTCATGAAAAAAAAGTTTGTTTAAGTAACACTGGGATAGTCTGGAAAAGAAATAGTATTCTAGGAAGAATATTCATCTTAATTGTCGCTATTCTCCCCATCAAGGACAATTGTAGATTCTGCCATTTTTTGAGATCCTTCTGAATATCGTCTAGTAGTTTCATATAGTTATCTTTTACTAGTGTACTAGTTTTTGTAATTTGTATTCCCAAATATTTAATCTTTTTCTCGACTTGGAAATCAGTTTTTTCTATTTATTCCATTATTGTCTCTTCTTTGATGTTCTTGACTAGTATTTTTGTTTTTCCCCTGTTCACTTTCATCCCGGCTAACTCTCCAAAAACTGCTAACATTTCCATCAATGGTATTATGGATTCAGTTGGTTCTTCTAATATGAACACCAAGTCATCTGCAAATGCTTGTAATTTATATTCTTCTCCTCTGATTTTTAATCCTCTTATCAACTCATTACTTCTAATTTGATTGTTAAGCACTTCCAACGTAAGGATGAAAAGTAGTGTGGATAGGGGGCATCCTTGTCTTGTTCCTTTTTGCATCTGCATTTCTTTTGTTTATTCTCCATTGATTTTTAGTTTAGCACTTTGTTGTGTATAAATGGCTCTTATTAGTTTTATAAATCTTTCCCCAGCTTCTATTACTTTTAGATGTTGTAGCATGAAGTTCCAATTAACATTGTCGAAAGCTTTCTCAGCGTCTAGGAAGATCATAGCCATTTGTTTTTCCGTATGTGTTTCATAGTATTCTATGATGTTTAATATTGTTCTTATATTGTTTCTCATCTGTCTTTTTGGTAAGAAACCTGATTGATCTTGGTGGATTATTTGGATTAAAATCTTTTTCAACCTGATTGCCAAAATTGTTGCATATATTTTATAATCTACATTTAAGTGAGATCGGTCTGTAATTCTTTATTTCTTTCAGATCTGTTTTTTCTTTACGTATGAGAGTAATCAACGCCTCTGTCCATGTTGAAGGTAATTCTTCTTTTTCAATATATTCCAATAGTCTTTTATATGGTTCAAGTAATATAACTTCTAGTGTTTTGTAGTATTCCTCCGGCAGTCCATCTGGACCTGGTGTCTTCCCTGTTTTTTGTTTTTTAAAGGCTTCAACAGTCTCTTTAGAGGACAATGGTTCATTCAATGACTGAATTTGGTCTTTCGTTAACCTAATTTTACTGTGTTTTCCCAGATATTTTTTCTGTAAATCTTTAGCTATTTCTTTTTCACTATATAAATTTTGATAGAAATTTTCTATAATTTTTTAAATTTCCTCCTGCTGCGATTTTTCTATTTCTGTATCATCTTTCAGGGTTTGTATTATTGATTTTTATTTTTATTTTCTTAACTTATAAGCCAACCATCTCCCTGGTTTATTTGCATTTTCAAAGAAATTTTGTTTCGCAATTTTTATCTTCCTCGAGAATTCTTCTGTATATAAAACATTCAGTTGATGTTGTACTAATTTTATTTTTGTTTTCAGATGTGTCATTGTTGGATTTTGTTTTAATTGTGCTTCACATATATTCAGGGAGTCTTCCAAATCTTTATATTTTCTTTTTCTGTCTCTTCTCTGTTTTACTGCATATCTAATTGCCAATCCTCGGAAGTAGGCCTTCCCTGCCTCCCATACCATAGGTATTGGTGTTTCTTCTATCATATTTTGTCTGAAAAACCAATCCATTTCTTCTTTTATTTGTTTCAGAAAGGCTTCATTTCACAAGAGAGATGTATTGAGTCTCCATTGGAAGGGTTTTACTCTAGTTTCCAATTGTAATAACACAGGGCTGTGATCTGCAAAAGTATTGGGTAAAATTTCTATCTTGTGAACCTCTTTCATTGAATTTGAGGAGATCCAGCAGGCATCTATTCTTGACCATGATTTATGGATATTAGAGTAAAAGGCATAGTCTCTTGTCGTTGGCTTGTTCTCCAAAGGTCTATCAAATTTAATTCTTCCGCCATTTGTAAAAAAGAATTAGTGATTTTCGTTCTTCTTTTCCTTTTCGTTGTTTTTTCTGATTTTGTGTCTAAGTCATTATCAAAAACCGCACTGAAGTCTCCCACCACACAGTATTCCTCATCATTTCTACTTGTCAAGTTTTGTTGAAGTTCCTCATAGGAATTCTCTTGATTTCCATTGGGCGCATACAGATTTATAATAAGAGATTTCTTTGTTTCTCTCTGAATTTCTACTATCAATATTCTTCCATCTTCTGAGGCGAATACACATTTTGGGTGTAGTTCTTTTCTTACAAATGTAGCTATGCCTCTTTTTTTCTTTTCATCTGCTGCTACAAATAATTTCCCAAGTTTTGAACATTCTAATAAGTGTTGCTCTTTCTTCCTCATGTGTGTTTCTTGCAGACAGACAATATCTAGTTTTTGTTTCTGGAGTTGTAAAAATATTCTTTTTCACTTCTGAGGCAAATTTAATCCATTTACATTAACTGAGAGAATTCTAAGTTGTTTTTTTATTCATTTTACCCATCTTTATTATCACTCTGTTTTTTTCCTAGTCCTTCTCGTTTCCGTAGGTAGTGATGCCGTTGCTCTTCATGATTCTTCCTCTGAATCAATATCTGATTGTGATATTGTTGTGACAGTTCCTTTAGTTTGTTCTTCTTCTGTTGTCTCTGTTTCTTTCCCCCTTGCATACCCAATTGCTTTCCATTTTTCTTCACAAAGTCTTTTGCTTTCATTACTGAGGTAATATTGTACCTCTGAAATTCAAATCGGAAAAAGAGACCTTCAGGAGTTAGCCAACTATATGTGATTCAGTTTTCTCTCAGTAGTGACGTAAGAAATGCATATTGTTGTCGCAGTTGTCTCATTTTACATGGCACTTGTTTGAGAACCTTTATTTCTTTGCCTTTTAACATAAGCTGCTTCTCCTGTGTCATTTTTAGAACTTTATCTCTAATTGATCTCGTTGTAAATTTAACATGTACGTATTTCTCTTGCGAGTTTATTTCTTCTGGCAAAAGCAGAATTTACTCTAAATGCTGTATCAATAAATTGTTGAAAATACTCATTTTCCATTTGTAATTCATGTGCCAGCACAGGGCTAAGTAAATCCACTAAGTCTTCTTGTTGTTGATCTTGTTGCTCTTCCACCTCTTGGAAACGTAATATATAAGCTGGTCTCTCCATCTCCAGTGTTATAAGTCTCTTTTGGTCTACGTCTTGGGCTTTTTGGACAACCTCCAGTTGTTGCTCCACCTTATCCACTTTTGTGCCTGTTGATTTTGGCAGCTGCGCCACTTGAGCAATCTCTATTTTATTCTCAGATATCTGTTGCTGTACCATCGAGAGTTGTGTTCCTAAGCCTTTCACTTGTACGGCTAGTTGGTTTAAACTCTCTTGTACTTGTTGAAGTCCATGTTGCAGGCTTGACATCAGTGTAGATTGTAGACTTGTCTGAAGTTCTTTAATTGATTCTTGTGCTAGTAGTTTTCCCAGAGTTTGTGGTTGTGCTGGTGAAGCATCTGGGGTTTGTGTTTTTTTCTTTGAAGCCGTTATAGGTCTCTAGTTTAAACTGCTATTTTCAGTAGGTATATATAACTATTCAGCTATTCAAACAACAATTCAGACTACAGTGGAACCTCTACTTACGAACGTCCCTACCTACGAACATTTCAACTTACGAACCGCTCCGTCCGCAAAATTTTGCTTCTACTTGCGGCCGGAGCTTCCACTTACGAACAGAAACAGGCAGGGAAAAAAGGCGGGCAATTCAAATTTCTAACTGTAGGTGGCGACGAGGCTGCTTCTTTGTACTGTAGTTGTTTCACTTTCGCAGTTAGAGGGTGTGTCATGTCGGAGGCTTGCTTGGGAGAGCCTCGTTCTGCTTCGGAGTGAGCGTGTGTGTGTCTGCAGGGAGGTAAGCTGCTGTTTCTCCTTTTAAAAAACTGTTCTGGGTGGATTTTGGTGTTTCTGTGCTGTGTTAGTGGCTCTGCTTTGGAGTGAGCGTGTGTGTGTGTCTGCAGGGCTCTGCTGTTTGTTTTTGGAGTTTTTTTCCCCTTCTTAAACCTCAGCAACGGAGGTGGCTCTAGTGTTTGTTTTTTTTTGAGGTTTTTTCTTAAAGCCTCAGCAACGGAGGAGCACCTTCCGACTGGGCTTGCTGTGCTCTTTTTATTTTTTTGGTGATTTTTTTTTTCCTTCGGCCGGAACGGATTAATCGGTTTTCAGTGCATTCCTATGGGAAATGGTGCTTCTACTTACGAACGTTTCAACTTACGGCCACCGTTCCCAAATGGATTAAGTTTGTAAGTAGAGGTTCCACTGTATCTGCCCTTAGAAATCATGTCTAGCTCACCTCACATCAAATCAACAATTTACAAAATGGCAGCCATTAAAATAACTAAAATACTGTGACAAATGTCTGACTGTCTAGAAGGTCCTATAAAATTACAGTTCCTTGTTTCATCAAGTCAATATCATTCCACCACACTTTAATATATAATCCACTCAGTGACGTAAATCCAAGATTAGTTCTCTTTTATATGAAATCCTTCCCAAAATGACTCTGTATAGGTAGTACCATTTTCAGTATCCAATTTAAATTTTCATAGGAGAAAAGAATTCAAAAGAGAGATATAAAACCAAAAAGAAAAACAATTGTAACGTTTATAATCCAAAGAAAAACAAAAAACAAAGAAGAACATATTATAATCCAAAAGTTCAAATCCAGAAGAAAAGACGTAAACCAAATAAATCCAAACGAAGCTTCAAGCTCAGCAGTTTCATTTAATCAGTTAACCCGAAGAAAACCCCTCCAACAGCAATGGATCAAATAGCCTTTTTTTCCCCTTTATACCTACAAGGCAAGGTATCTCAGTTTCGTCCATCAGATGTTGCTATAGGCAAAAAAAAAAAAAAAAAAAAAAAGGACTAGGATAAAGTTTTCTTAAAAGTTACAGCTAAGTTTCAGTTTTAGGTTGTTGTTTTTTAAAGCTATTCAGCAATGTATTTCTATATGTGTAAGTTCAAAATCAGCAGCAAGGTTAAGGTTTAAGAACAAAGAATAAAAGGTAGCTGTTTGTAATCCAAGAAAGTCTAAGAACACTTTTTAAATTTTCAGAATTTAGAATACCTTAAAGTCCAGCCGAATCCACTTGTCGCCGTATTTAATTCAAGGCCTCTGTCTGTCTGCTTCTAGTTTCACTTTCCCCTCTCCTTCACCAAAACACAGACAGACTGTATTTGAAGCCACTTTCAATGGGAAGAAGCATAAAGATTCACCCCCCTTCTCTTGGCCATGAGTACTTAAGTCACCATCCAGTTTATTATTGTCAGTTGTAAATTTGCAGGGCTGTTTCACTTATAAACTTGTCAAATAGTCAATCAATCAACCGTCTTTGTTTTCCTGTAGTCCCAGGAATTGTGGTAATCACGACTAGGAGCCATAAAAAGATGGCGCCCAACTCCATCCGTGCTTCAGGGTTTTTTGGTAAACAACAGATCCCCCCGCCGCTAGATCTGCTGTCTCTTCAAACCCATCAACTCAGGTAGGCTTCTTCTAGCCTACACCTGGTCCCAGTCACGCTGAGACCCCAAACTGAGTGGGAATCAGTGTTCCATTAGGGAGCTTCTCCCTGTAACGTCTGTCTCGTTTGCGCTGAAGCCCCGCCTCTCCACATTTTCTTATATTGAAATGCATTTGCTATTTGCCACCCATTCACCCAGTTTGGAGAGATCCTTCTGGAGTTCTTCACAATTCCTTCTGGTCTTCACCACCCAGAAAAGTTTAGTGTCATCTGCAAACTTGACCACCTCACTGCTTATCCCTGTCTCCAGGTTATTTATGAATAGCTTGAAAAGCACCAATCCCAAGACAGATCCCTGGAGCACACCGCTTTTCACCTCTCCCCATTTCGAAAATTGCCCATTGACACCTACTCTCTGTTTCCTGGTTCTCAACCAATTCTCAGTCCATAAGAGGATCTGCCCTCTTATCCCCTGACTGTGGAGTTTTCTCAGCAGCCTTTGGTGGGGGACTGTGTCAAAACACCTTCTGAAAATCCCGATAGACGATATCCACTGGTTTGTCTGCATCCACATGCCTGTTAACTTTTTCAAAGAATTCTAAAAGGTTTGTGAGGCAAGACTTACCTTTACAGAAGCCATGCTGATTTTCCCTCAGCAAGGCTTGTTCTTCTATGTGTTTTAAGATTTTATCTCGGATGAGGCTTTCCACCATCTTCCCTGGAACAGACATTAGACTAACCGGCCTGTAGTTTCCCAGGTCCCCCCTCCTTCCCTTTTTAAAGATTGGTGTGACATGTGCTATCCTCCAGTTCTCTGGCACTGTGGCCATTTTAAGGGACAAGTTGTATATTTTTGTTAAAAGATAAGCAACTTCATTCCTCAGTTCCTTAATAACCCTTGGGTGGATGCCATCTGGGCCTGGTGACTTACTCATCTTCAATTTGTCTAGCTGTTCTTTCAAATGAATTATGTTTGTTCTGTTATGTTTTATCTGTATTTATGGCACTCGTGCTCTTTGTTTTTTCCTAACTGGGCACACACTTCTCATTCAGGCGAGGACTGTTGCCTGCTGTGTTATATGTTTCCTTTCAGATGCCAATAAAGGTTCTTGAACTTGAACTTCAATTTATCAATTAGATCTAAAACATCCACTCTTTTAACCTGTATCTGATTTAATTGACACAGTAGTGGAAAAATCAAAGCAACAGTACTACTTTAACCACAGCTGCCCACAATGAGTTCAAGGCTCGATTTCAAGCATATGTTGCAAAACAAAATGATGAAGTTGGACTGGACACATTTTACAGTGGTATTTTGATGTCCAACAAAAGTTTCTCAGACCTGTGGACTGTTGTCAAAATTTGCCTTATTCCTGTCTCATGGTAGTGCTTCTGTTGAAAGTGAATTTTCAGTTAATAAGTCAATGTTAATTGAGAACTTGCATGAAAAAACTGTTGTCTGTCAATGTCAGATTTACAATGCTGTAGTGAACTGTGGAGGACTTGCATCTGTTGTAACTGAAATTAATCTGTTGCAGTCAGTCGGGCATGCTCATGCATGCTACACAGAACACTTGGAGGCTAAACACCATAAACAAAAAGAATTTCAGAAGAAAGAAGAAAAGAAAACACTTGAGGGACAAATTAAACATCTTGAAAATGCTAGAAAAACGACTGAGAGAAGAAGCCAAAATAGAAGAGGAAACAATTGATGAGAAACTAAAAGAGTTACAAAAGAAAAAGAAAAAACTGTAGAAGTGATAGTTTTATATCTTAAATCTTTGTTCTTTAAAAACAGGTTACTTGTATTCTTTTTTCTAACTTGATTATTACTGCAATTTCAAAACTATAAGTTTCGTAATGTGGCTTCAGAGTAACCATTTTAGATAGAACATTTATATAATTTTTAGTGTGCCTTTAAAACAATAACAAAAATGTTATGTCATTTGTTAGCATTCAGAGTTTAATGTATTCTCGAAGGCTTTCACGGCCGGGATCTGATGGTTGTTGTAGTTTTTTCGGACTGTCTGGCCATGTTCTTGAGGTTTTTCTTCCTAACGTTTCATCAGACTCTGTGGCCGGCATCTTCAGAGGACAGGAGTCAGAACTCTGTCTGTGCTCTGGTGCAGTTTTGTGGGATCCCATTCAGAGTTTACTTGAATTGAAGGTTGTATCTTGGTGTAATTTTTGGTGCAATTTCAAAACAGATGTTGCGACAGTTAATGTTGAAAGAAGCTGATATTAAATCTCTTACTTTGACAAATATTTTTGCAGTTGAGACTTGTAAAGTTGTAGAGTGGAACATTTCATTAAGACTTGCATTAATGCAACATGACCTATTCATTTTTTTACCTTGTGGTTATATTTGAATGGTGGTCAGGGAAATTGACAAATGTTGGTAGGGAAATGAAAAATAAAATTTCAGTGGCAACCCTGAAATAGCAATAATATACTCCTTACATTTGGTCCCCAAAATACAGCACCACTGTATGAGTGGAATAGCTGCTAAATTTAATCTATGCTTAAGTTTGGGAAGGAAAACACAAACAATGGGAAAGTACAGAAATAGCAAACAAATAGCAGGGATGGCCATAATATCCCTTGGAAGTACTGTATTGTTACAGCCCCACAGTCAGGGGCTGAACCCGTAATGACACATACATACTATTCATGCTGAGGCAGCCAACAAACTCACAATAAGTGGTGTTTTTTCTCCTAGCACAAGACCAAGGCAAATCCCATGTGCTTACGTACCAGGCTGTTTGTGCAAAACCCTCTTTCAACCTGTTTTCTCTCTGCCAATTTCTCCACTGTAAGGTTAAGTGTATACAACATAGATCTAAAAACAGGACCACATCTTTACTGGAGTTGTAGTTTCTGTGTGTCGGGACTTACAGACTGATGTGTTATGATTGTGTGCTAAATTATACCAATTCCAGAGATGGGGAACATGTGGCCCTCCAGAAGTTGCTGGATTACAAGTCCCGTTGATCCCTCTCTCTTGCCTACATTGCCTAGGACTTTGGGTTCCTTGAAGAAATGGGAAATGATAAAAGGAAGAAGTTACCTCAGGGCAACTATCGACAATAAATAAATAAAAGTAGTTACCTATAGAAGACCACTCATTTCACACGCTAGCAAGGTTATGCTCAAAGTCCTACAAGGTAGGCTTCAGCAGTATGTGGACCGAGAACTCCCAGAAGTACAAGCTGGATTTCGAAGGGGCAGAGGAACTAGAGACCAAATTGCTAACATGCGCTGGATTATGGAGAAAGCCAGAGAGTTCCAGAAAAACATCTACTTCTGCTTCATTGACTACGCAAAAGCCTTTGACTGTGTGGACCACAGCAAACTATGGCAAGTTCTTAAAGAAATGGGAGTGCCTGACCACCTTATCTACCTCCTGAGAAATCTATATGTGGGACAGGAAGCAACAGTTAGAACTGGATATGGAACAACTGATTGGTTCAAAATTGGGAAAGGAGTATGACAAGGCTGTATATTGTCTCCCTGCTTATTTAACTTATATGCAGAATTCATCATGCGAAAGGCAGGACTGGAGGAATCCCAAGCCGGAATTAAGATTGCCGGAAGAAATATCAACAACCTCAGATATGCAGATGATACCACTCTGATGTCAGAAAGTAAGGAGGAATTAAAGAACCTCGTAATGAGGGTGAAAGAGGAGAGCGCCAAAAATGGTCTGAAGCTCAACATCCAAAAAACTAAGATCATGGCCACTGGTCCCATCACCTCCTGGCAAATAGAAGGGGAAGATATGGAGGCAGTGACAGATTTTACCTTCTTGGGCTCCATGATCACTGCAGATGGTGACAGCAGCCACGAAATTAAAAGATGCCTGCTTCTTGGGAGGAAAGCGATGACAAACCTAGATAGCATCTTAAAAAGCAGAGACATCACCTTGCCGACAAAGGTCCGCATAGTCAAAGCTATGGTTTTTCCAGTAGTGATGTATGGAGGTGAGAGCTGGACCATAAAGAAGGCTGACCACCGAAGAATTGATGCTTTTGAATTGTGGTGCTAGAGGAGACTCTTGAGAGTCCCCTGGACTGCAAGGAGAACAAACCTATCCATTCTGAAGGAAATCAACCCTGAGTGCTTACTGGAAGGACAGATCCTGAAGCTGAGGCTCCAATACTTTGGCCATCTCATGAGAATAGAAGACTCCCTGGAAAAGACCCTGATGTTGGGAAAGTGTGAAGGCAAGAGGAGAAGGGGATGACAGAGGATGAGATGGATGGACAGTGTCATCGAAGCTACCAACATGAATTTGACCCAACTCCTGGAGGCAGTGGAAGACAGGAGGGCCTGGCGTGCTCTGGTCCATGGGGTCACGAAGAGTCCGACACGACTTAACGACTAAACAACAACAAAATAGAAGACCAAAGTTCTCCTCAGTCCTTATTGAAGCAGGTAAACCTACCAAGGGTACAGGTGATCATCCTAGCCAACCTTCTCTCTCTCTCTCAGTCTCTCTCTCTCTCTCTCTCTCTTGTCACTCTGCTATGCATGGAGGGTATAAGAGGAGAGCTTCTGCTATCCATGCTCCCTGCCTACATGTCAGCACCTTCAGGCTCTCCTTTGTAATTCTCCAAATGTGGGAAAGAGTGACAAAACTAGAAATGGGAAGGGAGCAGCTAGCACTCTTCCCTCTCTCCATGATAAGTGTACTTGCTTTAATAATAAGTAAACAAAGCTCAAAAGAGACCAAGATATGCATTCCCACTTGGCTGTCTCTCTATGAACCATCCCACCAGCCCTGTTAATCAAAATACAACTTTGGTGTACTTATTCTAACAAATGGTAATATAGGAAGGCCATACATTTGGTGGGCCATACATTCCTCTGCCTGTCATATCTTATGATCTGTCATGGTGTTGTTGGCTGGGCAGTGACGAATAGGGGAGGTCTATTTCTTCCCTCCCTTTGTTCTCTAAGGGACAGAAATTCCTTACACCAAATCTGAGGCTGTGCCATCAATGGCTATATGGTTGTGATTCCCCATGACCTGTCATAACTCTGTCCCATTTTAGCCATTTATCCAGCATAATCATCATATTTATTCCATCAGCACAGATTTCATGGCAGTTGTCACTTGCTTTGCTTTTTATGGTGGAATAGCCAATGCACTCCTCTGCTCAATATGCCAAAGTAACCGTATTACTTTGGCATATTACAAAGTACAGAAGAAATCCTATCCCTAGTGTAAATGAGAAAGTCTACAACTGACCCTTTGCTGCTCTCTCACAAAATCTACTGTCCTGAAATTGTTCCCTCACTCTGCCTAACAATAGGGCCAGCCCTGGCAGTAGTGTATCTCGTATTTATTTATTTTAGCAGTGTGGCAGGCTTCCGTTGTGCCTTCTACCAGTGGATCTGAATGACTTCTGTACAGGTTTCCTTCCCTCTAAATCTGACATCAACTCAAGAAACAACTTTCTGTGCTCCCTTAATACATATTTTCTGTTGTATATTTTGAACCTAACTTATTGTAGAGGAAGTGAGGAAGGTTTGGCTCCCTTCACAAAAGTTCATAAGTTTTCTTCCCCATTTTACAAAAATGAGAAAACACAGTTTATCAGATTCTGTAAGACATCCTTCCTCACTGTAACTGAATGAAAGCTTCAGCATGCTGTAAATTCACTCACACTGCAGCCAGGCTGAGCCAAAAAGAATCTTACAAAAATCAAAAAGGAAATTGCATTCCATGAACCTGATGTAATTCTGATATTGCAAGAGGGAGAAGAAAACATTCTTCTAAGACCTAACAATCTTCCCAGACTGCTCTCAATTTGCAAATATCAGCTGACAGCTCTGAACACACCACAGATTTTATTATATGATATTGTTCTTTTCTCCTCTGTTTCTATGTTAACATCATTGAAAAAATATTTCCTTTTCTTTTAAAATACGAGGAAGTACAATTGCCCATTTAAAAATTGATTTGAAATGGCACTTGAAAGGCCTTTGCAGAGCAGTTTCTTCAACATTTTGTCAATTTGCAAATTTTACATGCCGGAAAAATGAAACAATTGGAGCACAATTATGTTAGCAGTCTACAAATATCCAGGCTTCATCTGCTTCACCCACAGTAGTTTGCATTTGCACATCAGTCCTACATATTGGCAATTTAAATGTAAATAAAGCATCCTCTGAAGTGTGCATATGATGTTAAGTCATGGCCATCCACAGATCCATGGTATTGCACATACTTTGCATTCACAAGATCTAGATTCTATCATGGGTTAGAGAAAGACTCCTGTTTAGAAAATTGGGAAAGGCTCTCCTAATCAGTGCAGATCTGTCTTCTCCTATGTGATGTATCCCAGATGTGCCAGACTATAACACCTATAATTCCCACCCAGCCAACTATGCCGGTGTATATGGTATTTGACTAGAACCTAGCTGCTAGACAGCCCAATGGTCTGATTTTGTATTAAGGCAGCTTCCTGTGTTTTACTATCCAAAAGCTGTTAGTCAAATACAGCTGAAAGATTAACAACTACCATAATGACTAACAAATTTTATTTGGCATAAGCTTTTGTGGGTTGTAATCTATTTCTTCGGATGCAGTCCACAAAAGCTTATATCAAATAAAATGTGTTAGTCTTAAGGTGCCATAAAGACTCTTTGTTGTTTTTTTCTACAAAAGACTTATTAAGGCTGTCTCTCTGAAAATGCACTGTGTCACTGTGTGTTAAGATTATTATTCATCACAGAAGTAGAACTGACAAAATGTTGCTGTATGTCCTCACCTGCTAATAGGCTGAGGTTCCAGTGAGCCAGCCGTGCCCTCCAGGATACTGTTGGCTGTTAGGGAGTCAGGCAAGCTAAAATGAGGCTCTGTTTTATTGTCTTCATCTGATGTGCTCATGGCTGCATTCCACTTTAGTGGTTAGGTTGGCTGGGGTGGCAACATGCCACCCTAAAGTACTATGAAGCATAGCTCATAGTGAGGGATGATGAAAATTATAGTCTAGAAGTGACGTGAGGGTCACAAGTTGGCTGCTCATGAACTAGATGAATAAGCTAGAGCACCATGCCCAAAGAAGAAGTAAGCTCAACAAGAAGTAGAACTTGGAAAAGTTCATTTTTATTTATTTATTTATTAAATTTATATCCCGCACCATCTGGCAACCAGGCCACTCTGGGCGGCTAACAACAGTATCAGGAACAATATTAAAACACGATAAAAAATAAATTAATACATAACCAAATAGGGTAAATTAAATTAAAACAGATGGCAATAAAGGTGGTAAAAAGGGGTGATGGAGAGGATGGCAAAAAGGATGGTAAAAAGGGAGGGTGAGATCTTAGTGCTCCAGGAAAGCCTGGCGGAAGGGCCAGGTCTTCAATGCTCTTTTGAACCCATCCAGCGAGGGTGCCAGGCAGATCTCAATAGGCAGGTTGTTCCATATGCGGGGGGCAACCACCGTGAAGGCCCGGTTTCTTGTTCTTTCCCACCGGGCCTCCTTCGGGGGTCAAGGCCCTCAACCGCCCTGCCTGTGAAGAACGGGTATTACGGACAGATCTGGCTGGGAGCAGGCATTCTGATAGGTACCTGGGTCCTAAACCGTTTGAATGTTATCATCATAACCTTGAAGTCGATGTGGAAACGAACCGGTAACCAATGGAGGGTGGCCAGAGTGGGGGAGATGTGCTGGAATTTCTTCACCCCAGATATTAATCTGGCCACTGAATTCTGGACAAGTTGAAGTTTCCGCATCAGCCTCAAGGGTAGCCCCACGTAGACAGCACTGCAGTAGTCTATTCTTGAGATTACGAGGGCATGAATCAGCATCGTGAATGCCCCCACATCTAGATAGGGATGCAGCTGGGCAATCCTCCAAAGATGGAAATGGGCTGCCCGGACCACAGATGCCACCTGGGTTTCCATGTTGGGTTTCCATCTGAGTCCAGGCAGATGCCCAAGCTGCGAACCTCATTCTTCATGGGAAAAGTCACTCCCCCAAAGGAGAGGGAGTTTCCCAACCCATTGACGCCAGGGCCGCCCACGCGCAAGATTTCCATCTTGTCTGGATTCAACCTCAGTCCATTTGCCTTCATCCACTCCAGAACGGTCCCCAAGCAGCGTTCAAGGGTCGGAACAGCATCCACTGCAGTAGGAAAAAAGGAGAGGTAGAGCTGGGTGTCATCAGCGTACTGATGACACCGGTCCCCACAACTCCGGATAACCTCACCCAGTGGCCTCATATAGATATTATAGCCGCCTAGAGTGGTCGTCTGACCAGATAGGCGGGGTAAAAATACAATAAATAAAATAAATAAATATTAAATAGCATTGGCAAGATGATCGACCCCTGCGGAACCCCACAATTGAGGATCCATGGGGTGGAAGTCATCTCACCAAGCTGCACTCTCTGGGGACGGTCCTCTAAGAAGGAACGGAGCCACGTCAAAGCAAGACCACCGATTCCCAACTCGGAGAGCCGCCCCAGGAGGATACCATGGTCGACGGTATCAAAGGCTGCTGAGATATCAAGGAGGACCAACAAGGACATATTGCCCCTGTTGGCCTCCCTCAGGAGGTCATCCTGCAGGGCAAACAATGCTGTTTCCGTACCATGCTGCGGCCTGAAGCCCGACTGGAATGGATCGAGGGCATCAGTTTCCTTCAGGAAGGCTTGGAGCTGATCGGCCACCACCCTCTCGACCACTTTACTCATGACAGAAACATTGGTGACGGGCCTATAATTCCCAATTTCGTCTGCCGCCAAATTAGGTTTCTTTCTAATGGGGCCTTTTTGGACTGTAACTCCCAGGACCACCCTGTCAGGATGACCAGTGTCTTGTTTGGCTGGGGATTCTGGGAGTTGTCATCCACAAAAGTAATTTTTTATAAGCATTTCAAGAAGCATGCTTTGAAGAACAGGAGACAAAATGGATTTCTAACTTAACACATTCAAGACTTCGGTACATGCTGCTTTAATTGTCAGGACATGGAATCAAGTGGTTTACAGAAAGCAATTAAGGTTTAAATAATCAAAAGTGTTTTATATAATCATCACTTCTCTCAAACAATTTTAGTTCAAGTATTGTTTGTACTTCAGCGCTACTGATTCTGGGAAGGCCACACCTGTTTGTCACCTAGTAACTTTTCAGTGTCAACAGCAACTCTGTGTTTCATTGTCAAGTGCTTATTTTTCAACAGGACCAGTGTATTATATTCCTCAAGCAGTGTTTCTCAGGCTTTGCAATAAGTAGCTGAATCAGGGGGAAACCTATTTTTAAAATTGTTCTTCATGTGAAAGGAAAGAACATCAATCTGAAATGGAAGCTGCAGAGGCTATCGTTGTTCACCCAGCAGAAATCTTGGAACAGATCTGGCAACATAACCTAAGTTTAGAAAATGCTTTTCTCAACAGTGAAGGGAATAAGAACATTGCAGAATATATTCCAAAACTGATTCCTCCTCTCTTGCACCTTGCGAAAGCCCTCAGATATCAACTAGAACAGACAGCTAATATTCTTCAAAATACCAGTCATCTACTTACTACACTTCATGGTAAAAGCTGCCAGCAAGTTTCAAGTCCAGGCAAGTAATAATGATAGATTTGTAAAATAGGACTATGTTCTCCATACCTAGGAGTCCATTTTCTCCTTCAAATGCACAGAAATTCCAACTCTCAGTGACTCTGTGTATGTTTGTATTTGTAAAGTAGGTATGATTTGTTTCTCAAACCTTTCATAGATTTTAATCATATGCTATTCATGATCCCATATTTCTTTGAAAAGCTTTTCAAAAAAGACAGTGAACTCACACCATTCAAAGCAAACTGTAGGTCCAGATGGACCCCTGCCTGTAACCAGAAATTTTGTCGGGTGTGTTGGACTAAAATGTACAGAGGGAGATGGTTTCATAAGTAAATGTGGAACAGCAAAAACCTGAATTCAAGTTAAGGGATATGTTAATATTTCAAAAATTTGATAACAAGGCCAATTAGAATCGTCAGTTTTGAATGCAGATCCTGCCCTCCTGCCTTTATGATCTATTCATTCTACAGACATGGCAACTAATATCTTCCAGGCTTTAAGAAAATCATTCCATACCTACCAATCAGCAAAAAGGAATGGATAAGAGGATTTCCCCCCCCCCCCCCCCCCGATCATCTGACAACTCCTAACAGAACTTGTTTTGCCAGTCACCCAGGGCTATGCTGATCACTGGTCTTGTGAACCTAGCTGGGATTCATTCAAGTAAAATACTGCCATTAATGTTTTCCCCTTTATATCATGCATGTAAATGCCTACAGGCTTTTTTTAGGGGAAGCAAATTCAGATATGAGATATTTACCTGCTTCTTTTATTTTGGAATTATTTTTGATCATTAGCAAGCACATAAGTAACTTTGATCAGGGTTATGTGATAAACATTATTTATTGGGCAAAGAAGTCCTAACCAAAGATTAAAAAGTGAGCAGCTGGGATGAAAGGAGAAATGTTTTATGGATGGCTTCTGTACTTGAAGCAGAGGAAAAGGCTAAATGGCCAAATTCCAACTATTAGTCCTAGCTTGAAGAGACCTACTGAATCAGTGAAACTTATATAAACATTGACTTATCAAATTACATGGATTCAATATGTCTACTCTAGTTCATAGTAACAATTAGATTTATCCCTATGGATAGTGTTCTGAACAGAAGAAAGTAAGCATTGAGCTCAACCAACAAACTTTATTGGGATTGGTGTTACTTATATTTTTTGTAAAGGGACTGTAATTAGAGATTAGTAGTGATATTGCCACTTGATGAAAATTATTCAGGATTACAAAATGTGGACTGTAACAACTCCAAAACTGAGTAGTGGAAGACAAAATTAATTAATGGGAAACAAGTGTACAGTTAAAAGGAAAGAAACCCAGCTTCACATAAACACGTCTAGGGGATGAAATGGTAGTGGCTGGTGTGAAAATATACCTCAAGGTTGTGGTGGATAGTCCCCCAGAAACATTAACTCAGTGTCTGATAACCATGAAGCAGGCAAATTTCCAGAGTTTTATATATTTATACGGAACTTCCCCTTGCAGCTATGGTCCTGTTTTCACAGGAGTTTGTTAAGAAACAAAACTTGTGAACTACAGTACTTGTTATGAAAAGTGTTTTGAGCCTTATCGTATACACTGTTTGCCCATTTAAAAATCTACAGAATCTGAATCATAGAAGACAATGAAGGACAGAATGAATTATATAGAAGTTTTTTTTCTTTTAAACATACTGTTGCCTCTACACTGGCTTATAAAGTAGGGTATTTTGAACTCCAGTGATATTGTCTGGTGGGTCAGAATTACCATTAGACAGAATGAAGTAGCCCTGTCTCAGTCAGCAGAGTTTGGGTTTCATAAATGTATGGTTGATAATTGTACAGCCAAGGATGGGAAGAAGTGCCTATAGGATTGCATTGCATTGTACTGTATTTTATCCCACTTTTTTTTCCCTTATTTGCCAAAATGACTTGGCAAGCTTTGGGTATTGTGCATTTTGATGGGAGTGAGAAGAACAAGGAGCATTTGCTACTTTGCTTAGGCAACAGAGTGTTATGAGCCAACATGAAGAATCTGGTCAGCCAAAATATCCTCTCATAGCTTTAGGCCTTTATTCATTCTCTCTCACTTTCCCTAAGGACTGTGGTGGCTCAGATTGTATATGACATTCTCCCAAAGGCCAGCAGATGGCTCCAAAGACATAACAGGAGTACAAAATGCTGGCCAGCTCTTGTTCTGATGCTCTTACCACCTGGTCTGCAAATTTACACTAATTCCCATCACTGCAGCCCTGTTTAATTGTTGTGATTAATGAAAAAGGCTTTCCTGTAAGAAATTAATGGATGTTCTCCACCTCATTGTCCATGTTTGATCTTGCATTATTTCCTTTTAGGGTTATTACTAGTATTCAATTTCCTTTTCCAAGATGTTTCTCAGCAGATTCCTTCTCTCCCTGCCTCTCTTTATCTAAAACATTTGTCAAGAGAAGGTGAGATAAGAGATGGGAACATAGTCTACCACTGTATTTAAATACTGGGCTATCAAAGTCAGCAGGCCCAAGCAAAAAGAGGCCACAAAAATGATACCATAGGATTCTGAGGGAAATAAAGTGTTTTGCTTTCTATAGTCTGTAATTATATCTTGAATTTTTTTTTTAATACTGTCTTGCTAGAGAGGATCTAAAATTACAAACCAGGGTCTGACTGCACAGGCCTCAGACGCATATCTCCATGAAGTTACTGTGCAGTCTTATGTACATGCACTTAGGTACAAGAATGAAGTACAATATAACTATGTAAGGCACGATTCCAAATAAGCATTTATTTTTAAAATCAGGTGGTTAGACAAAGTTTCAAATGTTGATTGAATTCCATTATTAGACTAACTTTTATGATATCTTACCTATGATGGTTAAGTGTGGGTGATCACGGAACAAAGGAAGGCTAATTGCCTTAGAGCAGTGGTCGGGGAACAGGGGTAATTTACCCCAAATGGGGTAAAAGTGAAAATCCTGGGGGTAATGAGCAGAGCGCTACCCCCCATCCACCCCACCCCACCCCACCCCCTGCAGCCCAACCTCAAATTGTAAGACACCTCTTCCTGTTACTTCCTTGGTTGTGGCAGGGCACTTGTAAATCCTCCGTTCTTTCAGAGATCGGAGATAAGCCTGCTTGATTGGTTACAGCTGAAGAATAGCCCCAGGCATTCAATCAATCCGGGGCTTGTGAATGGAGGAGGAGGGAAAGGCTTCAGTTAACGAGGGGAACGAAGGTGCGAGAGATCGACGACTTCATCAAGCTTCTTTAAATGTATGTAGATTGTAGAAAATGGATGGATGGAGGGTGGATGAGTGTGTTTGTGTGAGAGAGAGACTGACTCAAAACTGAAAAAAGCAACAGGCAAGCAAAACAGAAGGCTTGAATTAAGGCGGGAAAAAAAGGGTGGCTTTTTAAGATGCTGTCTAGGTTTGTCATCGCTTTCCTCCCAAGAAGCAGGCGTCTTTGAATTTCGTGGCTGCTGTCCCCATCTGCAGTGATCATGGAGCCCAAGAAAGTAAAATCATTCCAGCTTGAAAAAAGTAGAAGCTTCCAGTCGCAGAGAAAAAGAGTTGTTTGGGGAGCAAAAAGGGCTTGCAATTATGTCAGTGCTTCTCAGCTTCTTCAGCTCATTCCCTTGCAATTATGCCACCAGTGAATGTGAGTGGGGAAAGGTTTCTAAGCTGCTGTCTCCCTTTACTCACAGGCTGTGCCTGGTCCTGCAGGGCACAATTCATTGGTCCATTGCCACAACAATGGTGAGTGAGAATTAGAGGCAGCAGTAGCTGCTCTTTTCCAGCTTTTTTCAATCATGTGGGCAAATGGAGGAAGAAGCAGCAAGCCTTGACTATAGGGTGGTAAGACAGAATCAAACAATACATGTGCACAGATGTGGCAGCACTTGTAGGGGCGAAACAAGAATGTGTTGGAAGGGGGCTCTTTATAAAACAAATTGACCAAACATAAACATAAAACATCCATGGGATCTATGTTACAGTCTCTGTGTTGAGTAAATATTTATATTCTGGAAGCCTACCTTGTAGGATTTTGAGCATAACCTTGCTAGCGTGTGAAATGAGTGCAATTGTACGGTAGTTGGAACATTCTTTGGCACTGCCCTTCTTTGGGATTGGGATGTAGACTGATCTTTTCCAATCCTCTGGCCACTGCTGAGTTTTCCATTGATGATAAAAAAAATAGCGCACTGGTCCTTTGATATTGGGCTGTGGCACCAGGGTGGGTGACATGACCTTTAGCCTGGTTTGTTCCTTTTTGCACACCACACAGAGAATGATTAAAGTGGTAGGAAAAGCCCCCCCCCCAACTCTGCGTTGGCTGTCTCTAGCAAGCGTGTCATTGCTAGCACCACTCTGGCAGCCATTGATGATGATTAAATCCTCTGCGAGCTAGCAAAAATTTAATGCAACTTGTTAGGCACGTTGGACACCTTACTACTCCCTATACCACCCCAAGGCTGGAGTGCAATGTGTTCCAGCAAAAATAGTGCACATTTTTATTAAATTTGGTGCATCCTGCTAGTTCGGTACATAGCCTGGCAGCCATTGATACTGATGATATATCCTGCTAGTTCGGTACACAGTCTATTTTGAATATTTTGAATTCAAATAATGTATGATTTCCTTCCTTTCAAAGCAAGGGGGTAATGTCGGCGTATATAAATTTTTGGGGGGGTAAAAGGTAAAAAAGTTCCCTGACCCCTGCCTTAGAGAAAGAACAAAGGAGTCGACAATGGATGTCCGAGCCAGCGGAGCCTACAGGCAACGCCCTGAAAGCTCTTTTATTTACTTAGCACGATTACCTAGTATGTTGTTAGAATTCAGATAGGATACTAGTTACCTAATCGTAACCAGGATTGGCTGAAATAACCCTTTGATCTTATGCTCTACCTCTAAGCGAAAGGGCAGAATAAGGGGTTACCCCGCCTGCTGGCGGGTGCCGCTTACTGCCAGGAGTGTATGCACGTCACTGGAACAGAATGCAGCTACAACCTTTAAGCAGAAGTTTCCCACATTTCCCGTTTTTGTTTTTGTTTTGTTAAGCAAAGGCACATATTCTTTCATATATTTGCGAACTACATATAAATCTTTTTGGCGAAGGCCTGAGGGTGAAGCTTTGAGACAGGTAGTTATTATGGAAAAGAAGGTTGGTATACATTGAATAAAATAACAGCAACTTATAAGGAGTATGAGGAGCATAATTCCAAGAATGAGAACACAACGCAACAGCGTCACGGAGTTGGCATTCAGCTGCGAGATAATGGCTGCTAGAAAAGTTTCAGGAGTTTCCGGGATCTGCTGCTGATTTAGAGTTCTTTTTGCATCAGCACTCTGTGTCTTTATCATCCCCCAAGTACCTTTTAGCTGAGTGCCTTCAGGTCGGGCCAGGCGCTTCCGGCGACGCACAGTCATCTGGTCCCGCTCCAGAGCCATCGCTGGGTTGAATTCCAGAATCGGGTTCTGCAGGTTGCGATGCCAACTCATTCTTCCCACGATATGGCCTCACACACTGAGCCAGGTTCCACAAAGGACCTGTGGGAGTAAGCACAGCAGCATAGCCGCGACCCCATGTTAGTAAAGGGGCTGGACCCTCCCACTGAGGGTCAGGTGGTTGCTTATAAGTCACCAGCGGCCGTTCCATGGGGATTTCTTTACGAAAGTGTTTCTCTACTGGCGACAACTTATGCTGACCTGCAGATACAGTTAAATGATTTAATGTGAACAATGCTATTGATACTACATCTGGAACACCTTGGGGCTTAATCCCTCTGTTTTTTGTTTGTTTTGAAAGGAGAAATTTAAAAGAGCAGTGTGCTCGTTCTACAATAGCCTGTCCTGTGCAGTTATAAGGAATACCATGGGAAAGTCGAATGTCCCATTCATTGCAGAAAGTGGTAAAGGTGTGAGAGGTATAGGCAGGGCCATTGTCTGTTTTTAAGGCTTGAGGCCGGCTCATAATTGCAAACATACGTAAACAATGTTGTATGACATGGCGAGAGGTCTCGCCACGAAGATGTATCCTAAATAAGTATCAATAGTTAGATGAACATAAGAAAGAGGAGCAAGGGTAGGAACATGAGTGACATCCATTTGCCAAAGCTGACTGGCATCCGTTCCTTGTGGGTTAACAGCATCAAAAGGAAAGGAAATGGGAGACATAGAACAGGAAGAGCAAGAGGAGACGATGTCTCGAGCTTGAGAAAGTGGAATAGAACATTGCTTATGGAGTTGTTTAGCACTCTGATGAGAAAAGGAATGGCTGTCAATAGGATTGGAAAAGAGGGGACACAAGGAACGAAGAGTAGAGTCTGCACGATGATTTCCCTCCGAGATAACATCTTGAAATCCAGTATGAGATCGGATGTGAGCTGCAAAAAAAGGTTGTGATCTGGCAGCAAGGAGGTTTTTTAAAGTCAAAAACAGGGAAAGTAAGGAAAAGTCAAGAGCAGGAGAAAGATAGGCATGTGACAGATGAGTGAGAAGGTTAAATACATATTGAGTGTCTACAATGAGATTTAAAGGTTGATCTTGAAACATTTGAAAGGCAAGGATGACAGCCGCCAATTCTGAACGCTGAGAAGAGGTTTGAATAGAAGTAAAACAGGTTTTCCAGGTTCCGGGAGGTTGCTGAAAGGTAATCACGTCTCTGGTAGGCGCACCATCGGTAAAAACGGTGCATCAGGGAGAGGAGTAGCAGAGAAAGGAGAGGAAAAGCGAAGGGGTACTTGCTGAATGAATGTTAAGCAAGGGTCTTTAGGTGGATTAAAACGTATATCACCAATATAGTCTGCAAAAGCAATTTGACAAGTCAGTGACATAGACATTAAATGATCATGGTCAGCTTTGGAAATAGGTAAGTAACAACACAGAAGATACCAAACGTTAAGACTGAAGGAGATTGTAGCCCAAGAACAATTGAAAAACCAACTACTCCCATATCTACTTTAATGGGGGGAAAAACAACTGAAAAATGCATGCAGGTAAAATTGAGTAGAAGTCCTTGGGCTGCCCAGGTAGGGTTACTCAGATCAGAACAGTCATGTCTGTCTATTTTCTCTTAATTTATTGGCTACTAAAAGGGGTGTGTGCCCTCTCCAGAAGTGTGTGTGTGTACACACATTCAAATTTTATACCATGAAATATGTTTTTCAATGTGTAAGATACTGCTTCAGTCAGTAAGAAAACTGAACAATCAGTGAGACAAAAGTTTTACAAATCGATTTTTTAAGCAAAAAGCAGGGGTTGGATGTTAGTAATGGAGAAGAAGGATGAAGGGTTAAAAAAAGGAGTACAATGCCTAAAAGTTATAGAACTGCTATGTTGATTGGAAAGGAATAATGCAGGGATTCATAAAGAGACATTTCTTACAGACATTTCTTCTCTAGCCTTCTATAAAATACATAAAGATTTTTTTTAAAAGGGAGGTGTATGAGTGATTCCTTGCGAGCTGAGCTCTGATATCAGAGCAGGTAATATTTGGGCCTTCAGATGTTGCTCTCTCATGTATTATATCTAAATTTTAAAAATTGTTATACATGACACATGTTTTTGTTTGCTTCTTCAGAGGAGGGCAGCCTTGCAGACTGGCTTCTGGGATTAAGCAAGCACATACTAGATTCTGTTGGATACCTTGGAGAATCACAAAAAGGGTTGCTTGAAATGAGCTGTAGAAAAACAGATACAGTTGAGAAGGCCCCATGTATATTTGGGAAATCTGATGCCAGCAAAGAGGAGGTAAAAGGAAGTATGCAGTTAAATGTACCTGTAAGTCAGCCATTCTACAATTCTTTATCCATGAAGGAAGGAAGCCAACCCCAGCTGATGGAAGACAAAGTGGTAGAGACTGAAACTATTATATCTTTACATGAAGAAATATCTAGCAAAGAACAGAGATCTCCAGTGCTTGTGAAAAATGGGAATCAAAATACACCAGATAAATCGGGTAGAGGACCAAATAAGGACAATGAAAAAAGTGATCATTCAATAAAATCTTCAGAATATATTGGTTTGGAAGATATTCCAGGAAACAATGGGAACAATGTAGTTGTATCTAGGGAGCTGGAAGGCCACAGGATAAACTGTCTACAGATACTTCCTCATCAAGAACAGCAGGCAAAGATAAAAGAAATTCAGGAGCAGGGAGAAAATGACAATCACTGGCTAATAGAAAAACCAGAGAAGTGCAGTAATCTGAGTCAGGATAAAAGTAGTGGAATCACACAAAGTGACCAAGAATGTTCCACTATGTCAGAAGATGTACCTCAAGCTAGTGCCACTGATCTATCCACTAGTAACCTGAAGGAAGAAGACCATGAAAATGACTGGATATACAAAGAGTAAGAGTAAATGGTCTTTCTTTAAAGCCTCTTTGCAGCATTAGGGTACAAAGACAGGTTTTGATTTTACATAAGATCTTTTTTCTCTCCTTCCATTCCAGGAAGAGTAGCATTACCCCCTAGATCCAGGTTTATGGAATGAATGGTTTATGGAACTATGTTCTAATTAGCAAGTGATGGGTCAAAGGAGTGGTGGCTCATCCCACCAGTGTTAGTATGAGTGCCCTGTCAGACTATGGTCTGCCTATACATTTAGCATCTCCAAATATACGCCAAGATGCAATGAAATTGATAAGCACAGCCATATCTGTGTTTGAGATTTTAGAGTCAGTGCACAGCAGAAGAATTTCTGCCAAGCCCAAAAGCGCAGGTAGGTCTGTCAGTTCCTTCTTAGGGAATGCGGTAATCGCCAAAGTTCAGGCCCAGGGCTCTAGCAAACCATTATTATATGTAAAGCTAGATGTGTAATGAAAGAGAGAAGTCCAGCAACTGAAGGTCATATTTCATGTCATGGTGTGTGTCTGTTTCCCTTTTATGACATTATCTGTCAAGGCACACAAATCTTTCATAGCTACCTACTTCAAAAATTAGATATTAATACAAAGCTGTGTTCATCTGTCAATGACTTATTTCAAAACAAAATCAGCCTAATTTGCCAAATGCAGCTTGATACAAGCTTGTGTTAGAATAACAGTTATCTCTCCTACAACCTTGTCAGACCAATCAATATTATTATCCTGCATATAGATAATATTCAAATGAGGGGTGGGGAGCAGAGCTGAGGTCAAGAGAACAGCTTACCCAGTAAGATCATGGAACAGGTGAGATTCAGGGGCTTTCTGATTTACATATCAGCCCTTATGTTTAACCAGCTGCTGCACATTGGTCTCTCCACTGCTGTTTACCGTAAATGTGGACAATGTTGTATTTTGCCTGCAGATTTCTTGTGGAAGTAAATGGTGAGAGTGAGCCTGAAGTGGCCTGTTGTGTTACAGCCCCTTGCAGTGTTCTAGAAAATCTAATAATCAAGATTGTCAATGATTTAAGTTCATTGATTGTGGATGATTCTGAAGAGCTGGTTAGCAACGTTGTCAGTGCTGAACCTCCACAGGATGGCCAACCAATTGTTTCTCCAATCATCGTTGCAATCCCATTTACTTCACGTTATAGAGGAATGTACAGAGATATTATGGTGAAGGTGACTGACACAAACTTTCAGTCATGTTATTTAGCTCCCATGTCTTTGGAAGGACACCAAGGAAACTTCAAGGTCAGTGTACTAAGTGGGTGCTAAGGGTTTGAACCAACCGTGAAATTTGATTCAGACTTTGATTTGGAACTCAGAAAATAACTTTATTTTATTCAATCCATTTGGGGGTTGCCTGATTAGGCTTAGGCCCAATTTGCTATTTTGATCCTGATATTTCAGTCTTTATGCCTCTATCAATTATCACTGGAAATCAAGAGATGATTGAAAAATGTAGTTTTTCAGATGAACTTTGCAGGCATGGTAAACATCTCTCCCATACTCCACCTAGCAAATAGCTATATGTCTATGATATTTTCCAGGTCAAGTGAAAAGTATTCATTCCAGAGCCTAATGCTATCTTATTTTTAATTGAGGCCTAGATCAAGAAATACCACACAATAAATTATGGTACACATTGCAACGGTAGCATGGGAGGGATAGTATTTATTCTGTTTCCTTCATAGCTACCGTGTTTCCCCGAAAATAAGACAGGGTGTTATATTAATTTTTGCTCCAAAAATGCATTAGGGCTTATTTTCAGGGGATGTTTTATTTTTTTCATGTACAACAATCTACATTTATTCAAATACAGTCATGTCATCTTCTGATTGCTGCACAATGGTGGAGGGCGGGGTTTCACTTAACTAGGGCTCATTCTTGTGGTAGGGCTTATATTATGAGCATCCTGAAAAATCATACTAGGGCTTATTTTCAGGTTAGGTCTTATTTTCAGGGAAACAGGGTAATATAATGTGTAGAATTGCTTCTGATCTTCAGTCAATCAACAAATGTCCTGTTTTGAGACTGCATCCACCCACCCACCCACCCCACACACATTAATTCTCACAGCAGACTGGCCTTATAACAACCCTTCCTTTCATTAGTGGTAGAAACAGGCACATAAAGCTTCAAATGCCACCTGTTTTCTAATTCATATGTTAGATCACTGCTTAAAAAGAAAAAAGGACAATGCATTCTATAGAATGGCACAGACCTTTTTCTTACATACATCTACCAAAACATCTGGAAAAAGAAGAGTTCAATTTGCTATTGCTTCTTCTCACCCCATAATGACATGAAGTCATGAAAGAACATGGGCAGGAAACATGTGGTTTCTTTCTTTTTGGCCATCGTACAGACCAAATACCACTCCAGTCTTGGGAGATTCCTGAGAAAAATGCCCTCTGCTGGAGCCCTTTTTTTCTTTAACAGCTCTCCTCAGGTTTTCTCACAGTGGTTTCAGCAACACTGAAAGACTGAATGAGGGTAGCCAATTTAACTTCTTATAGTGCCCTACAGTGCCTGATGAAGGGTCACTCTGATTACTGGCAAATCAAAATGGAAGACTGCAGACCCAGCTGTGATGCAGAGGGGTCAATGCAGGGACCACTTCTGATAAAGTAAGTAGCAAGAGATGACACCCTTCCAAGTTTGCTTGCTTGCATCAGATCTGTTGGCTTATTAATAAACTATGAGAGCTGCTGCTGGCCTCCACACCAGGCCAGAAAGGGATAAGTCCTTTTCCTCAACAGACAGGTGAAGTATCATTTCAAAAACACAGAAGCTTTTAAAAATATACCAGAGTCATCATGAACCTTGAGAAAATAGCACTGTGTGAGAAGTAACTATTGTTGACAGAATAAGTTGTTTACAACCCATGAAGTGAGAGTAGCTTTCTTCTCCTTTTCTCCTGTCAGGTGTTGAGTATCTTCACTGATATATTGCCAGTGATTCCACAAGAAGCAGTACATGCCTTTGTGGTAACCTGTGGAGTGGCTATCAGATAAAACTCCCCTAAACCACAATAGGCAAAACAGAATGTCTCACTGGTTGTAATGTTCCTGCTCATTTCTGCTTATATTTAGGATCGCTTTCCAGGTTAGAATTTATAATCTGTTCTTAAGTGTAAGATCTTACATTATTGTCTTTCATGCAGGGGACATTTGCTGAAGTCAAAACTTGCCAGCTTGGCATTTTTTCTGTGGTTTCATGTTTAAAGAACGAAACATTCACCATTCCAAAGAAAGGTATTTTGCGGAAATTAAGTATGGATCCCAGAATTTCGTTTTCCTGTCCGCCATCAACGTTTAACTCTCGAGTTACCATGCACCTAAAGGTATGTTTGAAAGATCATTATTTACCATAATTCTTGGAAACTGTAGGAAATTCTTCATTGAAAAAAATCATATGCATGCTGCTTTGATGTTTCGTTTACTATTAGGGAATCTGCTGAGAAACAGACATCTGAATTATTATTTCACTCAGGACAAGTTTTCATATATATGATAGTCATTTGGTAACTGCCATGCAAGGTGAGGACTTGCATGTGTGAAATGGCCACCCCAGAGCAAACATTACAGACATGGCTTTTGTATAACCCAAGCCAACATTGTTTTCATATATCAAATTCAGAAACTTAGTTCAGGCCAGCTAAAGACATTTTACTGTCTGTGGTAAAGCAACAAGTTATGGCCCTCACCACAACATCATGGTCCACATTACCCAAGGCATCTGGGCAAATTTGTGTACTAAGCAGCTCCATGGTACCCAAATCAAACAAATTATTTTGGCACCTGATGCAACAAACACTTTTTCCCTCTGTGGTAACAATATAATGCCCGTAAATTCTAAGCTGTTGGCTCCTTTTTAAAGAATTCCTGATATTAAGAAACAGAGGCTCTCAGTCACCTTGTCTCTGGGTGGCAGCAAAAGCCCAGGAAAGAATATTTAGAAGCCTGTTAATCACAGACCAGTTCTAGCATGATTGCATTTTTCCAGGAAGAAAAAACTATATATATTCTTTATTAATACTGCAGTTTTCTGTGGAAACAGTCTCATAGATCTGTTAGTCTGTATGTCTGAATCGTTTCTTTGAGAAAGGTACCACAAGAAAACAGAGAGTAAGACAACTCTCATAAACTGTATCTGGATAAATGAGTGGAAGTAATGGAGAACAAGGAAAGGTGTCCTGTGTAATACATTATCATTGGCTTTATATATTCTTTCCCCCTGTATTCATGTATATAATATTTGTTCTTTGATTCTAAAACTTCGGGGGTGGGTGGGTTAAAATATAATTTGGTGGTGGGATGGCCATTTTTTTACAAGTTCAAGTTTAAGTTTATTGTATTGGCTAAAAGTCGTCAGAATTTTTTCCCCTTTTTGTTTGATTTATTTAGACTTTAAAATATATTTTGAACAAAATGTTAGTAACACATTCCTTGCAAAATAATCAGTAACATTAATGCTTATTCAATGTATATTTTAGAAGGAATGGGCAGTAAAGCATGGCATCAAATTTTTTAAAAAGTGAAGTTTAAAAAAATGCTCCTTTTATACAGCTTTCTGTGGCACACTTTTGAATTGGGAGCAAATTGGTAAAAACTTTGAAAATTGATGCTTCCTGCTTGTTCAAACAGGCTTTTAATGACCTGCCACCAAATGTCTATGGTGTGATAATAGCTAAGAGAATTACTAGCAGCAGGTTGAGGCAGAGGATCAAATTGGTCTCTGGAAGTTCCATCCCTGTATTACATTGATTGCACCCCATTTCTCAATTTTATCTCACACCTATGAATACTTCTAACTAATCAAAATAAGAGCAGACTACTATGTTCAACAGAACCAGAAGCAAAGGTCACGAGTGGCAGTGTACTGTAGTAGAGTGTTGGATCAGGATGTTGAAAATCAAGTTTCAAGTTCTGCTCTATACTTTGAAATTCACTGGTTGACCTTGGGCCAATTTCTTTTTCTTTGCCTGGCCCACCTCACAGGGTTGGTGGGCAGAAGGGAGCCATGTATACTAATTTGAGTTCACTGGTGAGATATAAAAGTAACTAATAAAGCAATAGTTAAAGCAATCATTTAAAAACCTTCTGTTTTAAAACTAGAATCCAGGCTATCTCATGTGGGCTCAGCCTTCACAGACTCAAGAGATGAGAGACTAATTTCAAATTCTGATTTGAAGTGATGTTAACTGATGCCACAGCAGATGTGTCCTGTAATTAATAAGGATTTTGTGGGACATCACAGTTTGTGCTTGCTCACAAATGATTCTCCATGTGCTCACATCGTTCCTTGGTCTTTTCCATCATTTTCAGGACTAAATTCAGATGGGAAGAATGGCTTGTCTGAACTGAAGGGGCATTCCCATGCACTTTTAATACCAGTGTATAATAGCTAATGCAGCTGTTATGTAAATATTCCCACCTCTTGGTGGGCATTTCATTTGTAAAACAGTAACAGACAATTCTATTCAAATGAACTGGGTTTTTTTGGATAGGACAGTTGCGTATTCAGGGTTTTGTGCCTGTTTTACAATTTCTTTTACAGTCAGCCGTGGACAGAGAGCAGAAGCTGTTGTTCATTCCGTTCTGCAGATCCCCCCAGGAACTTAGTCCCATCTGCCATAAAGATGCAGGGAAGTGCTCTGTGCTCAGCTGGGAGATTCCCTTTTGTACACATATGGAGCCATTTCCTTCCTTATAGAAAAGGGAAGCCCCTGCCTGTGCTTCAGAGCAGTGGGTCAACATGGTCAATGATCACAATTAGCTTCTTTTCTAATGAGGTTCATCATGCATAATTGATGAACTGCAGCATGAATTATTTTCAGAAGATTGCTGTCTCAAATCACAGCAAAGACCACATTTGTTAAAACTATAAGAACTTAATGGGCTCCCATTTTTATCAAAGCAGTATATACAAAATCAGAGCTTGAAAGTAGTTTTTGGCATACAACTTGTACAAACACACACCAGCCAGCATAGGCACTGACCCTGGTGGCTGGAGAAGTCTGGGAGTTGTGGTCCAAAAAGTAATTCTTCCAAGTTCTGACCACAGTAAATATAACATAATAGTCTACTGGGTGACGGTCCTTGATCAAATCTGTCTCTCTCTCTCTCTGTGGTTTCATTTGACCTCAGTTCCATGTAAAAGGCCAAAGCAGGGAACACATGAATAGAGTGAAAGAACTTGGAAGAAAGCTATTTATAGAGTGAGAGGCTGCTGCTCTAGCTATTTCTTTTTTCTTCTGAAAGTGGTCCTTTGGAAACATCTGGTCATAGGCTTCAGATAACAAGAATTTGGACGGCAGAGCCACATTCCCCACTGTACTTCCTTGACAGGAGCTGGATTTGATGATCCATAGGGTCCCTTCCAGCTCTGCAGTTCTAAGATGATGATGGTGATTAATGTCTTGCTTTGCGGTACCTATGTTCACTGATTGCCGTGTTTGGCTGGACCTTCATCCCTCTCCCCCAAAGTGGGTTCCACAGTAGTGCCCTCTCCTTTCCTTGATTGTGATAGCAGGCAGAGCAGCATCAATTTTTCTAAAAATGTTCCACTGTGTGGAAATTTCAAGGTAGAGTGCCAAACATAGCCACCTGGGTTCCCTCACCAAGAGAAATGCTAGGTCCAGCTGGCAGTAGCCAGGATTTTGGATAATAGCCCCTTGAAGGCTTGAGTCATTGACAACTGCTTGACATTAACAACCCCCTGACACCAGGTCTGATTGGTTGGACTGAATAATAGATAGTGATAATGACAACAGTGACAATAACAATAATAATTACACACAGGTGCAACCTGTTGAGCCATCTGCAATTTCTCTGTTAAAAACAAAGAATGAGGTGTATCATTCAGTAGTGTCGACAAGCCCTCTGGTGCATCTGCAGCATCCTTCATCCAAGCCTTTCAACAAATCTGTCACAGTTATTCTCCCTTGTCCTCCAAATCAAGAAAAGAAGACAGAGGGTGATGAGGCAGATCATGGGAGAGTGAGCAGTGCTTCTTTACACAGGGTTACAGCTATGCATCATTTTCGGTGAGAAATAATTAATTACTGTCTACTAGAAAATTAAGTATGTGCTCTATTCCCAGTCCTTTTTTGCAGATACTCACTCTGAGGGACAGGTTACCTTTTATGCCTGATACACCATCTACATCTACAAGCTGCCAGCAGGCAACCTTTGAACCCCACCCCCTGGCATATTTTTGCTGCCACCTCACTTCCTACCACCATAAGTTCCATCACAAATTTTGCTGAAAAGTAAGATCTATAGTCCCTGAATACTATGTATTCCAGCAGAATTGCTCGTTTGGTTGATTGGTTGGTTGGTTTGATTGTTTGTTTGTTGTCGTAGCAATATTGGTGGCAGCAACAGATTGCAAGTGGTGGGCATGCTTGTTTGGTCCCCCCCCCTAACTTGGAAATTGCCCACCCTTGGTCTCCATGTGAACTCTCTCCTTCCACTCTGTAATTCTTAGATTCATTGCTTTTATATCTTTATGTTGTGGACTTAACTGCATCCTGAAGTACAAATAACTATTTCCACAGTTTAAGGCAGTGAAACCATGTTGTTCACATTTACACTTCTTATAGTTAAAGACACATAATGTTTGTATGTACTGTTTT